>JAQFVV010000031.1:7574227-8301096 GCA_028023455.1 Epiperipatus broadwayi | reverse complement strand
AATTTTTGTGCTAATCTATTAAAAATTTTAAATTTAAGATATATTTGAATATGTGATGTTAATTTTGCTTATGGTAATATTTCAAAAGGTTTAATTAAAGCAATCTATGAGTATTTGATATGTGAAATTGTGCTGAAATTGAGAGAGACATTTTAAATGATGATTATTATAATATATGGTTGGAAAAACTGGCCATAGTTAATACTGCATTAATATATTTAATAAGTAGGTATTTAAAACTAAAAGTGTTTAAAAGACAAGTTAAAATTAAATGCATATATTTATTGTTGATAAAATAATGTTATAAAAGAATATAAATATTTTTAATTATTATAAATACTTAAATAGAAGATTAATATTTGATTTTAATAATATCGAATTATTAATTTAAAATCTGTTATAATATCTTATTTATTTTAAAATAAATATTTATTTTAAAAATGCAATTGTTAGTTATTTTTAGATTATGAGAAGCGTTTCTTTTGTTGTAAAAAACAGATGTTAGTTAGATACGCACACACATGCTTGGAAGTTATCTAATAAAGTTGCATAACTATTTTAAAAATCATGTTATAAAATTTATAAATAATACGTGAGCTATCACGAGATAAAATAAAGATAAATCAATGTAGAATATTAAATCTGATTTTTAAAAGTATTGCTTTAAAAATATAACGTATAAAAAAGACTTAGTTTATTTTAAATAATCTTATAAAAGTTAAAATTAAAATCAAGTAAGTAAGAATATTTTAAAAGAATGTTTAGTGGATTTAAATAAACGATAAGGATTATTTTAAAAATTTAATAATGTAATAAATATTAAATATTAAATAAGTCATTATTTATTTTTAATTTTGTGTTGTTGGTAAATATGTAAATAAGCCAGCAAGTTGATTGTTTAAATGTACCAATCAAATGGGAAGTTTCTTCCGGTATAAAAGCTTAGTTCAATTGTTAGGAGAGGACTCTGTGATTGATTTTTCAAGTTAATTGTGTTATTAAAAATAGCAAAGTAAATTTGATAGACGCTCTCAAAATCAATTTTAAAATTATAAGAGTGTCATTGTAAATAATTTATAAAAGTTTTAAATGATAGACATGCAGTGTTAATTTAATTTTTCCTTATCAATCGTCTCTATATTGAAGCTCAATTTACAAGCAAATGGTCATGGGAACATCATATATAGTGAAAATATATCGGAAACTTTATACTAGAAATATGACAAACGCTGGATTAGTTCGGAAAGTTACGAGATGGAGAAAAGTAGTATTTTGGACAGTATATAATTTTAAAAGCTAATTGCTATTGACTATTATAAAATAGATATTTTAAAGAATAAAATACTTCTTTATGAAGAAAGTATTTTTGCAAGCTATAAACTTAAATATATATCTTAAGTAAAGATATTAGAAATAAAAGTAGTTTTATAAATACTTGCCTTGTTAAGTCTTTATGTTTAAAAGACTGAATGTTGACAATTTTAAAAAGGCAAATAAATTGAAAATATAATTAGCTAAAAGTCTTAATATAATAAAAATTATTATATTGAAATAATTTAAACGCTGGTCGTTTTAGATGAAGAAGCTTATTCTTACCTGGATATTTTGTTAAGAAATGCGCAAGTAATACGTGGACGTCCAAGTCAATTAAAATAATTAAATGATAATTTTTCATAAACTATAGACTAATTTAGAAATAATAACTTTAAATAATTTTCGTTAAGGAACTGGATCCGGAGCCTATAAACTATTTTAATTTTATTTTATTTTTCTTGTGGGGAACTTTTATTTTATTTTAAAAGAACGTTATCATTTTTATAAACTTTTAAAAAACCACGTGATAGACCGGAAAACGGAAATGGTGTTTTAGTGAATGTGTACCTAGGATTAAAGAACTATTATGGTGAAAAGAAGACATCGCTGGAGTTACGTAATATGAATTCTGTTTTATTTATCTAACATAAAAATTAAATATTATTAATTTATTAAAAATAAGATAGGTACATTTCTTAAAATAATAACTAAAAGTAATATAATAATTAATTGCATAAGTTTATCTTATAATTAATATAACACGTAATATGTTAAAGAATGATTGTGAGTGTAAATGTGATTTATTTTATGAAGCTGTAATTCCGAAGAATATTGGAAGATGGACTGTACATTAAATCATTATTTATGGTAAAAAAATTGTATAATAATAATAATTTTGATGTATTTGATATGTTTTCTTTAGATCAACCAAATGATATGTTATTGTTGAATGAATGTATAAATATTTTAAAAATACACACACATTATATTGGCAGTGACAGTTTTATTTAAATATGCATAATTTGAATTTATGATATAAATATGATACAACATTACATAAGAAGCTTAGAAATAATTATATGATTCTTTCGTAAATAAATTTTGATTTTTTTTTTTTATGTTATAGTATTAGAATTATATTTATTATTCATAAGTAATTATTTTATTGCAAGTTAGGAAGAGATTTAAAAGTCTATATTTTATTTTTGTTTTATTGGATAAATTAAGTTAAGTTTTATGTAGAAGTTTATATTTGGATTGAAGATTTACCGAATATAGATGATGAAGTATAAATAGTTTGGATAATTAGTATTTATTTAAAGTTGATGATTGTTTTTCCGGAAAGTTTAAATAAGTTTTAGAGGATGTTTTTGTAGATAGAAAGTTATTAAGAAGGAGTAGAATAACACATAAAGTAAAGTAATAATTTTACATAGAAAAGAATCATAGAATTTATCTAATATAATACTTTATGAATTTGAAATTGATGAATAATTTAAATATTATTATTTTAACAGTACATATATGTAATGCATATTTGATAAAACATGTAGCATGAATTGCATTAAATGAAATATAAAATTATAATCAATTATTTGTTATTACATTATAAAGATACATTAGTTTCTATATTATGCTATTAGAGTAATGCTGATAGTAAAATAAACACATACTAGTACATAATGAAATAAGTAACAGTAATACTTAAGTGATGTAGCAATTTAATTAGTAAAGTTTAATTGTTTACATATGCTACATAAATATTGTTTACATAAATTTTTCTGTGTAATAATTGAAGTTCACTGATATTTATTTAAAGTCTAAGTTTTAAAAGCATACTTCAATGTTATTAGTACAGCATTTTAAAAGAATGTATAATTACTTATTAGGAGTATGAGTTAATAACAGTGTAAACATATTGTATTATTATTTTCTTATTTTTATTTTTCTTTGTTTTCATAATTTTGAACTGTAAATATTGTAAATAAATTCATGGTTAAAGTTAATGTAAATAAATTTGTTTAATTTGTTTTAAAAGTGTGTCGAGTTCATTATTTTACACCACAGCATTTGACAACAGATAATTTGAATAAACATAATATTTGCACAATATGAATTTATTATTATTATTTAGAAATAAACACAATATTTTCTTGATATCATTTTATAAGAATTGATTGATATTAACATATAATATTATTATGGTCATAGGGTAATTATAATGCACATTATAAGAGTACAATATTATTTATTGCCACAGATTATTGAATTATAAGATTTTGATCTATTCCAAAATTAAGATACTATATGAAAATAAAAGATATACATATGATTATTTATTTAATGATTGATGATATAACAGAAATAGATAAGATTAAGTTATACTCTAAGACTAGTATTGTATATTATTATTAGAATAAGTTAGGTGTATTTAGGTTTGATATAAAATCCCTTATCATACTTATTTACATGGATTATTATTACTTTAAGATAATTAGAAGAGCCTGAGATTATTTAATTATATTTTAATTAAAAGTTGAGATTTATTTTTTATTATTATTAAAGATAATTTATTTTATTTAAAAGCCATAAGAATGCTGTAGATGTAGTAGTAAGTTAATAAGGAGGTAATAGTATTCTTATGCCATTGAGACAATGTCTTGGGAGATATTGACTCAATGTAAATCTACTTATTGCTTTGTAACTTTACTTCACAGTCTCATGATTTTGATAAATACTTATTTAATTAGTACATACTATAGAACTATATTGATTTTGATAATTGATAATAAATTTAATTAGAATATGATAGTATAAAAGTAAATTAAAGATAGATATGCAAATTTTAATTAAGCATTATAATTTAATTGAGCTAGTTGTATTTCAAACTATATTATACATCGAGAAGTAAGGGTACAAAGGGTAAGAAGGATTTTGGCGCCCAAACGTTATCGGCCTGATATGTTAGAGTTACAATTTTATCGGCCCGATAGGTGGAAAAGAAAGATTTTAGCGATTAATTATTTTAGGCTTAGATATTTAATTAGGGATTATGATACATAATTTTAGGGATAGTATATGTTAGGAGAATAAAATGATAGGTATAATTATTTAATAAAAATAGTGTATGTATTAAAATGTATACTTTAGGAGTTAGTGATTAGTATGTTTATTAAACATAAATAATTAGTATTTTATCACAATATTTATAATTGATTAGATGTTGATTATAAAAAATAGAATAAAGATCTTATTAGTAAAGTTATTATATTTTCATGTGGTATCTATAATATGATTATTTAAAAATTAAATACTATGTTGATTTTAAGTTAATAAATAAATAAATAGGTAAATTATAAAAATGTGGCAAACAACTATTTTATAATGTGACCATATCAATTCTTAAAATATTTAAAATATATATATAATATAATATATTATGTGCAAATTGTCTGTGGATCATAGGTGTAAAGATTAATGATATGACACAATTTTGTTGTTGGAAATTATATAGTTATAATTATTTAAAAATAAATAGTGTAGAGTTTTCAAGGATATTATTTTATGATTAATTGTAGAAGTGAATTGAGTGGAGATGAGAAGGTTGATGGGGAATTATTTTGAAAAATATTGATAATAAATACTGCGTAATAATAGAATTGAATTTTAAAAATAAAAATGAGTAATTGGGATAAAGATCTAGAAGTTGAAATGTCCAATTTTGTTGTTGAGGATAATAGTTGTGTGGAGAGTAAAGAAATAGAGAAATTAGCAGATTCAGAAATAATATTAGAAAATACTCAAAATATGAATAGCGAAATAGAGGAGGAGGAGGAGATAATTTTTAAAACTGTAGAAAAAGAAGCAGTGAAAACTGAGAAAGATGTAGAGAACTTATCCATGTCTGATTTTAAGAAATATTTTGAAGTAATGATTCAAGGTATGAGTTCAATGAAAGAAGAAATAAAATCTTTAATAAAAGAAATAAGTCTTTAAAAAAAGAAATGAAAGATATGAATATAAATATGAATATGAAATTTGATACTATTAAAGAGGAGAGTAATTCTATTAAAGCAGAAATAAAGGATAATTTTGCAATTGTAATGAGTTTTAATAAAAAAATGGAAGATAGAATGGATAATATAGATATAAGATTTGATAAAAATGAAGAAGTAGTTGAGTCTTTAAAATTAGAAATACTGAAAATTGATGATAGAAATCAAGAAGTACTAGAAAGAAAACTTCATGAATTTTCAGAAAGCACAATTAAAAGTCTAAAAAATCAAATAGCAGAATCTATTGATCAATGTAGAATCAATAATAATAATTTAACTTTGAAAATTGATGACTATAAATTTAAAGTTGATAGTGAGATTGGTGAGGTTAAGAACCAAGTTAGTAATATTAATGAAGATATTAAAGACGTTAAGAGTGCCATAGTTCAGACCAAAGGGAACATAAAGGATGAAATAGAGAAGGAATTAGTAGAAAAATTTAAGGGTTTAGATGTCAAAAGAGTTGATGAAAATAAATATCGATCGAAAGTTGGAGAGAATATAAAGCGTATTCAAAAAGATATAAAAGATCATGTAGGTATGATAGAACAAAATAATGACAAATATAAAGAAATTTTAGACAAGAATTTAGATGAGTTTAGAAAAGAACAAAAAGGATATGTTAAGCAAGTGCTTGAGCAAATGGACTTAGAAGGGAAATTTCAACAAGTATATGACCAGATAGAAATGAAAAGTATAAGTAATGCAAAGGCAGAAGTATTTAAAGGGAAAATAAGTAGTAAAGCATATGTGGACTATGTTAATTCTTCACAAATAAATAATGTAGAATTAGTTAAGCAAGGTAGTAATAATAATAATCAGTCAGAAAATACTATTGTGAAGGAAATTGACAGTAGACCGACTAGAGAAGTGATTAGTCATGAGGGAAGTGCGAATAATTCAATGGCTTTAAGGTTTATGAAGGTTAAACCATTTAAAGGGGAATACATGGAAAATCCCTCAGAGTTTTTAAACAATTTGGATGAATTGTTTTCAATATGTTCCTTGTCTGAAAAAGAAAAAGTGGCAGTGTGTAGCAATCATTTATATGGAGTTGCTAAAGATTGGTGGCAATCACTGTTTGAAAAACCAATGACGTATGGTGATTTCAAATGTTTTATTGTTGGGAGTTTTTGGAACTCCGACAAACAGGATTGCATTAGGTATCAAATTACCCAAGAGAAGTACCATGTTAGCAAAGGCAGCTACACAAGCTTTTTCAGGAATCAAGCTGTGCGTCTGAAGACGTTGACTGCTTGTCCATTATCGGAAGGACAGATTGTCCGGATAGTAAGGCACAACCTACCTAAAAATGTGGAACAATTGTTAATAGCTGCTGACCATGGGTCAATTGAGGAAGTATCCGAAGTATTGGATGCTCTGGAAGTAGCGGAGTTATCTATGGATAATAGGTTTAGGGTAAATAAGGATAGGAATAATTATCCATTGTCAAGTATTAGTGTTAATACTGGGGTGAGATCTTCTGGAGGTTTTAAGAGAAGATTTGAGTATAAAGGTAGAGATAGGATGTCTCCATATTTTAAAAAATCTGTAAAATATGATACAAATAGGGATAGAAGTGATGATTCGCATAATCAGCCTTCTACTAGTGGTGTGACCACAATTCTTAAGAGACCAGCTAATAAAACTAGTAGTAAAAAGTTAAATTAGAAAGGGAAGAAAAAATTTAGATTAGAAGAAGATATTAAAATAAAAAATTAAAAAGATGTGTATGATAATTAGTAAATTTTTTAAAAAAAAAGATCTTTCCATGTTAGCAACCTTCAAAGAAATCAATTCAAAAAATTTCTTAGTCTATATGAGGGTCCATATAGAATATCTTGCAAAGTAGGGGAGAATGCATTTATGTTAACCACACCAGATGGGGAAAAAGGGACTTATAATGCAAGGAGTTTAATTCCCTTTCCTTCTGAAGTGTGAGTTACAATTTTAAAAAATAGTGTGAATAAATATTTTAATGTAATGTTTAAATACTTGCTTTGTTCATATAAGGAAATAATTTATTATATATGATAAATTAGCAGAATAAATAAAGATTTAGCTGAAGAAGTTTACAAAATATGTATGATAAAATGTTATTTATCAAATTAGTAAATGATAGTTTAAGGAGAAATAAGTTTTGTCAGAATGACTAAAATAAAAAGTGGAATTAGCTATTAAAGTAAATATTTTAAAGGCAGGAAGTTGAATAATAAAGATAGAAATTATAAAAACTCATGTGTTTAAAGTATATGTAAGTAGATCTTATGAAAGATTAATTTATATTATAGTAGTGATCATGAAATTGATCAATCTTAAGGGATCAAGTTAATCTCTTTAAAATGAAAAGTATATAGATTTATTAAACAATGATCTATGAAATTGCTGATGAAACTAGCAATAAATTTGGAAATAAAATACATAAAGTAGTTTAAAATATAGTATTAACTATAGGAATATGTATTTTCAGTAGTTTATGTAAAAGGTGTATTTAAAAGAATTTAAATATTTAATGTTTATAGAAATATTAGGGAAATAAAAGTAACCTAGTTAAGAGATGAGTAAAGAAAAGTGAAACTTATTTTATAAAGTAAAAGAAATCATTGTAGTTTTATTTAAAAGTGTTTTCTAATTGAGAGTTAAGATGATGTTTCAATGCTTTATAAAATTTTATGTTAAAGTAATTTACTATGAGATTTAATGATAAGAAAGATGAAGATGATAAATGTGGATTAAAGAAGATGAAGATAGATGTTAAATTTAAAATTTTATCCGAAGGAGGGGAATATGTGCCCTTTTGTATGGGTCACCATCTAATTTTTGTGCTAATCTATTAAAAATTTTAAATTTAAGATATATTTGAATATGTGATGTTAATTTTGCTTATGGTAATATTTCAAAAGGTTTAATTAAAGCAATCTATGAGTATTTGATATGTGAAATTGTGCTGAAATTGAGAGAGACATTTTAATGATGATTATTATAATATATGGTTGGAAAAACTGGCCATAGTTAATACTGCATTAATATATTTAATAAGTAGGTATTTAAAACTAAAAGTGTTTAAAAGACAAGTTAAAATTAAATGCATATATTTATTGTTGATAAAATAGTGTTATAAAAGAATATAAATGTTTTTAATTATTATAAATACTTAAATAGAAGATTAATATTTGATTTTAATAATATCGAATAATTATTTTAAAATCTGTTATAATATCTTATTTATTTTTAAAAAATAAATATTTATTTTAAAAATGCAATTGTTAGTTATTTTTAGATTATGAGAAGCGTTTCTTTTGTTGTAAAAAACAGATGTTAGTTAGATACGCACACACATGCTTGGAAGTTATCTAATAAAGTTGCAAAACTATTTTAAAAAAATCATGTTATAAAATTTATAAATAATACGTGAGCTATCACGAGATAAAATAAAGATAAATCAATGTAGAATATTAAATCTGATTTTTAAAAGTATTGCTTTAAAAATATAACGTATAAAAAAGACTTAGTTTATTTTAAATAATCTTATAAAAGTGATATAAAGTAAAAATCAAGTAAATAAGAATATTTTTAAAAAATGTTTAGTGGATTTAAATAAACGATAAGGATTATTTTAAAAATTTAATAATGTAATAAATATTAAATATTAAATAAGTCATTATTTATTTTTAATTTTGTGTTGTTGGTAAATATGTAAATAAGCCAGCAAGTTGATTGTTTAAATGTACCAATCAAATGGGAAGTTTCTTCCGGTATAAAAGCTTAGTTCAATTGTTAGGAGAGGACTCTGTGATTGATTTTTCAAGTTAATTGTGTTATTAAAAATAGCAAAGTAAATTTGATAGACGCTCTCAAAATCAATTTTAAAATTATAAGAGTGTCATTGTAAATAATTTATAAAAGTTTTAAATGATAGACATGCAGTGTTAATTTAATTTTTCCTTATCAATCGTCTCTATATTGAAGCTCAATTTGCAAGCAAATGGTCATGGGAACATCATATATAGTGAAAATATATCGGAAACTTTATACTAGAAATATGACAAACGCTGGATTAGTTCGGAAAATTACGAGATGGAGAAAAGTAGTATTTTGGACAGTATATAATTTTAAAAGCTAATTGCTATTGACTATTAGAAAATAGATATTTTAAAGAATAAAATACTTCTTTATGAAGAAAGTATTTTTGCAAGCTATAAATTTAAATATATATCTTAAGTAAAGATATTAGAAATAAAAGTAGTTTTATAAATACTTGCCTTGTTAAGTCTTTATGTTTAAAAGACTGAATGTTGACAATTTTAAAAAGGCAAATAGATTGAAAATATATTTAGCTAAAAATCTTAATATAATAAAAATTATTATATTGAAATAATTTAAACGCTGGTCGTTTTAGATGAAGAAGCTTATTCTTACCTGGATATTTTGTTAAGAAATGCGCAAGTAATACGTGGACGTCCAAGTCAATTAAAATAATTAAATGATAATTTTTCATAAACTATAGACTAATTTAGAAATAATAACTTTAAATAATTTTCGTTAAGGAACTGGATCCGGAGCCTATAAACTATTTTAATTTTATTTTATTTTTCTTGTGGGGAACTTTTATTTATTTTCTAAAAAAGAACGTTATCATTTTTATAAACTTTTAAAAAAACACGTGATAGACCGGAAAACGGAAATGGTGTTTTAGTGAATGTGTACCTAGGATTAAAGAACTATTATGGTGAAAAGAAGACATCGCTGGAGTTACGTAATATGAATTCTGTTTTATTTATCTAACATAAAAATTAAATATTATTAATTTATTAAAAATAAGATAGGTACATTTCTTAAAATAATAACTAAAAGTAATATAATAATTAATTGCATAAGTTTATCTTATAATTAATATAACACGTAATATGTTAAAGAATGATTGTGAGTGTAAATGTGATTTATTTTATGAAGCTGTAATTCCGAAGAATATTGGAAGATGGACTGTACATTAAATCATTATTTATGGTAAAAATTGTATAATTATAATAATTTTGATGTATTTGATATGTTTTTCTTTAGATCAACCAAATGTTATGTTATTGTTGAATGAATGTATAAATATTTTTTAAAAAAATACACACACATTATATTGGCAGTGACAGTTTTATTTAAATATGCATAATTTGAATTTATGATATAAATACGATGCAACATTACATAAGAAGCTTAGAAATAATTATATGATTCTTTCGTAAATAAATTTTAATATTTTGTTTATGTTATAGTATTAGAATTATATTTATTATTCATAAGTAATTATTTTTATTGCAAGTTAGGAAGAGATTTAAAAGTCTATATTTTATTTTTATTTTATTGGATAAATTAAGTTAAGTTTTATGTAGAAGTTTATATTTGGATTGAAGATTTACCGAATATAGATGATGAAGTATAAATAGTTTGGATAATTAGTATTTATTTAAAGTTGATGATTGTTTTTCCGGAAAGTTTAAATAAGTTTTAGAGGATATTTTGTAGATAGAAAGTTATTAAGAAGGAGTAGAATAACACATAAAGTAAAGTAATAATTTCACATAGAAAAGAATCATAGAATTTATCTAATATAATACTTTATGAATTTGAAATTGATGAATAATTTAAATATTATTATTTTAACAGTACATATATGTAATGCATATTTGATAAAACATGTAGCATGAATTGCATTAAATGAAATATAAAATTATAATCAATTATTTGTTATTACATTATAAAGATACATTAGTTTCTATATTATGCTATTAGAGTAATGCTGATAGTAAAATAAACACATACTAGTACATAATGAAATAAGTAACAGTAATACTTAAGTGATGTAGCAATTTAATTAGTAAAGTTTAATTGTTTACATATGCTACATAAATATTGTTTACATAAATTTTTCTGTGTAATAATTGAAGTTCACTGATATTTATTTAAAGTCTAAGTTTTAAAAGCATACTTCAATGTTATTAGTACAGCATTAAAAGAATGTATAATTACTTATTAGGAGTATGAATTAATAATGGTGGAAACATATTGTATTATTATTTTATTTTATTCTTCTTTGTTTTCATAATTTTGAACTGTAAATATTGTAAATAAATTCATGGTTAAAGTTAATGTAAATAAATTTGTTTAATTTGTTTTAAAAGTGTGTCGAGTTCATTATTTTACACCACAGCATTTGACAACAGATAATTTGAATAAACATAATATTTGCACAATATGAATTTATTATTATTATTTAGAAATAAACACAATATTTTCTTGATATCATTTTATAAGAATTGATTGATATTAACATATAATATTATTATGGTCATAGGGTAATTATAATGCACATTATAAGAGTACAATATTATTTATTGCCACAGATTATTGAATTATAAGATTTTGATCTATTCCAAAATTAAGATACTATATGAAAATAAAGGATATACATATGATTATTTATTTAATGATTGATGATATAACAGAAATAGATAAGATTAAGTTATACTCTAAGACTAGTATTGTATATTATTATTAGAATAAGTTAGGTGTATTTAGGTTTGATATAAAATCCCTTATCATACTTATTTACATGGGTTATTATTACTTTAAGATAATTAGAAGAGCCTGAGATTATTTAATTATATAAAAAATTAAAAGTTGAGATTTATTTTTTTATTATTATTAAAGATAATTTATTTTATTTAAAAGCCATAAGAATGCTGTAGATGTAGTAGTAAGTTAATAAGGAGGTAATAGTATTCTTATGCCATTGAGACAATGTCTTGGGAGATATTGACTCAATGTAAATCTACTTATTGCTTTGTAACTTTACTTCACAGTCTCATGATTTTGATAAATACTTATTTAATTAGTACATACTATAGAAATATATTGATTTTGATAATTGATAATAAATTTAATTAGAATATGATAGTATAAAAGTAAATTAAAGATAGATATGCAAATTTTAATTAAGCATTATAATTTAATTGAGCTAGTTGTATTTCAAACTATATTATACATCGAGAAGTAAGGGTACAATATATATATATATATATATATATAGATAAATAAGATATATATATATATATATATATATATATATATATATATATATATATTGTCTTTTTATCTTAGAGTTAAAAAGAAACAAACATCATAGTCCTTCTTCTTAATTGATTTTTTTCTTGAAGGCAAGCACATGAATACATAAATGAACTTTTTAAATAGATATTTCCAATTCTAGCAAAAAGTAAATTAACACCCTTAGAATCAGAGGCTGTAATCCCACCATTTACCACACAAGTTATATATTTTAAGCTGCACTAATAATGTCCTAATTAGATCACACACTGTCATTCAGTTATATTTTATTGAGGTATTTAAATCAGCAGATGACTTTAATATTAAGGAAGCTTGCATGAGTTGGATGTAAAAATTATCTAACATTTTTAAGGTAGTATGTGAATTTCTGTCAATAGAAAAAAAAAGTAAAGAGATAACTTCTTTAAAAATTGGATAAGGCCATTGCTTTTATAGCACAAATATTGAAAGCACAAGTACATATTTAATATGTGTACTTAATTTTTTTGGTAATAGTATTAATACTGAACCCTACCATTTGATAGTGCTTTTTTTTGTCCAATGCACATGAAAATACCGATTCACAGGCCATCTGTTTGTTTAAATAATATTATGGTTAAATTATTTTTTTGTTTTTTTAAACCACTTTTTAATTTTTTTCCGGCATCCGCCAATCTGTTTGGTTTACATAATATTACGGTAAACCACCAAAGTTTTTTTCTATTCCACCCATGTTTCTTTTTTCATTTTTTAATAAACAAATACTTTGTGTTTAGATGGTATAGGGGTGTTGGTCTGTTTTTAAATTATCGGCTAACTGTCTGTCGATTTCTTTACCTAATATTATTTTCAGTAAAACAAGTTTTTATTAACCTTTTTTTTTATTTGCTCATTTTTTTTAAAGAAACAAACACTTTATTTTTAGCTATGAACTCATCTTCTTTTTTCGTTGATTTTTTGAGTTGCTGAAAGACTTCAACAATTCTGTACTTTTGAACAAACCAACACTTGGTTTTTTAGAGGGTGGAGCAAAGAAGAGTTGTTTTGATTTTGAATTGTATTTTTTTTTTGTTAATTTATTACGAGGCCTATTTTCTTGTTTCAAATCTTTATGCTACAGAAATATATTGTAACATGCTGAACCATTTTCCATATATATATATATATATATCTTACACATATATGTAATCTTGTAAGATTGCGGGTATGTATATATAATGATACACGTAAATGCGTAATTGTTTAAAAAGAAAATTCGAAACTTATTCCATTTTATCATCCAGCATATGTATGAGCATCAATTTATGACCTCAAGCACCAGTCCTATATTTCCATAAGAATTATGCTGGGAGAGCTGGAATACCAATATGGAAATGCCCCTGGACTAGCTCTGCTCAGCGCTGGTGATTGACAAATCGACGATATCTATGAGGAAAAAGGTTACTATACTTTAATATGCTTGATATACTATTCTAAATTCTTTCTACTTTTACAAAAACTAGACCTAAATAAAACAATACCAATAAACATACATTACATTTTTAAATTTGTACATTTTATTTTACCATAATTAAATATGTTGTGCTCTTTATTTTAAGAAAAACGCATGCATATACACACAGCTTAGATATTTATAAAATCAGATGAATAAAACATATATCAGTTTATAGTAGTAAGAAAAAACATTTCTTTTCTTTGATTCTTTCTTTTGTTTTAAAGTTTATGTATATCTTTCATGATAATGAAGTTTGTAAAGAAAGTTTGTGAAAATGATAAGAAACAGATGCTATCTGGAACACTAATTACATATTGTTGAATGGGTATGTACCTCCATTTCTTTTCCTCCCTGGGGAAAACGATGTATTATTAAAAGTAAAAAAAAATCATCCGTTTAGACTCCTTTTTATAGCACTTATGTACTGGCGATTAAATTGGATTATTTATTCCGGCTGTTCTATATTTTTGCTTCTTGATTCCATTCCTTTGTTTCTTTATTTAGACTTTGGATCAATTGGTTTCTATCTTCATCGGGTACTTTTCCTGCAGCCACCTTCGGACCTTCATGGGGCAGGATTGCACTGTCTGGGATACTTACGCTTTCTTAAGCCAGCTTGCACACCATTTTACTCTCCATTTCTCTCCACAAATCTTTCTTGCAGCAGACTCTACAAAAATCAGCAATAAAATGAATCTTTTTAGCAAGTTCTGACACTCAAAATATCCGGATTCTTTTGGAACAAAAACTTTTTGCACCTCCGAATCTAATTTTGTTCTTCCTTTGTTTTCATTGAAATTCTTTTGAATCTAAACATTAATCTGATTAATCAAATTCCTTAGATATCAATCAAGTTATTTTTGCTATCTTTTTTTCATTTAACTTTTCCAAAATGAAATTGAAAAGTTTCCATCTTGAAAAATAAAGTATATTTCATATCTGCATTTATATATATTTTTTATTTATTATTCTATCTAGCAAAATATATACATGCATTCTCAAAAAAAAAACAAATGAGCACACATACCCCCCTCTTCTGTTTACTTTAACATTTTTTTTTAAAATCCCTATTTAGAATTATAAATTTATATATAACAAAGGAAATATAAATATGAAGAAGAAATAAATTTAATTAATCGGACTATATACCGACGCATAAAGGAAAATTTACTTTTTGAAACAGGGATCGAACAGCCCTGTTTCAATACCCCCCTCCTGGAAGTCTTTAAATACAGTCTACATGTTTGAATGGCTTATGTCTAACAAATAAAACTATACGTATGTCCTAAAATTAATTTTATTCGAGTTTCACTCTGTGGCTATAAAACATAAGACTAAACAACCATTAGTCTAACGATGTACACTGGGTCTGACCACAACTCATAAGCATATGACATGCTATGAATGAACACAGCCAATTCTACTCGACCTACTTGTTTAAACAACTAAACAAGAAGCGATTCCCTAACCACGCCCTGCTACTTCAGAATCTTATGGGAGGGGGTAACTAGGACAAATGCCAGCATCTCCTAATTACACTCTGCTGCTTCAGAGTCTTATGGTTGTGGGTAACTAGGACAAATGCCCGATTCTTATTCGGAATTTTCCAACCATGTCGGGAATAAAAAGCAGCTATACACAGAACGCAACACACCACATGCTCGATCCAGCAGGCAACTCCATATTCTCCCATCAGACTTAGACCACTTTTCTCCTAAAACTTCACAGCCACAACTTATATATTCTCTATACTTACAAACCAGCAAACCAATGTATAAACTATTACTTTATATATGTCAATATATATAAATGTCCCTATAATAAACAAGATAAATATTGAACCCACAACCTAAAAAAATAAATAATAAAAAAAACTTTCAGGCCTACTTTCTTTCCCCCGAAGCACCATGCTGCATACTTAACTTTCCTAACTAACCAATCCACTCCATTGTTTTACTTTAAAATTCAATGAACTAAATTTTAACATTTGACTACTTTTTTCCATTTTTTTTTCAAAAAAATTTTTTCAATATATATCCGTGTATTTACTTTTCTTTTATGCTTACCCCCTACACTCCAGCCCACATACTTTCCACTCTTCGAAAGCCCTTTAGTTGGGTTGACATTGTAAGGTGATGTACCATTTTCCATATATATATATATATATATATATATATATATATATATATATATATATATATACGCATATATGTAATCTTGTAAGATTGCGTGTATGTATATATAATGATACACATAAATGCGTAATTGTTTTAAAAAGAAAAATCGAAACTTATTCCATTTTATCACCCAGCATATTTATGAGCATCGATTTATGACCTCAAGTGCCAATCCTATATTTCTATAAGAATTAGTCTGGGAGAGCTGGAATACCAATATGGAAATGCCCCTGGACTAGCTCTGTTCAGGGCTGGTGATTGACAAATCAACGGAAATCTATGAGGAAAGAGGTTACTATACTTTAATATGCTTGACATATTATTCTAAATTCTTTCTACTTTTACAAAAACTAGACCTAAATAAAACAATACCAATAAACATACATTTCATTTTTAAATTTGTACATTTTATTTTACCATAATTAAATATGTTGTGCTCTTTATTTTAAGAAAAACGCATGCATATACACACAGCTTAGATATTTATAAAATCACATGAATAAAACATATATCAGTTTATGCTAGTAAGAAAAATAATTTCTTTTCTTTGATTCTTTCTTTTTTTTAAAACGTTATGTATATTGTTCATGATAATGAAGTTTGTAAAGAAAGTTTGTGAAAATTATAAGAAACAGATGCTATCTGGAACACTAATTACATCTTGTTGAATGAGTATGTACCTGCATTACTTTTCTTCCCCAAGGAAAACGATGGATTATTAAAAAGTAAAAAAATTCATTCGTTTTGACTCATTTTTATAGCACTTATGTCATCATCATCATCAACCATTATCAATCCACTGCAGGATGAAGGTCTCTCTGAGTTTAATACATCTTCTCCGATCTTTAGCTTCTCTTCTCAGCAAATACCCTGCACATTTTCTTATTTCATCCATCCATCTCACATGTGGTCTCTTTCTGGGTCTTTTACAATCTCTTGGAATCCAGTTTAAAATTTCAATTGTCCATCTATTATCATCTCTTCTAGCAATATGTCCAGCCCAACTCCATTTCAATATTTTAATTTTTTCAATAAGGTCAGTAACACCTGTTTGTTGTCTTACCCATACATTGTGTTTTCAATCTCTTCTTGTTACTCCCAACATACATCTCTCCATACTCCTTTGAGTGGTCTGAAGTCTCTGTATTCCTCTTCTATTAAGTGTCCAAGTCTCAGATCCATAAGTAAGAACTGGTAAAACACATTTGTTAAAAAACATCCTTTTCAAACACATAGGGATATTTCCTTTTAGTATCAAGTTATTTCTACCAAAAGCACTCCAACCAAGTTTAATTCTATGATTAATTTCCTCCATTATGTTTCCATATGTATTAATAATCTGACCAAGGTATTTGTAACTGTTAACTTCTTCTAATTCTTCGTAATCAATCTTTATTTTCATATTTTGAGCAAATCGATTAAACATTACTTTAGTCTTTTTAACATTTATCTTTAGTCCTACATTTCTACTTTCATCTGCTAACTCCTGCAACATTTCCTGCAGCTCTGAAGCATTATTTGCAAAAACAACTACATCATCTGCAAAATCTAAATGACTTAAATACTCTCCATTTACTTTCACTCCTTTAGTTTCCCATTTTAATCCACAAAATACTTCTTGCAGCACTGCTGTAAAGAGTTTTGGAGATATGGAGTCACCTTGTCTTACACCTTTCTCAATGTTGATTTTTCCAGTATCATTATGTAATCTAATTGTTGCTGTTGCATTTTTATAAATATTCTTTAAAATATGACAATATCCTGGATCTATACCTTGATGATTCAATGCTTTAATCACTGAAGAAATGTGTATAGAATTGAATGCCTTTTCATAATCTACAAATCCAAAACATA
The DNA here is from genome assembly GCA_028023455.1 of Epiperipatus broadwayi. Taxonomy (NCBI): domain Eukaryota; kingdom Metazoa; phylum Onychophora; class Udeonychophora; order Euonychophora; family Peripatidae; genus Epiperipatus; species Epiperipatus broadwayi. Next base: position 8,283,103 of record JAQFVV010000031.1, on the reverse strand, counting down.
ATGACAACTCATATTCGTTTGTCCTTTCTATGACATCTCTAAATACCTGGATATGATCTATTGTACTAAAACCACTTTTAAATCAGCTTGTTCTCTTGGTTGGTGTAAATCCAAAGTTCTCTGTAGACGAGTTGTAATTATCTTGGTAAAAATTTTATATAAAACTGATAAAAGGCTGATAGGTCTGTAATTTCTAATATATTCTTTATCACCTTTTTTAAATATTAATATTATTACTGCATTCTTCCAATCTTCAGGTACATCTTTATTATTTAGACATTTGGTATATAACTTTGCTAAAATTGTTTCTATTTCTTCACCTGTTTCTTTTAATATATCAATTATAATTCCATCATTACCTGGAGCCTTTCCTTTCTTCATACACTTAATTGCATGTCTCACTTCTTCATTTAAAATTCTGGACAATTTGGAAGATGTAATAGATATAGGAGGTACTTGTTCTTTATTACTATATAATTCTTGATAAAAATCTGCTACCAATTTCATGATGTCATCTCTCTTTTTAGTAATAATTCCATCTTTTTTTCTTATTGCAGATATAAATTTCCTACCAATACCAAAATGTTGTTTAACATTTTTGAGACTTTTATTTTCTTCTACAGCTTTCTTTGCTATTTCACAGTTATACTTTCTTATATCATTTTCAACTCTTTTCCGTACCATTTTACAAAATTCGAGATATTCAATTCTTTTTAATACGTCATTTTTGTATATCTTCATATTCCTTCTTTTCTTCATAAATTCTCTAGTCTCAGTAGAAATTTTATTAGTCAATTGCTGCTTTTTTCTACCAGCTATGTTTGTTGCAGTTTTTAAAAGTGTATCAGTTATTTTCATATTAATTTCATTCAAATCTGTATCATGTTCAAAATCTCCTAACACTTGAAACCTATTTGTAAGTTCTAATTTAAATTCATTAGAATGTTTCTGAAGAATAGGAATATCAACTGTAAATATTGTTTTTCTCAATATTTTTTGTCTCTCTAGTTTTACATTAACACATAACTTACACCTTACTAATCGATGATCACTTCCTGTGTTAAATTTATTAAGAACATTACAATCTTGAAATATGTATTTTCTATTAGTCAAAATATAATCCAATTCTGCTGTACCTTCATTTGGATGCTTCCATGTCCATTTCCTTTTAACATTTTTCTCAAAAAATGAATTCATAATATAAAATTTTTCTTTTTATGCAAACTCCACAAGTCTATGTCCTCTCTCATTTCTATTACCATAACCAAAATTACCTACAGCAATTTCAACTTTCATTTGTCTACCAATTCTAGCATTGAAGTCTCCCATAACAATTTTAAAATGTTGTTTATTCTGATCAAAAGCCTTTTGTACATCCATATAAAAATATTCTACTACTTCATCACTATGAGAACTTGTTGGGGCATAAACCTGATTTATCTGCATTTGGTATCTGCTATTAAGTTGTATAACTAATCTTGCCACTCTGTCCGATACACCATCAATCTCCACAATATTGTTCTTCCACTTTTTATTTATAATGAATCCTACTCCACTTGTATTTCCAATATGTGTGCCTTTATAATAGAGTATATGTCCATTTTTTAAATCAATTGATTCTTCTCCTTTTCTTCTAACTTCACTAAGTCCAATAATGTCCCATTTAATATAAGACAGTTCTTTTTCTAATTCTTGTAATCTTCTTTCACTTGAAAGTGATCTGCAGTTGTAAGTACCTAACTAAAAAGTCATCATCAAATGGCAGCCTGGGTCTGCAATCAGGGGATTCTTAGCACCCTCCACCTTCGGCCACCAACCGCTGCCTTGGTTGGTGATTAAATTGGGTTATTTATTCTGGCTGTTCTATATTTTTGCTTATTGATTCCATTCCTTTCTTTCTTTATTTAGACTTTGGATAAATTGGTTTCTATTTTCGTCAGTTACTTTTCCTGCAGCCAGCTGCGGACCTTCATGGGGCAGGATTGCACTGGCTGGGATGCTTACCCTTTCTTAAGCCAGCTTGCACACCATTTTACTCTCCATTTTTCTCCACAAAATCTTTCTTGCAGCAGACTCTACAAAAATCAGCAATAAATTGAATCTTTTTAGCAAGTTCTGCCACTCAAAATATCCGGATTTTTTTGGAACAAAAACTTTTCGCACCTCCGAATCTAATTTTGTTCTTCCGTTGTTTTCATTGAAATTCTTTTGAATCTAAACATTAATCTGATTAATCAAATTCCTTAGATATCAATCAAGTTATTTTTGCTATCTTCTTTTCATTTAACTTTTCTGAAATGAAATTTAAAAGTTTCCATCTTGAAAAATAAAGTATATTTCATATCTGCATTTATATATATTTTTTATTTATTATTCTATCTAGCGAAATATATACATGCATTCTCAAAAAAAGAAATGCCACACATACCCCCCTTTTTACTTTAACTTTTTTTTTTAAATCCCTATTTACAATTATAAATTTATATATAACAAAGGAAATATAAATATGAAGAAGAAATAAATTTAATTAATTGGGCTATATACTGATGCATAAAGGAAATTTTACTTTTTGAAACAGGGATCGAACAGCCATGTTTCAATACCCCCCTCCTGGAAGCCTTTAAATACAGTCTATGTGTTTGAATGGCTTATGTCTAACAAATAAAACAATACGTATGTCCTAAAATCAATTTTATTCGAGTTTCGCTCTGTAGCTATAAAACATAAGAGTAAACGACTATTAGCCTAACGATATACACAGGGTCTGACCACAACTCGTAAGCATATGACATGCTATGAACGAACACAGTCAATTCTACCTGACCTACTTGGTTAAACAACTAAACGAGAAGCGATTCCCTAATCACACCCTGCTACTTCAGAGTCTTATGGGTGGGGGTAACTAGGACAAATGCCAGCATCTCCTAATTACACTCTGCTGCTTCAGAGTGTTTTGGTTGTGGGTAACTACGACAGATGCCCGATTTTTATTCGGAATTTTCCAACCATGTCGGGAATAAAAAGCAGCTATACACAGAACGCAACACCCCACATGCCCGATCCAGCAGGCAACTCTATATTCTCCCGTCAGACTTAGACCACTTTTCTCCTAAAGCTTCATAGCCACAACTTATTTATCTCTATACTTACAAACCAGCAAACCAATGTATAAACTATTACTTTATATATGTCAATATATATAAATGTCCCTATAATAACCAAGATAAATATTGAACCCACAACCTAAAAAAATAAATAATAAAAAAAAAACTTTCATGTCTACTTTCTTTCCCCCGAATCACCATGCTGCATACTTAACTTTCCTAACTAACCAATCCACTGCATTGTTTTACTTTAAAACTAAATGAACAAAATTTTAACATTTGACTACTTTTTTCCATTTTTTTTTTCAAAAATTTTTTTTCAATATATATCCGTGTATTTACTTGTCTTTTATGCTTATCCCCTACACTCCAGCCCGCATACTTTCCACTCTTCGAAAGCCCTTTAGTTGCCATTGTAAGGTGATGTACCGTTTTCCATATATATATATATATATATATATGTAATCTTTTAAGATTGCGTGTATGTATATATAATGATACACGTAAATGCATAATTGTTTAAAAAGAAAATTCGAAACTTATTACATTTTATCACCCAGCATATTTATGAGCATCGATTTATGACCTCAAGTGCCAATCCTATATTTTTATAAGAATTATGCTGGGAGAGCTGGAATATCAATATGGAAATGCCCCTGGACTAGCTCTGTTCAGGGCTGGTGATTGACAAATCAACGGAAATCTATGAGGAAAGAGGTTACTATACTTTAATATGCTTGACATACTATTCTAAATTTTTTCTACTTTTACAAAAACTAGACCTAAATAAAACAATACCAATAAACATACATTTCATTTTTAAATTTGTACATTTTATTTTACCATAATTAAATATGTTGTGCTCTTTATTTTAAGAAAAACGCATGCATATACACACAGCTTAGATATTTATAAAATCACATGAATAAAACATATATCAGTTTATGCTAGTAAGAAAAATAATTTCTTTTCTTTGATTCTTTCTTTTTTTTAAAACTTTATGTATATTGTTCATGATAATGAAGTTTGTAAAGAAAGTTTGTGAAAATTATAAGAAACAGATGCTATCTGGAACACTAATTACATCTTGTTGAATGAGTATGTACCTGCATTTCTTTTCTTCCCCAAGGAAAACGATGGATTATTAAAAAGTAAAAAAATTCATTTGTTTTGACTCATTTTTATTGCACTTATGTCATCATCATCATCAACCATTATAAATCCACTGCAGGATGAAGGTCTTTCTGAGTTTAATCCATCTTCCCCGATCTTTAGCTTCTCTTCTCCACAACACCCCTGCACATTTTTTTATTTCATCCATCCATCTCACATGTGGTCTCTTTCTGGGTCTTTTACAATCTCTTGGAATCCAGTTTAAAATTTCAATTGTCCATCTATTATCATCTCTTCTAGCAATATGTCCAGCCCAACTCCATTTCAATCTTTTAATTTTTTCAATAAGGTCAGTAACACCTGTTTGTTGTCTTACCCATACATTGCGTTTTCGATCTCTTCTTGTTACTCCCAACATACATCTCTCCATACTCCTTTGAGTGGTCTGAAGTCTCTGTATTGCTTCTCTATTAAGTGTCCAAGTCTCAGATCCATAAGTAAGAACTGGTAAAACACATTTGTTAAAAAACATCCTTTTCAAACACATAGGCATATTTCCTTTTAGTATCAAGTTATTTCTACCAAAAGCACTCCAACCAAGTTTAATTCTATGATTAATTTCCTCCATTATGTTTCCATCTGTATTAATAATCTGACCAAGGTATTTGTAACTGTTAACTTCTTCTAATTCTTCATAATCAATCTTTATTTTCATATTTTGAGCAAATCGATTAAACATTACTTTAGTCTTTTTAACATTTATCTTTAGTCCTACTTTTCTACTTTCATCTGCTAACTCCTGCAACATTTCCTGCAGCTCTGAAGCATTATTTGCAAAAACAACTACATCATCTGCAAAATCTAAATGACTTAAATACTCTCCATTTACTTTCACTCCTTTAGTTTCCCATTTTAATCCACAAAATACTTCTTGCAGCACTGCTGTAAAGAGTTTTGGAGATATGGAGTCACCTTGTCTTACACCTTTCTCAATGTTGATTTTTCCAGTATCATTATGTAATCTAATTGTTGCTGTTGCATTTTTATAAATATTCTTTTAAATATGACAATATCCTGGATCTATACCTTGATGATCCAATGCTTTAATCACTGAAGAAATGTGTATAGAATCGAATGCCTTTTCATAATCTACAAATCCAAAACGTAATGACAACTTATATTCATTTGTCTTTTCTGTGACTTCTCTCAATACCTGGATATGATCTATTGTACTAAAACCACTTTTAAATCCAGCTTGTTCTTTTGGTTGGTGGAAATCCAAAGTTCTCTGTAGACGAGTTGTAATTATCTTGGTAAAAATTTTATATGAAACTGATAAAAGGCTGATAGGTCTGTAATTTCTAATATCTTCTTTATCACCTTTTTTAAATATTAATATTATTACTGCATTCTTCCAATCATCCGGTACATCTTTATCATTTAGACATTTGGTATATAACTTTGCTAAAATTGTTTCTATTTCTTCACCTGCTTCTTTTAATATATCAATTATAATTCCATCATTTCCTGGAGCCTTTCTTTTTTTCATACACTTAATTGCATGTCTCACTTCTTCATTTAAAATTCTGGGCAATTCGGAAGATGTAATAGATATAGGAGGTACTTGTTCTTTATTACTATATAATTCTTGATAAAAATCTGCTACCAATTTCATGATGTCATCTCTCTTTTTAATAATAATTCCATCTTTTTTTCTTATTGCAGATATAAATTTCCTACCAATACCAAAATGTTGTTTAACATTTTTGAGACTTTTATTTTCTTCTACAGCTTTCCTTGCTATTTCACAGTTATACTTTCTTATATCATTTTCAACTCTTTTCCGTACCATTTTACAAAATTCGAGATATTCAATTCTTTTTAATACATCATTTTTGTATATCTTCATATTCCTTCTTTTCTTCATAAATTCTCTAGTCTCAGTAGAAATTTTATTAGTCAATTGCTGCTTTTTTCTACCAGCTATGTTTGTTGCAGTTTTTAAAAGTGTATCAGTTATTTTCATATTAATTTCATTCAATTCTGTATCATGTTCAAAATCTCCTAACACTTGAAACCTATTTGTAAGTTCTAATTTAAATTCATTAGAATGTTTCTGAAGAATAGGAATATCAACTGTAAATATTGTTTTTCTTAATAATTTTTGTTTCTCTAGTTTTACATTAACACGTAACTTACACCTTACTAATCGATGATCACTTCCTGTGTTAACATTATTAAGAACATTACAATCTTGAAATATGTATTTTCTGTTAATCAAAATATAATCCAATTCTGCTGTACCTTCATTTGGATGCTTCCATGTCCATTTCCTTTTAACATTTTTCTCAAAAAATGAATTCATAATATAAAGTTTTTCTTTTTCTGCAAACTCCACAAGTCTATGTCCTCTCTCATTTTTATTACCATAACCAAAATTACCTACAGCAATTTTACCTTTCATTTGTCTACCAATTCTAGCATTAAAGTCTCCCATAACCATTTTAAAATGTTGTTTACTCTGATCAAAAGCCTTTTGTACATCCATATAAAAATATTCTACTACTTCATCACTATGAGAACTTGTTGGGGCATAAACCTGAATTATCTGCATTTGGTATCTGCTATTAAGTTGTATAACTAATCTTGCCACTCTGTCCGATACACCATCAATCTCCACAATATTGTTCTTCCACTTTTTATTTATAATGAATCCTACTCCACTTGTATTTCCAATATGTGTGCCTTTATAATAGAGTATATGTCCACTTTTTAAATTAATTGTTTCTTCTCCTTTTCTTCTAACTTCACTAAGTCCAATAATGTCCCATTTAATATAAGACAGTTCTTCTTCTAATTCTTGTAATCTTCCTTCACTTGAAAGTGATCTGCAGTTGTAAGTACCTAAATAAAAAGTCGTCATCAAATGGCAGCCTGGGTCCGCAATCAGGGGATTCTTAGCACCCTCTGCCTTCGGCCACCATCCGCTGCCTTGGTTGGTGATTAAATTGGGTTATTTATTCTGGCTGTTCTATATTTTTGCTTGTTGATTCCATTTTTTTGTTTCTTTATTTAGACTTTGGATAAATTGGTTTCTATCTTCATCAGTTACTTTTCCTGAAGCCACCTTCGGACCTTCATGGGGCAGGATTCCACTGCCTGGGATGCTTATGCTTTCTTAAGCCAGCTTGCCCACTATTTTACTCTTGATTTCTCTCCACAAAATCTTTCTTGCAGCAGTCTCTACAAAAATCAGCAATAGAATGAATCTTTTTAGCAAGTTCTGCTGCTCAAAAAATCCGGATTCTTTTGGAACAAAAACTTTTCGCACCTCCGAATCTAATTTTGTTCTTCCTTTGTTTTCATTGAAATTCTTTTGAATCTAAACTTTAATCTGATTAATCAAATTTCTTAGATATCAATCAAGTTATTTTTGCTATCTTTTTTTCATTTAACTTTTCTGAAATGAAATTTAAAAGTTTCCATCTTGAAAAATAAAGTAGATTTCATATCTGCATTTATAAATATTTTTTATTTATTATTCTATCTAGCAAAATATATACATGCGTTCTCAAAAAAACAAATGAGCACACATACCCCCCCTCTTCTGTTAATTTTAACTTTTTTTTAAAAAAATCCCTATTTAGAATTATAAATTTATATATAACAAAGGAAATATAAATATGAAGAAGAAATAAATTTAATTAATCGGGCTATATACCGACGCATAAAGGAAATTTTACTTTTTGAAACAGGGATCGAACTCAGCCCTGTTTCACTATATTCTATGATAGGAAAAAGTTCTTCCTTAAGTTTTGGGTCTTTATTTTTAAAAAAAAAACCTAAACAGTTCGTTTTTGAAGAACAGTTTTTTTTAAATCAGGAGAGGCGGGGTGGGGTGGTGGGGAAGGTTTGTTTTGATTTTTAATTATTGACTTCTTTTTGCATTTTCTTTTTGAACATTTATTCTGTTACCACACAGTTTTTTATTGTGTATATATATATATTTCGGGTGGAGCCTTTTCAATAAACTCTTAAACACTTCTTTTTTTGATATAATAAAATATTACCTATTTTAATTAACTGTTAATGAAACTAATCAAATATTATCTACCTACTTTATAATCACGTGAACAGTAACAAAAAAAAAAAAACAAGTTTCCCATAAAATAATTTATTGAATCAGAAATAAACGAAACTTGGACAATGTTGTGAACCAAAACAAGTAACCAAAAGACGATTTTTGGGAGCAAACAAAATGTCAAAAGTAACACACAAATAAAATAACAGGGAAGCATCAAAGCTGTAAGTAACATGATATTGGAGCCCTGGAATTAACTTCCCTTACAGTTGTCGCTCGGATTCATGCATAAATTGACATTTGCACATGAAATCAGAAAAAAACTCTGCTGAAAAGAAAATCTTTTCAAGTTGTGTGCAGTTCAAAAGCATAGGGAAGCATGTATCATTACATGACAATTCTAAATATGAAATACTAATTGCAAAAAAATTCTGACAAATTTTTGCAGTTTCCTTTCTTTTAAATACAGCTACTATCAAATCAGAACATAGGGAGAGTTTAAGAGCACTCACTTGACAAATTGTGTTGCAACACAATGGGCTTATTATTTTGTTACATAATTATGGAATATATCACCCTCAGGCAGCCTGTTACGGCTCAAAAAATACCAAATGTAGTGTCACCATAAGTTAAGGCTGCTAAAATTGTATATTGATGTGTGTTTTGTGTAAAACAATACCATCGAGGAGGAGCAATGAATCCCTGGTAACTATTACTAAATTTACTAAGTTATAATAATTTAAAAATATAACAAACTTATTTTAGACTGCAGCAATTTATAAATTTCTACATTTAAATACTATTCTTTTCTCTCCTTAATATAATGTCTTGTAATAATCTCATATGTCACATCCTTCCTCATAAAAAATATCTAGATATCTTAATCCATCATAAATGCAATACCATATCCATTATCATTCATTTCATTAAATGCATTATTAATATTTCTACTATTACTCATTATGATTATATCATCATCATGTCTGTAATATTGTATAAATTCTTTCATCCTTATATATTTATCAATTATACTTTCCTCAATATAATCAATTATAATAGATGATAAAACACCACTAATGGAATAATCCTTAACCCATCCTTTAGTTATCTCCAAAACTCATATTTATATTTAAAATACAATGTTTCAGTTAACAACAATAATGTGTCATAAATAATACACATTCATTCCTTTGACATACCACCACAATCCTTTATTCTTTCCATAACTACTTTTATACTTTCCTCTCTAGGTATACTTTGATACATATTTTCAATATCAAAAGATACAATATTTCCATTCCTATTTCATTTTCCATTCTTTAGTTTATTTAAAATTTTCTTTGAGCTTTTAATGCAATATTTTAAAAACCCACACAATTTATAATCTTTTGATATATTATATCAGACAAATCTCTAAGAAAATCCAATATTGCTCTTACTGACATACTATCTTTTTGTGTCTGAACTTTCCAAAGATACTAGGATGTTCAATTACCATAGGATATAAACGTCTATATTTTTTTCATTAATTAATTGTTTTGGATATTTAAATGAGTTTTGGAAGATAACTAAAGGATGAGTTATGGGTTGTTTTATCATCTATTATGATTGATTATATTGAGGAAATTGTAATTAATAAATATATAAGGATGAAAAAAATTATACAATGTCACAGATATGTTGAAGATATACTTATAATGGTTAATAGCAGAAGTATCAATAATACATTTAATGAAATAAATATTAATGTATATGGTATTAGATTCATTATGGAAAATGGAGAGGAAATATTAAGATATATAGATATTTTTATGAGGAAGGGTGTGTCAGGTGAGATTGTTATAATACATTATATTGAGAAGAGAAAAAACCTTGTAGAATATATCCAGGTTCATGCCAGCCATGGTCTCAAAAAATAGCAGCAATAAAAGCTTTTAGAGAGAAAAACGATAGGTTAACTTTAGATAGAGTGTAGCATTAATACAAAAGTTGAACGTGAAAATTTTTTACATTAATATGGGATATAAAAAGTAAAAAAAAATTTTTTAAAAATTAAAGTGAAAATATTAGATATTATAATAATAAGAAATTAAAGGAAAATTATAAATGGATTTCAGTTCCAGATTTTGATAGAATATATAAAAAATTGGTAAGGGAAGAATTACCTGGAAATATTAAAATTGGATGGAAAAACAGTAAACTATTAGGGAAATGGATATATAATATAGAAAATAATAATGAGAATGGTATACCAGTGTCGGTGTATAAGATTATTTGTGAATTTTGTACCATGATATATGTTTGTCAGACAGAGAAGATTGCATCAGAAAGAGGTAAACAACATGAAAAGACAGTTAGGAGGAAGGATAGAAGAAGAGGGATTTATATACATTTTTTGAATACTGGGCATAGAATATGTTGTGAAAAAAACATTCAAGTGATTATGTATGTAAAGAAGTCCTAAATATATGAATATGGTTAAAATTCCTGTAAGGTAGTTTGGAAAGTGGGTGATGTTAAATAGCTGGAAAATTTAATTTAAATTGAGTATAATTATGAGTAATTATGTGTATTTATTTATATAGATGATTATCATTATAATTATGTTGGGTTTAAAATATTAAATATAGTTATATTGATATGTAAGGAGAGAAAGATTGGAAAATTTATGAACAATGATAAGGTATAAATGTATGACTGTGTAATGTAAATGTATGATTCTCATTTAAATAACATTTACGAATAGATATTTTGTATAATTATTTATGTTATATAATGATTAGAAAATATATTTGTTTTATCTTTGATATTGTAATGTAATTGAAATGTAACTTTAATATTTAATATATTATATTTATAAATAAATTTAATGGTAACAAACTATTATAAACAATTCTTAAACCCACAGAAGTACTTTCATTTATTTTTTCTTAAACCTGCATCCTCAACTGCCATTAAATTTAATGACATTTGAGAGAGGTTTATATATATATATGTGTGTGTGTGTGTTATATAGAGTACGTAAAAAACAAACTCTTAACAAGCTTCAAAAATACCCTCAACCCCAGACCACATTTTCTGCATCTAGCGTCATCTATATATAACATTTGTAAATACGAGCTTTATTAAAATTAGGTCATATGATATCTGACTTGATTTTTTATCAAAAAAAATATGTATATATATATATATTGTGCCGGACGCAAGATTTTAATTTCATCTATCAATCTATTCTGATACAGAGGGCGCCACCGAATTACTACATATCTGGAAAATTTGTTTACTGTGATCAGAATAGATGATGATGATGGTTTTTGCCGACCAGACTCAGGGAGAAACAAGAGATCTTAAATTGTTTAGACAATTGAGACAAAAGCACAAAGACAAACATCAGCCAAATTAAGTTTAAACACGTTTAATAAAATTTTATTCAGAGAAGAATAACTTATAAGAAAAGTTTATAAGGTAACAAATAGGATTAGCTCAGGTGTGTACCAGAAAGACTAAATGCAATGCTCTGGCAGATCTACTGATTCTCTAATAAACAAATTAAAAAGGGAGGAAGCAAATTTCATTCAGCAGAGGATTCACTCAAACATTGGTTCTCATTTTCAGACATTTAAACAATACATCCTTGAAATAGATCAAAGACACCAGCGCCAATGAGCTTTTCGAGATTCAAAATTTGGTCAGACCCCGAATGTCATTATATTGGTATGAGCTGCACCTATTACTACATTTAAAATAATGGTGATTGATTGACCTCAAGAACAACTGAAAAATATGATTCAAATGGAGTAAAACAATTAAAATTGGTGAATCCCAGCCAATCAATTGGCAAAAATTACTTTAAAATTAATAATTAAAGGTCTCAATAAGGGACAAGTAAATAATTAGAAAAACAGTTATGTCTGCCCCAGCATTTAAAGAAAATAAATTTACAAACAAATTATGAGTACACGCTCTGATAATTTTAAAGCACACATAATAAATACCAACAAACATCTATTGGAGAGAGCACATGAGTACGAAAATATTAAAAGTTTAAATACTGTAGCAGAATGAAGTATTGTGCACCTGTAATTTAAAAAAGGTATAAATATTATCTTCCTGCTGACAACTTATAAAATTACAAAGAAAAACAATTCTAGTTTCTGCCTTCAGAGATATAAGAAACAAAATCCCCACCTGCGGAAAATTAGACTATAAAGTCATCAGCCAAAAGATTTTGGAGGTTTGCAAAAGTGCAAACACAGTGTTTAAAATTAATTATTAAATATTAAAATAATTACAGGTAAGCATTTAACTATACATGACTGCTAAAGCATTTATAAAAGTCTTACATAAAAATAAAAAACTCACTCGTTACTCTCCAATATACAAAAATTGAAAGCAACTTGGAATCTTAAAACTAAGATTCCAAGACACACTACAAAATATTAGAAAACACAGCAAATATTAAATATGAGGCTATATAAATTACTTAAGCTTATGAATACATATGTAGGATTAGACTGAGTGGAGATTTAATGAGAATTAATTTACCCTGGGAAGAATAAAAAAAAAATTAACTTTCGGTAAAACAAAGTTCATGTAGAGTGCGCACTATTACTTTAGTTGTTTTCAAGTTCCTAGACAGTGGCAAGGTAGAGGTAAAGAGGTTCCGGCTTCTTCTGGATGTTTAAAGCATTACTGGAGCAAATTTGGAAGTCAGGGATTCATCTTTTGTTGAGTTAGCAAGCCATTTGGGTTTTGATAACACATATAGTATTCGTCATCTTGTTGTAAGCAAAAGGATTTAATAACAGTGAATGTCCTTTAAGAATTTAAATGTCCGCATTGATATAAACTTTCACTTGAGGAACAACTTGTCTAGTTATGAATAATGAATAACTAACTCTCCAAATTTTCAGGGCTATTTATACGTTGCTCCATTTCCCGTAAAACACTCTCCTTGTTGTCCAATTTCTACACCTTAGGCAGGGCAAATATTAATCTCCCACTCAATCTATCTAAGAATTCTACCCATGGATTATTGAAATGAAAACAACTACATAGAAATCAAATCTCCACTTTTAGAATTGTTTACAATAATTAACATAAAAGCCACAGGAATGTAATTAGCTAGGTTGCTTGTTTTTAATTAATTGATTTAAAGTCAAACCAAGCGGTATAAGAAAAATATTTTAAAATAAATTGACAAACACTGAAATGAAGCGTTTTACAGATAAATGCTTGTGTATTTTGATACACATATTCTTTTTAAATAATAATAAAAATTTAAACATTAAATAAGATTTAACAAAAATTAAGTTTAGTGAAAATAAAAAAAAAAACTTAATCGGATTTCAATCAGGTTCAACTGTCTCAAAACGTGATCAAAAAAAAAAAAACATTCCTGTAACTTTTTTTTTAAAACTAAAAACTCTTTAAAAATATTCTTAGAAATTTGGCCGAAGGTTTGCCTCGCACTCATGAAAAACAAGACAATATTTCATTTTAATCAAAACCTTTCTCCAGTCTTGTAATTAATTAACAAAATCTTTTTTTTTATTAAAAACAATCCATCCGATTGCTAAATGCTTAACCTTAACTTTTGTCCAGCGGTTCTTTTATTCTTTTTACTAATTTACTGAAATAAGTTCCTTTCCCTCTCCTATATTTTCTTAGCTTATATAATTTTCTCTTGTCTCTTTCACATTCTATTTTGTTTTTTATCTCATATGTCTGAAAGTCTTTAGGCCTAGCAAAATACTTTTCTATTAAGTGTCCCATTTTATTATTCATACTATCAGCATTAATATGTGAAAAGAATTTATCATCTACGAACTTTTTGAATGTTTGACCTAAGATCCTTCTATATATGGCTTCTATTTCCTCCTTAAAATCATATTTCTTAATCTTTCTTTTAACTCTTTTCTTCTTTTCGAATTCATATTCAAAACAAACAGTTATTGAAAACAATTTATTTTTAGTTTCACGTGGAAACTCTTCTACTTGCTTTTCTGCTTTTATCTTATAACTTTCTTCTATTGCTTTTTTTTACATTTACTAAATTTTACACCACACTTTCTACCTATACCCAATCTTTGTTTGTTTCTAACTTTATTTTCACCTTATCCATTTAACACTATCCTGTGCTACTTCAATTTCTATATCTTTTATGACATCTACTTTTTCTACTTCCTGACTTTCTTCTACTTCTCCCATCATTTCTCTTCTCATTTCATTCATTTCCTTAATCATTTCTTCTTGTATTGCCTGCTGGCCCTGCTTAACTTCACTAATTTTTTCCTTCATTGCCTGTTGGCCCTGCTTAATTTTCTCCTTTATTTCTGCTTTAAACTCTGCCATCATTGCTTGCTGACTTTTTTTTTGAATTCACTCATATCCTCCTTCATTTCTATTATCAACTTCATCAACATCTTCATCATCATCTGTGACTCACTCTCTTCTTTGTTAACTATTCCCATTTTCACACCAGACTAAATTTACAATACTAACTTCTTAAAAAAAATCTAAAAATCTAAAAGCAAATAAAATGCTATTTACTGTTTTCTATAAATTATTTCATAACAAAGACGAACTATATTTAACTCTTCAAAAAATTAACTTAGACAGACTTTTTAGAAAATACTCTTTCTACAGTTTCAAAATTATTTCATATAAAAAGAAGATGAACTATATTTAACTCTTCAAATAAATTACTCTGACAGACTTTTTGAAAATACACTTTCTAAGTTTCTAAATTATTTCATTAAAAAGAAGACGATCCCCATTCTACCAAACTGCTCCAAAATACATGCAATAATTAACAAAACTGAACCTCCACCTACTAAATCTTGCCTCTTATACCTGAAATCTTTCTCAATTGTCTAACAAAATCTCATGTGGGCTTTAAAAACTCGAAGCCTTACGTTGGTTGTGCTAAAAATTCTTATTATGTGCCAGATGCAAGATTTTAATTTTATCTATCAATCTTTTCTGATACAGAGGGCGCCACCAGATCACTACATACCTGAACAATTTGTTTACTGTGATCAGAATAGATGATGATGGTTTTTGCCGACCAGACTCGGGGAAAACAAAAGATCTTAAATTGTTTAGACAATTGAGACAAAAGCACAAAGACAAATGTCAGCCAAATTAAGTTTAAACATGTTTAATAAAATTTTATTCAGAAGAATAACTTATAAGAAAAGTTTATAAGTTAACAAATAGGATTAGCTCAGGTGTGTACCAGAAAGACTAAATGCAATGCTCTGGCAGATCTACTGATTCTCTAATAAATAAATTAAAAAGGGAGGAAGCAAATATTGTTCAGCAGAGGATTCACTCAAACATTGGTTCTCACTTTCAGACATTTAAACAATACATCCTTGAAATAGATCAAAGACACCAGCGCCGATGAGCTTTTCGAGATCCAAAATTTGGTCAGACCCTGAATGTCTTTATATCGGTATGAGCTGCACCTATTACTATGTTTAAACTAATGGTGATTGATCCACCTCAAGAACAACTAAAAAATATGATTGAAACAGAGTAAAACTATTAAAATTGGTGAATCCCAGCCAAACGATTGGCAAAAATTACTTTAAAATTAACAATTAAAGGTCTCAATAAGGGACAAGTAAATAATTAAAAAAAACTGTTATGTCTGTCCCAGCATTTAAAGAAAATAAACTTACAAACAAATTCTGAGTACACGCTCTGATAATTTTAAAGCACACATAATAAATACCAACAGAAATCTATCGGAGAGTGCACATGAGTACGAAAATATTAAAAGTTTAAATACTGTAGCAGAACGAAAGTATTGTGCACCTGTAATTAAAAAGGTATAAATATTATCTTCCTGCTGACAACTTATAAAATTACAAAGAAAAACAATTCTAGTTTCTGCCTTCAGAGATATAAGAAACGAAATCCCCACCTGCAGAAAATTAGACAATAAAATCGTCAGCCAAAAGATTTTGGAGGTTTGCAAAAGTGCAAACACAGTGTTTAAAATTAATTATTAAATATTAAAATAATTACAGGTAAGAATTTAACTATACATGAATGCTAAAGCATTTATAAAAGTCTTACATAAAAATAAAAAACTCACTTGTCACTCTCCAATAAACAAAAATTGAAAGCAACTTGGAATCTTAAAACTAAGATTCCAAGACACACTACAAAATATTAGAAAACACAGCAAATATTAAATATGAGGCTATATAAATTACTAAAGCTTATGAATACTTATTTAAGATTAGACTGAGTGAAGATTTAATGAGAATTAATTTACCCTGGGAAGAATCAAAAAAGAAAATAATTACCTTTCGGTAAAACAAAATTTACATAGAGTGTGCACTAATATTTTAGTTGATTTCAAGTTCTTAGACAGCGGCAAGGTAGAGGTAAAGAGGTTCCGGCTTCTTCTGGATGTTTAAAGCATTACTGGAGCAAATTTGGAAGTCAGGGATTCGTCTTTTGTTGAGTTAGCAAGCAATTCGGGTTTTGATAACACATATATTATTCATCATCTTGTTGTAAGCAAAAGGATTTAATAACAGCGAATGTCCTTTAAGAATTTAAATGTCCACATTGATATAAACTTTCACTTGAGGAACAGCTTGTCTAGTTACAAATAATGAATAACTAACTTTCCAAATTTTTGGGGCTATTTATACGTTGCTCCATTTCCCATGAAACACTTTCCTTGTTTTCCAATTTCTATGCCTTAGGCAGGGCAAATATTAATCTCCCACTCAATCTATCTAAGAATTCTACCCAGGGATTATTGAAACAAAAACAACTACATAGAAATCAAATCTCTGCTGTTACAATTGTTTACAATAATTAACATAAAAGCCACAGGAATGTAATTAGCTAGGTTTCTTGTTTTTTGTTTTTAATTAATTGATGTAAAGTAAAAACAAGTGGTATAAGAAAACTATTTTAAAATAAAATGACAAACACTGAAATGAAGCGTTTTACAGATAAACTCTTGTGTATTTTGATACATGTAGTCTTTTTAAATAATAATAAAAATTTAAACATTAAATAAGATTTAACAAAAATTAAGTTTAGTGAAAATAAAAAAAAACTTAATCGGATTTCAATCAGGTTCAATATATTGTAACTTATAATATGGAGATCAAAAATCCATTGTAACATAAATAAAGGTAGATCAAAAGAATTAAGATACCTGAGTAGTCTACAATATATAAGATCATAACATTGTAAATAAATAAACTAAAAATTGTAACTTAAATTTTATATCAAAGAGAAAAGAATTGTAATATGCAACTTGCTGAGCATAAGCTATTAAACAAAAGATCAGACTGAGTTATCAATCATATTAAGGGTCATTGGATTAAATGAAACATATTTCTATAATTAAATTTCTAAAGATATCATAATATCAATAATTAGAAACAATAATGCCTGAAGACTAGTCATTTAAGGTGTCCAGCCTAATTCAAACCCTAGTTAGGCAGGCATTGTATCATCAATAAACAAGTAGAAACTACAAACAAATTATTAAGAACAAACTATTATAACTCAGGAAATAATATCAAGTAGGTGAGTACACTGGTAACTCAATAAAATAACTTCTCAGGTATACAGATGGTAGACTTTGTTCACTTTCATCTCTTGGTTTGATGTCAAGTGCATATTTAAGTAAATAACAAGTGAATATAGTCTAGCAGGTCGCCACTAGGTTATCTGAACTTAGACATAGTTATATCTTATAACCTTTTCACATGTACCGGGTTTGAATCCTTTTTTGATACTTTATTTCTAATAAAAAAGGAGGATTTTGCTTTTAGACCCATATCACTGTATGCAATAATACTTAGGTAACATAAAACATCTTTAAACTAAAGTGGAGTATATAAAATTCATTAGACAGAAATCATTTCTTAGATCTTAACATAATAAATGTGTTTCAATATTTTTTTATAAGTTTTACTAGCTCAGATTATATTATTAATTTAGGATGGCAATTCACTCATCCTTGCATGATATAGATGATGGAATGGTGGTTAAAATGTTTATTCACAAATGTCAACTAAATACCATGAAATCACTATTTATTTGTGGCCCTTAAACATTTATCTATCTCATTAAGTAAAACGTGATGATGACGATGATGACAATAATGATAATGATAATGGTTTCAACCACAGCCTTAAAACTAAGCCTAATCATAAAATTTAGTTTTAGAAATTAATAATTAGTGGCTAATCTTAGTATATCTAATTGGAACTTAAATTGCTAATATTCACTTTGATGATGAATGATCACAACTAATAAAAATTCTCTTAATGAAATATATATGCGTCTGTTTAATAAAACAAATTAACATTTATTACTGCATTTCTAACGTATACATAAAAATTCTATATCTACATGAAAATTGATATTAACAATGACAAAAATAATCATAATCGACTGTTTTAAAATCATAACATTAATTTTAAATTCTTTCCCCTTTCCTGTCAAATATATATAATGTATTTCAAATTGGATGTTATATTTGCTAAGATTCTCACTCCACCAGAAAATATCTCAAAAAAATTAAACACTCTTTTTTTCTCTTTTCTCTTTTGCACACATACTTTTATAATCTAACATGTTAAGTAAAATGGTTAAAAAATGTTAGTAGAATCAGAAAAAGCAAGATTTTTAGAAATGAGTTTAAAGTACCTTTTCCTCCCCCTCCTTTCTAAACTCTAAAATGCTATACTTTAACTTAAAACACAAATAATCCAATATCTTAATACTGCCTATTATTTACATTCACACACAATTACATATATGCAACAAGTATTATTATGTATGTGCATGTTTATCCTCATGGAAACTAAAATATTATTTAAAACCAAAATAATAATACAAAAAAATAATATTTTACATATCAATAACATTTCATAACTTTAGGTTAATAGACATTCATAATTTTAGTACATATAAAATCATTAATGAAGCTTATGGTTATCACTAGCAAGAAATTCTTGGTTTCAATCGATCTTAGCTGTTTTAAAAGTTCTGAGATAATAAATGAAAATATACAACTTTATTGCTAATGTTTTACTAAGTCTCTGAAATCATAAAGAAAATATATATATAAAAAATTCATATTACCAGTTCTATTCATTGGTAGCGACTTCCAATGATTCAAATTTATCTTGTTTAATGTCTATACTTTGGCAGCAACAATTTCCATGTTTCTTTGGAACTGTCTCTTTAAGTGTATAATTATTTGATGGTGATGATTCTACTGAGGTTATTTGCCTTAATGGGGATTGTATTGGCACTAGAACTTTTCTTCCCTTCCTGTTAAGCATGATTCTTTTAATTGATGAAGTATATCAGTTGTCTTCAGGTTTATACTTTTTCTTGGGTTTAAACTCAGTCACTGGATTCAATTTGTAGTAGATGATTCAATTTGTACTAGATGATTTAATACTTATCAATCATTTTCCTTCAGCTTCCAAATGCAGGTGAATCTTTT
This sequence comes from Epiperipatus broadwayi, assembly GCA_028023455.1. Classification (NCBI taxonomy): domain Eukaryota; kingdom Metazoa; phylum Onychophora; class Udeonychophora; order Euonychophora; family Peripatidae; genus Epiperipatus; species Epiperipatus broadwayi. The sequence continues at coordinate 8,263,299 of JAQFVV010000031.1, read as the reverse complement.
CTCTTACTGAAAATATCACATTTCTTTCAGTCACCAGTCATAAGCTGTATACTATTTTAATTTCAGACAAGACTTTTTATTTTTATTTTTTTTCTTATGATGTGCTAGCTTTGGGGGTCAGAGAAAGCCCAAGATGATCTATATATTTTCCTAGCCTGACATCCTTATATTTTAATCTTCAAAAACTTTATATTAAAAAAAAAAAGATTTTTAAGTTGAAATCTGATGAATCAAATGCTTGTCTCTTAGTGTCAATATTTTTAAAATCTCTCTTTTAACTGATCTTTCAGACTGGTTTATATCTGATTGTTTTCTATTTTTGACCAACTCATTTAAGTATATTTATAGCTTATTTTCAGCTAACTCATTTTTAGCTGGAGAGTGCGATCTTTGTTTCAGCTGTTAGTTAAGGAAAAATATGAAACTTCACACCATCATGATTTTTGGACAAACTTTTGTTTTGAAGGGAAAAAAATAGTCTTTTTTGTTTCTGTCACAAAATGTAACACCTAAAGTTTGAGCTTCTTTCCTTCATCAAGCTGATGGGAAAATTTTAGAGCTAGACTTCCCATGTAGTCTAAGTTTAACAGAAAAACAATCTTTATATAAAAAATAATAGAAAATAATTTAACAGATTTTCTTCTTTTTTTCTTTTTCAATATATAATAAATTACGATAGAATGACAGCCTGTTAAGCTAATTGTGCAGACGCTGTGAGAATGTTATTAATAAAGCGTCTGCGCAATTAGCTTAACAGGCTGTCATTCTATCGTAATTATAATCGCACGCAAGATGTTATAAAATAAATGTTTATTCAAATATATAACAAATGTAAATTTATGTATGTAATATATCCAAGCACACACTGCCATTATTCCAATCATTTATAAAACTGGCTGACTAAAATAATCTGAATAAATTTTCCCTAAAAAATTATAATTTTAATATGCAAATTTAAATTGTTAACCTTCAAATCCCAAACTATAACTCTTAAACCCCAAATTATAATCATGGATAAACAGAATAGAAACAGATAATAATAAAATAGAAATAGAACAAAACATTAAACTGTAGCAAATTCAGGTTAGTTTTGAAAAGAGTTTAATATTTGAAATATACAATAATAAGTAACAGTTTACACACACACTCCCTATATATGTGTTATTACTGTACTTAAAAAAAATTAAATATTGAATAATTAAATGTATGTACCTTTCTGTTTGAGTTTTTATCAACACACAAACAAATAAAAAATATAATTGTTGTTCCACTCTCTTTCTGTCTTAAGCTTTTAGAACTGGATCTTGTAGGATTTAAACTTGGGTGCCCTACAGCTTCCTTTACTACATAAAAAGGTGATGATGGTTTTTGCTCCACATTTTCTTTCATGCACATTATTACAAATTTAGCTAATGACTAAATTGCAATGGCACAATATATATATATATATATATATATATATATATATATATATATATATATATATATATATATATATATATATATATATATATATATATATATATATATATATATATATATATAAATGCAAAACCATAAAACAAATCCTTACACAACCATGGTTTCATCTACTACAAATAGATGTTCTCAAGTGAAAATCAACCTAAAAGGAAAACATATATATATATATATATATATATATATATATATATATATATATATATATATATATATACAAACAAACCTTCCCATAATTCATTACAAATTCCATCTTCCCTTAATATCAAAAGAAGTCTTCATAAGATTGATAACCTCAGAATCAAGGCGTTTTATCATCAAAGTCTCCTTTATTCTTCTTTTTAACTCATTCTTTTCATAAAAAATAACCCAAGCATTGTTAAACAATATTCTATGACCTGTATTCAATTCATGAATATATAAAGCTGAGTTAAGATACCTATGTTTAACCATACTTATATGAACCCCAACCCTTTCATTAAGGCTAAATTTACTCTGGCCTACATAAAATTTACCACAACTACATGAAATTTTATAAACAATACCAGGAATAGACCTACTATTAATAGACTGCTTAAACCATTAAGTAATGAATTCAAATCAGAACCTTTCCTCCATGCAACCTTCATTCCATGTAACAAATGACTATTCCTATAAACCAAATTATAAATTGATGCTTTAAATGGTAAAAACATATAATCATCGTCCTTACCAACAGAATTCTTATCATCCAAATCACGCCTATAAACATTATTATTAAATACCAATTTTTTAATAAAATCATGATTATAACCCAATTCTACATATTCAGCAGCAAATTGACTGCTTTGAATATGAGCATCATTATTAAAATTATTAAGCCTTCTATTCCGACAACAAAAATTCAACAAAGACATTTTTCTTTAATTTGAAGTCTCATAAAGATAATTTTCCTTTGAGATGTATTTTTGATTTTACAGAGGAATTGTTGATAAAATATCAAAATTTATTATAAGATATTTTAAGGATTATATAAAATTGAGTCAATTTTGTGTTTCTTTTTCTTTGGAAGCTTTTAAGAAAATAAATGGTTTTGTTTTGGATGATGATTGTGTTTTTGGTAGTAAGACATTAAAAATATGTATCAATCGCTTAATAGATTAAAAAGTATTGATGTTTCTTCTTTCAATTTTAATAAAATTAGAATGTTTTTCTGCAGATAAGATTAAGGTTTTTCATGATTTGCTTTTGCTGTTAGAGGATTCAATGTATTTTACGTCTAATGATGTGTTTTATAAGATTAGAGAAGGTTGTGTTATTGGTTATGTAATTTCTCCATTGATGTGTGCTGTCTATATTGATTATTTGGAGTGTAGTATTATTAATGTTTTCATGTTATATTAAATTATTTGTTAGGTATGTTGATGATTGTTTGTTTGTTATTCAGAAAGAGAAATTAGAAGAGTTTTTATGTGGATTGAATGATTTTGATTCTAGTATTAAGTTTACAATTGAGGGGGAGTGGTGGTTTTGATTTTGTAAAAATAAAGTTTTTTGATTTAAATGTTGAGAAGGTTAATTGTGTTTTGTTTTGTAGTCATTTTATAAAACCTAAAAATTTGAGAAATATGATTTGGCCTGATAGTTATCAGCATTTTATACATAAAAAAATGTCTTTGTTGAATTTTTGTTGTCGGGATAGAAGGCTTAATAATATTAATAATGATGCTGATATTCAAAGAAGTCAATTTGCTGCTGAATATGTAGAATTGGGTTATAATCATGAATTTATTAAAAAAGTGGTATTTAATAATAATGTTTATAGTCATGATTTGGATGATAAGAATTTTGTTGGTAAGGATGATGATTATATGTCTTTACCATTTAAAGCATCGATTTATAATTTGTTTTATAGGAATAGTCATTTGTTAGGTGGAATAAAGGTTGCATGGAGGAAAGGTTCTGATTTGAATTCATTACTTAATGGTTCAAAGCAGGTCATAGAATATTGTTTAACAATGCTTTGGTTATTTTTTATGAAAAGAATGAGTTTAAAAGAAGAATAAAGAAGACTTTGATGATAAAACTCCTTGATTCTGAGGCTATCAATCTTATGAAGACTTCTTTTGATATTAAGGGAAGGTGGAATTTGTAATGAATTATGGGAAGATTTGTTTGTACATATATATATATATATATATATGTACAAACAAATCTATATATATATAGATATATATATAGATAAATATATATATATATATATATATATTCCTTTCGGTTGATTTTCACTTGAGAAGGTCTATTTGTAGTAGATGAAACCATGGTTGTGTAAGGATTTTGGTAAAATTTTAAATTTATTGTTATATGGTTTTGCATTTTTATTTTTGCTAGTATAGTGTTAGACAGTTTTGGGTTTATATATATATATTGAAGCAGTCGGATCTGATTCTACATATACCGGTACATATATATATATATATATATATATATTGTAGAGGATGCATTTGGTAGCTGGAATACTCTATTTGCTAGGTTTAACTGGGTCTAAACTTTATCCTAATTTTATATTCTTCGAGCAGAGGGGAGGCAGTGCTATCAACAATACTCATAGTCAGACTGAGCTATGCAACACATAACAGGATCACATTTCTAGACCATGGCCTACGTTGACTGCTAGATTCAAACCCCCACTATCCAAAGCACTTTATTTATTTTGAGGTAAACCTCTGGTGCCAGCTAATTATACATCATAACTAACTCACTCTGTACAGTAGGCCCATACACCAACACTTGAAATATCCCATGACTATCTCAATCAAAAGTAAAACAATAACAAATTGTTGCTTCAATTAAGGGTAAAAGAATTGACCGACAAATATTACATTTAAAAATAATTTATTTTAACTAAACACTTATTATTCTAATTTTAACTAGTTTATATAAAACTGCATTAAATGAAACAATGACTTATCATACCCCATGCTCACACCTATACAAAAGCAATATAATATAACAAATAATATTAAATAATACAAGCCATTTAAAAATAAATACATTAAACCAATATAAAATATCATAAAGCATTCATATACATGACATTTCAAAACACGCACATCAATAGTTCTTTATGCATGCTATAGAGTTCATATATTTACTGACTCTGGTAGGCTTCAAATTATTGGAATGGCTACTTTAATATCAGAAATGGAAATGATAAAAGTAACGTATTAACTGTAGTATTTGAACATTGACTTGGTGCTTCAATTGAAAATCTATCCAACCAGTTGGATTTGAGGTTTTTGCGGAGGTTTAATGCTTAGTATTCTGTGGAATTATTCTTTAAGACAGTTAGATATTCAATGGTGGATTTTCAAGTTGTTAAGCAGGCATCACTTTTACCAGGCCTATTGCTGTTTCATTGGACTCAGACTTGAAGAAAAGTCCTATAATTCCAGTGGCTGTTAGCACTGCATGGCCTGTATTAACAAATTCATTAGAAGACTGACTGAGAACTGATTGAGTAACTGATTGAATGAACTCAACTTATTGTGAATCTTAACTGCTGCTTGATGAAAATCTGGACTATTTATATGATGACCTGTTGTCATTTTCATAATTGTATTTAATGTCCACTGGCTATCTCTATTGTTGAAATTTCTCCACTGTTTTGAATACATTTCTTTGATAAGCTTTTGATTACATGTTTTCATTTGATAGCCATTGCAAATTTGTTGTTTTGTGGATTTTTAATTCATAGCCATTGCAAATTCTGTGTTTATATATCTTATGATTATACAATATTTTTTAACTTTCATTTATTCCTCAATATTCAGCACACACATTTATTTTATCAACAACCTCACATTTTCTATATTTAAAATAACTTCATCATTTACACACACACACACACATATATATATATATATATATATATATATCTAAAGTCAACTAATTATAAACAAGATATATTTTTAATTTATATAAAAGATTTATTTTTTAAGCTTTTAGTTTCAAATTGTCTTTTCAATTTTTTCTCTTTAAAATTTTAAACGAAGAGAAAAAGTAACTTTAATTACTCCAAAAAGATTTATTCTTGAGCCATCATATTTTAACTCTTATTTACTTTTTATAATTTTTAAATTAATTCTCATCCCCCTTTCAATCGATCTTTAGATTTTAAGTTTTGACATTTTTAAAGCAAACCCTCTTCCCCCTTTTACTAAGTAATTGTAGTTTTACTGATAATAACTCTTTAAATTTTGACAAATTTATTTATCTCAAATAAAATATTTTTCTTTGTTTATAATTCAATTATTTATTGACAACAAATTGATTTTATTATTTATTATCAATTTTAATTTTACGTTGTTTATGAGTTGTTTATGTCAATAATTTTTAGACAAAAATTATTATATGTACTAAGCAATTTCCATTAACATGTATGTGTTTGGAATTGCTGGGTATGAAAAGCTTAATAGTGAATACGTCTTCAAATAGTACATTTAGCATGCTTTCAATGTTGTAATCATAGCAATAATTATGATAACTATAGCTATGATTTTAATATTGAAAGCATGTTAAGCAAACTATTTTAAGACTGTTTCAGTGTTAAACTTTTTTATACAGGATCTCCAAGCATTTAAAGAACAATTGTATATAATATTATATTGTAGTTAGAGAAACAAAAATGACAGTGTCAATATCATAAAATTTGAAAAGAATATTGCTTTTTATGTTCATTTTTATTTGCTTACATATATCTTTGGGTAATATATAACTGAAATCACATAGTTAGATACAATGTAGTTTGCTTTACTGTGTACAGGAAATAGCACACACAAACATAAAATAAGTATCCATATAAAATATTTAAATATATTTATATTTTAGAGAGAGTTCCTTATCATGAAGATGTTATCAAAAGTAAGTATATTTTAATATATTCTCATAACTTATTTTTAACATCTAATTGTAACATTTATTATTTAATATATATATATATATATATATATATATATATAAATAATAAATGTTACAATTATAAATTCATAAAGTGAATATATATATATATATATATATATATATATATTCACTTTATGAATTTATAAAAAAAGACACAACCAGAAATTTAGCATATGTGGGTTCATACATAATGAAAAGTGTTTCAATAATAAAGACAGCTAATATACTGATTTATCTTGCTTAACACATAAACATAATAATAATGTAATACAAATGACATGAGTATAGGAAAAAAGCCTGGAAAGACTCATAAGACACTTCATGAGAGGTTGACACACACCATAAATTTATTAGTAATTCTCAAGCTTTTCCCCAGCACTATTCCCTCAAATAAATATATTATTCAATCCCATGAATTTTATTGAAACATAGTAAAAGTATAAATCATGAATTTCACATAATTGATTCATTCTTACTCAAATGCATAAATAAATGTGTACAACATTTTTGGAATATTAAATATTATCTGTGAAATCAGTGTAAAAATGTCTTGAACAATAAATACACATTTCACAAAGTAATAATTATAAATTAGAGCCGAATTCCGTAGATGTGCTTATATCCATTTGTTCTAGTTATTATGAATACTTTTAAATTAATGAATTATATGTGGGCTCTATAAATATGAGATAATTCCAAAAGCATGACATGTAGAGTTTAAATTAAAATATTCTTTATGAGATATTAAATTCTACATTTTATCTAGCATTTTTCCAAATTTATAATATCCAGGCTATAGTAATTTATCTATCCACATTTAAATCTAAGAATAATAATCAAAGCAAAATAATTTAATAAATCGACATTGGCGATTGAAATCAGAAAGTAGTTTTAGTTAATTGTTTAAAGGCCGTTATCAATATTCAAATAGTAAACAATTTAAATAGTAAATACATCACTGGTAGTATACATTCAGCTAAGATAATCAATTCTTTATTAATTATCTAATAGGCGGAAACATTAAAGTAGCCTTTCAATAAAATTTGAAATTTGATTTTAAATCTCTTCTTTTTTTTAAGTAATGTTTTCCTGTCCAAAAACATCTGCAATTAAAATATTTATTTAATGTTGCCAGTTTGCATGCAATAACGTATTCAAAATCATACCGACTTCTGGTTTTAATTCTACTTTTAAAGTTAAACGTTCCAACATGTTTCAAATGTAGCTATTGAGAAGATTATTAGCAATTTGATTCAGTGGCCAGTAGACTTGAACAGACCCCTCTAAATTCAGCAACTCCTACTGTTATTACATATCACCATTTTATATTTACATTTATATAAAAATTCTTGGTTAATCCGTTTGCTTATCAATTATTTTTAAAATATGCCTAACATGTTTTACTTACATGTTATTCTTACATCATTTTCTCTCTTAATAATAAAAGAAAGCTATGTCACACTAAAAACACAAATGTCTTAATCATATTTTTATCTAATAATTAAATAAATAGCTTTTGATTTAAATGAAAGATAATTTTTAGAAATTGTAAATAAATAAAAATTATTATTACTTTTAATCACATTTTACTAAAGTTGATATATGTTGTTGATTTCTTACAAGTTAAACACATTTGATCTAAATTAGTATATGGACAAGAGCAATTTTAAATACATTAAAATAATACATGCAATAAGCAAGGTAAAATACTGTGTATTCTCAGCAATAAATTTTTTTGAATGCAAGTAAATATTCTGTTCAAAATGCAAACCAAGACAATCAAATCGCCAAGAAGAAGACAGAGACAGTTTTAAATCAGTTTACACTCCCCTGTGGAAAAAATTATCTTTCTTCTGAATTCATTTCACCAAACTCTATGAAAATATAAATCTTAACTCACTGTTTTCATTATCCTATCTATAATTTACCAGTAATTCTTTTCTATTCCATCTGCTTACTCATTAATCTGAATATGGTATAACATTTACATGATATTTAAATGCCATTAATTTATTGAATATGCAGGCTTTAAACTATGTGCATTATAGGTGCCTTGGATTCCTTCAGGGGTCGAGAGCATGGACACATTATCTCCCACCTGGCTTTCAATCATGAAAGGTCCATTATATAGGCTCAAAAACTTTCTAAATTCATTTTTCTGTAAGTTGGGTCTCAAAAACCTGGCTATATGATGTTCAGAAAATGGAAAGGCAGTCAAGATTTTAAGTTTGACTTCCTGTCCATGAAAAAATTGTGTAATGCTACCCTTACTGGCATTGTACTTTTCCCAAGTGATTTAATAATGCATGTTATCCTGACAATTTTCACCCCAGAAACTTAATGTTATCAAATGTTTAAAATCTGCATATGTTTGAAAACAATCAAACAGAGACTGCCACCAATATTTCACAGCATCAAAAAGATGATTGCTGGAGATGTAAAGTTTTTTTTCCTTTCTAAGAATGCACATAAATCAAACAACTCCTCAGATTTTGGAGAAATTCTAGAGGGTTTTCCAAATACCCCCCACCCCCTTAAATGGCTTAGTCTTTTAGTACATAAGAGCTGTAAATCCACATGTAGATGTATCTGTGTTCTTTATATCATGGATTATAGGATAAATTTCTAATGACTTTTTGATAATTGGACATGGACTGGAACTGGTAAAAATAACATCTGATTACCAGAGGTCTCTATTCCATCCACACAAAACTTGGTGCTTTGACCAATGAAATTACAATTTTTCTCTTGAGCCTTCTGAATCTCTAGTATTTTTAGCTTAATATTTTCAATCTTGGTCTATAATTTCTGTCCTTACTTAAACTCATTTGACCCACTTGGCCACTCTTGGCATTTATTCCTGACATTCTTCAACTCTTTCTGTATTATCTCCAAATCCCCACTAAATTTGGCATTAGCCTTTTCAATTCCTTAGTCTCTACTTTGGACCTGTTTATAGTTTCATCCAAAACATTTTTAATCTTCCCTAATTCTGCCTTGCTCTCTATCGTAGATTCACTCATGGACTTAAACATCCCTTTTTCAAAAGTTGAATGACTTTCATTAATATCTTGAAATTTAGCATCTATTTCAGTCTTAATTTTATTAACAAACTTGTCTGTCTGAGATTCCACTTCTTGAACCTTACAGGTTATTTCACTAAACTGTCCTATTATCCATTTTGACTGACTCCTTGAGCCTACTATTCTTGCTTCAAGCACCTTCAGTTTACTATCCACATTCTCCTCATTGATTTTAAAATTATTTCCAATTTCTTTCAACCGAACTTCTGAGTGCCTTTTATGATCTAGTAAACTAGCTTTAATTTCTTCTAACTTAATATATGACTCATCTTTGGCTGCCTTACAACTATTTTCTAATGACTGAAACTTATGATTAAATTATTCCACTGTTCTTACCATAGCAGCTTCTATTTTCTCTTTTATAAATCCTGAACTTCAGCCATTTATCTCCTAAAACAGCAAATTTATTTTCAGAACTATCTAATATTCCAGACAGCTCTTTTTCTCTCTGAGACTGGGACTGTTCATTCAATTTTTCTTTCATGTCTTTCTGAGACTGAAACATCTCTTTTTGAAAATGAGATTGTTCATTCAATATTCAGACATCTCTTTCTGAGACTGAGATTGTTTATTCAATTTTTCAGACAGCTTCCTAAATTTAATCTCCATATGTTAAACATCAGCATAAAACATTGTTGAAAATCAAGTCTGGCAACTTTTTGGGTTCTCTTGGGATCATTAATTTTTTTGGGAATCACTCATATTCTCTAATACAAAACTCTCACCTTTTTAAAATATCTATGTTTAAATAACAATAATTAAGCCAACCAAACACTAAATCATCACCACCAATAATCTACCTCAAATGGTATATATCACATCCACATTAAAATAATCTGAACCCCAACTGTAATTATTTTCAGTATCACTACAACTAACTTATAAATCCTTGATAATATCATCTCCTCATAATTCAATCATAAATATGTGTATATATTGGAATATGATTGCTATTGTCACCAGAAATCCATATAAATAATTTGGAGTAAAACATATAGCAGTGAAACATACATTATTTCATCACCATTATAGAGCATCTGTCACATGATAAATATTCTTGCAGTATGGGAAACTAAAAAATGTGACTAACAAGCAGAGCAGAACAATCTGTTCCACACCCACTATTATAAACAATCCTTAAATCCAAAAAAGTATTTTCAGTTAATTTCCTAAACCTACCTCAACTGCCATTAAATTTAATGGCAGTTGAGGCAGGTTGGATTTTTTATAATAGTTTATTACCATTAAATTTATTATTTTTATTATAATTATATACACAATTTCTCTTATTTCACTCATAACACACACTGGATTGTTAATTTATTTAAACTCAGCAGACCATCACTAATATTAGAGAATAAAAATAGATACACTACTGACTGCTGACCTAACTAGAAAATCTCAACACATTACCTGGAATAACTATTGTGATTAATGAAGAAATTAGCTGTGTTTCAAAATAGCAAAGACTGATCTTACAAAATAATATTATTCTCCTACATGAACTGTTTTAATGTTTATCAGAAGTAATAAATAAATTACAGTTCTTTTATTTTGTAAGATTTATATTTAAAAGACATTAAACATTATACTAAATATGATGAAGTTGTATATAATGCCTGTTAAATAAAATATTATATTGAAGAGATTGTATTTTTTTTTTTTTAAAATAGCCTTTTATTATATTTTTTGTAACTCAGTGTTCAGTCCAATGACTATTTGAATCTATCACTAAGTGATAATATTTTTTCCATTGTCTATTATGATCAATGTGGATTCATTCCCAAGCATTCTCTGGATAGGCCATAACATATATTTCTTTGGTTGGTCTATTAGCTGTGATTTGACACTCACTGCATTTTTTAATATATATCCTGAATTTTCTATTTATTTCTGCCCCCCTACATAGCTGCATGCCAGAATTTAAGCTTTTCCTTCCAGTTGACCTTGATGTAATAATCTGCCCATAGCTGGGTACAAGTACTTTGGCATCCAACAATATATAGACTTTATGTACAGACAGTCTGTCACATACTTTCCAGTCCTTTATTTAATTACAGTGTATTACATCTAGTGGGCCATTTACTCTATCAAGTTTATAAAAAGTCTTCTTAGTTTATTCTGCTAATGTTTGACTATTTGTTGTTTCCATGTTAATTGATCAATGTAATTTACATAGGTTTCTGTCCTAGGGAATTCATCAGTATCTGGGCATTTACACAATGTCACCTTGTGATTCTATATTGTTTTTTTTATAATGCATATCTTTATGCCTAAATCAGAATAATTTCCCTACTCATTATGTACATGTATTTCTTTATGCTTCTTTGTTTCTCCATTTAGTTTTTCTATTCTTAAGGTTTTTTTTTAGCATCCCAGAACTTAAGATGAGTATTCTCAACTTTTGAGGACATTTTTCAAATCTTAATTAGTCTTTCCCAATCCCTACTTTTTATCAATGATATCCCTGCCCCAGTTTACCAATTATTTTATATTTAGCATAATTTGGTCCAATTCATCTATGGTAGCATTTTATATAGCTACTTTCCATACCATGCAGGTAAATGTTGTGCTTGGCTTTGTATGTTGGTGCCCTCATTCTGAGTATCAGTTTTTTCATACATGTTTTACTCTTTTACATATTACAATCACAGGCTTTGTCACATATTTTTTTCATAATAGACATTTAACACATTTGTCAGTTTTAGATTCAACTCTGTATATTTTCAAATTGTAGCATGGTTTTGTTTTTGTGAAACTTCTGAAATCTCTAACATAAGCAAATTGTAGCTCATAAACTTCTCCATGTCTTATTACTTATTCATAGATTAAGACTTTTACTGCTAAAAGTATTTTCCTAAACTGATCATCTATTCATCCAATATAAGTTGCTTGTAGAAGGCTTTTTTCTAAGTATTCATTGTAAAGGCTTAGTTTGCTATCTCCCTTAGGCCAATGTCATAATTTTTAATTTTTTAATTTTCACTTGTCTTCTTCCTCTAAAATATAATCAAGCAATAAACTAGAATGTATGTGTATTGAATTCACACAGTGGGTTGGATATCTCAATTACACGTCCTGCAAAGCAAAGTAAGGAAGCAATTATTATAGTATTCTGAGTAATACTATTTAGCATAAAGTAATTATTTATCCTCTGAATAAACAATATTCAATCTTTCAGATTATCTACAATGAATTTGCATATCGTGATTTGTGATATGCCTGCCATAAACTCTGTTAGTTAAAATTTAGTCTCAACTTCCTCCATTTTCTCTTCAGGCAATTGTTTAAGATTCAACTCTTATGGTGACTGCATCAATTAGATGTGTCCTGTGAGCAGCAATTAAATATTTTATAAAGGCAGAATTGAGATGATAAACTAATAGTTCAATTAAAATAACATATACGCATACATAAAAATGTACACAGCCTATTTAAGATATGTTAAAACAATAAATGATCATGGTGACCCGCACTTAATAAATCCTAGGTCTGCTTTTAAACATACAGAGACAGGAGTATCTAAATGACAGTAACACCAGAACCCATATAACAGGTTCTGGAAGTTTAAATATCACTCAAGTCTCCTGATGTCTTTACAAACTTTATTGAATATTGCATTTTTGGATATCTTCACCAAATTTTTTTTTTACGTACACATGATATTTTACATACTTTACCATATATGACATGTTCTACTGTTGTCTGATCTTTAAGGCCATGCATGAAACACTATGACCTAGCAACAATGTTACACATTTATTGTTACAGTTATTTATATATCCATTATATACAAGTACTTCACACAACCATTATACATAATTATTGTATACACAATTAGTATACATTTATTGTTGCATACCCATATATATTATTTGCTTGGCTTTAAACACTGTACTAATAATCTTTAGTAATTGATATTATCTTATGTTAGCAAATGAAATGAATATTTCATTTATCTATATGTCTAAGTTTTATTAAAATAATTTAATTGAATACATAAAAATGCACGAAATCAGTTTATTTATGAGCAAAGTTAATAAAAGACAAAAACGTTATCTTATCAAACAAACATAATAATTTCTGACTGATTAGATCAGTATTATAAGATTATAGAATTGAATGGAGATTAGTTATTAGTAGAATTTATTATGACTGAATATGGACATAGTAAAAAATCTTAATTTCATTTCGTTTTAGATTAGCTTCTTCATTCCTCTTAATAAATAGCATACTTTTTATATACAAAAATTCTTTGAACATTTCAGAGTTTGACCAGATGAAGTTGTTTACATTGAACTTTCAATAAACTTTGAGATTACTTGTTTATTTAATTCATCAATAAAGTAATTTTAACTCATTAATTAATTTTGTACTCCACTTGGTTTGAAAGTTATAAGTTATTCAATTAATTGTTGTGTAGAATTTTAAAATAAGTTTAGACCTACTTTATTCTATGAAACTACCCATATTTATCCACCTGGTTAATAGATTATAAAATCATTTTATTATTTTTATTATTTGTATCTAATTGTTTGGCATCGGAAGATTTTTTTTTTTATTATTATTACAATGCTGATATACAATATTATAGCGCAGTGGTGCTGCTGTTTTTCATTCGTCGTCCTGATGAAACAAAATAAAGAAAAGTATTTACAATGAGATTCTTTTGCCAGAGCTGACATTTGAAATTAAGGCTGGATAATGTCATTTCACATTCTATTGATGATGCTAATTGAAAAGACAAAAGTCTGAAATTTATCAGCCCATCTAATGAAATGTAAATTTCACATGCAATGAGCAATTTCATATTTTAATAATAGTAAAATTATTAGCAATAATTTTCTACTATCATATATATAATAACATTTTTGCAGGTTCATCCATGTTAAAAAAATTTACATTTTAATACGCCAACGTTTTGACTTGATCACACAAGTCATCTACTGGGATAAAATGTAGAAAGATGGTTGTAGAGAAGATACAATTACTGATTTGAAAATAAAAACCGTTAATTTCCACTAATAGAAAAAATGTTACATTAAGAATGTTTTTTTAAAAACATCTTTCCAAATAGGAGGAGGTTTGCATGTATTATTTCACATATTGATACAATCTGGCCCCTTTAGTATCTCAATGGCTTCTTTGATTTTGCACTGAAAGACATTATCATATCTGGATATGATCCTGGTACTGGAAAAATCAATTCTATGACCTGAATCTATAGTATGGAGTAAGAGTGCTGAGAATGATGAGTTTTAACTGCATTAGCATGTACATCTCTCTTAACACTGTTGCAACAATTACTCATCATTATGTAAAAAGCTTTACAATTTTTACATGAGATTAAATAAACCCCATGAGAATCAAGAAAAATTGAATCCTTAGGCTTGGTTATTATATTGCTTATTTTTTGATGAGTAGAAAATGCTGTATTTATAATATAGTGTTCTAATATAGGTCCAATTCTGTCTGTAGTTCCTTTTACACATGGAACACAAATCCTAATAGCTAATTTGTCATCTTTTTGTTTCCTATATTTTCCATTTTGAGCTTTTAATAAGGCTTTTTAAATAAATTTATAACTATTTGCTAATAAAACTCTTAATATGATTTATTTCTTCTTTCAGATGTGACTTATCTGAACAGATAATTACTCTATTTAAAAGAATTTTGGCTACAGAAACTATCTGAGATGGGTGATGATGAGAATGTAAATGTAAATATCTGTCTCTGTGTGTATTTTTTCTGTAAATCGAAAAGAGATAAAATATTTGGTCTCCTTGTGACTAGAACATCAAGAAAAGGGAGTTTTCCACCAGACTCTGTCTTCATTGTAAATTTAATATGAGGATGCATATTATTTAAATGTAAGAAAAATCATCTAATTTATTTTTTCCATGTTGCCATACGACAAAAGTGTCATCTATGTATCTGAGCCAAATGATAGGTGTTAATGATGATGATTCTAAAGCATGAATTTTTATATTTTCAACGAATAAATCAACTATTGCTTAAGAGATAGTTGAGCCCACAGGGGTACCAAAAACTTGTCTGTAATGCTGTTAATTGTATACAAAATATGTGTTCATGAGACAATGACAAATCAAAGCAATAATATGGTTTTGTAAATTACAGCATTGCAAAATTATATTTAAAGCTTCATCCATTGGAATGTTTGTAAACAAAAACACTACATCAAACTGACCAGAATGCCATTAGCATTAATTTTAAATTTTTTTAAAACAGAAATAAAGTGTAAAGAGTTTTAATATATGATTAAATAGAAAAAAAAGGTTTTAATTTTGCATTAATGCCTTCCTGAATACGTTTTGATAAAATTGTTTAAAATGTTGAATTAGTTGTGATAAAGTAGATTCTTCATTGGTTAATTTGGCTAGAGCCAAGATTTGCGATATTTTTAAAAAAGCAAAGCTTCCTAAAAGTAATCTTTCAAAGAAAGAAAAAGACAAGCATTAAATAATATAAAACTGGACAAAACATATTTTTGTATTTCCAGCTTATTAAGGTAATCTTACTGTTGTGATGGATCTTGACATGTATCATAATAAAATTTTAGATTTGGTTAATGATAAAACTATCAAAAAAAGATCATACTTCATAATTGGAAAAAAAAACAAAACTTCATTATTAATAAATCGCCTATTGAAACAAAGATAAATAATCCTCCATGAAAAATCATCTATCTGTCCAAAATTTTATTGTCTCCCACAAATATTAACAAACAATATACCCTCCTTCATCCAAAAGTAAGCACAATAGGATCTCCAACTCATATTTTAGTCAGATATTTCAATGATTTCATTAAACCTACAATCCCATCTATTAAATCATATATTAAAAAAATCTTTTCACTTTATTTCTGTTTCCAAAAATTTAAAAATTAATGGTTAGGACATTCTGGTCAGTTTTGATGACATGTCTTTGTATACAAACATTCCAATTGACGAAGCTTTAAATGTAATTTTGCAACACTGCCATCTACCAAACAATATTATTGCCTTGTTTAACATTGTCTCTTTAAGACAAATTGTGTATTCAATGGACAGCATTACAGAGAAGTTTTGGTACTCCTATGAGATCTCCTATCTCAGGAGTAATAAACGATTTATTCATAGAAAATACAAAACTCGTGCTTTAGAATCATCATCTTTAAAAGCTCTCATTTGGCTCAGATATATAGATGACACTTTTGTCATATGGCAACAAAGAAAAAATAAATTAGATGATTTTTTCTTACATTTAAATATTATGCATACTCATATTAAATTTACAATGGAGACAGAGTCTGATGGAAAACTCCCTTTTCTTGATATTCTAGTCACCAGGACACCAAATATTTTATCTTTTTTGATTTACAGAAAGAATACACACATGACAGATATTTTACATTTCCATTCTCATCATCATCCAACTCAGATAGTTTCCATAGTCAAAATTCTTTTAAATAAAGCAATAAACCTTTCAGATAAGTCACACCTGAAAAAAGCAATAAATCATATTAATAGTGTTTTATTAGAAAATTGTGACACGACAACTTTCTTTCTTCCCCTACTAACTGAATTTTAGTTATTAGAATCGTCGTCGAGGGCGCCACCAAGGATTTCTCTCTTGGAACCTGGTCACGTAACTTTACATAAACCTGGTCTTTATTTATTTTCGAACGACGATTCACTGATTATAAACTTTGATTATAATCTCACAGGGGTTTTCCTTTAAGAACACTAACTAATTATTATAAATAATTCAAGAATTCAAGAATACATTGGACAAAAAAAAAACTTTTAATTTCTTTTACTACTATTTATTATTAATAACCTTATAATTCTATCCGATCCAGAAAGAACTGACTTACAATTTCTGATTTTCCCTCTGTTTACTTTCTAATTATGCTTCCCAAATATTTACCATAGATTTACTCGCGCCTACACTAATACTGCGAATTCTAGCAGACGTGTATATAAGACGACTTATAGTATTTTTAATCTTTCCTGAAGTTTATTTTTAAACTCCACTTTCTTTGGTAAATAAATAAATTGCAAAAAATCTTACAATGAACGTATAAGTGTCTTTCGTTTTCTTATACTTTCAATTCTTTCCTTATTTTCTACTAACAAACGAGTAATGCCCCAAGGTTCTCTGTTACTTGGTGACGCACTTTTATACCCCCACCCTGTTGTTACTCTCTAGATCGAATAGATATTAAATAATTTAAAATACAGTTATTCCAATATTTCAAAAAAATATTGAACAAAAATTAACATTAATAGATCACAATATTAAACAAATTTATTTCCCCCCTCTATTGTTGAAACATTCGTAATAAACATAATAAATGAAAATTAAATTAAAGATAAAGTTCTATTACGCTTTACTTAGAGTTCTCATTAATTAAAAGTTTATAATTACCCTGATCGATCAGAGCGGAGTGGCCTGATTTTCATAGGTTTTACATTCCATTGGTCGTGCCTTTGTCCTTGTATATGCGAATTCCATGAGTGTTCCTTTGGTTGTCCGGCTAGCAATATCCGTTTCTTCCATTCCATAACTCTCTCGATAGCTTCATTCAGATGGAGTGGTGGTCAATTCCTCAATGGGGAAGGCTGTGATAACTTTAGCCGCTATACATTTGACAAGAGTCCGCAAAATTAAATTTCAATAATAATAATTTTATTGTTCGAAACACAGCTGCTTTCTTTATTGTCCTTGCTGGTCTCTAAAGTCAAGTCAACTGATCTCTCCCAAAGCGATCTTATCTCCTCTCTTTCTTATCTTTTTTTTTTTTTTAATTAGCGTAATAGCAATTACTAACCAAATATTTTTACTTTGTGAAAGTTTCAACAATAGAGTATAATTACTACCAAGAATCTAATTTTGTTTTCTTTTCCCCACCCTTTTATCTCTCGAATTTTTCTCCCTTTTAATTAACACTTTTAACATTTTTTTTTTTAATAAATTATATTCAATTTTATTTGTTTATTTCAAAATAAAAGTTCAAAATTTTTACCCATTCCATTAAATCAAAACCATTTGTTATTTAATTTTTTTTTTTTTATTTTACAAACTATTTAACTTCAAAAATATTTATGACAAATTATAAATATGTGAGCTCCCTTTTCTTGATATTCTAGTCACCAGGACACCAAATATTTTATCTTTTTTGATTTACAGAAAGAATACACACATGACAGATATTTTACATTTCCATTCTCATCATCATCCAACTCAGATAGTTTCCATAGTCAAAATTCTTTTAAATAAAGCAATAAACCTTTCAGATAAGTCACACCTGAAAAAAGCAATAAATCATATTAATAGTGTTTTATTAGCAAATATTTACAAATTTATTTAAAAAACCTTATTTCAAGCCCATAATGGACAAAATAGGAAACAAAAAATGATAAATAAGCTATTAGGTTTTGTTTTTCAAATGTAAAAGGAACTGTAGACGATATTGGACATATATTAAAATGTTTTAATATAAATACAGCATTTTATACTCATCAAAATATCAGCAATATAATAACCAAGACTAAGGATTTAATCACTTTTGAATCTCATGGTGTTTATCAAATCTCATATGAAAATTGTAAATCTTCTTATATAGGTATGGGCAATCATCACTTTAGTTTTAGGAGAAATGAACATGATAATCCATTTAAAGAACTCACATCATCAGCAGCTCTCTCACTCCATACTATAAATTCAGGTTATTAAATTGATTTTTTAGTAACATGATCATATCCAGATGGGATAATCTCAACAAGTGCAAAATTAGAAAAACAATTGAAATACTAAATGGGCCAGATTGTGTCAATAAGTGAGATGATACATGCAAACTTTTTATTATTTGGAAATATTTTTTTTAAAAACTTTCTTAATTTAACATTTTTGCTATTGGTGGAACTTTAACATTTTTTTCAGCACTTCTACAACTGTCTTTATACCTTTTATCACCCAGTTGATGACTTGTGCAATCAAGTCAAAATGTCAGCATTTTAACCTTCCATTGTTCCATTCCACAGTTTTGTGTACTTTCATTAATTCGTCCTATGGTGAATTTTTTCATAAATATTATACTTTAAAATGCATGTAAAATGGTGTATTTTAGTAAAAAAAATTGCTAAAAAATTGCATAGAAGGCAGGAAATTCAAAATTCCCACTCTAATACTAGACATAAGCTCCACCCAACCCAATGTGATTTAGATGGGCAGTGATGATGGAGTAACTGCCTCTAGAACTCAACATCTATGGATTATGGTTACTAAGCAATAAATCATTTTTTTAAATAGTATCATGACTAGCAAGCTGAATTTGTTCTATGATTTAGCCATCACATTTTTAGAATAGGTTATCCTTAAATGAATGTTGGTCAATCAAACGACGTATAAAGAATATATAAGAGCAGAAAAAAATGTTTATTTGTGACTTTATTACAGTTTTAGATATTTTTTAAATAATTTACACTCTATTGATTAGATATCAAGAAATATAAATTATTAACAACTTACTTTGACTTAAAATACTTTATTTTTAAAAATATAATGTTATTATAACAGTTAACATGAATATGACCTAAAGCAAATCTGGCGACTTGCTATGATGTAAACAAACTACTCTATATTTACGAGGAAGAAAATAATTGCAATTTTGCAATAAACATTCAAAAAATTATAGTCACAAATAATTATAACTTTATTATTTTTTTTGTTTTTGCAAAAACAAATCAGTAGTATAATTGAAATTCCATCTCCAATGCTCAGGTAAAAATTTTGATGACACATTCTGTTATCTTTGTTATCTCTACCATTTCTAAACCTTTCTGCATTATTAATTATCATGTGTTGAAAGTTGGATTTTTTAACAAAATTAAATGGCGGAATCAATGCAAATTATAAATAAAATTGAAGTAAGGAAAACAAATAATTTCCAAGTTAAAGATAATTTTTTCATGACTTATTTTTATTTATTAACATTTTCCTAGTATAAAAATAAATAAATAAAGAGAATTTTAGAAAAAAAAACTTGAAACATTTTCTCGCATTTTTTTTTTAAAAAAAAAAGAAAAAAGATCATCTAATAACGAAGGCACTTTGTACGTTTGAATATGCTTAGTTCACTAATAATCACCCAGGGAGATTTTGAAAAAAAAATAATAATAATAAATTATATACATGTATTGTTAAAAAATAACACATTTGAAATAACTGTAAAAATTAAATATATGTGAATTCTTTGAAAAAAAACTATCTGAAAACAAAGTAATGAAATTAAGAAAGACCATCTAATAATATCTTTAATGACTTGAGAATGAAATAAAATTATATTTTATATTGTGTGCATAATGGAAATTTTGCAGCTTCATTCATTCTCTAATTCAACTACAGTTATTATAATACTAATCTCTAGAAAACTGGGTGCACCTTCTTCAATGTTCTAGGTAGTTAACTATACATATAGTTTTCAAATAATGTGTTTTTCTATTGCCAATGTTATAAAATTAGTTTTTTTTAGAATCCATATCTTTATCATTATAATCAAATTGGGAATTAAGCTTCATCTCTGCTACATTTTTTTACATGTTTATTATTATAATTGAAAAAAAAAACAACTTTTCATTAGAAAAAATGTGTTTATGAATTTCAGTGCCTTGTGCTTTCTAGAATGTGACTGGATGCAAATTCTTTACCTGCGTAGACAGCTCAGCAGTGGAATAGTTCTGCTAATGAAATAGTATTTATTTAATGTTTTTTTAAAAAAAAAAATAACTAATTGGTAAAATTTTATTTTGTTTTATGATATTAATGTATGTTAAACTTCATATTTATTACATTATATTTTAAAGGTCTTCTAATGACGAGTGTAGGTCCTACTATCATTACTTTGGTTATGTTTATATTTGATACAAAGTTATACCTGTGAAATATATCTGATTTATTACATGCAATTAGAGATAAGAACCTTGCATGCTAGATATTTAAAAAAATGTTTGTAAATTGTTTTAATGAGTAAAACAGTACTTTAAATTTATCAGAAGTATCTATTTAAAAAAAAAATGCTCTAACAATATATTTTTATTTAAAGTTTTAAAAGAATTTATATTGCATTAGATAATTAATTCATTAACAGTTATTCTTTTATAGTACATCCACTTTATTTTAGTTTAAGCTGTTATGATATACATTTCTGCCAAATGCTCCTTGATTAGCATTGAATTTATACTTTTCTGCATGTTATGTACAATTTGTTGGCTAAGACATGTGTTATTTTAATTCATTGGTTTCAGATATTGATTGAAGTATACATTTTGATATAGATTTTTTATTATTAGTGTGTTTTCCTATCTTGCCTAAGTAGAGTTATTATATGTTTAATATCAGCATACATTAATATTTATAATATATTTTGTTTTGTGGGATAAATATGCTCTCCCCAAAGTAATTTATTTTCCATGAGAGGATTAGCTTTAATATAGTGTTATGTTATGTTTTGTAGTGAATGTGGCCGAGTCCCATGAAGAGGACTATCTAAAGTACATATAATATTTAATATAGTTAATGTATTTTAATCCCATGAATACCAATATAAAATTATTTTTGGTACATATTCTATTCTTTAGGTGGTGATAGAGAATTCACACCTACATTTGTATACCTGAGAGATAGGCTGGAAACCAGAAAATGCTTTACTGCTGTATTTTACTCAGCAGACATCCATTGGTATTTTCACATTCCTCATGGGAACTTAAATATATTTTTCCACCATAGATAGTGTAGATTATCGTGCTCTGTTTAAAAGTTATGGGAAGGATAAACATTGGATTTGAGGTGTTAGTTTCTCAAGTTGCCTCAGTTGCACTTTATTGTCAGTAGTGCCTTAGTAATTGGGAACAATATCTGTATTGTGCTACCAGGACTTTCTGGTATCTCACAAGCAAACCAATGGAGAAAATTAATTTAAAATTGCATATTATAAAATGCTTATTTAGTAAAGGAATATTTAAACACATCATTTTAGTATTATCAATAGTTAAGCAATATTCTTCGCTTGAATTAAGTCATATTTAAAATATTTATTATAATTTATGTGGACATTAAGTTAAACATGAAACGGGGAGTGGAACTTCTGATAAATGACCTATACTTAGTCATAATCTGTTTCTTATAAACTGTAATTTCGGTTAACTTATTAGTAATAGAAGTAATATTTTATAAGAATTGTATTTGCACCCAGTTTGTTAGGTTACACAAATAATATGAAATTATTTTTATGTATTTCATATTTTAATAATAATAAAAATCATAGTTAGTCCATAATTCAAGGTAAGAGATTTATTTTATAGAAAGTTTACTAAAACTATAAATCAGTGTAGTTGTAAATCAGCTGCAAATTTTATCTAGTTACTCCAGCATAATAGCTGAATCCCAAACATATAGGAAATTTGTATTTTAATTTATACCTTGGTGGAGAACAGCTTAATGTAGTAATGTATTTATAGTATCAATGCTATATTATTTAATAAATTTGTGTATTTTTTTGTTATGTGTTGTTAGTAAATTGCAGTCTTATTCAAAATTCATTGTCAAGTTATTTATTTTTTATATACCAAGTATAAGTGTGTTTGCAAAAGATTTGCAAACCATTTTTTTTGAGTCCTGAATTATTTCAAACTTCAGAAATATTAATATACCAGATAAACAAATTTATGCAGATCTGAACATTTCATTTTGATGATAGTTATTTTATGAGAATTGCAAACTTCAGATTAAGCATGATTTGATAGTAAAATAAATTTATTTCCAAGTTATTAACACTGACTGCACATTATTTCAGTATAGTTTTAGTTAATTTATTGTGTTGTCATGGATGATGAAAAGATACAAAAGGCATCCTTGCCTTTCTATTATTCAGATCCTGGATAAAAGGGCTGTATTATTTCAAATTTTATGTAATTATTTATTTCGTTATTGCTCATATTTATTACCCATTTAAATAATTATAGTAATTGTTATGATATGTGAGGACACATTAGCTTTTAAGTAAAGTGACTGTTTCCTATAGCCTATCAGAATGCCAGTCATGGGTGACAGCACAGTATTATAGAGCATTTTTTTAAAGTAAACAAAAGAACCGTGGAATTATTATCATTATTCTTTAAGAAGTTATTAATTATTGTTATTATTATAATTATATTGTGACATAAAAGAGCTTTAATATTAATAATATCATAAGAATGATATTTTACTTTTATTTTAATCTGTAAAATTAAAGTTCATTTCAGATAATATTGGTAAATAATTTATATATATTAAAAACATTAACAAAAACATGAGTAGATATCATTATTATTTAAAGGTACAAATACTTATAGCTCAGAGTATGTGTTTTTGATAAAGTCAGAAAGTTATTTTATTCTAAATTATTAATTAGGGAATGATTGCAGTTTTTTCTCTCTTTCCAATGTTATTTATTTTATTGATGATAATTTATTTTATGATTTTAATATTTTTCTTTGTCTAATTGCATATCAGCAGCTGAATGTTTATAACTAACTGACCACTGAGCATAGTCCACGTATACATTTATAAATCTATATTCATTTAATAAAAGTCTCAAAATAATAGTTATTTATTTATAAGGTCATTTGATTTAGTTAGCCATATATATATATTTTAGGTTAGAATATATATATAAACATATTTTGTGGGTTCATCCATGTTAAAAAAATTTTAAATATTAATATTCCGATGTTTCGACTTGGTCACACAAGTCATCAACTGGGTAATAAAAGGTAGAAAGATGGTTATAGAGGCACTATTGAATAAACATTAAAGTTCCACCAATAGCAAAAATATTAATTTTAAGAATGTTTTTTTAAAAAATCTTTTCAAATAGGAGGAAATTTGCATTTATCTTCTTGCTTATTGATACAATCTGGCCTTTTAAGTATCTCAATGGATTATCTAATTTTGAATCTATAGATTCAGTTAATAAAATTGATTTTTCTAGTGCCAGGATCATATCCAGATGTGATAATCTCTACCAGTGCAAAATTAGAGAAGCCATTGAGATACTTAAAAGGTCACATTTTATCAATAAGTGAGATGATACATGTAAATACCCTCCTATTTGTAAGGATTTTATTAAAAAACATTCTTATATTTACAATTTTTGCTATTGGTGGACCTTTAACATTTATTCAAATCAGTGATTGTAGTGCCTCTACAACCATCTTTCTACCTTTCATCAACCGGTGGAAGACTTGTGTGACCAAATTGAAATGTTGGAATATTAATATTTAAAAATTTTTTTAGCATGGATGAACCTGCAAAATATGTCGTTTATATATGCACCCCATGAAACTCTTCATTTCAACACACACATATATATATATATATATATATATATATATATATATATATATATATATATATATATATTAACTGAAAGAAGACCCTTTGATTCCTCTTGGAGGCCTTAAAGGAACTCAGCAGAGCCAATTCCTAATGTCCAATCCATACATTCTTATTGTTACAGCTGTTATTACAATGTGATTATTCATTTAGTATACAAACATGGATGGGCTGCTCACCAACACAGATTAGCCAGTGTGGTGAGTATATTGGCTTTTTACCTCCAAGTTTAAGAATACTTTTTCCAATATATACAATCATGATAGACAAAAATAAATCATGGCCCATATTCCCAGGAGGCTGTAAAGTAAGCAACCAAGGCAGCAGTTGGTGTCCGAAGGTGGAGGGTGCTAAGAATCCCTTAATTGTGGAGACATGCTGCCATTTGATGATGACATTTTATTTAGGTACTTACAACTGCAGATCACTTTCAAGTGAAGGAAGATTGCAAGAGTTAGAAGAAGAACTGTCTTGGATTAAATGGAACATTGTTGGACTTTGTGAAGTTAGAAGAAATGGTGAAGAAACAATTAATTTAAAAAGTGGACATATACTCTACTATAAAGGCACAAATATTGAAAATATAAGTGGAATAAGATTCATAATAAATAAAAAAAATGAAGAATAACATTGTGGAGATTGATGGTGTATCAGACAGAATGGCAAGATTAGTTTTACAACTTAATAGCATATACCAAATGCAGATAATTCAGGTTTATGCCCCAACAAGTTCTCATAGTGATGAAGTTATAGAAGATTTATACATGGATGTACAAAAGGCTTTTGATCAGAATAAACAACATTTTACAATTGTTATGGAAGACTTTAATGCTAGAATTGGTAAACAAATAAATTTTAAAATTGTTATGGGAGACTTTAAGGCTAAAATTGGTAAACAAATGAAAGATGAAAATGCTGTAGGTAATTTTGGTTATGGTAATAGAAATGAGAGAGGGCATAAACTTGTGGTGTTTGCAAAAAAAGAAAAACTTTATATTATGAATTCTTTTTTTGAGAAAAAATTTAAAAGAAAATGGACATGGAAGCATTCAAATGAAGATACAGCAAAATTGGATTATATTTTGACTAAAAGAAAATGCATATTTCAATATTGTAATGTTCTTAATAAATTTAACACAGGAAGTGATCATCGATTAGTAGGATGTAAGATACATGTTAATGCAAAACTAGAGAGACAAAAATTATTAAGAAAAACAAAATTTACAGTTGATATTCCTAATCTTCAGAAACATTCTAATGAATTTAATATAGAACTTACAAATCGGTTTCAAGTATTAGTATATTTTAAACATGATTCAGATTTGGATGACATTAATAGGAAAATAACTGATACACTTTTAAAAACTGCAACGAAGATAGCTGGTAGAAAAAAGCAGTAATTGACCAATAAAATTTCCACTGAGACTAGAGAATTTATGAAGAAAGAAATGAATATGAGGATATATAACAATGGTGCATTAAAAATATTGAATATCTTGAATTTTATAAATGGTCCAGAAAAGAGTTGAAAATGATATAAGAAAGTATCATTGTGAACTAATAAGGAAAGCTGTGAAAGAAAATAAAAGTCTAAAGAGTAAAACAACATTTTGGTATTGGTAGAAAATCTATATCTGCAATAAGAAAAAAATTTGGCATTATTACTAAAAACAGAGATGGCATTATAAAATGAGTACACAACTTCTATCAAGAATTATATAATAGTAAAGAACAAATGTCCGAATTTCCCAGAATTTTGAATGAAGAAGTGATACATGCAATTAAATTTATGAAGAAAGGGAAGTCTCCATTTAATGATGGAATTATGATTGATATATTAAAAGAAGTAGGTGAAGAAATATAATTTTTTAGCAAAGTTATATACCAAATGTCTAAATGATAAAGTTTTACCAGATGATTGGAAGAATGCAGACATAATATTAATATTTAAAATAGGTGATAAAGAAGATATTAGAAATTACAGACTTATCAGTCTTTTATCAGTTTTATACAAAATTTTTACTAAGATAATTACAACTCATCTACAGAAAACAATGGATTTCCACCAACCAAGAGAACAAGCTGAATTTAAAAGTGGTTTTAGTACAGTAGATGATATCCAGGTATTGATAGAAGTTATAGAAAAGAGAAATGAATATGAGTTGCCATTATATTTATGATTTGTAGATTATGAAAAGGCATTTGATTCTATAAACATTTCTTCAGTGACTAAAGCATTGGATCATCAAGGTGTAGATACAGGATATTGTCATATTTTAAAGAATATTTATACAAAAGCAAGGTCAACAATTAGACTACATAATGATAGTAGAAAAATCAACATTGAAAAGGGTGTAAGACAGGGTGACTCCATATCTCCAAAACTTTTTACAGCAGTGCTGCAAAAAGTATTTTGTGGATTAAAATGGTAAGCTAAAGGAATGAAAGTAAATGGAGATTATTTAAGTCATTTAGATTTTGTAGATGATGTAGTTGTTTTTGCAAATAATGCTTTATAGCTACATGAAATGTTGCAGGAGTTATCAGATGAAAGTAGAACTAAAGATAAATATTAAAATGACTAAAGTAATGATTAATAGATTTTCTCAAAATATGAAAATAAAGAGTGATTATGATGTGTTAGAAAAAGTTAACAGTTACAAATACATTGGTCAGATTATTATTACAGTTGGAAACATAATGGATGAAATTAATCATTGAATTAAACTAGGTTGGAGTGGTTTTAGTATAAATAACTTGATACTAAAAATATGCATATGTGTTTGAAAAGTAAGGTTTTTAATAAATGTGTTTTTCTAGCTCTTACTTATGGACCTGAGACTTGGACACTTAATAGACGAGCAATACAGAGACTTCAGACCACTCAAAGAATAATGGAAAGATGCATGTTGGAAGTAACAAGAAAAGATCGAAAACACAATGTGTGGGTAAAAGAAAAAACAGGTGTTACTGACCTCATTGAAAAAATTAAAAGACAAAAGTGGAGTTGGGCTTGACATATTGCTAGAAGAGATTATAATAGATGGACAATTGAAATTTTAAACTGGATTCCAAGAGATTGTAAAAGACCCAGAAAGAGATCACATGTGAGATAAATGGATGAAATAAGAAGGTGTGCAGGGGTGATATGGAGAAGAGAAGTTAAATATAGGAAAAGATGGATTGAACTTGTAGAGACCTTCATCCTGCAGTGTATTTATAATCACTTGATCTAGCTCATATATATATATATATATATCATCAACCATATATCAATATACATATATATATATATATATATATATATATATATATTGTACCCTCACTTCCCGGAAATATATAATTATAATCACTTGATCTAGCTCAGTTAAATAACTATGTTTTAAAAAAATGTATTTAAATCAACAATAACTATATTTTTAAAAATATCAATGATTAAATTAACTTAATTAATAAATAATAATATAGTTCTGGTTTATAAAATGAAATAAATGAATATCTAATCAAATCATGAGACTATGAAGTGAGTTTACAAGTGGTAGAGCGAATACATTAAGATAATCTCCCACTGGATATCACCTTAATGGCATAAGAATACTATCTTTATTCCTATTACTCAAATACTACTTTTATAGTACTCTTACATCTTTAATCAAAACTAATTAAGTAAATTATCTTTAACAAATTAATTTAATATCTTTTTCAAAACTAATTTAACTTAAATTATCTCAGGTTCTCTTAAAATAATGATAAATTAATTATAACTTTTGTAATCAAGTATGATAAGGGATTTAATATCATTCCTAACTACAATTTAATAATACTAATAATAACAAATACTAATACTAATCTTTAATCTATAATTCACTCTCCTATCTTTCTATTTATAATGTTATTCTTGTATATCTTATAATAAAATGTAATATAATTTTCTATTATCCATATGGCATCTCAAATAATATATTTAGTATGATATTACAATCTGAGAATATGTGGCAATCATTACAAAGATAATTTAATGTAAATCTTTGGTAATTATTCCATGACCATCATAGCAACACAATAAGTAAAACTTCTTAAATAAAATATATCAATAAAATAGTATAACTCTTAAATAAAAATTTTATTTATGATGTGCAAATATTATGTCTTCATTATAATTATCTGTGATTATGTAATTGTGATGTCAAGAAATTGAGTCAACACCAAGATTTATAAAACAATTTAACAATTTTATTATCCAACATAACCATTAAAATTATTTACATTATTTACATTTTGATAGAATTCTATTTATTCGTATTCAGATATTTTTTCAAGACAAATCAAATGACTTAAAACATAAGATACAGAAACATCTCTTACATAAAATATTTCTTATTTTTAAAATTATATATAACTTTTATTACAATTATTCGATATTATTACTTTATAGGTTTTAAAAAATATAGGTAATACTTTTACTATGAACTTATCCTTGTTATTTAGTTTTTAAAAATTATTTATTATTCTGTATAGTCATTTTTCAATAATATTCATGTGAACAACCTTAATTCATAGCATACCATCAAACTAAGCTACTTACTAATTATTATTTTAAACTTTAAATATCATGTATGGATTAGTGTGTTGTTATAAAATTATTTTTGTAAAACTTATGACTACTTTCATTCATTCAACACGATTCAGTTTATTACCTTTAATCATAAATAAAAATATGCATTATAAATATGTCTTTTTAAAAAATTCTTAATAATTAAGTAATATCATTATAAATTCTTTTAAAATGTCAACTATTTATTTTCTAAAAAAATAAATATCATTTTTAACTATAAAAGTTTTATGATTCTTCCACTGATGATATTATGTTCTTATAATTTTTTTACACTTATTTTACTCTAAGCAATAACTTATCCAATTTAACAATTCTCTATTTCCAAACTTATTTATTATTCCCAATTTTAAAACAACCATCTTTTACAATGTAATCCAATAAATTTCAATAACACATAAACTAGTAGGCATATGGGGTGAACTATAACTTCAACTTAATCTTTTATCAACTAACCATCATGGGCACAGTGTACATGAATTGAGGTATAACTTATTTGTTTAATAACCTCTTCTACCAAGTATAATGTCCAGGCTATTCATTCAGCACTATGGCACATTAAGCTTTAACACATAGAAAAATAAACACTGCCATGAATATACACAAGATATAGGGCTATGTTAGCTATACTTGTATAAACATCAATATAGTATATTCTTCTTCCCATATAAATAAAACCTACATACAATATTCTCCTGGTCTTATATAACCTAATACTAAGATATTAGCATTTAAAATTCATCAATTTACATCGCTAAATTCATCTTCTCATTTCTATAATAACAAATAAATTCATTTTTAGAATAACAGTCTAACTAACTAATAAGACAAGATTATTTCATTGTTTAATAGTTCTCAAACTTTAGCACAAACAATCAGAATCAGTGTCATATTTTTAACACTTTAAATTATTAAACAAAACATCCAATTCAGTTTAATAGAATCATATACTTATATTTCTTTTATGTTTAAATATATTTACTATATCATTAAAATTATGCATATTCTTAAATAACTAAACAAAATGATAAATTATGTGTGTGTGTTTTATATACGCATCCATCCGTACAAAATAACAAACACATTTTAAAACTATTAATAATTTACATTATTACCATAATTTAAAGTTGTAATTATAAATTTATTAAACACACATTGATTACGTAAGTAATATTTACTGAGGCTATAACCTCGACAATATGCGTATAACATGCGATAGTAGGGACCTCTGCAGGTGTTTTAACCGCAAGCTTGTGGTTAACACACCTGCAGAGGTCCCTACTATCGCATGTTATACGCATATTGTCGAGGTTATAGCCTCAGTAAATATTATTACCATAAGTAATTTCTGTTGGCAATTACTTAGTGATGTCATCTGGAGTACGATCTAAATAAAGATTTTATCATCGTTTATTTCACATTATCACACTTTAAAATATACTAAGTTACATTTTTTTTTTTTTTTTTTACAATAAAATTTAATTACTAAGTTAGTAAATAATTTAATGTTTTCTGTTTCTACGCTATATTTATACTATGAATAAATATTACTATAATTGTGTTAGTAAAAATTAATTCTAAAACCATATTTACAATAATTTTATTAGAATTTCTTACGATGAAATGTTCTTTTCTTGATAATAAGTTCAATACAGGAAGTATCTTTTCTCCTGGTAAAAAAACATTAATACACACTTTTGACATCAGTAATCACGCATGCTCCGGTTCTTAACGTTGTAATATATAATCCAAACCGACAGTTAAAGTTAAATACGGTACGTTTACTTTTATTCTAAGACTTACACTAATATAATTAATATTTTTCTTATCTCCAAAACTTGAAAAATCTTTAACATGTATTGTTAGGTAAATATCTAATTTTAAATACTCTTCGTCAAGATAATTTTCCAAATTCTTGTAACTTTTCCATATTTACTGAGGTGTAATATCTTTTGATACAACCAATACTTCTCCCAATATTTTCAAATAACTTAAATTATTTTCCCAAATAAACTTTTGTATGTCCCGCAAACCTTAATGACTGACTTGTAATATTTTTTTAAATATGATATAAGTCACCTACTTGCAAATGATCTTATATTTTCTAGGAAAAATTCAATTTTAAAATATTTCTTCAGAAAGACATATCTCCACGTTCTAAAATAATTGTTCGGTCATATTTAATTTTTTTTTTCTTTTAAAAGTATTTTTCCATTGTGTTTTAAATAAATTTTCTTCATAAAATATATTATCTCATTCAACTTTATATCTTTTAATGAAAATGTTTTATATATATATTTTCCTTGACGTTCTTTTTATGAAATTTAGTTGTAAATCAATACGACTTATCAACATAGGCAAAATTATATACTTTATACGATAGTAACATTTGAATGCCTCCATTAAATGTATTATATTTAGTGATGACTTCTTCATGTTTAAGTTGATGACAAATTGAACAAAGTCAGTTGGCAAAATAAGGAAAAAAATAATTTTTTAGCAAAACATTTTTATATCCCACGAGCTTATAATAATAGACTACTGTACTTTTACAAAAATTGAATTTAAATAAAATGGATTATTACACTACTAAATACTTTACCGAAAATTGTAGAAATACTACGATGTTATAATAGTACGTCGGTAGAATGAGATAACAGCTCAATAATCCTCTGCCAAAATGTAAACAGCTCTTAAATACTCCAGCTGATTCCAATTTTGATTGGTCCGTTAAACAATCCTGGCCTCAAATTATCCGGGACCATGAACATTGGTTTAAAGTTAAAGTTAATAATAATTTACTAAATATTTATTTTTATTATATTATTCAATTCTTACTTAATTTTCACATTTTTTTTTACACTTACTATAGACTCTAAAATAATTTTTAAAAATCACATTCCAATATTTATTACCATTTCTACCTTTATTTTGAACTTAACATATTAATTTTAACAAAAAACATAAATCTGATTTTATTTATTATATTCACTTTTAAAATCCAATTTAACATTTATAAAAGATAATATTATTCTATTTTCGAACACAGGTGTGTGTCAAGTGATTTATAAAACTAAATAAGGCGCTAATAATTTAAAGACAAATAATAATTTAATTTATAAAATGTTACATAATCACTATTAAAGCACACTTTTAAAATAATTATTTTAATATTATAAAACCAAAAAATTACACTTTTCTCCCACATTATTATTTTTTAATCAAATGATTTTAAAAATATACCCATTAAATACAATTATTATTACTAAATCTATTCGTTTAACTTTAAAGCATTACTTTTAAAATTTACTCTAATTATTATTTAAAAGACTTATTAAATCAGTATTTATTATGTCCAGTTCTCCCAACCATACAATCTTATAATGATTTTTAGTTAACTGTTTTCTTACAAATACCAACCCAACATTATACATCAATTCTTTTACTTGCCTTAACTAAATTATTCAAAAATCATTAACACACAACATACATCATCTCCTACCCAACTTCAAAATTTAAAATTTTTCTGTAAAATTATTACAAATATTCCATTATAACTTAAACAAAAGTGTACAATATAAATATATTCATGCTATTGACGTAACTATAACGTTTTTGTTTTTTTTTTCAAATCGGTGATTGTAGTGCCTCTACAAGTGTGTTTCTTTGTTTTATCACCCAGTAATAGACTGTGTGATCAAGTCGAAATGTCAGTATAATAATATTTAAATTTTTTAATACGGATGAACCAGCAAAATATATATATATAAAGTCGATCAGATAATGAAAATTATTCTACCCAAATAAAGCGTGATAATCAGAGCAAGCAAAATGCAAGAAAATATTAATTATAAACAACAATTTCCCAAGCATTTTCGGTTTCTGTATACCAGAATCATAGCGACATATTGTAACTAAATGTTTAATATTTCAGTGCGTACTCAGTGGAACACTAGCGTTATGCTGATTGATAATATTTTACAGCAGAATATCAGTGCAAAAAATGTAAAAGGGATTTACAGCTTAATTTTTTTTTTTCAAATCAGGAAAGTAATTGTGGTCATGAGTTTTATCCTCAAAATATTACTGCTCAAAATATTATTACTGAGTGCAATGAGTCAAATGATGGAAAAAAAAGTTGAAAGAGGCTTGGTTTATTGTGAAGTTTTAAAACATTATCAATCAGCAAAACACTTGTGTTCCACTGAGCATATACTGGAATATTGACCGTTCAGTTCCAATTTGTCAACATGATTCTGTTATACATTACTGAAAGTGCTTGGAAAATTGTTTATAATTAATGTTTCTTGCATTTTGGTTGCTCTCTTTATCACACTTCATTTATGTAGAATACTATATATATATAGTTTTGGGGCTGAGCCGTGTATTATTTTCCATTACATATTGATATTTTGCCAGACTAGTATTCACCCTTATCTAGGTTAACAAGTGAATGAAAAATCGCTAGATCCCAAACAATAATATGATTCATTGCAATGGTGGATGCTAGTCCACTGAAATATCAGTATGTAATGGAAAATAATACACATTTCAGCACAAGAAATATTAATTTATCTACATCATACAATTGTGAAAACATTATATATATATATATATATATATATATATATAATGTTTTCACAATTGTATATATATATATATATATATATATGGACCTTACCAATAGCTCTAAACAAGCTTTATTTTTATAAGTGCTGATAGAGAAAGAATTTGAAAACTCTACCATTAACCCTATCTCCAGACCAATTGTTTTCGAGCTCACCTCAGTGAAGGACCACCCCTTCACTGTGGTGAGCCATAAGCTTGAAACCAATTGGTCTGGAGGTAAGGTTAACAATAGAGATTTTGCATTCTTTCTCTGTTGGCAGTTATAAAAATAAATCTTGTTTAAACTATTGGTATGCTCCATCTAGTGATCATTTAAATGCAAGCTTAAAAACAAGTTACAATATTGATAACTTGTTTTATTATAACACATTCTGGCAGTGAGAGAAAAATCCAATTCATCATGATATCAATTTTGAAAAAAACAAATATTTTAGCAAAAATTGAACAATATGACCAGAGATTGCTAAGAAAAGCTATAGAAATTTTTAAAAGGCCCAAGAGCATAAATGAAAGGTGTGAATTAAAGAAGATTAACAGCATTTGGAAGAAGCTATTGGAAGAGAAAATAAATTTTAAAACTTCTCAATCAATAGAATTTAAATATGAGAAGAAAGAAAACAACAAAAACGATTTTAAATCTCACATGCATTCTTATGATTTGAGAAAGAGGACACTCTGAGGAAAGTACTTGATATCGTAATGAAATGTCAGCATTTAGCTTTTTCACTACACGGAATATCCCACAAATAGTAATAATAATATGACATCTTTTATCTGTGAAAACATTAGAATTAATATATATATATATATATATATATATTCTAATGTTAATTTATATAATATTGTTTCAATATATATATATATATATATATATATATTGAAACAGTCAGATCTATCAATCATCCTGTTTCACCTACTATATTATATAGTAGTACATTATTTCTCTAGCTATATCCATATTTGGGTATGACAGGTTAAATTTAAACTTAATTATTATAATAATCATTTGTGTACATATATTATATCATACTTTTTTCAATGCTTACATATAAGTGTGATAAATTAGCATATGTGCACATATGTATTATTATTTATTAATTACATGTAAACCTTGCTGTGCATATAACAAAAACCTACATATAGGCAGAAGAGAAATAATGTTATAGATTTAAAAGCATTATAAGTTTTGTGTTATTTTAATTTTTATTATAAAATTATTATAGAAATTATTATATATCTGCATATAAAGTTAAATTTCAGATTAACCATGTTAAATTTAGAGTTAGATGTTTACGAGTTTTAGATTTGTTTTCTTGTTAAAAAATAATGTAATAAAATTAATCTCTTTCACTGGATTTTGTCCTAATTAAAGGTTGGAAGCAAAAATAAATTTTAAATTGCATTTAAATTAATGAACCTAGGTCAAAATCTAGGGAACCATCACTAAAAAGAGAGAACTAAAATCAATAACTCAGCAGGAATCTCTAGCTTTACTAAAAATATTGCAATGTAAGTAATAAATAACAAATCTAAAATCAAAAACTAGTAAACAATTTTGGGTGATGAAGGGGAAAGGAAGTCAGTATATAAATCTTTCTTCAGCATTTTTGAGGTAGTCTAAGTCTAATTCTAAATCATAGAATTCCAGATACTAAGCTTAAATGTTTAAGTTTTAATTTTGACAGGTTGTATTACAATTTTCATAATGAACACCGTTGGGTAGTTAGCAATGGATTTGATATCTATCTCTTGAATGCTGATCTACAAGATGCAAAGACATAAACACCAGTAGTCCAAGTAGCACAAGAAATGAGAAGGTGTCATAAGATCAAGTGATCATGCAAGTTAGCCATAGAAGTTATATCAGTAACCAATTTCTGCAGATCTAAAACATTTTTTTTAAAAATAAACCTTAAACACTTAAAACTAGCTAAATTAAGGTAAATGTCCACTTTTATTAAACTATTTTATATGTAATATAGGGTATATGAGCACAGACTTTCACACCACCCACTTCTCTCCACTCTATCTAATAACACTGATACACCCAAATACATATATGCTTAAAAGATAAATAATCACCAATATACGTATTTCATGTTAAACCAGCAATTATCAGTTGGTCCAGACTATCATCTTTACACACATATATAGTATAAGTGCTCAGATATATATTAAGATAGACTATCCTCATAGTTTAATGGACAGGCTTCAATCCACTCCACACTCCAACTCTTCAACCGTTCATCCAATTGAAAATCTGATGATGGAATGCTCAAAGGCCACCCTTAGGCCGAGATTATTGTCACACCCATGTTGAACTAAGGTCAATCTGAACCCCACATGTACAGGACATAATCCATTTAATACATATGCAAGGATGGGCAGACATCTCTATAATGTAATAACTGAAACACAGGCTTGTTATATACCTGTGGCTATATATATGTAATATAGGGTATATGAGCACAGACTTTCACACCACCCACCTGATGATTGCTGGTTTAGCATGAAATACGTATATTGGTGATTATTTATCTTTTAAGCATATATGTGTTTGAGTGTATCAGTGTTATTAGATAGAGTGGAGAGAGGTGGGTGGTGTGAAAGTCTGTGCTCATATACCCTATATTACATATATATAACCACAGGTATATAACAAGCCTGTGTTTCAGTTATTAAACTATTTTATTTAAACTTTGCAAATGTTAAGTTCTGAAACTAAAAATAAATGTAATTATTTATCTTTATTTTTTTGTAAACTTGCCTAATTTAATTTTAACAAAGCAAAAGTAAAAACAAATTCTAATTTTCACTTACGTGACACAATAACTAATAGTTATTACTCTTTGTTTTAAATTTAATTCTATGTCTATATTATTTGAATTATGTATTTATTGATTTATGCTATGTTTTATTCAGTAAGCAGTTGACTAATATTTAATGCAATTAGTGAGAAATAATTAGAAGTTCTCACATTTATTTACTTCTTCATTTATTTTTCACATATAATAAACTCTCTTCTGAAAAGAGTAAATATAAAACTAATTCTATATATGTAATTAAGCCATTACAACTGCTTAAAGATAAATTTGCTTTAAAATGAAACATTTAGTTAATATTTAGCAGATATAATAAAATACAGCATAGTATTACTATTTAATCCTGTAATGATCCCAAATATACTGTAGCCCTCCTTAGTTTTGTATAAATATTTATATAGTTATCTTAACAAACTAGATTTATTATATTCCTTTAGTAGCCTAATTATAAATGCTATTTTATGAACTGAGTTATAGTGGTTTCATGGAATGAACATTGAGAATTGTTTTTTAATTTTAGTTATGTAATGATGTAGGCAGTGTGGAAAATGTGTTCTTACGAAGTACATACATTCCTATACTCCCTGCTGTTATTCTTATGTATTAAATGGCCTTGGTTTAAGGTCAACCCATTTTGTTAGTTTAGACAGCTCTTCTTTATAATATGTTTTGATTTTAAGGACAACACCATTATCTTTATTTAGGACTATAGTACAAATATTAAGATATTATTTGTAAGTTGTTCCGACCACCCAGACTAAATGTTTCTTATGCACAGCAAGTAGTATGGAATAAGGGAACCAATTACCCAGTAATGACTTTCATGTTCAAGTGCACATTCGAGATGCACAGACTCAAATTATATATATGTATAAACACCATAGTACCTAAAGTCATAACACTAACTACCCAGTTCATCCCTCGATGTTAATTAAATATATCAGCATTGATCTGATTTCAAATCAAGTTTTGTAAGTCCATTATCCATATAGAGAATATTTACTTTATTAAAATGCTGATTCAGTTATAATTCATAATAATCTCTTCTGCAAACTAACTAATGCAAATCTTATACTCTATATAATAGCATAATTAAGACATAGCTAATCATAGGTTAAACTTAAATAAATTTCCAAATATGTAATAATAAATACTCCAAGTTGAACAGCCTGCAACCCATAATATCATCCCCACCTGTAAGTAATATAATTTCACATATTTAATTTAAAATTGTTTTTTATTTAATTTTTTTAAATTTTGGTTTATATTAAAATTTATTAAAATGTAATAATGCTTAGTGTATCATTTTTTCCCTCATCAATCAATTATTAATTATTCATTATTTATTTAAGAATAACAATCAAAATTATTACTATCTATTCATTACATCATATATCTATATAGCTATACTTTAGAAATATATTAGTCTAGTAAAATTTAGTCTCATGATCCACCATTGTGCTACTGCTGGCATGTGAATTAAAGAAATACAAGTGTAGCCTCATATATGTCATGAGTAAGGTGGTAAATCTCTGAGCATTAGTAAACCAACTGGGGCAAGATTAGAGTTGAGGTCTCAACCACCTCATCTCGATTAGCCTTCAGATAATTTTCTAAAACTCTGGATTTTGTTGTGTGAATGTTCAAATATGACCATTACAATATATATATATATATATATATATATATATATATATATATATATATATATATATATATATATATATATATATATATATATATATATATATTGTAACCTACAAGAGGAAATACTGAAAATAAAGTGTAATAATGGGATAGCTTATATATTGAACATGGACTAGATTTAATGGCGGTTACAATAAAAGAAAGGATACTTCAGAGACATGTATTAAGATAAAGGGACATTTTAAAAGTAATAATAATAATAATAGTGATGATGATTATGATGATGATAATAATAATAATAATAATGATGATGATGATGATGATAATAATAATAACAATAATAATAATAATAATAATAATAATGATGATAATGATGATGATTATGATGATAATAATAATAATAATGATGATGATGATGTAAATGATGATGGTAATAATAATAATGATGATTATGATGATTATGATGATGATGATGATGATAATAATAATAATAATAATGATGATGATGATGATGGTGTAAATGATGATGATAATAATAATAATGATTATGATGATGATGATGATGATGGTGGTGGTGATTATGATGATGATGATAATAATAATAATGATGATGATGATGGTGTAAATGATGATGTTGATGATGATGATGATAATAATAATAATAATAATAATAATAATAATAATAATAATAATAATAATAATAATAATAATAATAATAATAATAATAATAATAATAATGAAATTAAGGAGAGGAAAAAATCTTCACTTTTATTTATAAAATACACAATTTTAAGATATGACTTCCCCTCCATCAAAATATATTTTCTGAGTGTGTAAGTTATTTGCACCACCAGAAATGTTTAACAACAATCTTCATTTTAAAATATCTCAATATTTAATATTTGCCATTTAAGAATGTCAAAAAAGACATGGATTCAAATACTGTACTCTTGCAGAGTCACAATAAAATACAATGTAGATTTTTAATAGAACATGGAGTAATTAAAGTATCTTTTGCTACAACAATAATGTAATTTAAATAAATGATTTATTCAATAATATGAACATAATAACAATAAGGATAATGTCAGAGTTCTGAATATATTTTAGGAATTCTTCCATAATCACTGTTTGCCAATGAATGACTGATACCCTGGGAGACTATAGGAAACATATTCTTTTCTTATAAGAAAATAGTTTGTAGCATTTATCAAAACAGAAATAATTACACCAAGAAAATATTTAGTTTGCTAAAAAAATGCATAATAAAATGTAATAAATTCGGAATAATCATAGTATGACTATTATTATTCCGAATTTATTATTCGGGATATCAGTCGAAAATTATAGAAAGAATAGGGTGCATTTTGTGTATTTCTATTATCCCATAGACAACACAAACTAAATTATAAAGTGCAATGATTATTACTTCAAATTATAAAGAAATGATTAATAATGAGTGCAGTCTGAAAGTAGCTTGAATAATCATCACTAAAAATTGTATTAATGTGAATTTATCTTAAAATATTCAATTTTAATTTTTCTTATATGAAATTCCAATTTTTGGAATTGAGGAGTTTTTGTAAAAGATTTCATTGGAAATGACACGTTTTGGAACAGAAAAAAATGTTTATCTTTTACCCAGATTTATAATATAATTCAGAATTATGAGCATTGTAATCTTTGCAAATCACAAACTTAATAACTTTAATGAACACATAAAAATTAGTTAACTCAAGACAAATGACAGACAGAAAAATAGAACCAAAACACTTTTAAAATATCAACAATTAAATTTATTAATGTAGACATAAAATAATATATATATTTTTTTATTTTACTTACATCGAACATTCTGAATTATTGGCCAATATAAGTGCTGTTACAAATAGTTTACATCAGTTGGGACATAAGCACATCCAGACCTTTACTGATAATATTGCTGAGGTTCACTTACAAATTTTTAGATGGGTTATACCTCAAATATTCCCAAATGAGATTGGTTTAACAATAAAATTAACTTGTATCTTGAATTAGCTCATAGCCAATTAAAAGTTAGAAATACGTAGTACCAAAATTTTTAGCTTATATTAAGCTGAGTCAAACTTTAATTTAAAATACACATATTGTCAAATAACTTTTGATATAGCATTGAAAGGCAAATTAGCACACTATTAGGTTAAATTAAATTTAACTCAGCTTAAATAAATAATAGACAAAAATAATACTATTAATTATGGAATCTATGCAACTATTTTAATATTGTATTATACACTAATTAGGTTTGAATATGAAGGTTGGTAGAATATCAATAATTATAAGATTTAGACAGCTTGATTAAGATTGCTAAACTTATATATGAATCTTTAAATAAAAAGTGGGCCATTTACCAGAAGTCATATACATAAATCATACCAAATTACTGTCCACATAATAATAATAAAAATATTTTAAATATTTAATTGCTTACACATCCATTGGTGAGGTACAAATGGGTATATAGCTAATATAAGGTGTATGTACAATCTAAATACCAAGTTCTAAATATTAAATGTTTAAAAGGTATAAATATATTGTTGTTTTACTTGTGGATGGCAAAACTACACATCAATGCAATAAAGACATTGTTATGTTAAGCAGTGCACATAGGGCTACCTGATGTATTAACTATTTACAAAGTTACTAATCATTGCCATGTCAATTCTAATACAAAGATAACTTCAGCTGTTATGACCTATAATATATAATTCATTATGAGTGATAGGTAAAACACAGGCTCCTCAGAGCAAAAAAATTTCAATCAGAATGGTGACTTCCAAATACCTATATCTGAGGCAAAACAGCACATCAGGAAAATGTGGACACGATATATATATATATATATATATATCGTGTCCACATTTTATATATATATATATATATATATATATCAAATCAAAACTACCCCAAGATCACAATTAAACCAGACCAGCACAAAAATAATATTAAAACACAACGTTTCACTGCTACAAGCAGACTTTTCAAGTGTAAAGAACTACCAAAAACTACACTTGAAAAGTCTACTTGTAGCAGTGAAACCTTAGGTTGTGTTTTAATATTATTTTTGTGCTGGTCTGGTTTAATTTTGGATTTGGGGTAGTTTTGGTTTTATATTGACTAGTTTAGCTTTATGCTTGTAATGGTTATATATATATATATAGCAACCAGTTGGATTACAAAGCACAACACTAATAGATTGTGCATATGGATTACAAAGCACACACTAATATATTGTGCATATATATATATATATTCTAACCTATCAAAAGACGACTTCATTTCTATTAAATCAAATCAATCCCGGAAATCTATTTCTATTAAAGAGAATTCGGACGCTTCCGTCTATGATTCGGGTAGCAAACCCTATTTTACCTAATATAGCTCGACGTTAGGTTAGTTATAATAATTCAGCTACAGCGATATGCAGTTCAGACAGAGATAGAATAAAAAAAAATATCATTAATAAAATAAATTAAAAAAAAATAAACTAACATTCTTTCTCTATCCAAAACACATTCTCTGAGCTGTAAGTACTTGCACTGTTCGACAATGATGATGATGATTTCATGTCATTGTTAGTATTACTGACTAAAACAAAACATTTATTCATTTGCCAATATGATCTCAATATTTTTGTTATTATACAATTAGATGTTTCAATCTCTTAAGCCATGCCACGCTTGTAATATTGATCATAATGAATCAATTCTTAATTTAAGAGCACTTATAATAATGACACTAATCTCAGGGTTCTCTGTTATTTTTAAAGAAAAATGCTCGGCAGTATTGTGTTGTCGCATATGACTGACATTCTGGTTGGCTATAGGAAACATTTACCTTATTTAAATTCCAGGTGTCTTCATCCACATATCAACTATTATAATATTTAACGAGATGATAACCATATTCAATAACAACGCATAATTTTGAATAATCCAGCCATTTTATCCAGAATCTCAGTCGGAATGATGAAAAGACAAGGGTGCTTTTGTGTCCTTCCATCATCCATGACAACACAATAATTTAACTAAGATTTATTACTTAGACACTTCACTTAAATGTGCATGGAACAATGTGCAACCAAAACCTACTAGTTTGGGAATAAAATGATTTTACACACACATAAAATAAAATGTTCTGGTCTGAAGTTTTCAATTCCACAAATAATTCTTATTAAATTAAAATATAGTGAAATATTCTGATCTGCTTACAATTGTCTATCTGGTGTATTGAATTTAAGATTTCATAAATGATTTTGGACTCAAGAATGTATTGCAAGTATTATGCAAATACACTTTTATTTAGCACACAAGAAAAATGACTCAAGACAACTTGTAACAAGACTATAATTTATTATTAAATTTTAACAAGATTATGATTTATTATTACAATGTAACAAAACTATCCTTTATGATTAACATAATAAACAAACATATACAATTTATTCGATCCCATATGGATAAAACAAAATATAACTAACATTAATTCGTCTATACTTTTAGACTTGGATTCGAACTACTTCTTCATCTTCTTTTTACATTTATGCAAATTGAATCTAACAAAATAAATATTATTATCGATACATTAACTCATCCGTTTAGTGTATCTTATATGAACGGCTGCTTAACTTTATTAACTAACTATTTGTTTTAAAATAAAAATAATCTGATTCTAGGCAATGCGTACAAACGATTTTTATTATCATCTTTAATTAAATGATAGTTTTTATTTAGATAACTTATTATAATTTATGGGTTATTTATCAGAAGTTACACTTATTATTTTAATGTTTACCTTAATAACAACTGAAGTTGTTATACACACTGCTTTTCTCAGTATAAGTTATATTGTGAGTGCTACTTAATCATTAACCCGAATTAAACCTAGTATTTGAACCCTCCATTGGCAAATAAAAATTTCTAAATCACGCAATTTTAAACTTACTCTCTCCATTGACTTACGTGTGGATTACCAGCACTATTCCGCCGCACAATCCAGACATTGATCATATATACTAGCACGCTATTTCTATTAAATGGATCGTGAGGAATTAACCTCCAATATACCCGTTATCTTGCCATAACTTTCTAAACAAAACAC
Organism: Epiperipatus broadwayi; assembly: GCA_028023455.1. Lineage (NCBI taxonomy): Eukaryota > Metazoa > Onychophora > Udeonychophora > Euonychophora > Peripatidae > Epiperipatus > Epiperipatus broadwayi. Next base: position 8,219,512 of record JAQFVV010000031.1, on the reverse strand, counting down.
AATATTGAACACGTTCCATGGTGGAATTATCTCTATTTTCTCATGAGGAATATGGAATAACACTGACAGTCTGTAGAGTTAACTACTATATTAAAATAGTTTGGTGGGTCCTTGCCTCTTACTTGGGCATAATAGGAACGCACACCAAATATAATCCTCTCCTGGGATTTTAACGAATGAAATACACTAAATACGATATAAATTACTGATCGCCCTAACTCTGAAAAGCGATCACTTGGGTTATAAACATACCCGAATTCTAGATTTATCTATTCCCCTCATGTAAAATAAAGCTTTTGGGGAGATCATTTTCCATCCCACAAAATAAAGACATTACAATTATTACTAATGCGAATATTAATCATATACTGATGCTATCTCAGGGCAAGACAAGCAAATACACTAATTACACTAAATGTATGTTCCGGGGTATATTTAGATCAACACCTGAAATCAATGGATAACACAGAATATAACATAATAATTTTCACCTTTGCCAAAGAAACATTCAACAAGTAATTGGTAGTCTAGTATCTTGAACTAAATTAAGTGAATGCGTTAATAAAGAATAATTGGGAATAAGTTCCGCAATTAACATAGTATAAATTTGTTTCAAACTTTAAATAAGTAATATCTTGTATAGCACTTCTCTTTAATTACTTCTGATAATTTTAACTAGATATTTTACCTATTAAGTATCTGAATTTTTCTTCTTTTACGCATCTAACATATAAATTTATACCCATAATGCATATCATAAGTAAACACATTTTATAAAAAAATTTTTTTTTCATGTCGAATATAAATTTAACCTAGAATAATTACATGAAAACATACCTTTATGATTACAAAGTCATTTAAATATTACTTGACTATACAGCCTTTCACCTGTTGATATATAAAAAAAATACACATAATTTTACAAATTAGTAAAAAAAATCATTACTTAACAAGTGCTTACTATCTCACTAGAAAAATGTTTTTCCGTTGGGCAATTTATCTAGATGAAGAACTTGATCCATTCGTAGTTCACGAAGCAAATTTAAAATAAGAAACACATTTTATTATTTCATTTATATAAAAATTGCCTCCATTCTGGTGCAATTAATAAATTAGGCAAAAAAAAACATAGCAGCGTTGGATGTTAACTCTTCCTTGTATTAACTGATATAATTTTGGGATCCAAGAAAAAAATACATATTTTAACATGACGAATATTTGATGATAAACGATCACATATACAATTCTTTTCTTTTTACTATTGGTTATACATATCATTTTTAGCTAGCTGGCTTATGAATAAAATAATGCGCGAATTTTCCAAAATACTATTATTATAAGGACTGCAGCTGACTTACATGGATATAAAGTTTTAATGACTCCATTTGATGTATAATATAACATTATATTATAGTTATAATTAAGTCACTAATGTTTGTAGTTTTTATTCCTACTCTAGGAATTATAATTTTTCTTTAATAATGAATTCTCCGTAAAATGCACACATACAAATTTTCCGATATTTGCCATGAGAAAATTTATATTTTCTTTTTTAAAAATATACAGGTGCATAAGTAAATATCCTTTATCACTACTATTATTTTTAGATAATTTTCAGTGAACAAACATATTTTAACATGGGGAACTTACATTATTTTCAAACGCAGACAATTTCTTTTAGAAAAAGCACGAAATGTTTCTCATTAACTTCCTTTGGCTTTTATAATATTTCTTTTAATTATAATTTTTCTTTTATACCATGAAAAGATTATTAAATAAGGTAAAGTTAACAAATAATTGTTTATTTCCTGGAAATTACTTATATTGCTTAATTTAAATATAATGACGCTTTCCGTGATTACTGTAGTTAATACGGTCATTTTGAACTTTAGCATATGATAGTATATTTTTGCGTATAAAAAGCTTTAAAATAGGTAGATGGCCACAGAAAACAGAATATCTTATCAAATAGGATTAGCAATGCATAATATTATTAAAAATTTACTGGACTTATATTTATTTCTGCAATTAAAAAATAATAAAAAATTTGTTACCGAATTTCAGTACTGCTTCCTCCTTGTAAAACTAAAGTCAGACTAAACTTTCTTCAAAATTTGGCGGTCTTCTTTTAGCGACCTCTTACAGAAAAATAATCATTTAATTATAACATAAACAAAAGAAAAGGAAAAAAAAAACTTATTACAGTTATATATTTCCATATGATTTAAATGGATTACAGAGTAATTTGACAAATAATGAAAAATAATAAATATACTTAATTAACAATGTTTATTAGTGGTGTATATTTCTGTATAAATTATTATCTAAATTAATTTAGAAATTTACCAGAAGTTATTGTGCTTTATGACAAGATATTCATCTACTCTCCCTCTACCCATCCAAAATCAATTACTGTTTATAATATGTGCTTTTATACTATATTAAATTGCTCTTATTGTTAATATTTTAATTAAATTATTCATGCTCTTCTTCAAAATGACCTTGGATTACCAAATTTTTTAGTTATTTGCTTAAAACACGTTAAAGTGAGTAACTAGCATATTTTATTAATCACTTAATATTATTATTATTTTATCTTTTTATTTTCTAAAAAAGGATAGCATTGTTTTCCTGTGGAAACAATGCCAAATAAACCAAGTGTCAATAACACTAGGTTACAAATATATATATATATATATATTCACTACAATAAAAACTACAAAATTTTCCTATAGCAAAGAATTTAATCTTTAATTTTATACAGGCATTTTTTAAAATTTTTTAGTTGTTATTCTAGTGAATATTGTTATTATACTTATATTATTTGATATTATATATATATAAATTTAAAAGGAAAACTAGAAATAAACACAGACAAAAATTATTGTAAATATTTTATACATTTACTGAAATAAAATAATAATAAATAATAACTCTGATTTCAAATAAAATTTTGTTATGGATTAAACTTTTAAAAAGGTCTTATTAAGAATAATTGTAATTCTGACTTTGAAATGAAAAAAAAAAACAAGCATAATTTAGTTTTAAAATCTTTTCATTAAAACTTGCACAAAATATGTTTTTAAATTAATGCTTGTTTGCATTTCTACTTTATAGTTAAAAATCTTTGTAGATTAAAAATTGTAAAGGATTATCAAACCTTTGGTCAACTTCCAAAGATTAAAGTAAAAACATGAATATCACACTTTGATAGAAATTTCCAGCTTGTTTTCAAATGGATTAAAGTTAATTGAAAACAGTCACTATGTTTTTATCACATGAATTACCTAAGGTTATAAAAAGACTGATAAAGAAAATATCAGACTGTCTAGATAATGATTTTTGAAGAGAACAGTTCTGCTACCAGTTTTGTAAGAGTTGGTCAAAAGAGTTTTTAATATTTTAAGCAGTGGCCAACTAGGCCAACTGCAAAGTCTGGATTACAGTTTTTTGTAAGAGCTGACCAGAATAGTCTGTCTACTAAATTTTTTTGAGTAAGTGGCAGCAATTAGCTGACCAAAATAGATAGCTGCATGATGTTGGCTGTAGCAGAGAGTTGGCAAAATAACTACAATGAACTGATGTAGCTGAAGGCAGGAGCTGCTACAATATTTCCTTTACAGGAATTTTGATTTACTTGAAGCTGGGTCACTTCTGAATCAATAGCCTGAAAACAAATGAGGAAAAAATAGCTAGCAGATTTATACAAAGCTTCTATGAAGATATAAGGACAGTCCAATAGGTGCTATAGTTTACTGCAGAGTTTTGATTCATGAAGCCAGGGTCATTTCAAATGGATCAAGTAGCTGCTGAAATATGTTCTAGAAGACATCTTGACAATTGCTTGGACTACAAAAGGAATCTCATAGTATGCCAACAAATAACCTGAATTATATACTTTTTCCTGATGATGACAACAAACCTTGATTATATTTTTCTGATGGACCAAAAACATGGCTTGATCAAGAGAAACCTTCAGTGGATGAAGAATAAATTATATGTATGCTATTTTAGATATATGCAGAGAAGTACAGATAAACATAGATATAGCTGGTGAGTCATTTTAAAATAATTCATTTAAAAATAGATGTATATAGAACAATATTATTTTAAGTTGGTTAAAAATATATATTTAAAAGAATATAAAGTAATTTTGCTTGAATAATAATTAAGAATCAAAAATAATTTATTGACCATTGTGTTTTAGACTATGAAAAAAAAAGACATTTTATATTTAGAGACCTTGATAATTAATCAAAAAGTACCTGTCAAAAAAAAGTTGACTTTATTTAGTTTAATAAAAAAAACAACTTATAAACTGAAACTAAATTGTAAATTATATCTATGTTTGGTTAATACACACATATTTGTGTGAAATTTATGTATGTTTTGTAAATGGAATTAATTAGGAAAATATAATATTAATATTGTAACAAATTAAAATAGGACATTCATGCAAATTTTGATCATTATTTGTTATTGAATATCAATCAAGATGTATTTCTTGTATATTAGAAATCACACATCTGTGAGCACATATACGTAAATCATTATAATAATTTGAATATTGGATGATGATTACATAAATCACAAATGTATTTTTTTTATTGTACAAGACTTAATTTTAATGTATAGCCATATAGACCTTAATTTAAATTTGTTTTTTTATTGTTATTAATATAATTATTTAATTGTTAAAATTGTTTCTATCATCTTTCTCATACAGTAATAGAGCTTATGTTTTCTGAACTAGATTCATGCACAGGATGAATATATAAATGGTGATGTATATTTAGTGATTTTGGGGCATCAATGATGATCAGTCATCATCCTAGTTGGCACATAAGATTATATTCTTTAAAGCCAATGCACTATATTTTATTTCAGTCTTATTAGAAGTTAAGTTTATAGTTGGTCATAACAAGTGGCCTGAGTATTGATGATGATCAGCATGTTTTAATATCCCAGCATTATTGTTTGATTCTTATGTATTCTGATGGATGAGCACTTAAGTTTGTGCCTCCAAATTAATGGTTAAATAATTGCCTAAGCTGGCAAAGGCTCAATAGTTAGCCTGGTCTACAGAAGACCCATTTCTAATCCAGTCACAAGTTTGAATGTTGATTCATATTTTTATATTGTTCAAATCAGGCAACAAGATGGACTGCTGATTTATTGTACTGATTTGTTTATTCCCATCAATGATGATGATGAATGATTATTTTGAGTAGTTCTCATACTTACATATAATTACTTTACTTTATAATACTGGTTGATATATGATTGATAATTATGCTTTACTTGCTTTTTTGAGTTAGCTGGCTGAATTGTCAATGTTCACAGAGATGTCTTGATCTCATGATATCCTTAAATATTATTTATATATTAAATCATTTTATTTGAAATATTGTTGACTTGGGAGTGATGATGATAGATCCATCACCCCATCCCATTACTATATATATATATATATATGTAAAAAGAGTGATTTTTTCGATGGGTGGTTTTTAGTGGGGATAGAGGAAAGTCATGTTGTGTTTGAACTTTCTGAGGTGATGGAAAGTTTAGTAGATTTTATGGGTTGTCTCAGTTCAGAATCCCTTATCAAGTTCTGAATATATATATTGAGAATTAATTTATGAAAAAAATAAGTTTCTTTCTGTTTTTGTAAGATTTCAGTGGTTTGTTATAAGAAGAGTCAATTTCTCTTTTTTAGTGTGTTGTTTTCCATATATATATATATATATATATATATATATATATATATATATATATATATATATAGGGGGTGTGTGTGTATTATAATCCCCCTATGTAACATTTGTCCTTCATATTATACACACAAATGCCCAGAACACCAATTCTATTAATGAATTGAATAAATTAACAACTTTATTTTGCATTAAATTAGTATTGAGACTCTTCTACTTATGCCTGACTTATAGCTTAGCTCAGTGGAGGGTTGTAAAAAGTCAAAAATATGTAGAATATAAATAGATGAGGAAAGAAATACTATTGATCATTAAAATAAGATATATGCATGATTTGTTAATCAAACAAATGATAGAAATCAATAAATTTTCATTTATTCAAGCTAATAAACTATAATTTCAATTTGATCTCTTCCATCATCGAAATACACTCTTATATTAGCTACAATATAACCTCAGAAGAAAAAAAAATATGATATTAAATAACTCTACTATCTAGCACATCTTAATTTAAATAACTAAATTAATATTAAGTTGGAACTATGAAATCAGATCTAAGGGAATTATTAATACAATTTGATTAAAGTAATTCTATTATACAATAACTTATAACTATTATAATAAAAATAATGGAATGATTTGAATGATGTTTCACTGGACTAGCAATTAGATAATGAAGGAAACAGGGTGCCATTTAATCTCACATCATAGTCTAAATAATAAACTGAGTATACAACCTCCTTCATAAGTTTACCAAATGGTAAAGTATTTCACATAATGTTTGGATCAAGAGAACAATATTATCAGATTTAAGTATGTTCATTATCAAATTTATAAAGTAGTGCATTTATGTAGTAATAGATATGTGGAATGTTGAAACTAAATCTGAAGCATTTATTTGCATTTTACAATCAAAATAAGTATAAGTTGTTTACACTGGGACTATTTGTTCTAATTCTTAAATTTACAAATACATTTGCCAATCTGGATTTGATAGCTCTTTTTATTATACACTTCAGTATTTATTGATTAGACATAAAGACCTGAATAAACAAATAAAATAATACCCTCATATTCTACCTTAGAATATATTTAGGCTGTTAGTTAACTCTAATATCTTTTTAATAACAAACAACAATGGATAAATAAATATTTTATTATAGGCTCAAATATACATGTTGGGGAGATTACACTATCATTTATTGGGATAGAACAAATTAATAACTTTGGCAGTCAAGATAGTAACCCTAAATAACTCAATCAAATAATCTTTTTAAATGGCCATACTTTTCACACATTCAAAATAAAAGTAATCATTCTGATGATTTGATGATTTAAAGCTTGCAGTAAAATAACATGATATAATCTAAAATATTTAATTCCTGATGTATAAATTTAATAGTTTTATACTCTCATGTCTGCAATGGTTTTTGCATTATCTGTGTGCCACATCTTATACTATAATTAAGATAGAATCATTATATTTACATCTTGTTGGTATACTGGAGTTAGTAAATAAATGTCATAATATGGATAATACCATAGACCAACCAACAAATATAACACTATTTCTGCTTTAAATATTTCATAAATAATTTAGACTTACCATTTATTTAACCTCCAACAATATTACATATAGCGAAGATTCTATGGTAACAAAAAATATTAAAAAAACAATTAAGCATATGAGGGATAAACAAGATTCTTAACTACCAAATCAAAACGAGGAATAATTTCTCCCCACCTAACTTTGGGGTATACTATTGGTGTGGAACTCAGTATCACCACCAGAATAAAAGAGAAATACACTACTCAACTTCATAAAATATTTTTATAATGCATAAATAATATATCTGGAAATATGCTTCACTTATGGAAAATACTTAGATATATTAAGTAAGAGAGTTCTCAATCCCTATCAACATTGAACATGTCACTACTACCTGTCTTCCACACAGCTACTTAATACATTTCTTTATAACATTGTAAATAAATTCACACATAGACAGGTTCCTAATTATTTCAATTATTTAAGCGTACATTATCCGAAACCAACAGAGAGAAACAAAGTCATAAATCTGAATAATTACTAATTATATATAAAACAGACTGTGTAAGACTGACATACATATGTATAAATAAGAGTGTTAAGTAATTTCAAATTATATAGTATGCAAATGTTATGGTAAAGTAAATGGTAAATTGAAAATAAAGACTTTTACTTGATGACAAACAATTAGCTGTTTTAAAATTTTAAATTGCAGTAATTATTGTCAACGGGGTTTCATTATTTCTGATAACAATATTTATTTTTCATACATTTACTACTCTCTAAGCCAATTACTCACTTTGAGACATTACACGAAAAGTGTATACATAATCCACATGAGAAATTATAATTAAATAATGATCAGTTACCAGTGTATTGCAACTTGTATTATGCTATCCAAGACGTTCTTGAAGTCAAGGAAATTGCACAAAAGAAATAAGCAAATAAATAAATAAACATACCTATCTGTCTATGATATATCCATAACAAAAAAAATAATATTCTTTAACTTAAAAAAAATTAATTGCAAAGTCTTTAACATAAAGTCTCCTGAATGACACAAGGATAAAAATGATGATTTCAAATGAATATTGTTAATAAAACATGAATACAACTTCCTATAGGATAAACATTCACAATTTTAGATTTAATTAAGCAATTTCAAATGTTCTTAGTGATAGCTAATTGAGCTCACTAATACAATGCACAAGTAATAAATTTCTTTATAACAATGGAGATAATGGGTAGACCAATTTCAGCTACATATTTGTTTGATATTGAACATTTAATTAATTCTGGAAATTTCCAACCTAGTAATAACTTTAGCAAGTTTTCAAATGAACATTAGCTTCCCATAAACTTCATAAGTTAGCACAAATATAATTATTTTGGTCTATTGCTATTTTTTCATGGAAAAAATGAAATTCCTTAGATAACAATATTTTTCTTTTATGATACATCCTCATACCAAGAAGAACAAGAAATATATAATATTAATGTTTTTCTGCTCAATGTAAATCAGGTACACATTGAATAAATACTAACTATTGGTTAATTCTTTTTGAGCCATACATTCACTTTTTTAATAAAATATTTTATAAACATGAATGATAAACATAGTTATTATCACATAGTAGTATAAAATATAGCACAGTAAATTATACATACCTCTTCTCATTTAAACTTAACTTTAATATAATTATAAGAGAATTTAAACTTAGAGTCTATGATAGGCTTTGTTAAATAGTCTTGCATAAATAACCTTAGAAGATTATAAAGTTCTCACAATTACATTTTCTTTTTAACAATAAAAAACATAGGCAAATAAAGTAGATTTAGGTTATAAGCATATAAATACATTTCAAAGGATAATTTTAATTTAAAATTTAATTGAGTGAAGTCTGAAGAAAATATTCTGTAACAGACCGAAGTCTGTACATATGGCAAACCTAAGTATTTATGCCTACGATGTTGCACACCAAAATATGTAACAGACCTAATAACATAATGTAGTGACTCTACCTACTGCTCTTGCCCAAATATGTAATGGATCAAATACTATAAGATGGTATATCTAAAGTCCTCACAACTTACAGGTCCTATTACATCTCAGAGTTCAAACTCAGTGAAGAAATATGCCTTTAACTCTATGCAAGGATCAAATTAAACAGGACGACACTAAAGTGACATCTATATAGTTCCTAATGACTTTTACTAATGAATATATGAAAATCTGTACACATGTATGATAGATATTCTGGTGAGTGAAGTATGAATGATGCTTAATAATCTAGAGACCAGAAAAATACAGATTTTAATATCAAACATGAATATAATAAAATATTGATTTGTCTTTACTATAATATAACTAGTTGTGATTTAAATCTTAAACATATCAATCAAAATAAAAATTATAAAATTACAATGCACAATGTAGAATAAAGTATCTATTATTTTAGAAATAAAACTATAATATTAGATGTCCAATGTTTACTATGATTGTCATATGAATGTATATTAAAGTTATGTCTATGGATTGCTAATTTATGTTTTATAGATAGAGTTCATTCATAAGACTCTTAATCATACAAACAGGAAAGTGTATTCATATATAATTATTTATTGGTAAATCTAATTAATATTTAATTTTAAATATTAAATGCCTTATTAAGTGAATATGTTTAAAATCTTACCTTTTGTCTTTTAAGTCAATGTCCAATCTAATGCATCCAAATATGCTAAGACTTTATTTATAAACATATAACATTTATAAATGTATACTTTGAGTTGTGTATTTATATTTCTCTCCCCCTATAAACATTTAAGCCAAATAGGTTATTTACATTTTAAAATTTAGAGAAAAATGTTTTCTGCAAATGAGTAGAAGGGTGAGAAAAATCGTAATTCAACTCTCACTATACATAAAAAAAAATACAAAATATTTAAGAGCATCAAAATTAGATAAAATCTTGGACTTCTCTAAAATCAAAGGGTTAAAATTTGTAAGAGTGGCCTCAGTGTATTTTTTAATTAGAAAATGTTGTATTCCTTTTATTCGTGCATGTTGAATGATTTAAAATTCTAACCACTTAACAATTCCCATGATGAAATTGAACTCTTGGGCTCTTGATTTTATAGCCATTGCCTTTCCAATTCTATCTCCAAATCATTCCACAGTGATGTAGACATTAAGCATACCAATGGTAATTATACTGCATCACCATCTGATGACACTACAAAAGTACAAAGATCCTGTGACAATTAATTTAGCAAGATTGCATCCTTAGATTATATATATATATATATATATATATATATATATATATATATCTATTTATACATATGCTTGTAATGTTTATATATATATATATATATATATATATATAAACATTACAAGCATAAAGCTAAACTAGTCAATATAAAATCAAAACTACCCCAAATCTAAAATTAAACCAGACCAGCATAAAAATAATATTAAAACACAACCTAAGGTTTCACTGCTACAAGCAGACTTCTCAAGTGTAAAGAACTACAAAAAAACCACACATTATATATACTATTAAAAACTACCCACAAATCCATTCACTTCCCATGCACCCTTAATATTAAAAGAACTCTTAAATAAGTTAAGTGCTTCAGAATAATAAATTTTCAATAATAAAGACTTTAATTCTTCTTTTGATTTCATTTCTCTCAAAGAAGACAACCTTAGCTTCATCAAAATCAATAGTGTGGCCTGTATCTTTTTCATGAACATACAAAGCAGAACTAAGATATCTATTTTTAACTCTACTTTTATGAACCTTTATTCTTTCATTTAAACTCAAACTACTCTGACATATGTAAACCTTCTTACAAAATAAACAAGGAATAAAATATACCACACCAGGATTAGTCTTTCTATCAAAAACTTCTTTTGTATTAGTTAATAAATTATTCAATGTAACACCCCTTTTCCAAGCAATTTTTTTATTTCCAAACAATTTACTATTTCTACACACAATTTTATAAGAAGACAATTTAAATGGCAAAGAAATAAAATCACATTTTTCTTTAACCTTTACATCCTTACAAATATTACTATTAAATAAAATACTTTTAACAAATTTATCAGAGTATCCAACACTCAAATAATCTTTATAAAATTGATATTTCTGAAACAAAGCTACCCCACTAGAATTATTTAATTTAATATTCCTATGACAATAATTCCTTAAAGCAGCTACTTTATGAGATACAGACTGATAACTATCAGGTTTAATTATAGATCTTAATTCTTTACTTTTAACTAAATGACTGCACAATAAACAATTAGTTTCTATATTTCTAATCACCAAAAGATCTAAAAATTTTAACTTACCTAAATCTAACCCCCCTCCTTCTAACACAAATTTTATAGAATGATCAAAACAATTAAACTCATTTACAAATTCCTTCAATTTATCATTCTCAACTACAAATAAACAATCATCAACATATCTGACAAATAATTTTACATATAAACAATTCTTTTTAATAATAATTTCCTCTTCCATAAAACTAATATAAACTGAGCATATTAAAGGAGAAATAATATAACCTATTATCCACCCTTCCATAATCTTATAAAAATTACCTCTATAAGTAAAATACATAGAATCTTCCAATAACAAAAAGCAAATCTTTAATTACCTTAATTTTATTTTTTGATAAAAAACTTTTCTTAATCAATACAGACAAAAGAACATCAATACTGCTTAACTTATTAACAGACTGATACATATTTTCAATATCTAAACTTCCAAATACCCAATCACCTTCCATTTTAAAATTATTAATCTTATCAAAAGCCTCAAAAGAAGAAGAAACTGTGTACTGACCAAAATCAACAAATTGTTTTAAAAAATTATTCAAGAATCTAGAAATACCCTCTACAACCCTACCTGTAAAATCAAAAATAAATCTTAAAGGAAAACCATCTTTATGAGTTTTAATATTCACAAACATATTAGCTGATGTAAAATCATTAGGATAGCATTTTAAATAATCTACTCTATTAAAAATTTTTAAATTAACCATTTTCTTCATAATATCTATCAATTTTCTTTTAATCAAATTACCTGGATTTTTATCTAACAACATATATTTACCATTATTAAATTCTCTATCCATTATCTCTTTGAAATCATCTCCTTTCATAATAACAAACCTACCAGCTTTGTCTTCACGAGAAATGATTACATCATTAGCAATTAACCTATTTTTAAGATGTTTAATCTCAGCAGGATTAATAACAAATTTTTCTTTCCTTTTTAAACTTTTATTCAAAATCGATTGAATACCAACTTTCTGCTCATCACTCAAATTACTAGATTCAATAGACGAAATTGTATCAAAAACTATATTTTTTGAATGAAATGGAACAAAATTAGGGCCTTTACCAAGAATATCCAATTCTCTATCATTTAACTTCAAATCTGTAAGATTAACAACTCTATCCTCATAAACCTTATTCTCATACCCTTTATCACTACAATAAACTTTATTAACGTTCCCAAACAACCACATTAATTTTCTTTCATATTTTTTACAATAGAAATTTGACCTATTCTGTATAAATTGTCTCATAAAAAAAATTCAAAATTGCATAATTAAAATCTTGCCTCCTTTCTAAATAATATCTATTCCTTTTCTATAGATAAATAAATTTATAAAACCTTACAAAAGTATCTTTTAAAAAACTATTCAATATATATGTTTGTAACTTAAAAACTAAATAGACAATTTAGACAGAATAGGTCAAATTTCTATTGTAAAAAATATGAAAGAAAATTAAAGTGGTTGTTTGGGAAAGTTAATAAAGTTTATTGTAGTGATAAAGGGTATGAGAATAAGGTTTCTGAGGATAGAGTTGTTAATCTTACAGATTTGAAGTTAAATGATAGAGAATTAGATATTCTTGGTAAAGGCCCTAATTTTGTTCCATTTCATTCAAAAAATATAGTTTTTGATACAATTTCGTCTATTGAATCTAGTAATTTGAGTGATGAGCAGAAAGTTGGTATTCAATCGATTTTGAATAAAAGTTTAAAAAGGAAAGAAAAATTTGTTATTAATCCTGCTGAGATTAAACATCTTAAAAATAGGTTAATTGCTAATGATGTAATCATTTCTCATGATGACAAAGCTGGTAGTTTTGTTATTATGAAAGGAGATGATTTCAAAGAGATAATGGATAGAGAATTAAATAATGGTAAATATATGTTGTTAGATAAAAATCCAGGTAATTTGATTAAAAGAAAATTGATAGATATTATGAAGAAAATGGTTAATTTAAAAATTTTTAATAGAGTAGATTATTCAAAGTGCTATCCTAATGATTTTACGTCAGCTTTTTGTTTGTGAATATTAAAACTCATAAAGATGGTTTTCCTTTAAGATTTATTTTTGATTTTACAGGTAGTGTTGTAGAGGGTATTTCTAGATTCTTGAATAATTTTTTAAAACAATTTGTTGATTTTGGTCAGTACACAGTTTCTTCTTCTTTTGAGGCTTTTGATAAGATTAATAATTTTAAAATGGAAGGTAATTGGGTATTTGGAAGTTTAGATATTGAAAATATGTATCAGTCTGTTAATAGGTTAAGCAGTATTGATGTTCTTTTGTCTGTATTGATTAAGAAAAGTTCTTTATCAAAAAATAAAATTAAGGTAAAGATTTGCTTTTGTTATTGGAAGATTCTATATATTTTACTTATAGAGGTAATTTTTATAAGATTAAGGAAGGGTAGATAATAGGTTATATTATTTCTCCTTTAGTATGTTCAGTTTATATTAGTTTTATGGAAGAGGAAATTATTATTAAAAAGAATTGTTTATATGTAAAATTATTTGTCAGATATGTTGATGATTGTTTATTTGTAGTTGAGAATGATAAATTGAAGGAATTTGTAAATGAGTTTAATTGTTTTGATCCTTCTATAAAATTTGTGTTAGAAAGAGGGGGGTTAGATTTTGGTAAGTTAAAATTTTTAGATCTTTTGGTGATTAGAAATATAGAAACTAATTGTTTATTGTGCAGTCATTTAGTTAAAAGTAAGGAATTAAGATCTATAATTAAACCTGATAGCTATCAGTCTGTATCTCATAAAGTAGCTGCTTTAAGGAATTATTGTCATAGGAATATTAAATTAAATAATTCTAGTGGGGTAGCTTTGTTTCAGAAATATCAATTTTATAAAGATTATTTGAGTGTTGGATACTCTGATAAATTTGTTAAAAGTATTTTATTTAATAGTAATATTTGTAAGGATGTAAAGGTTAAAGAAAAATATGATTTTATTTCTTTGCCATTTAAATTGTCTTCTTATAAAATTGTGTGTAGAAATAGTAAATTGTTTGGAAATAAAAAAATTGCTTGGAAAAGGGGTGTTACATTGAATAATTTATTAAATAATACAAAAAAAGTTTTTGATAGAAAGACTATTCCTGGTGTGGTATATTTTATTCCTTGTTTATTTTGTAAGAAGGTTTACATAGGTCAGAGTAGTTTGAATTTAAAAGAAAGAATAAAGGTTCATAAAAGTAGAGTTAAAAATAGATATCTTAGTTCTGCTTTGTATGTCCATGAAAAAGATACAGGCCACACTATTGATTTTGATGAAGCTAAGGTTGTCTTCTTTGAGAGAAATGAAATCAAAAGAAGAATTAAAGAGTCTTTATTATTGAAAATTTATTATTCTGAAGAAATTAACTTATTTAAGAGTTCTTTTAATATTAAGGGTGGATGGGAAGTGAATGGATTTGTGGGTAGTTTTTAATAGTATATATAATGTGTGGTTTTTTTGTAGTTCTTTACACTTGAGAAGTCTGCTTGTAGCAGTGACACCTTAGGTTGTGTTTTAATATTATTTTTATGCTGGTCTGGTTTAATTTTAGATTTGGGGTAGTTTTGATTTGATATATATATATATATATACACACAAATAAGTCGTTAAATATAAGTTTTTTTTTCGAAAACTTGCGTTATAATATAAATAGAAATGCTGTTTTCATGCAGTTTATATATATATATATATATATTGTAACGTTTATTTATATACATTGCAAATATATTGGCATTTGGTAAAAGCTAAAAATTAAAAGTAAATTTAGATTTTTTTTTGATTAATTTTTTTTTTTAAAAAGTAACATACAATGAAAGTTAAATTATTCTTTCATATTTTATAATGTTATTAGAAATAAAAGTAGAATTGGAGAGAACAAAAGAATTCCAAAAGTAAAATAAAGATATGAGAAAGTAAAAATATTTTGGCTAATTAAAGATGGCAGAAAAACTTGATAAGAAAAGAGAAGTTTATAACGTAAATTTTATAAAGAATCTACAAGATTATGAACCAAAAAATTCCATGATAATAGCATGTGTAGAAGTCAGAAAACTGGGCCTCTAGTATAAAAGGCAGAGGTCAGTTTGAAGAACGTCTTGGTTTGCCTGATATTCTTTGAGTTGGTTTTGGATTAAAGAATCCAGACCACTCTATGATGAAAAAATTCTTCATACAAGAGTAGACCAGAGCTTTAGCTGACATCGTTATCGATGGACACCAGAGAAGCTTACGCGACTAGCCCATGGAACCGGCACCAAGATCAACTAATAATCAAAGGCTGTGAGCTCATTTTAACCCTGAAAAGTTATGCATAGTTATCTACAATCAGTGTGAATTCACTAAAACTTACCGGTAAGACTACTTATTCCTGATTGTGACAAAATCAAGCATTTGCAAACAAGTCTTAAAATAATCCCGATAGAGGCTTTCATTTTTTTCTGTACCAGAAACGTTTGTTATACCAGAACTTTTTAATTAATTATTTTATTTTATTGATTGCATCATGTTTGAATTAATATGTGCTCTCTCTAATTTATTTGATTAGAAATTCTCATTTTAACTTAAACAGATTTTTAATCTGTTATAATAAAAAATATTTCTAATATCAATTTTCATTTGTGCATTATTATTAATAGTTATTCTTTTTTATTATTAATATTATTACTAGTTTAATAAGATAAAAACATAATTTACATTTGCCAATATGTTTCAATAAGCCCAGGAATAATAATCTTAAAAAAATAATTCTCGTTACATTATGATGTAACACCGATTAGTTTAAAAGAATTTTTCTTTTTTTAATCGTGAGACGTTATTTGAATATTTCAGCAGACTCTTTACAAAAAAAAGTCATGGCACCCATATTAAATAAATTAAAAGCTGATTTCAACAATAGCATAATTCTCAAAATTTAATAGGCCGAGTTTGATCAGAACTATAGTTATGTTTTTAGAAATAGAAATACAACTTTCTTCTTTTCGACATAACTTGATCAACTCGCGTGCAGTTTATATTAGCAAGTAGAAGCCTAACAAAACAAAAAAACGTTATTAATATATATATATATATATATATATATATATATATATATATATATATATATATATATTATATATATATATATTGTAACCTCTGTCCTCTTCACTTATTTATTTTATTATATTTATAAATGCGTCAGGCACCAATTCTATACAAGATAGAATAAAATTTATAATTGTAAATTGCTTTTAAACTTAATTAAAACATTCTTATTTTGTAATTACTCTATGGCTTAGCACAGCTGAGGTTATAGAATATAGTCTTCATATAGAAGGCAAATAAGTTGATAAAACATCTATAAACAATAATTCTATAATGTTAATTTAAATATGTTCTAAGCATCTATTCAATACTAAAACTATTGCACAATCTTCAATTATCATATTTAGTATAGGATAGATAACGATGAGGGTTGGACACCTTTTATATCCACATCTCCATCTATTCTAAGCAAAGTAAAATATATTGGCATTGTAATACTGAGATTTATTTCCACCAGACAAATTAAATAAAACTTGACTTATATTGGCAACCTTATATATTCTATAACTATGTTATGTTAACCAGATGTGTGTGTGGAAATAGAGAATTGAATGTATATATAATCAAGCAATTCATATGGGCTATTAATTTAATAAAACATTTATTAGAAATTAAAAGACAAAATAAATAATAAATAAACAAAAAAAATATTATTTTATGCACTTTGCTAGCCAATTTCATTGCTTTTATAGTAAAACCAAAATTGAATAATATTTAATATATGAATCGAATATCTTTGAATATGTGCATTTTTATAACATTGTAAATATTAGTATTTCTAAACATACTTTTTATTAGCTTATTTATAGAACTTGGATGATGCCATAAATCAGTCATATTTTATACATATTATAAAAATTTATAAACCACTTATCTGTTATAATCAGTATACATCATCTAATACTAACTATACAATAACAAAGAAAGGCAGGGAAAAACAATAACCAAACACTTATGCTTATATACGTGAGGGTTAAATAATAGCTCCAAACTCAATCTAAATAATCTAATCGTCCATTGACTATTTCTACCTCTAACTTATAACAGACAACGTTTTCATTCTTTATTTTTTTAAATAAAAATCATTAATGAAATTAAGCATAATAAATACAAATAAAATATATATATAATAATCATTTACAGCATCATGCACACACTCGAATATATATAATCACCTATAGTATAATTTCTAGATCATACAAAATAGATTACCATATTATAATAACATGAAGTTACATTGTTTCGTTTTTTTTAAAATAAAAAAAAATAAAAAAAATAAAAAATTGGTTATACATCTGTTGTACTCAGTAACGAAAATATTTATCAATATCCGATCATTATATGTTAAGTTTTTTTTAAAAAAAATTAAAAGTTGAAAGAAACATACATATTATAAAAATGTCTATCCAATTGTTGACACATAATTTGTTAAGAATGATAAGAGTTTTTTCTTATCCTAGAATTCCGTGACAGGAATTATAAATGACATTTGCATGCATTGAAATTATTTTATTATATATACGTGAATTGCAAAGTTATACAGTAGAAAATTAACCTCTTGATACAAGATTAAATAGATAAACTTTTTCATTTTAAATTTTAATTTGCAGAAGATTGATATAAAATTATTAAAATTGAAAATCAAGGGTTTGATTTTAGCATTTAACAAGAAAAAAATTAGCTAGCTTTATTTTAAACAATTTTGTCATTTTAATATTATTTACTTTTGGTAATACTTTAAAATAAATCATAATTACTTATCTTACATGCCATCCAGGTATTTTAAAGATAATGAATATGGATCATGACTTTGGCAGAAATTTGGAGCTGGCTTCCTTTTGGTCTATCTCTTCATGGTTATATTACTCCAGCAGTATAATAGAAATTCTCCATCAATATATTATTAGTATCCTTGTGATGTTTTCCTTATTTGTTCCAATACTCTTAGAGAG
Organism: Epiperipatus broadwayi; assembly: GCA_028023455.1. NCBI lineage: Eukaryota > Metazoa > Onychophora > Udeonychophora > Euonychophora > Peripatidae > Epiperipatus > Epiperipatus broadwayi. The sequence continues at coordinate 8,200,855 of JAQFVV010000031.1, read as the reverse complement.
TTATTGATTCTTTTAATCTTTATTTTTTTAGCTTCTTCCTTGGAATTTTTTTATTTTTATTTTTCTTCAAGTTTTTAAACTTTCTGTCTCTCTTCACTCACACCCTCTGTGTTTCTATGACAATTAACTTTGGAAGTTTGCCAGAAATATTATTTATAAAAATTTTAACAATATGATGTTTGAATAAAATAAACATAATAATAAAAAAATATAAAATATTAATTATTAATTTTAGAAATGTTATTCACTATTACACAAATAATCTTTATCATTTTTAAACATAAGATTATGAACAATACATAATCAGTAAATAATAATAAAATCTAGAAAAGAAAATTCTAATTAATACTATATCTATGTTTCTGCTTATTATGACATGTAATTTTTCTACCACATATAAATATCCCTAATGTTGTTCATCCTCCTCTTTTACTACCAAACACATAGTTCAAAGCTCTACCAATCAGTACACCTAATTAAAGTTTAATTTTTTTTTAATCCTAATTTTAAATAGAAAATCTCACCACAATTTAAGTTTAATTTTTCTAAAACTCAATTTAAAATATTAAATTATATCACAATTCATTTTTCGAAGATAACTATCTTTAGCCATTGTTAGCACAAATATGAACTTTCCACATTTCTTTCTGGTGCCAACCTGGAAGGTTACAATCCTTCCCCCTTATGAAAGAAAATTGAATTGGATAAACAACAATCAATATTAATAGCACATCAAATTTTACATTAAGATCATTTCTCAATTAAAAAATTATGTTTCTCAAATAAACATAAAACAATAAAACATTTAATGCTTTTACAACTACTTGTTTCTATTATATTTAGCAACATTAAATAAACAAAACAAATAACTAAATTATATATTGAACAATATAACTTTTATTAATCATGTCTTGCAGGAAATGACATCAAACTACGAGCATTATAGATAACTTTAAACCTTGTGTTTATATTCTTGATCTCCTTTCTTCTAACAACTTTTTTCCTACAAGATTTCACTTTCACTTTACTAGATTTAACTCTAAACTTTTTAATATATCTTACTTTATTCTTCACTTTCTTAAGAAGATTTATATTACATAATTATTCCATTACTCGTTTGATTTTGATCTTATCCTTTCCTAAATCTCTCTCTGGTTTAATAATTTTCCTAAAAGAATTCATATCAAATTCCTTCATAATCTTCATTTTACATTTAATCTTTATTTAATCAACATTTCCAACATAAATAAAACCCTTTATCATATGCTCTATATTAGATACTATACATATGACATCTCCATACAATACTTTTCTGTGACTACTCATCTTCATGTCCCAATTTAAGTACTTACAAATACATTCAGAGACTGTACTTCTACTTTTATTTTGTAATTTATTGCCTGAAATATGAATAAATTTTATTAATTTGTTTTTTAAAATTTCTAGACATTTAATGCTTAGAGAAATTATTTCTACATATATGAATTCACTAATCTTTATTCCTATCAAGACTCTTTAATATCTTCAAATATATCCACACTCTTATTTCTGTCTAATTCCAGTTCTTGGTCCCCTATTTCTCTGAGTTTAATATGCCCTTAACTCTTCTTTGGCTAAACTAATATTTTTACTAACTAGTTTAACAGTCTGCTGATTTTCTTCCTTAAACAGCACTATTCAATCATCATCAGATATTTTAAATTTCTGAAGGGGATTCTTAACACTTGTCTCTAACAATACTGATTTGATTACCTGATCTTTTATATCCTCTTCCATTTCTAGCTTCATTTTGGGTATTTCTAACCTTGCTTCTAGCTTTGTTTCTAATTTCACTTCTAATTTTATCTCTGACATTTCTGATTTTATTTCAACTATTCTATCCTCTGATTTATTTTGACTCAATTTTATTTCTATTGCTATCTCTGATTCCTAACTTTTTACTTTCATCTCCACAACTTGCATCTGCCTAATTATACTAGCATTTATTTCTACCATTTCTAACTTCATTTCTGAAACTTCCAATTTTATTTGTAATATCATTTCCTCTGACTTATCTTGATTCAACTTTATCTCTTTTAATTCTGATTTTAATTCTGCTTGCATCTTTTTTGACCTTTCTCTATCTTCTACTCGACCAGACTCTAATCAGACATCTCTTCTGATTTTTCTCTATCCTCTACTCGACCAGATTCTAATCTTACTTGACCAGAATTTAATTCTTTTAGGTCTGTTAATATATTTTTTAATAACATTGACATATCACCATCTAGAGTCTGAGGGATAGTATCGCTCATCCTATCAGACTCTCCATAGGACATATCTATAACTTCATTTCCTGATTAACATCACAACAATGTCTGGAGATGGTGTCTCTTGAGACCCACCCAAACTATCGTATAAACTAAACTCTTTCATTTTATAATCTCTTAAAAATTTATTAATATTACTTAAGAAAATAAGATTTACCAGCTCCAACCTCCACTAAATCAACAATTCAAATTCACCATCACTACCCAAATGACATAAGATTTCCACAATTTTATTTTCCCATATAATGTTCGATTTTCCATACACACATAGGCAAGAAGACATTAAGTTTTCACTAGATAATATTAATCTAAACAAAACTAAAATTATTGATTAAATTTTATATGATCCACTATAGTTATATTACAAACTTCACCAATTCAAATAACTGATAAAAGACCAAACGATTTAAACATGTTCATTTATTTTTTTGCTGTGTTGGGTGCATTCAAATATTATAACCAGCATTTATAACCCCCCAAAAAATATAACCAAAATAAAATTAATGATGACATGCATTTACTATGACAATTGATATATAATTTTTTAATTAAATATGGTAAATGCCAACCTTTGCATAAGAATATAGAATATAGCCTTTTAAGAATGAGCTATATATTCAAGTTATATATTCATTCATTCTTCCAAAAATCCAACAGATACTGACAGCCAAAAGAATTATCATCAGTTCACAATTTTGAAATAGATAAAAGAATTCCATCACTGCTCTCAAAACATACAATGGTCCATGAACACTGATGGTCATCCCACTTTAGTCACTCTAAGCTACCACAACCCATAATATTTTACTACAAACACAATCACAATGCCCTGCTTACATCCGAGTCGTAGAGGCTACTACTTATAAAATATTGTCTTGCTCATCTTTGGGAGTCTTAGAGAGAAATATTACATATATATTACAAAGAACTATGCCTTGCTCTCTCTGGAGACTTAGAGGCAAAATGATGGCAGGACTACTGTTAACTGCTTCATGATAATTAATAACTGATATCATAATTTGGGTTACACCATATACTTAAGACAATAACAGAAACTCTCCATCCTTCACCAAAACTTGCAATAAAACCAACAAAACGCCAACAATCAAGTATGCTATTTAATCTTCACAATTATAGACTTTCTATAACAGAAGTGTTCCAGATATGAACAATATTAACACTTTATAATTTAATACTATCAATAATTCTATGTTGGTCTAGCATCAGTACTATATTTAATTGATAAGCAAAAGATATATATATATTGTAACCTTCCCCGCTTGATATACATTTATATATATATATATATATATATATATATATAAATGTTATCAACTTTAACATTTACTATAAGTTGTGATATTTATATAGCTTTAAAATTTGAAACTAAGCTGTTTCATGGCTGTATTTATTTATTTCACATAAACAAAAAAAAATGTTTTTTTTTTTTTAAACTATACATCTGACCTTCATATATCTACTACACATCTTTCAGGTATTAGCTTATTTCAAACTCTAATTAATGCTCCATTTACCCCTAGTTCCATTTTATCAAACATTTCTATTAATCTTCCAGATTGATATAAAAAAAATCCTTGAATAAGAAAACTGCCAACTTGATTCTATTTTGGAACCAATTTTGCAATAACTGTATATTTAAAACAGGAATAAAGTAATTCTAATGGCACTGGATTACCTCTCATCTCAGGTATATGACAATATATATCAACAAAATATAAACACTCTACAAGATATGGGACTTAAGTAATCAAGATCCCATGATTGGACATCCATTTAAACCCATGACAGCTGTGGCCTCTATGTATATATCAAGCCGTCCACGTTAGTCACCACTTAAAATAAAATGTATAATATATAATCACCCATAAAGAACAAAATACATATATGAACAAAGATGAATCAATCACCAATCATTGTGCAACCATGTAATCCATAAATGTCATGCCATTCACGTTAGGCAAGCCACTTAACCCTATTAACCAACAAAAGATAAATATTCTACAGGATATGAGCGTTAATTAAATAGGGCCCCTTGATTGGGCAGCCACTTAATCCACCCTGTAACCTCTGCTCTCTTCACGTGTTTACATTATTAAATTTATAAATGCCCAGGCACCAATTCTATACAAGATAGAATAAAATTTATAATTGTAAATTGCTTTTAAACTTATTTAAAAGATTCTTATATTGTAATTATTCTATGGCTTAGCTCACTTGAGGTTATAGCACATGGTTTTCATATAGGATGCAAATGAGAGTAATAAAACATTTATTAATAACAATTCTGTAACACTAATTTAATCATATGCCACACATTTATTTAATTATAAAACTATTGCAAAATTATCAATTATCATATTTAATATAAGATAGATAATGATGAGGATCGGGTATCTTTTTATCCACATCACCACCTATTCTAAGCAAAGTAGAATATATTATTAGCAGTGTAATATGGTGATTTATCATCTCCAGATAGATTAAATAAATTGACTTCTACTGGCAAATCTATATATTTTAGGGCTATGCTATGTTAACCATATATGTGTGTGTGTGTGGAAATGGAGAATCGAACGTAATCAAGCAATTCATATGGGCTAATAATTAAATAAAACATTTATTAAAAATAAAATAAAAGACAAAATAAATAATAATAATAAAAAATATTATTTTATGCACCTTTCTAACCAATTATATTTCTTCTACAGTAAAACCAAAATTGACTAATATTTAATATATGAATCATATATTTTCGAATATGTGTGCTTTTATATTATCTTAAATATGATGTATTTTTAAAACATACTTTTTATTAGCTTATTTATAAAACTTGGATGATGCCATAAATCAATCATCTTTTATACATATTATAAAAATTTATACAACACTTATCTGTTATAATCAGTGTAAATCATCTAACATTAACTAATCAAAATAAAGAAAGGCAGGGAAAACAATAACCAAACACTTATACTTATACTTATATACGTGAGGGTTAAATAATATCTCCAAACTCAATCTAAATAATCTAATTGTCCCTTGACCATTTCTACCTCCAACTTACATTCAATATACTTCCTATATAATGAACTTATAACAGACAAGGTTTTAATTCTTTATTTTTTTTTAAATAAACTTCATTAACAAAATTGAAGCATAATAAATACAATTTTTTAAAATAATAATTTATAGCATCACACACACATCCGAATATCTATAATCACCTATAATATAATTTCTAGATCATACAAAATAATAGATTATCATATTATAATGATATGAAGTTACATTGTTTTGTTTTTTTAAAAGAAAACAAAAAACAAATTTAAAAAATTGGTTATACATCTGTTGTAATCAATAACGAAAATACTTATCAATATCTCATCATTACATGTTAAGTTTTTTTTAAACAAAATTGAAAGTTGAAAGAAACATTCATATCAATTTTAAAGACACCAGTAAATTATAACATTAAAAAAATGTCTATCCGATTTTTAAAGCATAGTTTGTTAAGAATGACAGTAGTCTTTTTTTATCCTAGAATCCTGTTATAAGCATGATAAATGACATTTGCATGCATTGGAATTATTTTGTTATATATGCATGAATAGCAAAGTTATACAGTATAAAATTATCTTCTTGATATAAGATTAAATAGATAAACTTTTTCATTTTAAATTTTATTTTGTAGAATATTGATAGAAAATTCTTAAAATTGAAAATCAAGCGTTTAATTATAGCGTGTAATAAGAAAATTTTAGCTAGCTTTATTTTAAACAATTTTGCCATTTTAATATTATTTAGCTTTGGTAATACTTTAAAATAAATCATAATTATTTAGCTTACATATCATCCAGGCATTTTAAAGGTAGTGAATATGGACCATCGTTTGGCAGAAATTTGGAGACTGGTATCCCACTGGAGGGGGGGTTGTTTATCTCCTCATTTTTATATCATTCCAGTAGTATAATAACAAAAATTCTCTACAGGTATATTATTAGAATCCTTGCGATGTTTTTTTATATTTGTTCTAATACTCTTAGAGAGTTATTGATTCTTTTAAGTTTTTTTTTTTTACATCTTCTTCCTTGGAACTTTTTTTTTTTACTTTCCTTCAAGTTTTAAACTCTATGTCTTTCTTCACTCATGCCCTCTGTGTTTTTTTTTATTACAATCAACTTTGGAAATGTGCCAGAATTTTTGCTTATAAAATTTTAACAATACAATATTTGAATGGAATAAACATAATAATAAAAAAAATTAAATATCAAATATTAATTTATAAATGTTATTCACCAATATACAAATAATCTTTATCATTTTTAAGTATAAGATTATGAACAATACATAATTAGTAAATAATAAATAAAATATAGGAAAGAAAATTCTAATTAATAATATATCTATGTATCTGCTTATTATGACATGTAAATTTTTCTACTACATATAAACATCCCTAATATTGTGCATCCTCCTCTTCTACTACCAAACACATATAATCCAAAACTCTACCAATCAGTACACACTTAAAGTTTTAATTTTTTAACTGCTATTTTTAACTAGCAAATTACATCTCAATTCATTTTTCTCAGATAACTATCTTTAGCCATTGTTAGCACAAATGTGAACTTCCCACATTTCTTCCTGGTGCCAACCTGGAAGGTCACAATATATATATATATATATATATATATATATATATATATATATATATATATATATATATATATATATATAATATTCAATACATTTAATACACTATGGTAATATTTTGTCAACTAGACTAAATGAAAACCGCTACAAATAACAAAGCACATCATACATCTTTCCCACAATTAATTTTTATATTGTCTGTCATTTATCAACTGTTGCTCACTTTTATTAACATAGTTTTAATTTTGCTTATTATTATTTCTTTCAATACACAGAATTTTAACTTAAAATCAAAATCAAAACCATAATTACAGTACATTATGATCAAAATACGATGGTGATACATCATCATTTCTAACATTCTCTTGTCTTGATTTTGCACCGCTTATATAAAACAAATGTATGTTTTTGTGGAAAGGTATATTGGGGAATCTCGATGTACATTGGAGAAAAGATCAAGGGAGCATTTGTTATTATATAAATGAGTGCAAAAATCAAGAAAGAGAATGTTAGAAATGATGATGTATCACCATCAGTATTTTTTGATCATAATGTAACATGTAATTATGGTTTTGATTTTGATTTTAATAAAGTTAAAATTCTGTGTATTGAAAGAAATAATAATAAAGAAAATTAAAGAAGCTATGTTAATAAAAAGTGAAAAGCAACAGTTGATAAATAGAAGAAGCCAATATAAAAATTAATGAATTGTGGGAAAATTGATGTATGAGTATTGCTTTGTTTACATTTGTAACGGTTTTTTCTAATACAATTTGAGTCTAGTTGACAACGACTACATAGATAGTTGAAAGTACTTCTATTAAATTGGTATATATTTGTTTAAAATATTGTTACTGTATTAATTATTGTATTGTTTTGAATAATTATATATATTTTATTATAATTGGAATACAGACATTGATTAATAATTTATATATATATATATTGAGCTGGATTGATTTCCGATTCAATTGTTTTATTACTAAAATTAAAAAGGGAAAACAACTTCATTTTCATTAAATGTCTAATGCTCAATTTTTTATTATTATTTAAAACACATACGCATTTAAATTTTAAAATAGATTCTTTAATGTTTATAAAATTGATTGTAAAATAGTTTACTTTCACCGTCTATTTTAATCAATTTGATTAAAAACAGGCAAGCTTGCTAATTATATATTCCTGTTGCTTTTATTGTAATTATTTTTAAGGTTAATTCTAAAAAGCGGAGATTTAGTTTTGTATTTCTCATTTTTGTTTCAATTATCCCTGGTTGGAAGTCTTAAATTAGATTGAGCGGGAAATTAATATTTGCCCTGCCTGCAATATAGAATGGACATTAATGAAAGTTTTGCATGGGAAATGTAGCGAGGCAAGGATAGCCCACCAATTTTTGGAGAGAGAAGAGATTCATTATTACATATACACTTGGATTATAGCCTGCAAAGAGATACCATTGTGAGTAGGTGTTTGGACATTTAATTCCTACTAAAAACTTAAATAATTATTGACAAACTTCGTTGCTGTGCAAGATGTCAAAATCCACCGCTGTGAGTTTTGCCATCATTAGGATGTCTGGCTAATTTAAACAAAGGATGGACCCATGCCTGCCGGCTCTTCTTTAGTCATGCCGTGAACCTCTAAAATAAACACTGCCTCTACCTGTCAAAGGACCTGAAAGATGAACTATTATCAAAAGTATGCACTCGTCACCAAATCACTAGGACTCTGCTTTACCGTAAGCTAAACTTTTTTCTATTCTAGCCAGGGTAAATAAATTGCATTTAATTAAATCTCCACTCAATCTAATGACAAATATGTTTAAAATGGTATTAATTGTTTTTTTTAATTATTTATTATCTGTATGTACTTTTTTCTAGTATTTAAAGTGTGTCTTGGAATCTTAGTTTTAATATTCCAAGTTTGTTTGCAATTTTCGTTTATCAGAGGGTGCATTAAGAGATTGTATTTTATATGTTTAATATATACCTGATTATTTTGTTAACTATTACAAAATGCATTGGCAGTTTTCATAGTCTTTATTTATTCACCTGCCCTTAGTTGTAAAATAAGGAATCTTTAAGCATGTTTCGTTTGCGCTTTTTGTGCAAACAACAAAATTTTTTTGCTGGCTATTTGTTAAGTTATTTCTTCAGGTTGTCTGAAAGTAATCATTTCTTTCTGGATTACGTAAGATCGTAATCAAATATCTTTTGCTGTCTTGTAAGTGAGATCAACCACATTTACTTTGAATGTAGTATTATGTGCAGCAGTCTTGCAGCGTTTTAATGACAGTAATTAGAATATTACTGCTCGGACGTTCGTGCTGGTTACATTGATTTCTGGCGGGGCAGTAACTGTTTTATTATCCCTGATTCAGGAAGCTAAAGTTGTTGTTTGTTTTGTAATTTTACAACTGGCCAGCAGAAAGATATTTTCCTAACCATTTCTTCTATTTTAAATGAGATAATTTTGCTGCCAAAATGTTTTATGCCTTCATGTTTGTCATACTCTTGTGCACTCTCTGGTAAATATGCGTATGTTAACATAAGTCACCTTTATATTCGTGGCTAGAGGTCTTCACTCTATTGCACAACTTTTAATAAAATTAATAAATTGTTTAAACTTAATTTGGCTGACATTTGTCTTTGTGCTTTGATTTCTCAACTGTCTAAATAATATTTAAAATATCTTGTTCCTCCCTGAGTGTAGTTCGGTGCCTTTTGATTCGCATATCCTGTCCACCCTAAAATAAATGTCTAGTTCCTATTTTCGGACTAGTGGCGCCCCCAGGGTCAGTATATGCAAATCTCAAAGATCTTTCTCCCATTACAATATATATATATATAAGGAAACCTCTCTATTCAAGGAAATAAATCCATCTCTATATTTTAGGATGGAAAACAAAGAAGCTACAATGGATCAATAGTTGGTGAATGAAATGGACAGACTTTTACCTATGGTATGTTTTTTTATATTTGTATTTATGTATCTTTTTATTAAAAGGGTTTATATTCTATTTTAAATCAGAAATGGCATATATATATATAATAGAATTTATGCAATGAAGGGCAATGAAAGGCTCTGAGAGATTCATTCACTGATTATTTAAGCTCTTGTCTGAAGGTATACCCAATATTTTTAGATATTCAATTTGATTTTTGTACGTTCAAAATTTAACTTGAAATATCAGATAGAAAAGAGGTTTAAATATAGCACTTCATTTTGTTTGTTTAATTATTATTATGTTAATGAACAAATAGAGTACTGTAGTTGACAATTGGATGCTCATATGTGGGAAATATTGTTAGTGCCTAATAGGACCAATGCTCAAGTTAGATCATTGTATACAGGTTATTACTGTCACTTTGTTAATGCATGTTTTGCTTAGTGATAAAGAATATCAGCCTTGAGGCCACTTCTTTGTGAAAAATGTTAATTAAACAAAGGTAGAGAAGTAGTGAAATCAAAATTCATTATTATTGTGACAACGTAGTTACCCAATGCTAGCCGATGATGATCATGCACAAGTGATAATTAATACAAAATGCCAAGTAAATTTTAGGGCTTTTATAAAATGACATTAGAAATTTAGGCTAAATCTAAATTGTTGCAGATGATGTATCAATTCTTAGGCATAGTAAGGTTTCTTTTTATATTATTATCCCATATTATTGTCTATAGTTCATTACAAAATGGTGAACTGGATTGAACTAGATTTTATTCAGATTATATTGATCATTGATTGAGCATTGACAGATTAGCATGTTACAATATATAAGTAATACATTGGGTGCAATTTGAAAATTATAATTGCAATTTGTACTGTTATAATTGACTGTTTAGTAGTCTACATTGAGAACAGGATATATTTAACTGTTTAAAGAGATTTATTTAAACTTCTTTGTATTTATAGTTTCAATCTTGGTGGTCAAATTGCAATGTTTAGTGTTTATAAAAATATACCAAACCATTAATAAAGGTTGTATTCCACCTTTTGTTTAGGAATAACATCTTTATTGTTAAAAAGAGGTTACTCTGACAACAGTTTGAAATTGTTGATTGTTATTGATATTGAAATTGTCTATGTTGATTGGCTTTTAATGATATATATATATATATATATATATATATATATATATATATATATATATATATATATATATATATATATATATATATATATATATTGTAACCAAAAAGAAAAGAGAGAGAGAAAGAGGAGGGAAAGTGAAATGAAAAGAAAAGGAAAAGAAGAAGACAATAAAATGAGAGAGAGAAAAGAAGAAAAGATGAAAAGATCTAGCAATGGAATTATGGAGAGAAAGATGATAATAATGAAAGAGAGAGAAAAGAAAAGAGGAAAAGAAATGAAAGAAATAAAAAAAGATTAGAAATGGAATTAGAGAGAAAGATGATAATTGGAAGAAAGAGAAAAGAAAAAAAGATGAAAAGAACGAAAGAAACAAGAAATGATACGTGGTGGAGAGAGAGATGGAAGAGAAGAAGAAATGACATAAATGATTTGAAATGGATGAGATGATAGAAGAAATGTGAAAGAGAGATGAGAAATGATATGAAATAAATGAAATGAGATGAGATGAAATGAGAGACTCTTAATGACTCGGCTCAGTGGGGTTACAATAAAATTTAAGAAAAGAGATGATGATGATTCAGAGATGTATAATCAGATAGAGACCAAATCCAATACTAATGCAACTATAACTATTAGGGTATACTAATACTCTACTACAAAACCATACAAAAGATTATTTAAAATCATTAGTTAATAGTGATTAGAATAGTCCTATCAACAGATCACACACACTCTGAATAAGAATAATGATACCTTGATTGTGGAAGATTATCTTACTAAATTATATCTAACAAGGCAACAAGAGTAAATAACCTCAGGGATTCTAAAACTAAAACTCTTGTGCAAAATTAAAGGTTAAGTTGCCTATAAAATAATTGCTGGGTGAATAAAACAAATGAGTGATATCTTAGCTGACCATAGAATAACTATATTATATTCAATCTTAAAATAATAAACAAAACAAATATTAATTCACAAATTTAATGAATCAATTTAAATTTAAACTAATAATGGCCTATTATCCAAGACATTACTCGAGCAAGGAAAGGACAAGGGTATTTTTTATGCCTTTCCCCTACTCACAGCCAACCTACTCAAGACCTCAAATGCAGATGGATTAAAATTCTTTAAACATATAAGGTTTAAAATAATGATAGATAATGTGCAGTTAATATAAGATAATATGCAGTTTTTAAAATAATGGTAACTAAAAATATTCTTCTGAAATACTAATATTCTTAATCTCATATTGCATAATCTTTATTCTGAGAAGATATACTGATAATTTAAAAATAAACTTTTAATTAAGCATTTAATTAAGTATCTGATATAATGCAATTATCTGTTATTGTGATTCAATCTAAGAATCACTTACTTTAGCATGGCTTTATAATTTTAAAATTAATGTCACATATATTTAATTAACTTTATGATATATTTGTGAACTTTTGAATTAAAGATTTAATAAACTTTGGAAACTTAAGATTTTGTGAACTGGAAACCCAAGACAATAATATTTTCATATAAAAGTAAAACAAACAAAACAAAACTTTTTGAAATAATACTAATTTGGTTTATTAAGAATAATAAGAAATGCTTACAAATTAAATAGAATACAAACATTGCCAATATCGCACTGGGACCTAATACAAGTATTTTGACTTTTAACAATTTTATTCGGTTTACATTAGTATACAATTTTTTTTTAACTACTATTTTTGATTATTCCTCTTAAAACTATTTTACCTTGTTTATTCTGATAAATAAATCAATCAAATAATAGTTATACATAATAGCAGGCAAAGGCTATTCAATTTTAATCTCTTTTAACAATTAGAGATTTTTTTAAAAGAAAAACTTTTAAACTTTAATTATAATGTCTGTATTTAATAAGCACACTACTACTTTTTTTTAATTAAAATAATTTATAACATTATGGTGTCTTCTAGTAATCAGAATAACACACACAACTAGGTTTGTATTTGAAACCCTAAGCTTAACTTTATAATCCTGAGCTTAACAAACGCTAAGCTGTAATAAGCATATTCAGCATATTTTTGAAAAATATCACCACTAGTTACACTGACATAACTAATATTATAGCTAGTGATATATTTAAAACAGACTAAGCTAATTTTAAAATTAAACTAAATTAAATGTATGGGACATTCACTCATCAGAGATCAGTTATACTCTTTTAAATAAATTTAGTCCACATAAAACTATTACCCTCAATGTTTTAAAATTTAACAATGTAACAGACTTACAAATTCAGCGGCGAAACTCTGGATGAAAATATTAAAATTAGTATGTGTGAATTGCCACTTATACCATATGCATATATTTAACATTCTTAAAAATAAATAGAACTTATTGTTGGTTAGCTTGTGAATGATAAAACTATCATATCAACACAATTCAAACATTGATATACCTATGAGCATTAAAAATAGCTATTACTACCTGAAGAAACAAAGTTCCTCAAACACACATATCTTGTCATCACTAATCTAAAACAAATGCAACATCACCTACTGTGGTGGAATTAGCATTAAGTCATCATGAATGATAGGCTAAAATATAAAAATAATAAGCTCCTCAGAGCTGGAAAAGAATGTGGTGGCTTTCAAAAATACCTAACTTTGAGGCAGAAACTAAGATACCTGGACCTTGTCTACAGTGTATCTGGGAACAGGAAAACACTCCAGGAAAGCATGATCCTCTCTCATGGGATTTCCAATGCTTATAAATGTGATCATCATCACTGAAAAATACAAGACAATAACCCTCTTTTGGGGACAAGCACTATCAAATCATGGAAATACAATACAATAAGGATGGAGGATTTTATCTACTCCATAAAGCATATTCAAAAATTATTAACTAAGCCTAACTCTATGAGGCTAATAATTACGAACTAATAGCAAGATATATATTTCACCTGAATTAACTAAGTTATTCCTAAAAAGTTTAAAAATACAAAATGTATATTCAATGTTCGAACCAACAAAACACACTGTCAAGTGACTACTATGAAAAATACTTTAAAATTAAATGCATATAAAATTCTAGGCAAGGCACAATGCACACATAATAAAATATTCAATACTAAAATATAATGAATAGTGAACTTTTTTAAAAAAAATGGCAAATCAAATGTGAGAATATTTATTTCTTGATGCATATAAAAAAATATTTGTAGTTATTATTAATATAACATTCATAAAACAAATGAATGGATACTCTCTGATAAACTTCTTTGGTAAATTTAAAATAAAACTGAGTGAAACATTCCCCCTATAATAAGCTAAGACTGGGATTTTTTTTTTTTTATAAATAATTTATTAATTATAAACTAACTTGTGAAATGCTTAATAAATAAAACAAAATTTACGTGAGAATGGCAAAATATTTGCTCATTCTAATAAACCCATTAAGTTTTAAAATTATAACCCTAGTTTACCTGTATATTTATGCAAAAAGTGTTACACAAAATATATAGCATAAATATTTTTATGGTTTCATTTTTTTTTAAAACCAATAAAACAGACAATAAAAAAAAAAAAATAATACATTGACTTAAGTTCATATTTCAGCTCCGTAATGGTTTTTCCATTTAAAAATATGTAGATAATTCATTCAGGTTAAGTTATCTATCCGAATTCGAAGCTTCAGTCAAAATATTTATAAACATGGCAAGGATTTCCAAAACAAAAATATTCAATAGTTCTTTAAATAAACACTTTCACTTTCTTTTATCTTTAAAGATAATTTTAAATATTAAAATAATAAAATAGCATAAGCATAAGCCGGCATTGGAAAATAAATTCTTCAGCTGAGTACATTTTTATATTTATAATCCCGGGTTCAAATGCAGAATAATTATAATGTATCATTTTAGTTAACTTTCACTGTTCTCCTTTAGATAAATGTATTTTTTTTAAAATAGAGCTCTTTTTTTTAAACATCATTTTTTTAATATTTCAAAATGTATTTTTTTTTTTTTAAACACATTTCCTTTTACTTTTAAACATAAGAGTAGACTTTGTTTATAATTAAGGGCATTTCTCGGTTTATGAACTAAAATCAACCATCATAAAATTACTTACAAGTAATGACAAATATAACAATTTATTATATATTTGATAGACATGAGTTCATCATTAATATTTATAAATTCTTTTAAAGTTTTACTTCCAAATAACTTCTTTTTCATACTACTGGGCACAAATGAGAATTATTATTTTAAAATACATATTTTCCTCATAAACATTATTCTGTTAAGAGCATATTTACATGTATATATCATGTATTAATAATGAAGTATTAAATTTAAAGTCACTTCTAATTTATGAAATGCTGATGCATTTTCATCATAATATTTTAAAATTTTGAATGTCTTTTAATTTCTTCCTCACGTATATTTTTAATTTAATAGGATATATAATGAGTATCCTACAGATATAATAATTTCTTGCAAGAACATGTTTAGCCATATGTATAATTAATAATTTAGGCTTTAATAATATTTTCATTTTTAAATAAAGAAAAACGAATAAATAAAACATAGATAGGATAAGGGATGCTAACTTTCCTTCAAACATTGTTTACTATAATTTTATGTTTCAACTGGAATTTAAATTGTCAGAAAATGGATTACTTTTTTTAACTTCAGCAGTTCAAGTCTACAAGATGATTTTAAATAATTGTTTTACAAACATACTTTTACTTTTAAAAATAAAATATTTAAATAAAATTACAACTTTTATTAAAGAAAAATTTCAATATCCAGCCACAGCTAGAATTAAAAATCAGATAAGCCTCCTTTGAATCTTGGATTTGTGTTTTTTTAATAATCTTTAATACACGCCCTTTCTATCAATTCCTTGGCTTAAAACCAATGAAATTATTTTTTTAAACTCTAATATTCTTGACAGACCAGCTGTGTAATCAATTTGACTGACATATTGATTTTATTATACCAAACCATGTGATTCACAGCTGCAAAGTCAAAAATTCTTGTTAACATATATTATGCAACACTTTTACTGATATTTTATAAACACAATAGCAATAAATATAAAATTTAAAGTTATACCTCTCTATTAAACTTTTAAATATTTAATTTTAATAATTTTTACTCATTCATTTGCTTTATGTTTTTAAAATCAATATTGGAATTAAAAATTTTTTATTCTTATATTTATGTCATTCTTGCATGCACATACATATTCTTACATATGGGCAATCTATAAACATGTCCTCACATTAATTGTTTAAAAGTTATTTTTAAAACTACAATAAAAATATTAATGACTATTTAATTCAAAATAACTTTCTAAGTGAAACGCTATCTAATAAATATTATTACACTGTTTTAATGAAAATTTACAGATCATTTTTAAACTTATTACTTAATATTATTTAAAACATCTATTTACAATATCTAATTATTATAATTTAGACATTAAAATGAATTACACAATAGTTATAGTAAAATACATTTAATATTATTTATCAACTAACAACTATTTCTGATATTTTATTTTACTTCAAATTATTATCTGATATCCCTTATCAAATTAACTTATATATATATATTACTGAAATATTTAGACATAATCCCATTATATTTAACAATTATGACAATCAATACAAGATTATCCTATTTTAGTCATTAACTAAGTTAATTTCCATTTTTATCATTATTTTTTTAAAAATCCGAAATTCCAAAAAAAGGTTAAGCTAAGATAACCTTGGGCACCTTTTGGAACTAAGTGAAACTTCAGTTAGATACAATATATATAGTACTCTTTTGTTTAGGTTAGGATGAATTATTTATATCAATTTACTAAAAAAATTACATTTAAGAGGTATTCTAGGAGTATGATGTATATGTTATGTTGACGATCTTTTTAAAAGTCTAATTAGAGTAAAGAAGAATATTTAATGTAGAGAATTGTGCTAATATTTAAAAAAACAGTCAACTAAAGCTAAATTATAATATGGTATGGTTGGAAAGGCTGGCCATAACAAATAATGCATTAATAGGTATTTTGATTGAGTGTTTAAAACTGGGTTTTAAAAGTGGTGATTTAAAGTTAAATAAATAGTATGTTTAATAATAATAATTATATTTAATAATTCTACCTAAAACTCATTCAGTTAAAGGTAATAGTTATGGGAGTCAAGTGTATATTCAATTTTATCTTAAAATTATTCTAAATTTTGCTATATTATTATTTCTATATAATATTTTGTAAATTAACTCATTTATTTTGTTTTCTGCTAAATGGTATGCATTTCATCTATTTTTGTAAGTCATGTGATGTGTAGATATACACACATGTGCTTGCAGAGTTTTTTCATAAAGTCACACAATTACTTTAAAATTATATTATAAGATTTAAAATATTGTATTTGTCTATCCCAATATAAAAATAAAATTATCTGTAATAAATATTAAGTTGGGTTTTTAAAACGAATGTAATAAGTAAAATTAGATTTGTATTTTTATTTTGAAAATAACTACATTTAAAAACTAAAAGTAATAATAAGTATTAAGATATTATTTTAAAAGTTATTTTGAGGTGTTTAGTTGATGTAAATAAAATATGAAAATTAACTGATAATTGAATAATGTAATAATATGTAAATATTTGATGAGTCATTATTTATTTTTAAATTTTAATTTTACACTTTTAGCTAGGATGTAGGTCAGGTGATTAACTAAGAAAGTGATCAGCCAGTAAAAAAATGTCAATTGTTGGTATAAAACTGGTGCACAATTATTTTTTGAAGTACTTCTGTTAAGCTAAGTGTGCTTTGTTAATCAAATCAACTTCTGTTAGTTTACAGTCTAAAAACTAAGGATACTATTAATAAGTCAATTATAATAATGTCTATTTTCAAGAGAGTACAGTAATAAATTATAAGATAGTACAATATAGAGATGCCTTGCTAAAGCTAAGAAATTCCTTATCAACCGATTTATTAAGCTTAATCCTAATGTCACATTAAACATGAAAGGATCATTGTTAAATTTTAATTTATGTGAAAAATATCAAAATGATTATTTTTCCATTAGGCATATAATTTTTCCTGTATTAATTAATAATCTTAATTTGCTATTGAGATTAGCAGATCGGACATCACATGGGAGGTTTTAAAAAAGTTCGCCAGAAATCAAAAGTAAAAAAATAAAAAATGCTTTTATTCGGAAGACTTATTTAAAACTGAGACCAGGAAAATAAGATGGTAAATTTAAAAAAAAACTTTTGATTTGATAAAAATAATTATTTTGAAATGCAGAAATGTTTCTTTATGAAGAAATATTTTAATAATTTGTTTTTAAAACTATCATAATAATTTTAAAGATGGAAAAACTAAGACAGTTATTGCAATGCCTCATATCTTATGGAAAAGAAATCTTTTAAATAGGTAATAAAAATATCCTATCATAAAGTTGTGTATGCTGGTCATACAAAAATTTTTAAAAATTGTTTATGGAATATTTTAAATGCAGACTAAGTGTCGAGGAACACTGAGATGGTGTTACCATATCAAAGATACTATAAACCATCATGGGATCTTAATCAAAGTAGTAGAACTTTAAAAAAATATTTTTATTATATGATATCAGAAAATACCCTCAATAATCATATTCTGAGTAATAGGGACTATAAACTATTATTTTTATAAACTTTCAGGAGCAGATCAGTGGTTATTTTATGAATAAATCTGGATATTTTAAAAGTCAGACTTACCTTATTTTTATTTTGAAAGTTGTCATTCATTTTTTTTTAAAAAGTGGAACCAACAGAGCATGCATGATTTTTGGCATTGGTAGAAATTTTCATCATTAAGTATGAAGACAAACAACATAGCAACAAGTGCTGGGGAGTTGAAACACTCGAGAGAGAAAAAAACATTTTTCTTTTAATGAACTTTATGGATGAAGTTTTTTTCGTAAATATGTTTTGAATTATTTTACTAATCTTAATGTTAATCCTTATTCATAGTATTAGAGATAGGAAAGGAACATAAAAATATTAAATTACTTACTAACATAATGTGTAAATTTTATAAAAAAATATTTAATATTTTTTTTAGAAAAGTTTAATATTTTAAGTGTAATAATATTGAATGAATGATGTACTATGTAATGTTTTTATTTAGTTTGTGGACCAGAAAATGTCAATTAAGTGGTCAACCAGTAGAAAGATCACTTATGGTAATAATTATAAAAATATTAATAATTTTATGATGTATTTTTATTTTAGATGGTCAAAGTATTACGTCATGTTTTTTTGTATGAATGTATGAGAACGTGTAAATACACTATGCATACACAGAACTTAGAGGTATTTATTTATTTTAAAAAATATGCATACTTTTATCTTATATTATAAATATATTTTAACATAATGGGAATATAATTATATGATTCTATCGTGACTGAACTTAGTGCTTATTTTGAGTGGTTGAAGTGTTGAAGTATTATATTGATACTAATTATTTATATTTTGGTTCAAGAGTTATTATAGAAATGAGGTAATCTTTTCTTATTGAGAAATTAGGTTGTTATTTATATGCGAATTTATTTATTGTTGTAGAAATGTAAGAATTTTAGTGATGTAGAGTGATAAATCTCTAAAGAAGTTATAAAGATAGTGACTTGGAAGTAAATTAAATTAAACCAAGATGATGTTTTATGTAGGATTTATTTATATGGGAATAAGGGTAATTGATGATGATGATTATGCAAGTATAGATAACTTAGGCCTATAGCTTGTATATTTTCCATGGCAGTGTTTTCTTTGTGTTGAAGTTAAATGTTCCATAGAGCTGAATAGATAGCCTGGACATTATATTTTGTGGTGGAGGTTATTAGACAGATATGTCATACCTCATTTTCTTATACACTGTTACCATGATGACCATCTAATAGAGGTACTATTGAATTAAAACTCTAGTTTATTCCATATACCTATGCATTTGTTCACTATCAAAATTTTTAGTATTACATCGTATAGGATTATATTTAAAACAAGAAATGATAAATAATTTTGGAGGTGTGGGATTGTTATTGAAAAGAATAAGATAGGTTGTCTTGCTTGGAGTGAGGATAGAGGTGAATGCAAATGATTATAAGAATATAATTATCAGGAAAAGAATCATAAAATATTTTTATATTCTAAATTGATTAATTTTATGAAGGTGTGTAAATGATGATTAAATTTGCGAAACTGTTGAATAATTTTTAAGTATTTTAAAACTTACGTATAATGCATATTTTTGACAAATAATATGATGAAACCAAATAGTGTAAAAATGATACAAATAGTTGTAAGTTTTGTAAATGTTATTCCATAGTAAAGATATACACCAACACATACATCTATTTTGATATTAAATTAATATTCAGTAAGAAGTATAATTTGACCGCTATGCTTTTAATTGAGTCTATTCATGTTGTTATTAAGGTGGGAATGACTACATGATATGTTAAATTATTTTAAAATAACTAGGCACAAGTTAATAGATAAATATTAGACTGGTTAATCTTTTCATTTTGTATTTTAAGTTTACCAAATTAATGTACATGTAATAGAGATATATTATAATAATATTTTAATAATAAATATATTTTTTTGAAGAGTATGTAAGTCCATGAATAATCTTAACTTTTATAATAAAATTTTAAAAGATGATTTAAATAAATCATTGATTTTGGAAGTTAGAGTGAAGATTTGTTTTACATGTTCCATATCTCATTTTATAGTGTTATTTTTGAAAAGTATAGAAAGTGTGATTATGTAAAGTTCATTAATAATGTAAATAGTGTACATAAGTTTATTGTTGAAGTTATAAATAAAATTTGTTAAACTTGTTTTATAAATCTTGGTGTTGACTCAAATTTTTCCACATCACAGTTAATATATAATCACAGATGGTTTAAATTAAAATATAATATTTGCACAACATAAATAAGATTATTATTTAAATAATAATATTTTCTTGATATGATTTCTTCAAGAAACTTCATTTGTCATATTATTATTATTATTTTTTTTTTTTTTTTTTTTTTTATTATTATTATTATTATTATTATTATTATTATTATTATATTATTATTATTATTATTATTATTATTATTATTATTATTATTATTATATTATTATTATTATTATTATTATTATTATTATTATTATTATTATTATTATTATTATTATTATTATTATTATTATTATTATTATTATTATTATTATTATTATTATTATTATTATTATTATTATTATTATTATTATTATTATTATTATTATTATTATTATTATTATTATGGTTATAGAGTAAATATAATATATGTACACAGAATTATTGTATTATTGGTTGCCACATATTCTCAGATTATAAAGTTATACCACATATTTATTTAAGATGCCATATGAAGAATAAAAAAATTATATCATATTATTTATTATTATTATTCATGATTAGTGTTATAATGGGAAAATAGATAAGATTAAATTATATATTGAAAATTATTATTATTATTTATTTATTATTAGTATTAGTCAGATGTAGTTGAGAATGATATTAAATCCCTTATCATGCTTAATTACAGAAATTATAATTGCCTAAAATTATTTTAAAAGAACCTGAGATTATTTGAGCTAGATTATTTAGATAAAGAGATGAAGATTGATTTATTGGGATAATCTTAATTAATTAATTAATTAATTAATTATTGAAGATGTAGGAATGCTATAGATTTATTGTTTGGGATAATAGGAGGGTGGACAATATTCTTATGCCATTGAGGTAATATCCTGTGGGATATTGGCTCAATGTATTCATATTGCCACCTGTAAACTCACTTCATAGTCTCATGATTTTTTTATTAGATATTTATTTATTTAATTTATGAAACCGAACCATATTATTATTTATTAATTAGAGCTAGTTTAATAATATTCAGTATTATAGAATATATTTCTTATTGATTAGATACATTTTAGACGAGCATAACTCTTTATCTGAACTAGACCAATTTATTATTATTACATATTTTCTGTAAGTGAAGGTACAATATATATATACACAAATTTACTGTTATCTCCCACCACTCACTTTAAATATATTTTTGAATTTGATTTTTATTACCTATAATGTTGCAAATTTTTTAATTCAATAAGTAAATTGTTGAATAATTTAGGAATATAATATCTTTTTTTAATTCCATATTTGTTACAATATTTTAAAGCTAAGTATGTCATATTCTTTTATGTAAGGGTTTGTGAAAGTTTTATCAAAATTTGTTTTTCTATAATTGTATATTCAAGAAGTTCATTGAATAGTTAAAATATTATTATTTTTTTTAAATAATTGAATAGTTTATTGCGTTTATAAGAAGTTAGCGCATTATAGAGGAGCTACAGTCTATATATCTTATATTTCAGAATCTGCTATGGGATAATTTTTTTTCCAAAAAATTAAATTTATTAGCTAAAAAGATACATGAATAAAAGCATCTATATAGACTTGAGTTTTGACTTAAATTTTGATGCTAGGTATTATTATCTATTTATACAAGTGAAGCTGAGGGGTATTTAATTTTTTTAGGACAGGTTGACACCGGCGCAGGATTCTGTATGTGATCTATTAGGTGCCAGATGTTGATCTCTGTCACAAAAAATTGTCAAAAAGGAGTCTCTGACATTATTATCGGAACACATGAAGATGTGCTTGCACCTGGTGATCCAGAATGCAAACATATGGAATATGGAGGTTCTGATGGTGTAAAAAACTCCTGCCTTGATAGCATTTTGGATACAGAGGAAATATCTGTGGTCAAGGGACACCTGTTGGCAGATGTAGAATCTAAGTGAGCTGAAATAAGGACAGGAATGCAAAAGATGAGTAATAGTTTTGTCTGCAGTTGAGTATAGCTGACATAGCATATTGAGCTTGGTGAATCCTCTTTTTGTGACCAAGAAGTGATTTGTAGGCAGGGAGTCAAGGTTTAATTTTATAAGAAAGTCTATGTACTTGGACTCGATGTACCAGTCCTTTGATTTATGTATCAATGGCTTGTTATTTAGCCCTAGCAATTGTTGAGAGGCAGTGAGGTATGGGTATCTTAATTTATAATCTGCCAATATGTTTTCTTTGCATCTAAGATAGGTTTTGCTATCATATTAGTGGTGTGTTTTCATAGCTTTGTGAGCCACATGCTACAAAATGGTGGTGGGATGTCTGTTGGATTTACTTAAATAAATAGATCTTGTTCCAGGTATCTGTGATATGTGGATCTTATCACCCCCTATAACTTTTTGAAAGAAAATTGTGGATATGGAATGGAGGCCTAACCCATTCACATCCTTTGGCATATACATTTTAGATATACTTATGGCAACTATTTTGGCTTTCCATAGAAGCTTGAAGCATAATGAGTTCATTGCAGTTTCAAAAGTCTTAGTAGGCCTAATTACTGGAAGAAAATAGTTCAACCTGGGGAAAATTAACATGTTCAACAGGGTTGTTTTTCCAGGCAGTGATTAGGTGACCCTGAAGAGTGAGATTACAATATTGTGAAATTTTTCTAGTATTGAATTTGTTATTTCTTTAGTCATGGCTAACTTTGAATTTGATATGAAAAACCCAAGAAATTATTGAAGTTGGGATGTGAAGATAGAAGGTATTACTGTTCCTGTAGTGATCTTCCACATTGAGGATTAGTCATAGTTGATTTTCAGGTTTAATTTTTTGACGTGCTTGTTGATAATTTGCATGAGAGGATAAAAAAACTTCTGTTCTGGCAGGAAAATCGATATATCATCAACATAGGAGATATGATAATTGCAGTCAATTTTCTCTATTTTATACAATTTTCTTTTTTTAGATAAATTATTTTTTTTAGCAGTTATACTAATCTAGTTATAGTAGAAAAAATTGCAAAACTATAAAGTGTTATTTCATATTTTAGTAAAATTCATATAAAGATTTATATATTAAATATTTACATTTATTAATTAGAAAGTTACTATGATATTCTCAAAACATTTCTTATCTATTAGAATTTCAATATATCTAATATATTTTACTTGTTCTACTTTTACACATTTATTATCATTATATATGGCAGTATTATCATGTATATAAGCAAATGAATGTAGATTTATATCAATATTTTTATAATTCATGTGAAAAAAAAGATATTAACACAAATTTGTTTTACATCCATTTATCTTTCTTGAAATTTTTTTAATTACAATATCAATATTTTTCTTTACTTTTATAATAAAAATATCATCTGCATATTTATATTTTGATCGTTCAATGCCAATATATTCCAAGTAATTTATGAAAATTAATTAAAAGCAATAATGCACTAAATATTCAGTAAGAGAGATTTCCCTGGTAGATTTTACACAAAGTAATATTTTAAGATTCGTTATAAGCATATGCTTCAAAGAGTATAATAAAAATCTGAATATATATATATATATATATATATATGATAAACAAAAATAAGTTAACATTTTTTTAACCTGCCTATAGCTTGCATTTTATGATCACAGATGGAGCTTTACCAATAGCTCACTCAAGATTGTTTACAAAAAATGCGGAGAGAGAATCAAAAATTCAATATCTCTTTCAAATTGTCTCCAACCTTTAAACCATGGTTTCAAGCTAATTGGCTTTTGTCAGTAAAGGGTAGGAGGACTGGAAACTAGATCTAAATCCCAACTCTACTGAACAGCATTTATGTAAACTGCTCCTATCAGCTTGAAAGCATGAATTTTTCAGATATGTAAATATCTTAAAATCCAGCTAAACAAACTACATAGCTATATGGGTCTGAAATCAGTTCAGTTTCACCACATAATAGAAAGGTTCTGCAATCTATATCATTGCTAAAACCTTCAAAGGTACATTTATGATAAATAAAAACAAGTTAAATTTTTTTACCTGCCTATAGTTTGCATTTTATGATCACAGATGGACCTTTACCAATAGTTCACTCAAGCTTGTTTACAAAAAATGCCGAGAGAAAATCAAAAATTCAATATCTCTTTCAAATTGTCTCCAACCTTTAAACCATGGTTTCAAGATAATTGGTTTTCATCAGTAAAGGGTAGGAGGACTAGAAAATAGATCTAAATCCCAACTTTACTGAACAGCATTTATGTAAACTGTTCCTATCAGCTTGGAAGCATGAATTTTTCAGTTTTGTAAATATCTTAAAATCCAGCTAAACAAACTAGATAACAAAATTCATGCTTTCAAACTGATAGGAACAGTTTATATAAATGCTGTTCAGTAGAATTGGGATTTAGATCTAGTTTTTAGTCCTTCTACCCTTTACTGACAAAAGCCAATTAGCTTAAAACTATGGTTTAAAGGTTGGAGACAATTTGAAAGATATTGAATTTTCGATTCTATCTCAGCATTTTTTGTAAACAAGCTTGAGTGAGCTATTGGTAAAGCTCTATCTGTGATCATAAAATGCAAGCTATAGGCAGGTTAAAAAATTTTCAACTTGTTTTTGTTTATCATAAATGTACCTTTGAAGGTTTAGCAATGATATAGATTGCAAAACCTTTCTAATATGTGGTGAAACTGAACTGATTTCAGACCCATATAGCTATCTAGTTTGTTTAGCTGGATTTTAAGATATTTATGTTTCTGAAAAATTCATGATTTCAAGCTGATAGGAACAGTTTACATAAATGCTGTTCAGTAGAGTTGGGATTTAGATATAGTTTCTAGTCCTCCTATGCTTTACTGATGAAATACAATTAGCTTGAAACCATGTTTTAAAGGTTGGAGACAATTTGAAAGAGATATTGAATTTTCGATTCTCTCTCGGCATTTTTTGTAAACAAGCTTGAGTGAGCTATTGGTAAAGCTCCATCTGTGATATATATATATATATATATATATATATATATATATATATATATATATATATATATATATATATATATATATATATATATATATATATATATATTGTAATGGAATAAAAATGGGAATTATGATTAGGTCTAGAAAATCTCATTCATCAAGAGTTAAGTTAGAGAGGCCAATTTATTGTGATACAAAAATAGTATGCAAGGCCTGGTTTTATTCAAATGCCCCTCAAATTGCAACATGCAAATTGCAATTATATAAAATATATAAGATGATTAGGACAAGAAGTTTCATTATGCCTTACAAATTTGTATATATCTGCCTATAACTGTTATAACATACAAGATTCCCTCTAAATATCCATGAATAGGACTATCAAATTGTAACAAATTATCCTTCATATCGACAAAGCCTAAACATTAAAACTCAAATTATAACTAACCATAATATGCTTGGTGTTATTACTCATCTATTTAAATGTGTGGATATTAAAAGTTTAATATCTAAATTAAACATAGATTACATCGATATGTTTTAATTCTAAACAAACTAAATTGTTGTAGTTAGTTTAATTCAAATATCAATTTCAGTACATACCACCACTAATTTTATACCAACCATAGAATTATTGTTTTTCTAATAAAATAATAAATTATTAAAATTTTCATCTAATATTAAGTAATAGTTTAAAGTAATACACTAACTTTCAATTATAATCACTTTTATTTACCTTGAATGAATTAAGATACTTATGCCTTACAAATTATTAACACATTTATTTGACTATTAATACTCTTCAATAAAGCATAATTAAATCATTAATTCTGATAAAATATATAATCTTTTATTTCTTATGTGGCATTCATAAAAATATTATCTTAATATGATTGCAATATTAAATATTTAAAATTGGTATCAGATAATTTCTATAATCACCAATAATTTTCTATCTTCTGTAATCATAACAGTCATAGTAATATATTTTTATTAGTCATGTGCAAACAAATAATGTTCCAAATAATCTTTGCAAATCATGTATGTGGATATGAAGATTCAAAGAAAACACACTTGGACAAATCAAATTCTCAAGACAATATTAATTTTAAAACATTAACAAATTTTATTATAATATAAAAATACTATGCTCATAACACTATAATTTTACAAACTTAAAATAGTTACAATAAAAAATAACATTAAAAAAATAATTAAATTGGGATGTTTACACAAGAAAAACATAATAAAATAACAAACATAAAATGGCCTTCATTCTGCTATTTAGTATATTATAAAAGTAATCTATTATTTCTATCATTAAGACAACAACAGTCTATTGTCACTATAATAATAAGACAATGACAATAAATAAATATGATTTATTAAATGAATATTACATTTTATGTTATTAAAAATAACTATAATTATGTAATGTTTATTACCATATATTTAAATTAAAGTAAGCACTTACACATTGCACAGGCTTAAACCAGCATTTATATATGCAATATATGCAAAATTCGAACTCAGAATTTCACACATGTGTGATCAGGTGAGTCAGAAATATAAGATGGCACTGAGAGTTGTGGATTATGTGAAAATCTGAGTTCGAATCCAGTAAACACTTATCTAAAACATAGCATATAATATAATACTTTAAAAAAATTACTAGGCACTTTTTTTACATTCCAGTAAGGCATTTTTCTTTACCTTTCTGATGTGTTCTAGTATTGCAAATGCAAAATTTAAAAAAGAAATATATAGTTATTGCATCACTTCATAAAATTAATTACTTTTAAAATACTTTAAAATATAATCCTATATATTTTTTCTGTTTTATGAGTTCACCCCTCTTATAGCAAATTTAAATTATATTAAAGAATTATATGCTTGACATTCTTCATTTATTTATTTTTATAATTTATCCATCATAACATTCAGATATCATGCTTTCATTACTCTTCCTCACAAATCAACAAAAATATGCATTAATATTTGAGATTAAGGATCTCTAACATTTAAATATTTATAGAAATACCAAATTACTTATTCTCTACTTTTATCATAAACAGTAAACAATTCATCAACATTTAATGACAGAATCTTTCTCTCCTCATGCATTTACCAAATTTTCAACTTTCAATAGACTAATTATTATTCTAACCATTTAAAAAAACTATCATTTATGATGTAATATCAGTAGTGATTGATAATGATTATAGTCAGGAATATGAATATAATAGAAACGCTAATGAATATGAAAACATCATCATAGTTACAGTGCTTAAGGTCACATATTTATCATGTACCTTAAATTCTAGTCATGGCTTCAG
The DNA here is from genome assembly GCA_028023455.1 of Epiperipatus broadwayi. Taxonomy (NCBI): domain Eukaryota; kingdom Metazoa; phylum Onychophora; class Udeonychophora; order Euonychophora; family Peripatidae; genus Epiperipatus; species Epiperipatus broadwayi. The sequence goes on along the minus strand of JAQFVV010000031.1, from coordinate 8,172,527 downwards.
CCTGAGATTTTAGTGAAATGTGAAATAAACACAAACGTCCATGGAATAACTATACAGTCATTTGTTACCTGTGTTTAGATATTCAGCCTAATAAAATTTGCTTCCATTTAATAAATAAAAATGAAGATGAAAAAAAAAATATTGCATAAAATATTTTTTTTTTCATTTTACAATTTCTAAATTACTTTTCATTATCAACCAAAAACAGAGAATTCAGATGATATTTTCTATACCTTCTAATGAATATATATTTTTAATACACATTTTTTGAATATATTTCTCACTAAACCAATAAATAAACAAACTTATATAAAAAAATCAAATATTTAATTTTGTAATAAGTAAGTTGTTATGGTAAATGTAGTAACAGTATGGACATGTAATAATTAATAATAATGATTTTGTTGAAGTGGTTAATTTATAATTCACTTAATTATTTTCCAGTATTTATTTATTTATTTATTCAGTTATTTATAATTTTATCTAAAACTGATCACAACCAATTTATAATTTGATAGTAATATTAATAATAGAAAATGATGTTATTCTAAAATATTGGGTTGCCATAGGTATCTAATTAACATTCATAATTTAACACCTCCATAATCTATAAATCAAGTGGAATGAAATTAAAGATCAATATATTTCCTTTTTATAAACTGTAGTATAAGCTGAAATCTTGGTAGGTACTATCTATCTATCTATCTATCTATCTATCTATCTATCTATCTATCTATCTATCTATCTATCTCATCTATCTATCTATCTATCTATCTATCTATCTATCTATCTATCTATCTATCTATCTATCTATCTATCTATCTATCTATCTATCTATCTATCTATCTATCTATCTATCTATCTATCTATCTATCTATCTATCTATCTATCTATCTATCTATCTATCTATCTATCTATCTATCTATCTATCTATCTATCTATCTATCTATCTATCTATCTATCTATCTATCTATCTATCTATCTATCTATCTATCTATCTATCTATCTATCTATCTATCTATCTATCTATCTATCTATCTATCTATCTATCTATCTATCTATCTATATCTATCTATATCTATCTATATATATATATATATATATATATATATTGCAGTAGATCATGATAAAGCAAATTACAAATATATACTTATAAAATAAAAGCACATATATATTTTTCCTATGAATAAAAGTTCTGATAACTGACATAATAAAAATATAACAAGAAGTAATAATAAACATAATATTACTCAAGATCTATCTTTATAAGCTATCCCAGTAAATCTTTTACTATTACTAAATAAATAATATTTATTATAATATTTTTCCGAAAAGTTAAACGAATATAAACTGATAATAATAATAAACAATAATATAAACAATAATAGCATGAAAACAATAATAAACAATAATAGCATAAAAGGAAATAATAATATAAAAAAGGAAGGTTTTTTTTGGGTGTGATAGAAATAGTAAGAAATATTAATAGTTATAAAAATACTTCATAGAGGGAGCTGTAGGATAGAATATAATAGAGAGGTTAAAAAGGAAGTTGAATTATTAGAGTAAGATGGAGGATAGAGAAAGTTGAAAGAATAGAATAAGGTAAGAAGATTTTATATGGAATAATTAAGAAGGTAATATGAATGAAAAAAAAGTATTTATTTAGAATAAAATATAAAGAAAGATTATATTGATAGTGATTGTTTTTTGGAGTACTATAATTAAAATTACTATCCTCCCCCCCGAACATCCTCATATATATATGTGAAACAGTATATCTGTTTTAGTATATATATATATATTCTAACCTCCCCCCGAGCATCCTCACCCCCAAAATATATTGTTTATTACGAATATTACGGGTTCTAGCTCAGTTAACAAATAAATAAATGAAATATTCAGCATTAATTAAAATGATTACTAGCTCTAATTTTAAAATACAAATTCGATTCAATTTTAAAATGAATTAACAAATATTTACTATTTTCATGAGACATGGAGTGACAATACGGGGAACGAGATAGACTACATTGAGCCATTATCCACACGATACTACCTCAATGGCATAAGAACACTATTCCCCCTTTTTTTACTATACCAAATAACTAACTCATAGTATTCTTACGACTTTCTAAGCTCTATTCACTACGATTAAAATAATAATCATATCTTAATCTTCTTTATAACAAGAATCTAGCTCAATTAAATAAAATGAAGTAAAATAAAATAAAATCTCAGGTTCATAAATTGTATTCTAACTGATTTAAAATTACGGTAGTAAAATATGAAAAGGGAATTTTATGTCATAATCTACTACACAGCAACTAACAATAATAAAAATAATAATAACAATAATAATATAATATAATCTTATTTCTTCCTAAATGAAATAAATAAATACGTACGTGGTAGTATTTTAATAATCTGACAACAGAATACGTGTGGCAACATTAGCATATAATTTAATGTAATATTGTGGCAACCGACTTATGACCAATAAATAATATAAAATTATGATCTTTTAATTTTAACATACCAATAAATTCTCAAAATTATTATAACACTTTTATGTTTACCTTTTGTGCAAAATCTATATGTCTGTTTCAATTATAAATGTATCGTGATTTCATGCATCCATGTGGAGAAATAACAACTCGGACACAAAAACTTTAAAACAAATTTAAAACAAAGTTTATTAACAACATAAATAAATTAACAATATTTTTACACTATATACATTGGATATCCCTTACTTTCATATCTCAACTTAGTTTATTAGTTTATAAAATGAAATCAAAGTAATATTTCTTTTCCTAGTTAAATCTTATTTTTTAACACTTAAGAAAATACAGTATTATTACTTGATTTATTATTATGGTTAGCTTATTACAAAATGCATTTCTTATATGATTATCACTAACACTTTGCATCCCTAATATTATTAAAATTATTTTTTTTTTACAAAATTTACATTCGTAGTAAAATTCTACAAAATAACAAATTTTAGTTTTATATTGGTTGTATGGAATCTTACAAAGTCAAAACATTGTTCTACATTCGGTATTAGGTTTTTATTGTTCATTATCCGATGTTTATTAATCCTAATATTCTCATTCAAGCCTTACTTCGGATGATATAATTACAACTATTAATATACCATGCACAAGTATATGTTTATTATACATTATTGAACTATTTTCTTAATAAATATGCAATACTTATTTTCTAAATATTATTTAAAAAAAAAATTCATTCAAATTTTATTATCACTTTTAAAATACTTGGTTTAGATTTCTTTTCAAAATCTTATATTCATTTCTGAATTAATTTTACAATGTATTATATGATTCTTTCTCTCTTTATGATATTTTGGACTTTCAATTTTAAAGTTACACAATTCTATACATTCCAGCAAATAAACTATTCTTACATAAACGATAACATATCTTCAGTTCTATTTTATTCATTATTTCTTTGAAAATATCTTTCTGACCGATGCAGATTCACAAAATAAGGATAGCGAAGATAGATGCATAGGATCAAAATACAACTAGAATATTACTCATCATATATCTTGACAATCATGGCACAGTGAATTAAAAGACACTATAGAGGAGTGACCTTTACCTGTCTACCAACCTCTATTATAGGAACGATGCTAAAGCTATTTCTTCAGCTTTATTATAACATCAAAAGTTTAAAGATATGCAAAAACACTGTCCAAACTATATGTGTTCAGTCATAGGGCTTAGTTAACTATACTGAAATCACACAAAACTAAATATGATCCAAATCCTTTATTTTTCCTATTTCTTAAAAAAAAAACATCATCTTGGTTTCCTCTCCACTAGTACTTCCAAGTCACTATCCGATCTTATTTCTCAAGATTTTTTCTATACTGTACATCGACAAATACATATCTGCATTACTAACAATAATAAAATTCATTTATTTTAAAACTATTCCACTGTTCTATAAGAAAAGCTTTTTACTACTTTCCTCCGTATATTTAATCATATACAAACTATTTAAATATCTGAATACTTTATCACATGAAAGTTCAAAAGAATCACACAATTGTTCTGTTAAATTATATTATTAATATACTTTAAATAAATTATTGCATGCATATTCCGAATTACTCCTATCTCATTATATGTTAAAAATGTTGTATAAAATGTGTACATATAATTTAAACTTTCACACTTCATTCTTAGGTCAATAGATGATCTAAAAAAAATACATTATGCATTATAAATAACTATTAAAATTACCAAACGACCTTTATCTCCTCGATCGCGTTCCGTAGGCTTCACCATCCATTTGATCCTTGTAGATATAAGATTCACATCCATACACTTTATTTTTAAACAATATTTCTATAATTTTATCAAGCTATTATATTTAAATTTTAATATTACTAAATTTATGTTTATATGTTTTCCCTAATCTCACATAACATTTTATATTCTAAAATAAATTAGTAAAAAATATTTAAACTATATTTACTGTACTTCTTTATCAAACTTTCTTGAAAACCGTTCATATTAAAGCTAAAAAAAAATGTTTATTATTTCTTCTTCAGTCACTTAATGTTCAATTTTAAGGTAAAACAATTATTGCTCTGTTTAATAAATATTCATAGATGACAATCCTTGGTTTTTTATAATATTTAATACAATTATTAATTATGATATCAATTAATCCCGTAAAGAAAACGTCTACATATTCTCTTCTAATATTTTCTGCTAATATTTTCCCGCGCGACTTTTATGATGCATCTTCTCAGTACTTTGATTTAAATATTCAGTAAATTTTTCTGTCTCCATGGATCCATTTTCATTAAGTAATTTAAATTTCCATTTTCCTAATCTCTATCTTTATTAAGCATTTTTATAATGAACACTTTATAATATTTTAATTCTTCTTAGATAAAGTTTTTTTCTTTCCTTTTTTAAAAAAATAATGACTCTTTCATATCATTATTCGGTAATTTTTCCTTTCTTTTAAAGTTCTGGTAACTATATACTTTGTAATGTTTCCTTTAAAAAGGACAAACATTCTTTCTCTGTTATAACTTTTACATAATTTTTTCTTTATGATATACGTATCTTAATTTTTCCATAGAGAAGAATAAAATAACTTCAGAGTAGCCTTATAAATTTGTGCGTCATAATTTTTCCTGACGGCAAATAACTTCTCTTTTAAGTTTTCCGTATAGCGTCCAAATTATATTCCTCTGAGTTACAATAATAAGTTTCTGGTTGAGCATAAATAAAGCTGTATCAAGGCACTTTACAAATATTTTTCCTTTATCATAACTTCTATATACTGTTTTCTGTAGTATTTCCATTTTTACTGTAAGGTTTTGGCTAAACTTGAATAAAATATCCTGGTAAGAAAACTTTTAAAATTAGCCCTCCATGTAAAGGCAGTTCAAAATATTATATTTTAAAAAACTTTTAAAATAAATATAAAATTTTAAAATTATATCACTTTTCTAGCTTACGATCTTATACAGCTAAAAAAATATGTTACTCCCTCCTTCACTTACACATTACTTTCTCCCGCTTCATCTAATTCTTATATTTTTGTCTGCTAAAATACCTCCGTTGATTGGTTAATGACTTTTTTAGCGCGAACAAATTTACACATTTTAGTTTTATAATAGATTAAACCTTTTTAAAATAAAGAATTTATGACGTCATGTCTTAAATATTATTTAGAATAGTATTTTTTAACTCAATTATAATTTTATCAAAATCATTTAAACTTTAAAACAATTATTAAAACAATATTTAATATCTATTTTAATATTAATATTTAATTTATCTTGTTTTTATTTAAATAAAATATTTAATTTTTTTATTAACTGTATTCAACTTTTAAACACTACTTAAATATTACATCATTTAAACATTTAAAATAACTATTTAATATTTCAACATTCATTTCAACGATAGACAGCAATTACATTTAGTTCCATAATTCACAAACTTTATTATTATATTCTAACAAGCGTGTGTGTGAAGGTATATAATATACAGTCACATGATTACTAACTTTATCAGATGATTTTTTAATTTACGTCTCGGTCTAAATTACCAAAACTGATATATTTTATAAAAAATTTGGAAAATAATTTAAAAATGTAGAACTAAATATAATTCTCACCATCCTAAAGTTTATTTTAAAATATACTCTATTAATTTTGACTATTAAATATAATTATAACACTACATATAGCATTTATTTAATTTATTAGTTTTAAAATATCATACTCGAATTATTAATATACTTTTAACTATTTATAGCTGTGTTATTTTATATGGCCAGCTTTTACAACCATAAGCAAGGATATAATTAAGCTTTATTTAACTGTTTTCTTTTAAAATAATCCATTACACTTTTATATACCAGGTATTTTCAGCCTTAAATTGTACTATAAGATCTAATCGATCATACAATTATCAATATATTACACAAACGTATCTTAAAATTTAAAATTTTTTTAGCAATTGACCATTCTACCTTATTATGACCTATAGATAAGGGCACATAACTTCCCCCTTCGAATAAAAAATTTTAAATTAAACATCTAGTTTAATACCTACTTTATTCATTAATACTCCTCATTTTATTATCTGCTACAACCAAATTCCATCTTATACTACTCAATACAACAGAATACACTGTTTGCTATACAAATTTATACAATATCTGGACACTAAACTCAGACTTTGAACTATTAATACTTATAAAAAATTTTCTACACTTCTGATGGGTATGGGATTAAACTTCTAGCGTTGTATGTCCCTTTTTCACCATCTGGTGTAGTTAATACAAAAGCATTCTCTCCCACTTTTCTAAAAATCTTGTACGGACCTTCATATAATTCTAGAAATTTTCTAAATTGATTTCTTTGTAGGTTGCTAACATGGGGTGTTCTAATAAGAACTAGATCATCAACTTTGAACGGATGTGGTCTATTATGGGCTTGCTTTACCCTCTTAGCACCCATAATATGTAGCTTTACTTTGGCTTGATTTAAGTCATGATTTCTATCTATTGGCTCTCTTATCAAAGGTATAGGTGTTTGAATTAATAACTTTTCATGTTTGCCATAGTGTAGACGGAATGGTGTAAAGCCTGTGGATTCATTGCAAGTACTATTTATATATTTGACAACCTCAGAGAGTTTATGGACCCACTGTTTATGATCATCAGCTACATAAACCCTGAATAATCTACCGAGCTCCCGCATAACACGTTCGCAAGGATTAGACTGCGGATTTCTAATGGAGCTCATAACATGTCTGAGGTGTTGAGTTCGAATCCACTCATTCCATCTACTAGATATAAAAGCAGTTGCATGATCAGTAAGAATTATTTCTGGCTTTCCAACTAATGGAAATTGATACTCAATCATACATTTAATTACATAATGAGCGCTGGTTTTAGGTACTGGGTAGGCTGAGACTAATTTACTAAAAACATCATACGTAACAAGTATAAATTTTTGACGATTGAATGGTGGCAGAGGCCCATAAAAATCGATCGCTAATAATTCATTAGGACGATCTGGAATAATGGGTTGCATGATTCCCACGTAAGATTTACTACAGTGCTTAGATTTTAGACAGATTTTACACGTTTTAATCTTTTTAATTACGCGTTTGTACATTTTATTCCAAAAAAATATCGATTTTAATACATACATAATTTTTGGTGCTCCATAGTGCCCATAGCTACTATGAACATACATAATTAGTTTATCAATCATGGAGTTAGGGACAACTATCCTCCATGATTCTCCCTGATTATAATTTATATTGTACATAAGCAAATTTTGATAAATTTTATATTTATTAAAAATCATTTTAACGCGTTTATTTTTGCTATTTATATTATCATGATTATTTAAGATAGTCATGATCCTATTTAATCTCATATCCTGACTCTGAATCATAGTGAGATTATTATAATCATCAGCTATAGATTCATCCCTAACCAAATCTATGTTACTGATAATAATGTTTTGATTAACAGGATTTTGTGACATTAAACAGATAGGGTGGCGGCTAAGAATATCAGCAGGGATATTCTGTCTCCCTTCAATATAAAGTACTTTATAATTGAATTGTTGGAGATACAAGCTCCACCTAATAAGTCTCTCATTACTGAGGTAGCTTTTATTTAAAAACTCTAAGCTTCTATGGTCGGTCAATACAATCACAATAGAACCTAGTAAAAATTGCCTTAATTTCTGAAAAGCCCAGACAACAGCTAGGGTTTCCTTTTCAGTAATAGTGTAGTTCAACTCAGCACCTCTTAGATGTCTGCTCAAGAAGTACAATACATGAGGTACCTGATCCTCATCGAGTTGAAATAACACTACACCCAGACCATAGTAACTACTATCTGTTTGCACATAAAATATTTTATTGAAGTCAGGATAACTTAAAATTACGTGTTTTAAAAATTTATCTTTAATCAAATTAAATTCACGGTCATGATCAGGGGTCCACCTCCACCTCTCAATCTTTTTTAGTAATTTAGATAAATGTATGGTGTCCTCGGCAAAATTTTTATAGAAACGGTTGTAATAATTACATAACCCAAAAAAAGATTTCAGCTGTTTTACCGTTTTTGGTATGGGGAAGCGTTGAATAGCTGCTATCTTTTCTGGATGGGGCTGGATGCCATGCTCACTTATTAAGTGTCCCAGAAAAGTAATTTCTTTCGCTGCTATTGAACACTTCTCCAAATTAATTTTTACATTTTTTGCAGTGCATTCACTAAAAAACATTTCTAAATGTTGGAGATGCTCTTCCAAACTGTCAGAAGCAATGACGATATCGTCCACATACATGACAATCTTTTCTTTTAATTGCTTTGAAAAAATCATGTCCAAACATCTGATTAAGCCAGCACCGCTATTAATGAGACCAAAAGGCATCCGTCTGAAAACATACGACTGGCCTTGAAAACGAAATGCTGTGTATTGCTGATCATTCTCATGTAACGGTATTTGCCAATAACTAGCTGTTAAATCAAATGTAGAGAAAATTGACCTCTTATGAAACTTAGTTAGGAGCTCATGTACAGGTGGAGGAATGTCACGCTCTGGTACAGTTATAGAATTCAACATGCGAGCATCTAAACATACCCTAATATTGCCATCCTTCTTCTTTACAATAACCAATGGGTTTACGTAAGGAGAAGGGCACTTTTTGATTATATCCCACTCTAGCATCATGTCTATTTGACTCTGTACCTCGTCCTGATATTGATATGGGATCGGGTACATCTTTTGATGGAAAGGATCATTACACTTCAACTTAATACGATGGGTATATCCCTCTATTATACCAGGGATTTTAGAAAAAATGCTTTTAAAGCTATACATTAATTGATATAATTTCTCATTTAATTTAGAATTGACTGCATAAATATGTTCAATTTTTGCTTTTATGCTAGCATCAATCAATGTATTATGGATGCATAGTAATTGATTGGAAAGGTTATGCACACCATATTCAAAATTAAGCCTTTCCTTCTTACAGGTAAAAATTTTGTTATAAAAATCTATTTGACAATCATTTAAAATCATGAAGTCAGCACCTATTATGGCTTCATGTATCAATCCAGGCATAATAAGAAAAACATGCCCAAACTCTGTATTATTAATTTTGAAGGTAATCCAAACTTGTTTATTTGTTAACTTAGTTCTCTTTCCATTTGCTAGAGTTACATGTATTGGTTTTACTGGCAGTGAAGGTATATCACCTTTTATGCATACCAGATTTTTATAAGTTGACTCTGATAATATGGAAGCTTGGCTTCCAGAGTCAATCAATGCTTCAACTTTTATATTTTTAATGTTTAAAATTACAACCGGACATTGATACGTAATAGGTGGTTCACCTATTGTAAAGGGTTCTAAGAAATCAATGTCTAAATCCAAAGTATTCAGCATCCACATCTGATCGTTCCCCATTTCGTTAGCACCTGGTCCTTGCAAAGAGGAACTAATCCACAAAGACCTCTTTAGTTTAACTTTTTCTCACTTGTTTTTATATTGGGTTTCTTTAAAATAGTAGTAATACCACTAGTAGAGGGTTGATTATTTTGCAACTCTACCCTACTTCTAGATTTGTCAAATCTAACCGCTTTCTTAGCATATGGATATACCCTATTTCTATCACTAGAACTATATCTTCTTTTAAAGCCTATTTGATGCCTTTGATTATTATAGTCAACATTGATATTAGATAATGGATAGTTATTTCTTTCTCTATTTGTTTTGAATCGATTATCTAAAGATGTTTCAGTGTTTTCTAGTGCATCTAATACTTCTGACACCTCTTCTATAGAATAACGGTCCGCTGCAATTAATAGTTGCTCCACATTTCTGGGCAAATTGTGTCGTATTATTCTTACTATCTGTCCTTCAGACAATGGACATGCCGTTAGTGTTTTTAATCGAATAGCCTGACTCCTAAAGAAACTAGTATAGCTACCTTTATTCGATTGATATTTTTCCTGAGTTATCTGGAACCTAATGCTATCTTGCTTGTCAGCGTTCCAGAAACTACCTGTTATTAAACATCTAAAGTCACCATAGGTATTTGGCCTTTCAAAAAGTGACTGCCACCAATCTTTGGCAGTACCTCCTAAGTGATTACTACAGATGGCCAACTTTTCCTTTTCAGTTAAAACACATATTGAAAATAGTTCATCTAAACTATTTAGAAACTCATATGGATTTTCGGCATGGTCACCTCTAAATGGTTTGACCCTCATAAAGCGTAATGCCATCGAGTTATTTGTTCCTCCCTCACAACTAGTATTTCCTTTAATTATTCGGCTGTCTATTTCTTTATTATTATCAGATTCTATTTGATTACCTTCCTCCTTTCTTACATACTCTATTTTATCTATTGGGAATGGACTTTTATATTCTTCACATTTACTATGCGATGCTTTTTCTTTACCTAATTCTAACGTTTGATTGCTAATGGATTTTATCTCTTCTATTTGTTCGTATACCTGTTGTAATTTTCCTTCCAAATTTACCTGTCCAATCACTTGATCTATGTATATCTTTTGTTCCTGTCTAAACCTATCTAAGTTTTGATCTATAGCTTCCTTATACTCATTACTATTTCTCTCTACCTGCATTACTTGTTCTTTTACGTCCTTTTGTAAGCGCTTTATATTCTCACCTATTTTGGACCTGTACTTCTGATCATCCTCCTTCCCAATATTAAAATCCTTTAATTTTCCCATCAAACCTTCTTCTATTTCTTCTTTTATATCTCTCCTATTTTGCACTACTAAATCATTAAACTTATCCACTAACTCTCTCTCCATTTCATCTTTCATCCTTATTCTACTCTGCATTATCTCTTCCTTTATCTCACATATTTCATTATTAATATCTAATTTATTATTATCAAACTCCTGTTTTAACTTGCTATTATTGGTCTGACATTGACTGATAGAATCCTCTATTTGCTTGTTTATACCTTTTATAGCAATTTCAGAAAATTCTGTAAACTTAGTCTTGAGCAATTCCTGATTATTACAATCTATTTGTTCTATTTCATCCCTTAAAGAACTAATAACTTTTTCACTATTGTCCAATCTTGATTCCAAGCCATTAAATTTATTATGTGCTTCCTCCTTAAAGTCTTCCATAGTCTTACAAGTATCATTGAGTTTTTTATTCATACTGTCTATACACGCTTTGATTTCATTACTATTTTTACTCATAATTTCATTGATCTCTTCTCTATTTCTACTTATATTCTCATTAATCTCTTTCATCTCTTCTCTATTTTTTCTATTATTTTCATTGAGAGATTCAAATTTTATATTACTCTCTTCTCTATTTCTACTTATATTCTCATTAATCTCTTCTCTATTTCTACTTATATTCTCATTAATTTTCATCATCATCAGTGCTATTTGAGACAATGAGAAGCTATCTACATCTCTTTTATGTGTGACTACTTCTTCTTCCTCTATTTTTAATTCCCTAATCTTTTCTTCTCCTTTTATTTCGTCATCTGTAATTTGTACAATATCTGTAATTGTTTCTATATTAATTGTCTCTTCCGCTTCCCTTTCCTCCTCACAACTACTATCCACAATGAATTCAGATATTTCCTCTACTGAACTGTTATCTTGATTATCCATTTTTTTCTTTATAATACTTTTTCCTCAAAATTTAATATCCCAATAATATGTTACTATTAACTTCTCATAAAATAGTTTCTTACCAGTTCTTTTATCTCATCCAACCATCACCCACAATAACTATAGACAATACCTTCTATACACCCTATACTATCTAACTAATTATAATAACAATAACAATTAAAATTATATGTGTCACAACATCATTTCCCACATGCATGATTCACAAATATTTTGCACAAATTAAAACACTTTCAAATATATTTTTCAATAATACTTCAATAATTGACATGGTCATATTAAATACCAATAATCGTTAGCCACATATGCATATTTTAAATTTTGTTTGTCAATTGACCCACAATAGTATAGTACGATTTTTTTTTTTAAACAATCAGATTATCTACCACATAAAATTGAAATTATTTTAATAACAAATACTTAGTTTACTTTAATAACTAAATCCTAATAATTATTTCTATAATCAAATATGAAATTATCTACTTCTGTAAAATATGTCTATTGACAATCTCCCGATTTACATGAACAAATTCAAATACTAAACTATATGTAACTCCACTACACATCGTGCAGTCTCATTGGAAGAGCAAAATTTAACCTTCTGTTAGTTGAATCCAACCTATCGATTGTAGTTCCAACTACACATCGTGCAACACGTTGGGCGATCACAATCTAACCTCCCCCCGCGCGTTCTCACCCCAAAATATACTGTTTATTACGAATATTACGGGTTCTAGCTCAGTTAACAAATAAATAAATGAAATATTCAGCATTAATTAAAATGATTACTAGCTCTAATTTTAAAATACAAATTCGATTCAATTTTAAAATGAATTAACAAATATTTACTATTTTCATGAGACATGGAGTGACAATACGGGGAACGAGATAGACTACATTGAGACATTATCCACACGATACTACCTCAATGGCATAAGAACACTATCCCCTCTTTTTTTACTATACCAAATAACTAACTCATAGTATTCTTACGACTTTCTAAGCTCTATTCACTACGATTAAAATAATAATCATATCTTAATCTTCTTTATAACAAGAATCTAGCTCAATTAAATAAAATGAAGTAAAATAAAATAAAATCTCAGGTTCATAAATTGTATTCTAACTGATTTAAAATTACGGTAGTAAAATATGAAAAGGGAATTTTATGTCATAATCTACTACACAGCAACTAACAATAATAAAAATAATAATAACAATAATAATATAATATAATCTTATTTCTTCCTAAATGAAATAAATAAATACGTACGTGGTAGTATTTTAATAATCTGACAACAGAATACGTGTGGCAACATTAGCATATAATTTAATGTAATATTGTGGCAACCGACTTATGACCAATAAATAATATAAAATTATGATCTTTTAATTTTAACATACCAATAAATTCTCAAAATTATTATAACACTTTTATGTTTACCTTTTGTGCAAAATTTATATGTCTGTTTCAATTATAAATGTATCGTGATTTCATGCATCCATGTGGAGAAATAACAACTCGGACACAAAAACTTTAAAACAAATTTAAAACAAAGTTTATTAACAACATAAATAAATTAACAATATTTTTACACTATATACATTGGATATCCCTTACTTTCATATCTCAACTTAGTTTATTAGTTTATAAAATGAAATCAAATTTTTCTTTTCCTAGTTAAATCTTATTTTTTAACACTTAAGAAAATACAGTATTATTACTTGATTTATTATTATGGTTAGCTTATTACAAAATGCATTTCTTATATGATTATCACAAACACTTTGCATCCCTAATATTATTAAAATTATTTTTTTTTTACAAAATTTACATTCGTAGTAAAATTCTACAAAATAACAAATTTTAGTTTTATATTGGTTGTATGGAATCTTACAAAGTCAAAACATTGTTCTACATTCGGTATTAGGTTTTTTTTATTGTTCATTATCCGATGTTTATTAATCCTAATATTCTCATTCAAGCCTTACTTCGGATGATATAATTACAACTATTAATATACCATGCACAAGTATATGTTTATTATACATTATTGAACTATTTTCTTAATAAATATGCAATACTTATTTTCTAAATATTATTTAAAAAAAAAATTCATTCAAATTTTATTATCACTTTTAAAATACTTGGTTTAGATTTCTTTTCAAAATCTTATATTCATTTCTGAATTAATTTTACAATGTATTATATGATTCTTTCTCTCTTTATGATATTTTGGACTTTCAATTTTAAAGTTACACAATTCTATACATTCCAGCAAATAAACTATTCTTACATAAACGATAACATATCTTCAGTTCTATTTTATTCATTATTTCTTTGAAAATATCTTTCTGACCGATGCAGATTCACAAAATAAGGATAGCGAAGATAGATGCATAGGATCAAAATACAACTAGAATATTACTCATCATATATCTTGACAATCATGGCACAGTGAATTAAAAGACACTATAGAGGAGTGACCTTTACCTGTCTACCAACCTCTATCATAGGAACGATGCTAAAGCTATTTCTTCAGCTTTATTATAACATCAAAAGTTTAAAGATATGCAAAAACACTGTCCAAACTATATGTGTTCAGTCATAGGGCCTAGTTAACTATACTGAAATCACACAAAACTAAATATGATCCAAATCCTTTATTTTTCCTATTTCTTAAAAAAAAACATCATCTTGGTTTCCTCTCCACTAGTACTTCCAAGTCACTATCCGATCTTATTTCTCAAGATTTTTTCTATACTGTACATCGACAAATACATATCTGCATTACTAACAATAATAAAATTCATTTATTTTAAAACTATTCCACTGTTCTATAAGAAAATCTTTTTACTACTTTCCTCCATATATTTAATCATATACAAACTATTTGAATATCTGAATACTTTATCACATGAAAGTTCAAAAGAATCACACAATTGTTCTGTTAAATTATATTATTAATATACTTTAAATAAATTATTGCATGCATATTCCGAATTACTCCTATCTCATTATATGTTAAAAATGTTGTATAAAATGTGTACATATAATTTAAACTTTCACACTTCATTCTTAGGTCAATAGATGATCTAAAAAAAATACATTATGCATTATAAATAACTATTAAAATTACCAAACGACCTTTATCTCCTCGATCGCGTTCCGTAGGCTTCACCATCCATTTGATCCTTGTAGATATAAGATTCACATCCATACACTTTATTTTTAAACAATATTTCTATAATTTTATCAAGTTATTATATTTAAATTTTAATATTACTAAATTTATGTTTATATGTTTTCCCTAATCTCACATAACATTTTATATTTTAAAATAAATTAGTAAAAAATATTTAAACTATATTTACTGTACTTCTTTATCAAATTTTCTTGAAAACCGTTCATATTAAAGCTAAAAAAAATGTTTATTATTTCTTCTTCAGTCACTTAATGTTCTTCTCCCTGCTTGTTCAATTTTAAGGCAAAACAATTATTGCTCTGTTTAATAAATATTCATAGATGACAATCCTTGGTTTTTTATAATATTTAATACAATTATTAATTATGATATCAATTAATCCCGTAAAGAAAACGTCTACATATTCTCTTCTAATATTTTCTGCTAATATTTTCCCCCGCGACTTTTATGATGCATCTTCTCAGTACTTTGATTTAAATATTCAAGTAAATTTTTCTGTCTCCATGGATCCATTTTCATTAAGTAATTTAAATTTCCATTTTCCTAATCTCTATCTTTATTAAGCATTTTTATAATGAACACTTTATAATATTTTAATTCTTCTTAGATAAAGTTTTTTCTTTCCTTTTTTAAAAAAATAATGACTCTTTCCTATCATTATTCGGTAATTTTTCCTTTCTTTTAAAGTTCTGGTAACTATATACTTTGTAATGTTTCCTTTAAAAAGGACAAACATTCTTTCTCTGTTATAACTTTTATATAATTTTTCTTTATGATATACGTATCTTAATTTTTCCATAGAGAAGAATAAAATAACTTCAGAGTAGCCTTATAAATTTGTGCGTCATAATTTTTCCTGACGGCAAATAACTTCTCTTTTAAGTTTTCCGTATAGCGTCCAAATTATATTCCTCTGAGTTACAATAATAAGTTTCTGGTTGAGCATAAATAAAGCTGTATCAAGGCACTTTACAAATATTTTTCCTTTCTCATAACTTCTATATACTGTTTTCTGTAGTATTTCCATTTTTACTGTAAGGTTTTGGCTAAACTTGAATAAAATATCCTGGTAAGAAAACTTTTAAAATTAGCCCTCCATGTAAAGGCAGTTCAAAATATTATATTTTAAAAAACTTTTAAAATAAATATAAAATTTTAAAATTATATTACTTTTCTAGCTTACGATCTTATCCAGCTAAAAAAAATATGTTACTCCCTCCTTCACTTACACATTACTTTCTCCCGCTTCATCTAATTCTTATTTTTTGTCTGCTAAAATACCTCCGTTGATTGGTTAATGACTTTTTTAGCGCGAACAAATTTACACATTTTAGTTTTATAATAGATTAAACCTTTTTAAAATAAAGAATTTATGACGTCATGTCTTAAATATTATTTAGACTGTATTTTTTAACTCAATTATAATTTTATCAAAATCATTTAAACTTTAAAATAATTATTAAAACAATATTTAATACCTATTTTAATATTAATATTTAATTTATCTTGTTTTTATTTAAACAAAACATTTAATTTTTTTATTAACTGTATTCAACTCTTAAACACTACTTAAATATTACATCATTTAAACATTTAAAATAACTATTTAATATTTCAACATTCATTTCAACGATAGACAGCAATTACATTTAGTTCCATAATTCACAAACTTTATTATTATATTCTAACAAGCGTGTGTGTGAAGGTATATAATATACAGTCACATGATTACTAACTTTATCAGATGATTTTTTAATTTACGTCTTGGTCTAAATTACCAAAACTGATATATTTTATAAAAAATTTGGAAAATAATTTAAACTTGTAGAACTAAATATAATTCTCACCATCCCAAAGTTTATTTTAAAATATACTCTATTAATTTTGACTATTAAATATAATTATAACACTACATATAGCATTTATTTAATTTATTAGTTTTAAAATATCATACTCGAATTATTAATATACTTTTAACTATTTATAGCTGTATTATTTTATATGGCCAGCTTTTACAACCATAAGCAAGGATATAATTAAGCTTTATTTAACTGTTTCTTTAAAATAATTCATTACACTTTTATATACCAGGTATTTTCAGCCTTAAATTGTACTATAAAATCTAATCGATCATACAATTATCAATATATTACACAAACGTATCTTAAAATTTAAAATTTTTTTTTTAGCAATTGACCATTCTACCTTATTATGACCTATAGATAAGGGCACAATATATATATATATATATATATTGTATATACATATTCCTATGCATATAACTTTAATATATATATATATATATATATATATATATATATATATTAAAGTTATATGCATAGGAATATGTTAAAAAGAAAGAGGATAGAAAAGATTTTAAAAGAATATAAAATAGGATGGTAAATATGTTAAAGATATTATATGAATTGAAAAGGTTAGAAAATAATTTTTAAAAAAATTAAAAGTTTGATACAAATTTAATAATTTTATATAAAATAATGTATTTTAATAGTTATATTTTTATGTGTGTTCAAATTTTGTAGATCTGAATGAAGACTGCATAGTATAGTCGAAACTGTAATCAATAACAAAAGTTTGTTTTTTTTGCTGAAAAGTGAAAGCATGTAAGATTTTTGAAATTCAATATTATAAACTCATATTGTTATAGATGCATGCACTTATAAGGCACTAATGAATCCATTCTCCTTGTTTTAAAATAATCATGGATTGCATCTTTCTGTTATCATTCAAACTATTAATTGCATTTAACAATAAATTAACATTGAAATATAGTTAGCATATAATCATGCTATAGGATAAATTTCCCTCTCAAAAAGCAGCTAAATAAATGAATAAAAAACCAAATGAATAATTATAGCTATAGATAAATGAATATGTAATCTAATAAGTGTCTGTTACTCAACAGTATGTAATTCAATGGATAGATGAATCAATACACTATAAAAGGGAATCAAATGACACACTTTTTGATGATGAAATATAAATTTATTAACATCACAAAATTAATTATAACAAAAAATATTAAATTACATTAATCATCATAAATTTGAAATGCCTTATTGATTATAATTAATCTTGATTTTACTGTATTTTCAAAAATCACTATCTGGATTTTATCCCATCAATGGTTCATACCTATGTGATCTTGCATACCAACCTTTATAATTTATATATATATATATATATATATATATATATATATATATATATATATATATATATATATATATATATATATATATATATAATAACTGACTGCTGGGGTGGACTTCTACATAAGGTTATAAATCGATCAATCTAATGATGCAAGTAAAATTTAAGCTCTTGTTACGTCAATCATCAATAATAAATAAATAATTTTTTAAAATTCATATATAAATAAATAAATATGCTTTCATAGAGCTTGGAAAGAAGAGCTAAAATATGCACCGACTTCTTCTTTCTAATGTTTAAATACTATCCTTTATAAATCATCAGCATAAAAGCCATTTAATATTGTTTACCTATGACATGTAATTTGAATAAGAGTAGAGGCACCTCCCAACACAAATCATGACATCCAATTCATCCACAATATTTCTATTAAGCTTATACTAATCTAGCACAACCTTTTTTAAACTATTCATTTGCAAAATAAATAAATAATCTTAATGAAAGTAATTCTATTTATAAGAGATTTATATAAATATTCAACAACTAAGCAAATAATGCAAAACTCTCAAGAAATATAATACGTTTTATTAATCCACCATTATAAATGTTTTAATAAATATCCAATATTAAGCCAACCAAATCGCTATAATGTAAACTATTCGATTATCATTCAACACAATGGTAGACCTTTGATTTTTTATTAAACAAGTAATAGATCATTAAGACAACATTTAACAAACAATAATGCACGGCCACTAAGGAAATATATTAGATACTATATAATATTTACCAATAATAATAGCATTATATCTCATAACAAATGGATTTAAAATATTTTAATTAATCTAAAATTTCAACTTACATTTCTGATATGCCTATTATATAATAATCAAAGTAATCACAATAAATCTCGACTTTTCCTTTCAATATACATAAATATATTTACCTGATATAAATGCATAGTAAGTGATAATATAATGAGGTTATATAAAATTGATATAATGAGAATAATATGTAACAATACCTAATCTTATCCATTCACTTGTACCACCGAAATATGTTCCCGATTAGATTATATATAGATAGATGTGGGGAACTTTCTATAAATTAATAACTATTTCGAATATTTTAGATTTAACAAATTTATTTACAAAAAAAATATAATTTATTAGACTACATTTTATCAATAAACAGATAATTATATGATAACCCACAATGTCTTGAATTTAACTTTGCCGATATTTTACTACCCTGTTTATATGTTTTATGAATGACAAAGAAAAGGCATTTATAGCAGATCAACATAAAACGTTTTAAGAATAGAAGAAAGTTTTTTTTTTTTGTTATTGATTACAATAATTCTGAAATAAATCAATATAAATATATCAAACTAAACTAAATTAGTTTAAATATAGAAATAAATATCTATAGACATTTTACCTTTCTCTCATCTTAAAACACACACACATATATATACAAATAGTCAACTAAAATTAGTAACAGAATCACTTTTTTTAAAAACATAAACATATATAAAATTATTAATCTTATTAGATAAAAGATGACACATATGTTTACAAAAAAAAAAACGAATATCATATTTCCATACAACGTGAATTGTCTTTAATATTGTAGGATCAACCCAAATCCCAAGATGTTTTGATTTTGTAGATATTGATGACATTAAGGTTGTATTATTAGTAATCAAATTATTGAATAGTAAATATAGTACCAATTTTTAGTTAGATAATGATTATTATTATTATTATTATTATTATTATTATTATTATTATTATTATTATTATTATTATTATTATTATTATTATTATTATTATTATTATTATTATTATTATTATTATTATTATTATTTTTGTTGCTATTTAGGTGTACTTAGGAATGATACAAAATCCCTTATCATACTTGGTTACAGGAGATTATAAATTAATCAAAGATTTTACTTAAAAAAACTAAGATAATTATATTTTAATTACAGAATTATTATTTATTTATTAATATTATATTTGATTATTTATAATATTTTTTTAAAGTCTTAAGAATGCTATGGTTTTATACTATTACTTGAAATAAAAAGGGGATAATATTATTATGCCATTGAAATTGTGTTTTTTGGGATATATGCTCAATATAATCCTACTGCTTTACTTTTTACCAAATGGCTCATGATAATTATTATTT
This sequence comes from Epiperipatus broadwayi, assembly GCA_028023455.1. Classification (NCBI taxonomy): domain Eukaryota; kingdom Metazoa; phylum Onychophora; class Udeonychophora; order Euonychophora; family Peripatidae; genus Epiperipatus; species Epiperipatus broadwayi. The sequence continues at coordinate 8,151,723 of JAQFVV010000031.1, read as the reverse complement.
TATTTATTCATTTAAATCAAAACATATATTCTTTATTATTAATTTCAGCTAGTCAAATGGTAAAAATTATCATAAGTTATTTTTAATACTTGTTTTTATTATATGAGGATTGAAAGTTTTAGCTGAAGCATTTATTTTATTTGTTTATTTTACTTGATCGATCCATGGTAAGGGTACAGTGTATATATTATGAAATTTAATAATGTATATGTGTCCAGAAATACCTTACTTCACACAAAAAAATAGTTGTGCATCTATGTAGATCAAGTAATGCTCTTCTACACAATTAACTTTATATTTTCAATATATATATATATATATATAAATATAAAATGTATACTTTCATATGCATGTATTTCATGAAGTTTTATTTATATAAATCTTAATTCTGTATTGAATAATATGTAATAAAGAAAAATAAAATTATTCTTTAAAATTTTAAATGAGAGAGAAAAATATTTTAATAAATATTTATATATTTTTTATATTGTATTAAAATTAAAAGTTTAATGATAATTTTATGAGTTCACTGTGTTCATCCAACATATTCAATCAGAATCTTTTGACATTTCTTTTATTGAACTAAATTCTAATGATGATGATGATGATGAAATGACATGGATGCTATCTATTGATAATCCTCAGATTTTAATATTTATTGGAAGTTTTTTTTTGCAATAGTGGTAGTTTAACTTTGATCAGCATAGTACTGAGATTCCATGAAGAAATGATATATTTTATTGTTATTTATTCCATTCATTTCATTAAAGATATCAGCTAAGAGAATCTCCATGTTTTCTCTTTCATAAGATCTAATCCAATATTATTATTTTGCCAATAACTTCATAAACTTTAAATTTATCAGATGAACAAAACACATATCCAAATGATGTGACAATAATGAAGTTATCTATTTTTGTTGTTAGGCAATATCTTCTTTTTTTAAAGAATTGCTCAAGAAATTTTTTTTCTTAGCCATAATAAAAATAGATATTATTATTCAGTACAATAATCATTTTATTATTATTAAATTTAAATAAAATATTTTTAAAATGAATATATATATAATATGATTTGTGGAATATTTTATTTGCATTCAATGGAATATTTCATTTACACTTTCATTCATTCTTTCATTTCTCCTGGGTTTGAACTCTTTCTTTAATTACTCTTTTTTGTCATTATCTTAATTTATATTGGCATTAAATACATTTATAAACAAACTATTCACTATTACTTTTCTTTATTTGTAACTTATTAAAAATGATTCCTATCTTTAAACTTAAAATAAACTTAAGAAAATGAACATGTGATAAAACTACATGTCAGAATATATATATACACACGCACAATTAATATAATTTTATGTGCTATATATTTTAGATGAATATTGATTTTCAAGACTTTTTTAAAAATCGTCTAAACAATAACGCTCTTAAAAAACAACAGCTAAGATCTTCTTTGAAGAAAGGTTATAAAAAACACAAATGGGTGTCTCAAGTCTTTTTACCATATATTTACTACTCCTACATAAATAATGAACTTTATCTACCTGCTGGCGTTTTGCAACACCCATTGTTTGACTATCGGCTTCCAAATTATATTAATTATGGTTCAGGTGGATTACTAGTTGTTAGAGGAATTTTGAAAAGCATGTTAGGAAGCGGTAAGTACGTAACAAATCTAATCTGTAATATTTAGTTTTATATGTATCAATAATATATATATATATATATATTATTGATACATATAAATATAAATATATATATATATATATATATATATATGTGTGTGTGTGTGTGTGTGTATGTGTGTGTGTGTGTGTGATGCATTGATGTTCATGTAATTGATGTATAAAAATCAGGATTTACTATTTTCTTCATGTGGAAGCAACAGTGACTACAACTATGAGTTAAATCTCATTAGCATTCAGGCTAATTACAGAAACCACTAATCTATAAAGTGATTGAATTATGCATAAATTTTGTGAAGAATCAATATTCTACTTGGGTATTAAATTAGGACTTACATTAACACAGTTTTTGCTGAAGAAAATGTTCTGTTAAATTCACCAATGTTTTTTAAAATATGTATCATTCCAAAATTTTTAAAATGACAATTCAAGTAAGATATTATTTATATATTAATCAAACACTGATTGTAATCAGATCAATATTTATTAAATAAGATCTTTGTTCTTTGTATGATAATCTACTCAGGTTTTTTTGTTATACTACATAAGCAGTTTGAAATGGCTATAAAAATATAGTCTTTTTACAAACATTAAGATATGTGTGTATATATATGAAATGTATATATGGAGTTAACTTATACCATGTAATATATGATTTACTTGAAAAAGTGTATGTTTGAAGTGAATCTATATTGTGCTGAGAGATTGACATAACTTTTGGGATGAGGAGTGGTTGTGATAAGATTGAGCTAAAGATGAAAGTTGCACTGATAAATACAAAATTTGCATATATGTATAATTAAAATTCTACTCTATCACAAATTTTAGAAGCATATGAAATAAACATCTGAAAAAATAAATGATCTAAAGAAACATTTTATTCTGAAGCAACACTATTCAGTTGTCACATGTATCTTTATTCACATGGTTCAAGAATATACAGCAGAGTTCAAATTTTAAATGAATTTAAAACTGATATTATTCTAAATTTAAAAAAAATGTTGAGTTATATTATTTATATTTAATTTAAAAACCAGTATATTAATTTTTATCTGAAATTTTAAATGTATATCTTATTTATTAATAATATCTTGTTTAAAACATTATTAAAAGTTAGGAATGTATTTATTTGGAGTGTGTAGTGTCAAAATTATGATTATAAAATGTTTGACACTTATAAATCAAGTATATTAATATAAACACACACAAGATCACAAACATATGCTATGATTAAAACTAAGTTAAAATCTAGATTGAATAATTTGTAAATTTATGTAATGTACTTATTTTTAGATGGTTTGATATAGATATGTAATCATTCTTAGCTAGAAATTTAAATTATTTGAAAAACTACTAACAATCTCACTTCATCATATTCTCTTCACCACTGTTTTATAGAAAATTTAGTTTAAATTTAATTATTACTATTTTTCTTCTTTTCTGATCTAACATAATACTTGGTTGTTACTGATATTATGGGGAGTTGAAGGACAACCTGTTAATGACTCCTGCCCAACACCAATATTTAGACAACAGAACCCTCAGAAACAAAGAACCAATGCTAATATTTAAGGACCTTGAATAGAAAACTGGTTATAGATTCACATTAAAAAAATCAGAGATAGTGCACACAGAGAGAAGATAGAAAGCAGAAGATGAATGTGCATGTATAATAGCGAGTGGCCATTTTTCTATTAACAAAAAACAAACAAACAAGTATATCTATTTCTAAGAAAGGGGTTACTTGAATATTCAAATTAAAATTAAAATTGAAAATTTAAGCAGTTAATTAAATATTGATTAAACACTGATATGAAGAACCATTTAAAAAAATGTCGTTTCTACGAGTATGTTATATTTTTATTTTCTAGTTACACACACACACACACACACATATATATATTCTCAATTTTTGAGGTTAATGCCATAATTTTTCCATACTTTCTGATGAGAAATCACTATGATCAACAATAAATAAAACCCTGTTTGAAATTATAATAAAGTCTCTATCCTGAGACACAGAAATTTTTTTCACAATAGTAGGTTGCCAAGATTGTATTAAAATCTCACTTATTAGTCAAGTTTTGCATGTTTTGTTGGACTTTTTACTGTATTTTTCTAGATAAAGTCCAACCATAATGTAATACAAAAGCAATCAATCAAAAACTGGCATTTCAAATTGAAATTAATTTATCGTGTTAATATTTATTCATTTGACTCACCTATAATCCAAAAGTAAAAACGCTTTTAATCTTATGTTTTAGCTATCAATAAGTAAAGTAGCTCAGAAATGTATACTTTATATGTGACTGAATGGATGGTAATATAATTTTATGCATATTCTTACAATATAAATAAAGTTCAATTTTCAGTGCTGGAGTCAGTTTTTTTTCCTCATGTGTCATAGCATCCGCCAGAAGCGAACCTAATAGTGAGGAATAAATAAAAGTGATTAATTTGTGTGTGTGTGTGGGGGGGGGTGCATCAAAATTTTGACACCTTAAGGCAGCGTTTCCCAACCTTTTTTGGCTCGCGTACCACTTGGTAGTACATCATGCTAAATTGTACCACTTTGTAAAAATGATTGGATTTCGTGAAATTTGTTATCACATAATGAGACAAAATACATTGAAACACGCCTAAATGTCACGCCGGATTATAAACTCACTGTAACACACACACACACACATATATATATATGTATGTGTTTGTTCAAAGTTTTATATTTATCTACTATTTTGTCATATTTCGTTTACTAATAAATGGTTTTAATAAAAACACAAAATTATAAAAAAACAATATATTTTATCATAATCAAATATATTTATAAAATAAATTTAATGAGATCCTTGTGCTTGTTTCGAAGAACATAATTTTTTGAAATTTGGTTCAAAAGATGCGTTCAATCTGTTTCGATACTTATTTTTAAAAAAAATATATGAAGAAAAAGCTCTTTTTACTAAGTCCGTACTAGTAATAATAATTTAAGAGCGTTCACAGAAAGTTGTTCATATTCTTTAATGTTTAACCAAAAATTAATTAGATTGTGTCGTTTGAATTCTACTAGTAAAGTTCTGTCACATGATAATTCTATTAAATTTTCTTTATCTTTATTGATAATGATGTAGCTTTTTCTAAATTTTCTTCATAGAATGGGTTTGAATTCCAATTATCATTTGTGTTTTCGGGTTTTGGAAAATATTCTATGAAAGACAATTTTAATCCTGTTAAATGTGCTATTATATTTTCTCGTATATCTTGAGACAGAGTAACCTTATTTTCAAACAAAAAAAATATGTAGAGTTTCGAATACTTCCGGTTGATTGTTTTTAATACTTATATATATTACTGTTTCCAAAAATCTAATTTCTTAATCATACTTTCAATTTTATCATTAACATTAAAGATCGTTATCGACTGTACATATTAACAACTTTACTGTATAATATTATTAATTAAAATAATTTTTATGAATTATAGGAAAAAATATTTCTGGTATTTTTATGATTTTTTTTAATTTTTTATGTACGCCATTATTGATTATTTTTCGTGTACCACCAACCAGCAACTCGCGTACCACCAGTGGTATGCGTACCACAGGTATTGTAATAAATATCATATCTACTTAAATATCTCCAGCTATATTTCATATTATTTAATAGTGTTTAAATTATTTTATTTATGGGAGTACCAATTAACTTGGGTTTTGTAAATTGGATTATAGGATGATACAATTGACATTGTACAGAAAACCTCTGTTGAATTAAATTTTAAACTCACTAATATTAGGCATGTGTTAGATGATTATACAAGAAGTAAGAAATAAATAAAAGTGTCATAGTTTTTTTTATTTACATTACAAATTGATAATTCATTAAATATTACAATGCATTTAAGTTAAAACTTTATACTCCATTTATATTTACAATATATTAAAATGAGATAATATCCTTGTAATTAGAAATAGCCTTTAACCTTCAATCTAATCAAGAAATTATCAATTACTACTAACTGACAATTCCTGAGGACAAATCAGTTTGTTTATTAAACCTATAATAATTCTTTTGTTTTGAGATTTTTGTTGAAGTAACTAGCTCTTATATTGATTTCAATCCACAAGGAATTATATATATATATTGTACCCTTTTCTATAGGTCAAGAAATAGTTATAATGGTCAATTACAAAAAAAATTTTAAAATTTGAGTATATATTTATTGATGTATTGAATATATTAAATTTATAGAGTCTGTAAAGTGCAATTTAAAGCTAAAGCAAATACCTGATACGTAAAATCATTTAAAAAATTAGTTAAATAAAGAGTAAAGAATTGCTCATATGGTTGTAAAAGCTGGCCATATTAAAATAACACAGCTATCAGTAATAAAAATGTATTTAATAAGTCAATTTTAATAACTTTAAAACTTAGAATAAATTAATATTATATAGTATTTAAATTTATAAACTATATTAAATAATAAAAATTAGTGTAATGTATTTGAATAGTAAATATTATGATGTTGAGAATTGTATTTATTTCTATATTTTTTCTAAATTATTTCTTCAAAATTTTATATAAAAATTTTATATAATATAAGTGCAGTAAATTTATTAAGACAGACAAAAATAGACAAAACACCGGAAACGATTACGTAATTGTCTGGAATATTTTATACAAGCACTTGTTTCAATTAATACCAATATTTTAAAGTATTTAAATAATATTATAGTAGAAATGGATAGAATTTATTAAACATCATAATAAAAATAAGTAGTGAATAATTTTATTAAATATTGTTTTGAAAATTATTTTAAAAGTGTTTAAATTGATTTAAATATAATAATTAGTTTTAAATAATAATTAGATAGTGTTTAAGTGTTACATTATCAGTTTAAAACTTTAGAAAATTATTTATAAATCCAAGTAGGATTGACCAATAGTAATAGAGCTTGGCAGACTCCCAAAATTGCGCTAATTAATTGTATAATCGAGGAGAACAAGAATTGACAGACTCGAGTGAAGAGGTAAAAATTTTGAGCTCTCTAATAATTTCTTTTCTCCAATTTATTCAATTTTTCAATATAATTCCAATAATATCATTAGAACAAATTAACTGACAATTTTTAAAATCATAGAGAGAGTCTTAAAATAAATATTTTAAAGTTTTCATAAATTATGTATCACTAACTTAATCGAACCTGCCAGTGAATTCTATAAAAGTACAGTCGGAATTTTCAGTATAAAAAATATGGATAGATTCTTTAAAACCAGTTTTAAAGTTTATAACATTTCAAAATTGTTTATATTGTTCATTGATACCGCTTATATAGTGTATCCAAAGGAAACTGCTTTTACGCGTGTAATATAGATGAAAAGACATTGTGTGCAAAGTTCAGAAAGAGAATAAAATATAAAAATCATTATGATTCATCTAAGAATAAATGGACAAATATAACTTTAAAATTAAAATTATTGGAATTGCTTTCTTTAAGATGACCCGAAAAAGAAGTATACTCTAGAAAAAAAAAATAGTTAAAGATCAAAAAATAATGTACATAAAATTAAGAATGAATGAAATAAAGCTTGCTAAAGAGAAATATTTGTATAAAGAAAAATACGGAAGAGGAATATAAAAAAATATTGGATCCATAAAACGCAATTGGTACCTAAAGTATTAAATATTCGTAGTCTAATTAAAAAGGAGAAAGATGCATCGACGCACCGAGGGAATATTTGCCAGAACATTAAAAAAAACTTCGAGGGATAACTAACTAAAATATATTTTAATAATCTGATGCTAAAAGCTAAAATTAAAGATCGTCTAAACAAATTTATTAAATAAACCAAGTTATTTTAAAACTTTGAGAGTCATAATGGAGAACATTCAGATAAAAGAAGAAGAGTAATATTATGGAACTAAACAAGATTTACCATCAGAAAAATATTTAATTATGGTTTGAATTATTTTTTATTATTATTATAAGCATAAGGTTTCAGAAAACGATAGGGAAACAAAATACATTAATTTGGTATATATAATATTATATGAAATATGTTTGATTTTGAATGTTTTTTAATAAAATTGTATGTGTGTAATTGTATATTTGCGATGCTCGAAGGAAGGAAAAGAAGCCTACTGCAAAGCCTAATCCGAAGATAACAATTGTTTTTTGGTAACATTTATAATTATTGATGATATAATGTATGTTTTATTTATTTAGATCAGCCGAAAATTGAATGAATGTAATACAAAAGTTTTATTATTATTATTATTATTGTAAAACACATTTAAAACAACACATTGAAACATTTTGAGATGTGATTAGATTTTGAAAATATGCATACGATAGTCATTTTATTTGTTGATAAATAATAATTTAATATAATCGATGATTATATTGCATTTTCTATTAATTTTTCCTATTGGGATATTTGAATATTATTTTAGTAAAAAAAAAAAAATGTAAAGGATGAATATACAGTGTTATAAAGTGAGATAAATTATTCTTAAGGGATAGAGAAATGATTTTATAGTAGCGAATCTTGTTTGTTGTTTTTGTTTAAAAAGTTGTTCGTATTTTATTGATGCTTGATATAGTGAAAATCTAGAGAGATAATTTGGGTAGTGACTTGGGAGTACAGGGGTGATTTGGAAACCAAGATGATGTATGAAAATCTAGGATGATACAGGGAATGGAAATAAGTAGTTTTGTGAGAGAATCAGCATAGTTAACATAGCCCTATGGCTGATCCACATTTCGTTTTATAGGTGATAATCAGCGTAGTTAACGTAGCCCTACGACTGATACACATGTTGTCTTGGACAGTGTTATTTTATATTTTGTGTGAGTTGCCTTGATGTTTGGTAAAGCTGAATAAATAGCTGCCACATCACTTTCTTATCTTAAGGGTTAATAGACAATAAATGTTGAACCTGTTCACACTGTTCCATGCATTCTTAAAGTACATTGAAAACAAGTTATCCATCTTTCTTCCCAATATCCTATACATCTTTCGCTATCTTAATCTGTATTTTGTGCTACTACATCGTATATGATAAGTTTATTGAAAGGAAAACAATAGATATTTTAGAATGTATGTTATGATTTTACTTGGAATAAGAATAGTTAAGAGTTAACTAAGAATAGATTATAACCATTGAAAGAAAGATACAGATGTCCTAAATAATGGAAGAAGTTATAGAATCATTTTAATTTAGAAATAAACTATAATTTTTTGTAAAAGTATATCAAATGAGAATATACAAAATATTAAAATATATTTTCACGCTCTTTTTATTATTAATTATATTTTAAAGAGATAAGTGTTGCATATTTAAAAATACTATAACACTCGATAATTATTATCATATATTTGAAATTGTAACAGGGTGATATTTAAACACATTATAATATTATACAGGAGTATGGCTTATGCAAAAACGCATTATAATTTATATGAGCATGGGAGAACAAACATTAGAGTTAATCATAATATTTAATAATATGCTGTGTAATTTGTTTAAAGTAACAAGAAATGTAAATTTTCTTTTTTTAAAGACCATATTGATTATAAAGTGTGACGTTATAAAATATTGATCCACAAAAATAATTTAGAATATTGTAAATTTAGTATATTTAAAAGGTAAAAAATGTTGTTACTCATAAGTAGTTCAAATAAATAGTGTGATAAACCTAAAGAAAATAACTAAAATAATTTTTAAAATGTATAATGATTGGATTAACTATAAAGAAGTACAAAATTGTAGAATTAACATTTGTCATGTGTAAGGAAAGAAGGATATCCGTTGTAAATAAGATGTAAATAGATTTGTTTTATTTTTACTTAAATTTATTTGATGTTAATAAACTTTGTTAAATTTATTTTATTAAAACTTGTGTCTGGGTATTGTTTTCACTACATCATGGTACAAATTCACAGAATGTTTTCACAACCACTGAAGTACATTTTGCACAAAAGATAACTAAAAATATGTTTAATCTTAATTATTATTGATGTTCTTATAATTAAGTAATTATAAAATTGCATTAAGTTATTGGTCATAAATCCACTATCCTAATATTTTGATAAATTATATGCTATTAATTGCCACTTACTTTATTTATCAGATTATCTAAACACTACCACTTCTTAGTTTACTTTATTGTTTAAAGACAAAAGATGATATTGATATTGATTGATTTATTATGGTAATAAATTTGCAATAAAAGAAATTTATACCAATTTGATTAAGTAAGAAAGATTGTAATCATTATTGTTATTAATTGCAGTGTAGTAGATATGGCATAAAATCCTTTACCATATGTGCTACCGCATTTTGTTGAAGTATAAATAAAGATTAAGAACCTGAGATTATAATTTATTGAGCTAGATGATGATTATTATTATTAAAGATAACAGAATTAATATTATAGTTATTAAATGAGTCTTAGTAAGTAGACGTTGTGAAAGTCATAAGAATACTATGTAGTTATTATTTGAAATAATAGTATAAAGGGGGGATAGTGTTCTTATGCCATTGAGGTGGTATCCTGTGGGATATTGGCTCAATGTGATCTACCTTGCCAACTCGTATTTCCACTTCTCATCTCATGAATACATTAAATCTTTATGTTAATTTACTTTAAAACAGAACCTAAGTTAATTTTTAAGAAATTTGAGCTAGTAAAACATTTTTTAATATAATATTTAATTATTAGAGCTAGAACCCGGTGACGTTAAATATAGTAATCTATTTATTTGTAAGTGGAGGTACGAGGTCGACGGCGGGCACGGTTAGAATATATATATATATATAATTAGTTTCCAACCAGTAACCACCTAAACATTCACAGTAAATATAGCAACCAATATTTGAAACTTGTGTCAAGGCAATCTTCACACCTTTTAATAGCAAGAATGGACATCCATTCTTACTAATGGTCCATTGAATATATATGGACACTTAAAGATTGCAACTTGACTAGTGAGTATGAAATATTGTTACAATGAAGTTTAAATAAACCTTTTTAAACATGAAATAAACATGTCACTATAATGTACACTAATAAATAGTCATCTAAAACATTACTTTATGCAATACTTTTAAATTGCCCATGTATTATTTAGAAATAATAAGCGAAATAGTGCCTAAAGCTAATCTGGGATTATATATATATATATATATATATATATATATATATATATATACTTCTATATATATTGAATATATATATATATATATATATATATATATATATATATTCCATGCTTATAGAAGTGTGATATAATAGCAAGTTTTTAGAAAAACTTCATCAAATTTTAAATGTGTTTTTTTTACAAGTAGCCAAACAAAACAGATAAATCTCTGCAATTATTCTTTATCCAAGACTCAATAACTTAACATTATTGGATGACTATTATGATTACTCAAGAAATTATGACATGGAAATAAAACAATTTTTTTCTAAATTTGGCTGCATCTTTAAACATCATATTATACCTTTTTTAAGTTTGATATAATTCTTTCTTTTTAAATTAAAATTATTGACAATATTTTGTTCTTTTACTTTTTAATATAAGAGAAGTATTTAGTATGTGTTATGTTTTTATACTTGTACAGTTAAAATGTCATTTTTACTTGATCTGATGCCATCTTAGCTAAATAGGATAACAATTACAAGCATTACTATGTTTCTAGGAGCCTGCAGATCAAAATCTCTGCATTTTTCCAAATTCTTTCTTAGTCTTCTGTAGTTTCATTTATTCGACTTTAAAAATCAAAATCAGTATATTGAAATTTTAATGTAACTCATTTTAAAATTAAGTAATATTATTGAATTGATTTTATTTCTCTTCTGAACTATTTTTTTAATAAACTGATGATAATAATGATGATAAAAGTAAGTAATATTTTGGATACATATGTTTAAATAAAGTTTATCTATGAGTCTATTTTTGGATTAAATTGAGTTTTAATGTTTTGCAATTATCTTCAATCTTACAATTTAAAACAAATTTCTGAATAAGAAGGATAATAAATGCAACAATTATCTATTAAAATAATAGATTTATACATCTGAATATTTTCATTTAGAGATGCTCTGTTTGATGTTTACTTTCTTTTATGCTATTATGGATATCTGTTGTGGAATTTCTGTAGTTTTTTTTAAATGGCTAAACTGAACCTAATGTATACTGATTTATTAATTTAAAAAAATCTGAACAGGTCAATATGTTCCAATAGGTAGTGAAATCAAAATAATTTAATCCAGTCTTCATATGGTTGATAGATTTATATATATATATATATATATATATATATATATATATATATATATATATATATATATATATATATATATATATATATATATATAAAAAAAAATTTATATATATATATATAGTCTAATTTCAAAATCATTTGCCAGATTAGTTCAAGAAGATTTTTAGAATAACAAAAAAGTTATTTTTTTGTATAGTTTATTAAAAATTTCTGATGATATTCATACAATAACTGATCAATAATTATTAAAGAAGAAAACAAAAGTGTATATGATTATATTTTTATTTTATATGTATATATTTTATTTTTAAAAATAAAACTAAACAATTTTTAGCATATCGATAATAAAGAAAACCATGGCTGGATATGATGACCATGTATTGTGAAATTGTTCACTAACACTTTTAGCAACATTAGTACAATATTTTGAGATATTATAAAAAATTATAAATGCAATTTTTGATTTTAAAGGAGTTTTGTATTTATTCATTCCATTTTAAAAATAAATTTTAGTCATCCTATGGGAACCATTGGTAAATGTCAAAATATCGTTTGTTCTCATCATGTATTCCAATTAATATCCTTTATTCAATATTTGCAAAATTGGAATATGATTATTTAGAATATTCTTCATTTGTAAATTTATATTCTATCAAATCAAGTCCAATTTACTAAACTTTATTATAAAATAACGCTTTTATACTAAAATCAAATGTTGAATGCTTACAAAAAGTTTCACCAGGGTGAACAATACAAATACCATGCTATTGAAACGGTAAAAATAAAATGTTGTGCAATGTTTTTAATAATAATCTGTTAATAATTAGTAAGCAAGTATTTATGTACTTTTGGAATACTGATGAATTGGTGAGATGGGAGTGGATGTATTGACTATAAAAATGTAAAATGTGATTGTGCTGTGATCTTGTTCTCTTGGAGGTAAGATGTGCCATATTTATACATTTCAGAATAATGATTTCTATATTTTGTCGTTTTATGTGTTGCAAGATTCTTTTTTTCAAGGCCTGTTTTTAATTGTCAAGTTGAAGTGTCTCAGTTACAGTGAGACTTCTAGTGAGTAATTGTTTATCTTCACAATGTATAGCACATCTTAATATAATTCATGTTCTTTGTAGAATATATCTACTCCACTGCTCCATTCAATATTGATATCTAATCCCCGGCTCTTTCAGTTTAAATATATATGTTGTTTATTTTCTGATGATATATTACATGGTCGATACTTTCAAAATATTTGCTGATATATGGGTGCATTAGCCGAATTGTTTTTTTGTTGTTTTTTTTAAATAATAAAACATGTTTTCCAAATATTTTTGCTTTTATTGAAAAAAAAATATTTCTAATTTAATAAATGTTGTTTATTATTGCTTATATTTAACAAAAATAAAAAAAAATAAACACTAATTAAGAAAAATATTTACTGCAAAAATAAATAAATAAATCTGTTTATAAATAATTCTTTTATAGTCATACATGTTTTGGTCTGGATTTTATAAACGGTTGTTTTAAATGAACAGGTTTTTATATTAATATTTTGAAATACTTTCATTGTAATTGAATCTTATAAATAATATACGTAAATATCATGTGAATTTAAAATAATTTGAAACATACATACAAAAAAGTGAATAATCGAATGGCCTTCTTGTTCGACAGTACATAAAAAGACCAAGAGCTGGAATTGTCAGAAGATTTGAAACTAACAGAGAACTTTCCACTCTGAAATTAGATACACTATTATCGCATTTAATCATCCAAGGTAGAATATATATATATATATATATGTGTGTGTGTGTATGTATTGAATTTATAATAATTTGCTACATGGGTGTAAATATAGAACTTTAATAGAGTAGTATATTTTGATAAAATATACATAATCACTACTTCTAAATATAATATATGTAAACAAATTATATTGCTGAATATATATAGCACTGATGATTACTCTCTTGAAACAGCTGTTGCTATAAAGTGTTGATCTGCCACAATGTTCAATAATTTATGTAATAAAAGAAAGGCTGACTCTTTTTGTGCTCTATTCTCCTTACGTAGGTGATTATTATGAATATACATATCTAACAACCACTCATGAGTTAGTATAGAATGTGAAGACAGACAAATAAACATTAAGAATTGAACAGGAGTTTTTTTAATGATCCTACAACTTGAATATCAGAGATTGATCTTTAAGTCTAATTATTTAATTTATAATACCCTCTTTCAACATTCATTTTCTTAAAAATTTTGCACTTTGTCTAATTATTATTTATTTTGTATTCAATCCTAAATCATATCTGAAAGAAATCTGTATTTTACTTTTCAAATATATATATATATTATTATATATTTTTTTTTTTATTTATATATATATATATATATATATATATATATATATATATATATAACAGAAGTTAATTCAAACTTAGAAATCTTGGCTTTAGAATTATTTATCATATCATTTATATTATTTGAAGAGAAAAAAAATAATCCTACACAAACCACTATAAAGTTTTATTAATTAATTTAGCTTGTTGATTAGATATAAAATTGAAAATATTAATGTATTTGTTACTGATATGTTGAATGTTGGTTATGGAAGGAATATTATTTATAATATAATTACAAAATATAATCAAAATAAACGTAATAATAAGAAAATATTAAATAAATTAAAAAGTGATAAATGGATTTCTATTCCTTTTATATCTAATCAACAAGCTAAATTAATTAATAAACGTTATAGTGGTTTGTGTAGGATTTTTTTTCCCTTCAAATAATATAAATGATATGATAAATAATTCTAAAACCAAAATTTCTAAGTTTGAATTAAGTTCTGTTACTATATATGTTGATATGTGGTTGTGGAATGAAATATATAGGGGAATCAAAATGTACATTACAAAAATGATATAATGATCATAAGATTATTGTATAAATGTGTACAGAAAGAAAATGTATCTTCAGTAAGTATGAATAATCTATCAATTATTTTTGATCATAATAGATCATGTAATTATGGTTTTAAATTTGATAATAGAGATGTAAAAATTATTCAAATTGAAAGATGTAATGAAGAACGGAAAATTAAAGAGTCAATGATGATATCTAGAAATAGAAAGGGTTTAATGAATAGACAACCAACTAATATAAAAACAACAGAATTGTGGAAAATTTAAATGGATTGAATGATGAGTAATATAAGTTTTTTATTTTCTGTACATTTGTATTAATGGTTGATAAAGATTATCAGTGAAACAATTGAAAGTACTTCAGGTAAAGAATATATTATTTAATTTTGAATACTGTGTTAAATAAATTTGTTTGAATTATTATTATATGATTTAAAAATACAGACATTTAATGGTTATATATATATATATATATATATATATATATAACCATTAAATGTCTGTATATATATATTTACAGTATCTATATATATATATATATATATATATATATATATAAAGATACTGTAAATGGGAAATTGGTTGTACTTATATGTTGGACTATTTCCATCATCTCACATCAAATAATGAATTAATATCTTTAGCAACTTTTTTAATTTTGCTTAAAATTTTCCAATTGCATTCAACTGTTAGTAATTGAACACAGATTAACATATACACTATGTTTCAAGTAGTGGTTATCTTTCTTGTTTTTCAGGTGTAGCTGGTATAATCAATAACAATAATTTGGAACTTTAGATTCTTGCATTTTAAATTTTAAGGTAATGCTCTAACCAACAGAGTTTAGTTGGTTAAAGAATGCAATAATTTAAAAATCAAGTTTTGATTTGTATGCTAGTCCCTGCTGCACCTGAAGAAATAAGAATTTAAACAGGCAAAACTCTCCATATAGTAGTGCCACTCAGTGCCAACCAGAGTAATCAATGGATGACAGAAGGCTTATGCATAAAATCCTGATCTAGTGTCTACTCATTCAATATCCCCAGACTAGTTTCTGGCTTGTGTGGCCTTCATCAGTGAGGAGCTTTGAAACTTAGAGCACTGCACCTAGATCTTAGGATCTAATGCAACTTTCCAGCAGCCACCTTTTATCTCTACTTAGCTGCAAAACTATGAGAACAAAATTGAAAACAATAATATTTTTAATTCAAGCTCAATAGTCTATATAGTCATATGGGACTAAACTCTGTTCAGTAACCATACATTTTGGTGTCTTTGGCTCTTTAACAAGCATAACCACCACTATTATATTAGGCAGGATTGGTGTTAAACCACCAAACACCACATGATCACCATTTATTATGCTAGCACATTATTGTTATTAAAACAGGGAAAACTCTACATACAGTAGCACCACTCAGTGCCAACCAGACCATTTCTTATGCTAGCACATTACTGTTATTAAAACAGGCAAAGCTCTCCATATAGTAGTGTCACTCAGTGCCAACCAGACTAATCAATGGATTCCAGAAGCTTCTGGCTTCCATTGGTTATTCTGTTTGGCACTGAATGACGCTACTGTATGGAGAGTTTTGCCTGTGTTAATAACAGTAATGTGCTAAAATAAGAAATGGTAAAGCTTCTGGAATCCATTGATTACTCTTGTTGGCTCTGAGGGGCATTACTGTATGGAGAATTTTGCCTGTTTTAATAACAGTAATGTGCTAGCATAAAAAATGGTGATCATGTGATGTTTGGTGGTTTAAGAAAAAGAATAATGCCACTCAATTCGTTATGTATATGTTAACATGTTTAAATAAAATTTAAAAATTGTTTTAAAAATATCCAGTAGTTAATGTTAGGTGATGGAAATATTCAACATGTAAATACAAATATAAATTGAGTTTGCCTTTTTCAAAAATCATGTTAAATATCAGCATAAAACATTTTTTAGGAAATCTTTTTATTATTTTGTTTCACATACAGAACTTTATGAACAAAAGTTCATGCAAGCATAAATTTTTTATCATCACATGTTTTAAGATTATGGCATTATGATAATAGTCTCAATATATTGAGGAAATTTTTTATATTTTCCAATAATCATTAAGTTATGTTGATGGGGGAGGGGATAATGACTCATGTCCATGAAATAAAGTTGTGATTAATGTTATCTATATATTCAAGCCATGTAGATGATGTAGTGTACCATATGTGGCTTTGTGGAGAGTGCCATTTTGGTGCTTAAATATCACATGCCCTCTCAAGCAGCTAAATATTTGATTGTACTTTATATACTTGAAGTCATAAATTATTATGACAAAATATTCTTTATCTTGTTAAATGATACACCAGTATATTGTAGTCAGAGTAATATATCAGAATCCAAGTCTGCATTTCTGTTCAAATATAAATATTTTCAAATAAATTTATATCATTATGCTGATAGTTAATCAATCAAAAAGTTGCTTTCCATTTCTATGTAACATAGAAGCTGAAATTTTGAATGTTATTTTTTCTAGTTTTTTGTAGATTGTATTCAGTACATAAGGGATATTTACTAAGACATTAAAGCCAATTGTTTGACACTTTAATAGGTTTATAAATGTAGATGATAGCAATCAACCCTTAAGCTATTAAAAATCTCAACCTACAATCAAGACAACCTCCTTTAACAATAAAGGTCTGACACAGTTTGATATGTTTATACTGAAACAGTATTATCTGTCTATCATCCTTTTTCACCTACTATGTGTCATAGTATTCTTCCCTAGTTCAAACGCCTCACAGTTCATGTACATAAGCTTATAATTTGGTTTGCTAGCTAATAGCATATATTAATGTGTATGTGCAGATATGTGCATACAGTTATAATTTTAAAATAATTAAATTAAAGTAAGTTGTGAACATCATTTTACGTGTGGGAGCACATCTATGTATATATGCGAAGGGAACTTGTAATGTGATAGATATAGTAAACATTACAGATTTTCTAATTTATTTCTAAGTTATCTTTTAAGTTATTTAATTTACAGATTTGTTGGTATTTGCATGTAAATCTAAAATTCAGGGGTGTCTGTCTTATACTTATAGCAGAATGTTGACAACTTAAATCTCTTTTTAAAAAAGTGAAAATCAAGGTCATTGGTTTTTCAGAAATACCTCTCATGAAATATTATTTACTCTCATTAAATTGTAAACTAAGAGCCAGAGATTTGTAAAGATTTAAAAATAAAGGGCAAAGACAAAACCATTAACCTGGCACCACTTGTCAATAGCCCTGCCAGTTTTTTTGTTCTTATTAATATTTATCCTGGCTATTAAAACTTAAAAATTGAAAATTAAAAGTTGTAAATAACTTTTATTGCCTTGTGAGAGGGATGAGAAAGAGTTAATAAAAAACCCTAAAATTCAGACATTGATGTTTACTCATCACTCTTTTTACAATGAAAATCATAGAGTGAGATTGACTGGTTGCCACCTTACTTCTCAGAGAATTGGTGCAGAATGGGGATGATGTTCAAGACCTACAGCCTACGAATAAGACATCGGACAAGACAGCCTAATGGAGAAAGTGGCCACCTCAGCTAGAAGAAGATCAGTAAATTTCTTCCTGCAGAACTCTATAAAATTAAAACTTAAACTATTAAATAAAGTTATAATTCTAAAGCTAGCTAAATGTTGAATGTTCATAATTAATAAATAAACTTAGTAAAATAGTTTTTAATGAAACTATAATGTAAATTTAATAATAATAATCCTTGTAAGAATCTTGCCTGCTTAATAAATATTTATAATTGATAATTTTCTTAACATAATAATTGTAATCAGTTATTATTATTTATCTGTCTCTTTTTAATTTGTGGTCATGCCTATTATTTATTTTATATACTGTTAATTCATTAATTTATGTTATGCCTTCATTCAGAGCAGAGATTGATAATAACAATAATTTTGGAGAGCTGATTAGAACTCTCATTTAGCTAATTTGTATTGCTGTGTTTAAGCTACTATGTTTTGGCTTATTGTATAATTCAGGTTTGCATATTAAATGTCTATTTAGTTAAGTGATAGTGAGAATGATACTTTAAAGCATATTATAATAATTAGTAAATAAGCATTTATTTTATAGTGCTATGTTTTATAAATTGTAATACATTAAAGATCAGCATATTCATTTATTATTAACACTTGTAAAAGCGTATGCACAATAGCTTGAAAAGGCTAATCTTTAATGTATTATAATTAATTAAGTTATATTTTAAGTCCCAAATATGCTTTACTCCTCCTTAGTTTATTTTTATAAACTATATGGATTACTGGGTAAACTAGATTACTTATAATTACTCCCTTTTAGCATGATTTAAGCATACTAATTATGAACCGGCATAGATTTAGCACTTTAATAATTTTAATATTTATATTTTAGAAAGCATTATAAATGTGTTTTCATAAAACACACAGATACAGTATATACCTTGCTACATATATATATATATGTTGATACAAAGATTTTCATGCATTGAACATATAAAAGACATATTTTGCGGGTTCATCCATGTTAAAAAATTTTAAATATTGATATACTGACATTTCAATTTGTGTGATCAAGTCAAAATTTCAGTATATCAATATTTAAAATTTTTTAACATGGATGAATCCGCAAAATATGTTATATATATATATATATTATTAAAATGGGCTTTGATTTTAAGGACCACTCCATTATTTTATTTGAGAACTGGAACATGAGAGTCCAGATTATTTTATAACCTGATCCAATCCCTGAACTAAATGTTTACTTATTTTAAGATCATAAGTCATACATCCCATGGAAACTGAGTATTTGATACTGAATCTCATGAATGATGGGCTGCATCTCATTTATTTTACATGACACCATAGTCTTGGAAGTTATGCTACAAATCCCCAGTTTACCCTCCATAATATTATTCATTCAGCCTTGTCTGAACCTCAGATCTAGTTTATATAATGCAAACTGTGTAAAGAGCACATTTATTGCTCATTACATAATGTTAGTAGATTATTTATATCTGATGTATGATTTGATTATCAGCAAACCTCATAAAGATGCCATACCATAATTAAGGCAATGATTAGACCATGGTTTATTAAATTTGTAATTAACTCTTTTAAATTATAGTGCATCAAGTGAGATTGTTTTTTCACTCATCATTGCTACACCTGTATGTGTAAGTCTTAATGCAGTTTTATATTTGTATTATTCTGGTGTGTTAATAATTAAATATTTAAACTTATATATGTTTAGTGTGTTATTCATAGTTTTTTACCAAATCTTATCTAAATCTACTCTTAATTTAGTACTAGTTATTAAGATATGCATTGTCTAGCCAGCCATAGATGTGTGCGTTTAGTTAAACTAAGTAATTTAGTCATTTATTCCCAGAGTCTCTTCCTTCACACTTTTCTACTGCCAGCACCTGAATTAAGAAACTCTGAGTGTAGCTTTATATATGTCTTTTATAGGGTAGTAAGTCATGGAGTGTTCATGGAGGAACTGAGGTGTGGTCTGATTCGAGGTCTCAACTCCTCATCTAGATCAGTCTTGTGGTAATTTGACAAAACTCAGGATTTTGTTGCATTAATGTACAAGTCTGACTATTCCCATATCAACAGTAAAGATTACAACTTAGTCAAGTTGCAATCTTTAGTGTCTATATAAGCATAGCAGACCATAGATAAAGATGGTAGACTTTTATTGTTAAAGGAGATTGCTTTGAATACAGATAGAGATTGTTGATAGCTTAAGGGTTGATTGTTATAACGTAAGAAATATTATATAAATCATCTTTTGGATGGACAAAAACAGCACAATGACAATACTGTCCATATTTAATATACAAAAGTTCCAGAAAGTTCTCATTTTTCATGTTAATATTTTAAAATGTAATATTTACTCTCAAGAAGACATACTAACTTCATTGAACTATATATTATCTGTTTCAATACTAATATGCTACAGACTTAACATGAATGTATTAATGGATAACCAGTTGCTTTTAAATATTATACAAAGTTTTTAATTAAATGAATCAAATGTCTTTATAATATTTTATAAAGGACACCCTTAGTAATACAATATTTTTAAATTTTTCAGCTAACAAAAATTGCCATTTATAATCCTTGATAGTTTTCTAAAACCATATCAAGTGACTAGTAATCATTTATGTATGATTTAGGAAACAATGTACTCAATAAAATTGTTTGGTAACATTTTTCTGTAGTGATTATTGTTATTATCATCAACATCATCATCATTATTATTATCATTATTTTTTACCATTATTATTGGTCTTATCATAAAATTACCATATTTTATATATTTTCCATTACCAAAAAACATGTTCAAATGTTTAAACTTAAATGAATCAATTAAATCAATATATAACTCAAAATATTCACTGCAATTTCTTATATCTGATTGTCAAAATATTACCAACATCTATTCAAAATATTATTAATATATTGTATTAGGAAAAAAATCTAGAAAAATCAAATTTTCGTATCACTCTTCATTGGGTAGCCATTTATAATAGATCATTTGTTTTAGATCAATTAGTTATAACTATATAATTCATTGATGTCCCAATTGGGCATCCATTTCATAATGGTACAAGATTTTGCCTCATCAATTGCATCACCAACTCATTATGTTGGTCACCATTTTATGACAGAAAATGGTTTAGATCAAATTATTTTGCAAACAAATAATTAATGTTCATCAATTTGGGCAAACCAATCTGTAACTAACTATTTTACTCCCTATCCCTATCTTTCATATCTGGGTGCACCTGGGCTATCTGAACCTAGATAAAATCACATTGTATTACTATTTATAATGGTGACTGGTTAAAACCTCAGTTGGTACATTATTTATAATGATATGTAGGATTTCCATTTTATAACAGTATATCATTTGCAATCATGTTGATGGTAAAACATCTTACTTAGTGCATAATTGTGCAAAGAAATTCTTAAACCAATTCTCATATAGATCATATTTAATCAATCAATATTATAAATCTTGAGAGCTCATATTGACTAATATAACATCATGCCTTATTATTTCATATTTAATAATGTAACATAATAAGTTTTATTAGTTCATATTTAATAATATAACATCATAAGTCTTGCTAGTTCGCTAAATCTCTATAGGTCATCAATGGTAGTCATATCCTTTATGCTGAGTCACAAACAACAAACAAAATAAAAAAAAACATTATTTATAGTCATTTAATATATTTATCTAGATGATTTCTCAATTAACAAAATGATGATGATGTTAATAATACTCCCAGGCATAGCTTTATAACTAACTCATAACTAACACAAATCATGTCTTTTATTAATTTATAAGTGATGAACCATTATACCAACTCTCCATCACCTAATGGATAACCTATCAACCATGGGTTAATATGCATGGCTTCTCTAGGTAATATTATTTAGTTTTCTAATATTTTCAATTTACTTCTTAAAATATTATTACATTTGTAAACTCTGTTTTATGATTGGAATTCACCAGAGATGGCGATGACTAAACTATCTTTCACAAAAAAAAAATCACCGACTGTAAGAAACATATAAACTTCTTTAATCAGAAAAATTATATTTTATTATTGGTTATTCATTAATATATGAACAAAATTTTTATCAATAATAAGAACCATAATTCTTCCTCCCCCCTCTTTCTAATTTCCCCAATATAATTTAAACTTAATCGTTAATGGCATATAATATACATGAATGTTAATGCATTTAATAAGTGTTAAAGTATCACAAATCATTGAATACCTAGATTTCACAAATAAACACCCATTGCATGCACTTGCTTGCATAATATATATATATATATATTCACATAAAAATTTATATTCAAAACCTTAAAAAAAAATCAATTGAAAAATATGTAGAGAAACTTTACTTAAATTATAAATATAGAAATATCTAAAATAAATCTGCTTCAAATTATAATTCTCATTCATCTTAATTTCTATTAAGCTAGGTTACTGATTATCTAAATCTACCCCTCACTACAATATATTTCTATCCTTGTTATCTTTTCAAAATTTGAGCATTCATACAGAACACTTATCCAAGCATACAGATGCTATCATGTGTGTGTGCTATTTCCTATTATTAATAAATCTTGTCTTCAACATTTATTTTATAATCAGAATGATATATAAACAATATTTTCTCTATTCCTGATACCCAAATTAATAAATAATAATAAAAAAACATCCTTTAAAAATACATTTATAAATGGTTACATAATACATTGAAAAAGTCAATATTCGTAATTATTCAAAATCCCCTTTTTTAATTATTGACATTTATTTTAATACTTTGGGGAGAGAGAGAAAGACAGATGAATTTAAAAGAAAATTGTTAAGAGTCATTGACAAAATACAAATAAAATTGATATTGCCAGGCTCTTCTTCTACTTTTGATGTAGAGACTGTTTCAGTTAATTTAATAAATTTCATTGAGAGTAGGTTTTGGTCAAGGCTAGACATTTGAATACAGCCCATATCTTTGTTTGACATGTGTAGATATATTAATTATAGTAATTTACAGGAAATTTTCCAGTTTAATCTTAGGCTTATCATTTTTTTATGTTTTACTGTGATTATGATGACGATGTTGCACAGACTGCATTTTTTTAAGGACATGACTTTAATATTGCGATGAGTTTCTAATTTTTTCCTCTTCTTTTCTTCTGTTCCATATATGGCTTAGTAATAGATAAATGGATATATTGTGTTCTATATTTGAGTCCATTAATGGCAGAGGTGCAGCAATAGCAGGGTTCACAGTTTTCTTTGGTCTGGAGAACAGCTACATAATGATATTTGTCAAATTTATTCTCAAAATAAATTCTTCAGATGTGTATAAAGTTCTTGGATCAGTCCATGGACCCATCCAACAAAAATAGATCAAACCTAGCCCTGCATTTTTTATAGAATTTCCACAAACTTATATAAATTAATGATGTGTTGGTTCTGAGAAGCAATATCATTGAACATTTAACAATTAGAAAAAAGTGTCTCTTCTCTGTATATATATATATATATATATATATATATATATATATATATATATATATATATATATATATATATATATATATATATATATATAGGCTGTTTTTGTGACATCACATTGCTCTTAACATAGGGAATATTTATATCTGTGATGAGCATCCGGTCAACTGCAAAATAATCTCTTATCTACACTGCTGCAATGTATTTATCTTATAATTAAAAATATTTCTTTAGTAATCTTCAATAAACAATGATCTCTTTGTGACTGTAATTACTTACTAATGATTTATTTTCTCTTTCTTTCTCTCACTTTTCTAACACTGAAGTTCTTTGGTCTAGACTTGAGTTATCTTTTTTTAATCTTTTCTTACTACTAGATTTTGATCTTTAGAATTGACCATCTCTTCTCTCTCAGTATTAATACTTTCAAATAATAAAAAAAATGGAGTTAAGTAATATATATATATAAAAATTACACAGAAAATATGAAATTAAAAAAAAACCTTTTGACATATCTGTAAATGTTTAAATTTTAGGGTTTGTACACACACATGAATATATTCATATATCTACTCATACATATAAAACTTGCTTACTTAGCCAAAGCAAAAACTTAAAATACACATATATGTATTGAATCAATACATGATTGTTGAAAGTAATCTAAATGATATGAAAAGCTTTAGATTATCAATATTATTAGGAACAAAAGTCACAGTAAATTATTAATGACAAGTATATAAAAATACTATTAAGAAAGAACAATATAATTTGTTGGATATAAATTGAAGCAAAAAAGTTAATAAGTAAACTTAGAAAAAATGATTTACAGAATCTACAGCTACTGACAACTATTTTTATATGCTCAAAACATTAATTCTTAAATATGAATATATTCAGATGTATAAAACTACTGAGTTAATTCATAATTATGAGTACTTTATAAATTTGTAACCAACATAATAGTTTCTCATATCCCCATTAAAATTTCACTGTTACTAAACACTTAAACTACTCATATATATATATATTGTTCTTTTCATAAATAATCTATCAGTTGAGAAAAAAAATCCCCTCTTTTCTTCTGGAGTGTTTGGGGTTGGTGGTGTAGAGTTTGAACTTAACATCCTACAGTTTCCCTCTCCTATGAAGTAAAAAAAATCACTATTGTTTTTTGTCTTTTGTGGAGGATATTGGCCACTATTTCATTTATGGTTACAACATGTTTACAGGAAGCTCAGTTATCTATATCATTCTCTTACTATCCTTACTTTTCTTCCCATTCTTCCTTTACACTATTTCCCTGAGTTACCATTGACATCCACAACTTCTTTTATCATGTTTTTTCTTCCATGCCATCTTGGAACTTTTATTTTATTATGAACATTTATTTATAGATGGACTGTTATGGATTTTAGGCTGCAGGCATTGAAGGTGCATTTTTACCTTCAGGAGATTCCAATAAAATGCATTTTCTCCTTTCTTCTCTTTTATTCAGAATGGCTCTTCATAAAACTTAAAAAAAATATTGAGTTTATGTTACTGTAGATCATTAACATGGGAAGTTCTGACTAGGGCATGATCACCCTCTTTAAAAAACATGGGTTTCTTAGGTACCTGAGTGACCCTTTTATTTCCCATGGCCTATAAGTTTAACTTAGAACTCCTTGTAGTTTTGTTATGATCCACCTCCTATTTATCTATAGTTTGCAAGGGAGTTTGTAGAAGCATCAGTTCACATTGGCCATAATGAAGGTGATGGATTCATTTTGGGTGTTATTGCTATACCTCACCACCTCTTCCAGTATATTCGGCCAATTTTTGTAGTTTACCTCCAACTAATCCCATAAACATCTACCAAATTCTCTCATAATTCTTTCACATGGGTTAGGCTGTTGGTTATGAATGGAATTAATGATTCTGTTTTATTCCCTGGTTTTTCAGCCAGTTGCTGCATTCCTTTGATAGGATAAAGTAGCATGATCAGTAAAGATGGCCATTGGTTTTCCTACCAATAGTGTGCCCTCACAGCAGAAAATATTTCAGTGAGGCCCATTATAGTTTAACAGCTTTGCTTTAGGTCTAACCCCTAGTACTTTCAGATGAGTAATGCCATTAGATACACATTCAGCCTGCTGGGTCCCCTTTCCAATTGCCTAAAAATCATCCTACCTTACAATTATTCCTAGAGTCTATGGTATCACTATGACTGTGTCTGAAGAGGTGCCTAAACTGTCCATTCCCCTTTATATCTACTAGCCTGCTCCTTACTTATATAGCTAATACCCCATAATTATTCTCCTTTCTTATCTTTGAGGGATTTCCTGTTATGCCCTCACCAGCCTCCAATAATCCTAATATCTCCACAATTTCTTCTACTGTGTGCCTATCAGCTGCTATGAGAGTTTGTTCAATTTGCCTAATAAGATTTTTTGTGAAATTCTATTGATTTTCTGATAAGAGAAGCAATGGCAACATTTTTAACATTTCTGCTTGGCTTATAAAAACTGGATATAACTACCTTTACTAGGACTGTACTTTTCCTGGCTAATGTTATATTTAAGACTGTCTTGTTTATCCTCATTCCAAAACCCTTTTCACAACATATGCTTAAAGTCTCTGTAGTTCTTTGGCTTTTGCAAAAGGGATATCCACCAGATACTGCTAGGTTTTCTCTTTCTGGCCACCTACTGAGCAGAAAAAGTTCTTCCACTCCCACCCTCAGAAATTCTGTGGAACTTTATTCAATCTTACTACCGAATAATTTGACCTGAATACATTTAGTGATAGTAATTTTTCCTCCTTTTTCAGTAACACTCTTTTCATCTACTGGTATAACATTATCCATTTATCAATAAGGAATTTGTCCCAATTTTTTCCTATCTGTGGGGTTCTTCTCTAAAACCCCTCCATTCCTGGCATACTTGAGTGACTTTTTGTTTGGGAAAAGATATTTGAGACTTAGCTTTTTTCACTTATGTCAATCTATTTTCTATCAGTATTAACATCCTGTTATCTAGATCCTGTTTTTGATACTTTATATATTATTTTATTTCTTCAACTATGATCATCTTGTGATTGGCTAATGTGGTACTAAGATCTTCCTAATCCTTTATTTATGTGTTAACTCTTGGAGGCTTTGTTTTATCTTCTCTATCTCATCTTTTAATTTAGCTCTCTGATCTTTTATCCCCTGCTCTTTTTCAATCTCCTTTTGTATTCTCTTTATTTCAAAATCTGTCTTATCTTGTCTTTCAATTTCCTTATATTCTATCTTTACCCATTTTTGCACATCTGCAACATTATCTTAAGAAAATTTTATTTCTATTTTTATACCTTAAATTGGTCATTGCTCTGCTTCCCTTCTTACATATCTCTCTCATCCTTACACATTCTTCTTGTATATCAACCCCTCTTTCTTGGAACTTATCCAATTTTTCTTGTGATTTAGAAAACAGGTATCATACCTATCACCAAACTCTCAAATTTTATTCTTCAAATTCTCTTCAAAATTTTGTAATCTATCAATTGATATTCTAAAATTATCTTCCAGGTTCTTATTCATTTCTTTAAATCGACTTTTTAGCTTTTCCTCAATTTCTCATTTTATTTCTTTAATTTGACTTTCCCATTTACTGGATTGACTACCTATCTTTTTATTCAGTTTTTCCTTCATTTTTTAATTACATCTAACAGGATTTGGAACTTCTCTGGTGCACTGTATTCTGACCCCCAAGATCTTTTTTTTGTCAGAATCCATAAAGATATCTGTTTTTTTTTGTTTAAATAAGTAATGTCTTCTTTCCTATAATCAATTTAATTAACTTTGTTTTCAGCTTCTATTACCCCCAAGAACCTGCACATCTGTCCACCCTTTCTGTTGACTGACCTGCACCTATATCATCCTGCCTCTTACTTTTTCCAATTTTTTTATATCTATCTGATTAATTACCCATCCAACAATATTTTATATACTATATAAGTATAGTGACAACAAAGTTCATACATTAAATTATGTAGTCCTCAATTTTTAGAGAACATTAAATTATGTACTATTCAATATTTTAGAGATTTGGTAGACATCAATGGCTAACAGAATGTCTAGCAACTGACAATTCTGTGGTCGATAAAGAATTCAGCCAATGAACTATAAGAACACAATGCATCATGAATACAAAGAGAGCTATTAATTTAAACACAATAAGCTACCACAATCCTTTATAAAAATAATGAAAAACATTTTGCAATGACCCTGTTACTTTCAAGTCTTAGGGGATGGAAATATACAAAACTACATCTTGCTTCATCTCTTGGAATCTTAGAGGTGGGTAATAAAGAAACTATGCCCTGTTTTACTGAGTGTTAGGGGATAAAATATCAAACCATGACATTATAGAAGTCTTAGAAGCTGATGTCTTAACTGCTTCAACATAGACAATAACCATTTAGAAACTGAGTTGGAGACATGAATGAGATTGAACACAGTCTAGAGTTGCATGGAAACCTTGTAACCTCAAGGCAATGACAAAACCATTCATCATCAAAAAATGAAAGTATAGCCAAGCAAAGCCCAGCAATCAAATGCCCAATCCAAATCTCCAAAATCATAGATTTTTTTATACATGAACTCCCCAAATATACATGAAAATTACTATTTATAATTTATAATCATTAATGCGTTTGTTCCTATCTCACAGTATTTTATTTATAACAAAAAATATTTAACAAGAAAACTCATTGCTGGTTTAAACAAATGTAAGTTATGATACGTATAATGTTTTAGAGCTGAACTACTAAGCTGTGTTCCTGTCTGTATTTATTTACCAACATTAGTCAAAAAATAAAAAAATAATAATCACTCCCAAATAAAAGTCTAAATAAAAACACAGGGTTAAAGTACTTCTTTAGTAAAAAAAATTTTTCTAACTACGCATCTCAATTTCATCTCTATTATGTCAACTCCCAATTTCAGTTAGTTAGTACACATCATGTCATCAGTTGGGATGCCATTTGTAATGGAAATAAACATTTTAATTTCTGTATTGCTCTTCATTGGGCAGTCATTTGTAATGGATTGTTTGTTTTAGACCAATTACTTATAACTATATAATTCATTTGCTTCAATTGGGCATTCATTTTATAATGGTACAATGTTTTGCCTCATCAATTGCATCACCAACCCATTACATTGGTCATCATTTTATGACAGAAATTGGTTTAGATCAAAATATTTTGCAAACAAATAGCTAATGTTCATCAAGTTCTCAGTTGGAAAAAACAATCTGTAACTAACTATTTTACTCTCTACTCCTATCTTTCTTACCTGGATACCACTAGGCTCTCTGAATCTAGATAAAATCACATTGGATACCAATTTATAATGATAACTAGTTTAACCCTCAGTTGATACATTATATATAATGGTATGTAGGATTTCCATTTTTATAACAGTATATTGTTGTCACCCATGTTGATGCTAAACCATCTTACTTAGCCCATAATTATGCAAATAAATTATTATACCAATTCTAAGACAAGTTCTTATATTGATTCTCATATAGATCATATTTAATCAATCAACATTATAAAACTTTAGAGCTCATATTGACTAATACAACATCATGACTTATTAGCTATTTAATAATATAATGTCATAAGTCTTGCTAGTTCACTAAATCTCTATGGATCATCAATGGTAGTCATATTCCTTATGCTGTCACATACAAACAAAATAAAAAAAAACATTATTTATACAACCATTTAATATATTTACCTAGATTATTTAGCAAATAATAAAATGATAATAATGGTAATGACCCTTCCAGAAACAATTTTATAACTAACTCACAAGTAACACAAATCATCTCTTTTACTAGTTTATAAGTGACAAGCCATTACATCAACTCTCCATCACCCAATGGACACCATAACAACCATGGGTTAATATGCATGGCCTCCCTAAGTAATATTATGTAGTTTTCTAATAATTTCAATTACGTATTAAAATATTATTACACTGGTAAACTCTGTTTTAAGATTGGAATTCACCAATGATGGTGATAATTAAACTATCTTTCACAAGAAAAAAATCATCGACTTTAAGAAACATATAAACTTGTTTAATTAGAAAAATTAAATTTTATTATTAGTTATTCATAAATATACAAGCAAAATTTATATAATTAATAAAAGATTAGTTACATTCAATAACTATCGATAAGAACCATAATTCTTCCACTCACCTTTCTCCCATCCCACCTCTCCGATGTAATTTAAACTTCATCATTAATAGGATATAATATACATTAATGTTAATGCATTTATTAAGCGTAAAAATATTACAAATCATTGAAAATCTAGATTTCACAAATACACCCTATGCATGCATATATGTGCACAATATATATCACATAAAAATTTATGTACAAAATCTTAAAAAAAATAAAAAACATTCGGAAAATTGGTAGAGAAATTTTACTTAAATTATAAAAATAAGAATATTTAAAAGAAATCTGCTTCAAATTATAATCCCCATTTAAATCCATCCCTCACTGTAATATATTTCTATCACTGTTCTTTCCAAAATTTGAGCATTTATACAGAATAGTTATCCAAGCATAGAAATAGTATTGTGTGTGTGTGTTCTATTTTCCATTATTAATAAATCTTGTTTTCAATCTTTACTTTATAATAAGAATGATATATAAACAATATTTTCCCTATTCATGATACCAAAATTAATAAATAATAATAATAAATCATTAAAAAATTACATATATAAATAATTACATGTAATGGTAATCAAATAACACATTAATATATTGATAAAATCAATATTCATCATTATTCAAACACTTTTTTTCAATTATTGAGGCTTATTATAATACATTGGGGGGTGGGGAGAAAAAGCCATATTGATTTAAAAGAAAATTGTAAGAGTCATTGAGAAAATACAAATAAAATTGATATCATCAGGCTCTTTTATTTCCAGTGTAGAGTCTGTTTCAGTTAGTTTAATGAAATTTATTCAGATTAAATGTTGTTCAAGGCTAAAAATTTGAATTCAGCCACATATCATTGTTTGTTTGACACATGTATTTATGTATTAATTATTGCAATTTACTGGAAATGATAATGATGATGATGATGCACGGACTGCATTTTTAAGGACACTACTTTAGTATTGAAATGGGTTTCTCATTTTCTTCTTTTCCTCTTCTTTCTTTCTGTTCCATGTGTGGGTATTTTAATAGATAAATGGTTATTTTTCTTCTCTTGATATATTGTTTTCTTTTTACTTTGGGGTTTTATATTTGAATCCACCAATGGCAGAGGTGAAGCAATAGCAAGGTTCAGAGTCTTCTATTGTCTGGAGATCAGCCGTAGGATGATATTTGTTATTTTTTTTTTCAAATTAAAATCTTCAGATGTGCATGGAATTCTTGCTTGATCAAACCTAGCTCTGTATTTTTCTGTAGATGCTCTACATGCATACACAAGATAATGATGTGTTGGTTCTGAAAAGCAATGCCACTGAATACTTAGTACCAGAAAAAATGTTTCTTCCCTGAATATATATGTATTGCTGTTATGACATCACATCACTCTTATCTAAGGGAGTATTTACATCTATGGTGAGCATCTGGTCATTTTCAAAAAGATCTCTTATCTACACAGCTGTGATATAGTTATTTTATAGTTAAAAATTATTTCTTTAGTCATCTCCAATAATCTGAAGTCTCTTTATAACTATAGTTACTTACTAATAAGTTATTCTTCTCTCTCTTACTTTTCTAATACTAAAGTTCTTTGGTCTTTAGATTTGAGATCTTTTCTTTTTATCTTTTTTTAACTTTAAATTTAGATCTTTAGAATTGATTATCTTTTCTCTCTCAGTTTTACTACTTTCAAATAATAAAAAAACAAAAACAAATGGTCTTCAATAATATATAAAAAAATATTTTTTTACACAGAAAATATGAAATTAAAAAAAATCTTTTGATATTTCTGTAAATGTTTACATTTTAGTGTTCATACCCACATAGACATATATTCACTTATTTACTCATACATATCAAACTTGCTCACCTAACCAAAGCAAAGACAGAAATAAAATATATGTATTGAATCAATGCATGATTGTTGAAAGTAATCTAAATGATATGAAAGGCTACAGATTATCAATATTATTAGTAACATAAGTCACAAAGTAAATTAGTAATGACTTGTATATAAAAAATAATATTACAAATTAACATTATAATTCATTAGATATAAATTGAAACAAAAAAATTAATAAGTAAACTTAGAAAAATGATATGATATAGAGAGTCTACAGCTACAGACAATTATTTATATATGCTCAAAACTTTAATTTTTAAATATAAATATGTTTAGATGCATAAAACTACTGAGGTAACTCATAATTATGTGCTCTTTAGAAATTTGGAACTAAGGCCATAGTTTTTCATATTTCCATTACCATTTCACTCTTAAGTAGACTGCTAAACTGTTCAAAATATATGCATTGTCCTTTTCACCAATAAACTATTAGTTGAGGATAAAAAAAATCTCCTTTCCTTCTGGAGTCTTTGAAGTTGGTGATGTAAGGTTTGAACTCAATAACCTAGAATATAAAAAAGGATTAATTATTGACTTAATATGCCCTATTTTATTAGGAGCAATAGGTAAATGATCAAAACTAGATTCTAGCATTTTTCATGCTTCAACAATGACCAAACATATTATCTCCTTGATTTATTGCATTGCAAAGCTAATAGTTTATAGAACACTAATTGATTTGCCTCTTCTGTTGTTCAAATATCATATGATCTTTTAACGTTATGAATGCTTAATTTTTTATTTTCCTGCATGAAGTAAGTGACCACTAGTCAATTTTCGACCAACAAATTTTTAAATCTGAATGCTAATTTTTTTCCAACCTGAAATCTTTCTATTTCTTATGAAACTCCATATTCACTCATTTCTTTTGATTAGAAAACTCAAAACAGGTTTGCAATATTTGTCTTATGATCAATTTGAATCTTTAACAAGCTGACCAAATTAGAAGTTCAAGTTAACAATTTTCATGATGAAGTACTTTTGAGAAATAGCAAAAATATTATTGTTTTTAATGAATACTTAACAAATATTTATGAGCATGTTTACAATAGGGTATTCTGTCATTATAATTGTCAAGATATTAATCGATAGTTTGTCAAACAATACGTGCTGTACCCAGACTACATGCTTAGGAAATTTATCAACATTTATTGTTTCATTTTTTATCACCACCAACTGCAGCTATTTGCAAACGAAAAGTCCATTTCAGCTCCAAGAAATAAGTAAATTTTTAACAAAAGAAAAATATTGCTATGAATATACAAACCAATTCTTAAAAATATACACAACATACTGGCCAACTGTTTTATTTATTTTATATTTTGAGAAATTTCTGAACACTAACACTTTTCCTAATTGCGGCTTGTATTTTAGATTAACCTTAAATGATTTCAATAAATTCAATCAATTTTGCATTTCTTTATAATAATTTAAAATAAGATTTAAAGTCTAAAAAGTCTGTCTTTCCACAAAAAAAAAACATTCACATGTTTATTATATAAATATATGTAAAATAATGCAGAAGTACTGAAACCTCTCTTCCCCCAGCAAGCTGTATGTAAAATAATTGTCAATAAAGTAAGTATGAACCCACATACCCTTAAGCTTTGATCATATAAAAAAGCATACCATTTACTGACGTTTTATGTTTACTGGCACTTAGTTTATATAAAGCTCACTGGTTTTTTTAAATACTTCCACATTATTTGATCTAATTCAGGCTATCAAAAGGTTATATTTATATATATTAAAACTTGCATTGAACATTTATTTTACATGCATAATTTAATAAAAACATAATGTTATGTATTGTTTTCCTGAAGGTTTGCGATGATGGTGTTATAGTTGTATTTTTATATTGAACTATTTCCATCTTCTAATATGTGTACTGAATGTCTTGAGAACAATTTAATTTTATTTAAATATTCCAAATACTTTCAACTGTTAGTAATATCACAGAAAACAAGTTAGTATATGCACAATGTTTCAAGAGTTATTGTTCTCCTCTCTTCTTCTGGTGTTGCTGATCTGACTAGTGACAGTACTAGCATGTGATTCGAACCTGGGTCCTTAGATTTTTGATTATTGACTTTTAAGGTATCACTCTAACCATCTGAGCCATCCTGTCAAAGGGAACAATCATAGAAATTTCATATACTTATCTATGAGATTCCTCCTGATTTCTTCACTTTTTCATAAGAGCAAACCACTAATCAACTTTGCTCTTACAATATTGCTTGAAACGTTGTGCATATACTAATTTGTTTGCTGTGATATTACTAACAGTTGGTGCATATACTAACCTGTTTGCAGTGATATTACTAACAGTTGAAAGTATTTGAAATATTTAAATAAAATTAAATTGTTCTAAAGACATTCAACACACATATTAGATGATAAAAATAGTTCAATATAAAAATAATGTTATGTATGTATGTGTATGTTTAAACACATAAAATGTAATTGTAATTGGACTATATATATATATATATATATATATATATATATATATATATATATATATATATATAAATTACATACACAATATTTAAAAAAAATAGCTTTTTAAAATAGTAAACTAGAATAAAATATAAAAGTTTATGTTATCAGAAAGACTATTTTCTAAGAGTAATTAGTAAAAATCTCTGGAGATAAGCAATCAAATTTTTTCAGTAAAAATATATACCGTTAACAATTAAATAATTATGAGTTCCTGACCAACTCATTAATAACAACTCAAGAAATCCAAAAAAATATTTTTAATAGAAATGAATAAAAATAAATTTCTCCAATCCAGGATGTATTTCGAATAAATAAAATAATTACCTTATCTGCAGCAGATCTCAAAAAAGAGACGATCAGAAGAATAATTGGACAATTAATGGATAGAAGCCAAATAAGAACAAGAAATGACCACTTGCTGTTGGAAGCTTTGGTGTGCAGATGGAAATTTAACCTCAGTGCCGGACATCACTGTATGTATTTTAAGCTTCCAATGTAGAGAATTTGCCTCTGAAGAGCAAGTTAGGGACAGATACGGTCTTATAAATCTTAATTATTATTTTCGTATGCCTTTGAGATCATGTATAGTAAAGATTATATATGTTAATAAAAAATGTAAATTACTTATATATAGATATTATATATTAAATTTTAACTGTATTAGTTGTGATTTTTACCAGGGGGTAAATTTAAATCTCGTGTGGTCTGGAGAGCAAAAGTTACACTTCCAGACATAGCACATCCAACAAGTTAAACAATCATATTGATTTGTCTCAATATTGAGTAATCATATTTTCCAAAAAATATATGTGCTTTCATAAGTAAAATGTTTAATGCATTTCTTTTACATTAATAATGAGATCAACGCTCACTTTAATGCAATAAATAAAAATAAAATATCAGTTCTATCTACAGCTAATTTAATTGCAATAGTTATTTCACTGTGAAGAATCATATCTTTTAATATGTTAAAAGTAGTAGGAGTACATCAAGTTTTTGCAGATTTCAACATTATTAATTTAAAAGCTACAAGGTGAACATTAAGCATTAATTGTTAGTATTACATGTGTAATGATTAAACACTGTGTTGGAAGAAAACGTATAACCAATCAAATTTATTCACAGAATCAGGTAAGCCGTATTTAATATATTTTGCTTTACCTGATAGTTAGCTTTTAGATTATAGAATATAATTTATAAGAGCTATGAATTTGACTGATTATTTACTTCTTGCTATTAACGCGCTTAATCTCTCTCTATATATATTATTAATGTGGTGCACGATATTTTATTCTGTATTCTAATCTAGACAGGATTTGTTTTTTTACCCATAGTGAATGTTTATCAATTACATTAAAAGATTAAATAACACAGATATCTAAATATGAATGTAACCGAATTCAAGCTTTAGAAATACACGTATGCAATTATGATATTTAGATATAAATTTGGACTATCACTTCCGGTTGGAAGATTCAGGTATTTAAACCTCTAGCTCTCTGTTGATTGTAGGTATTTTCTAATATATATAACTTAGTGATGTAAATAATTCATTTAAATATATATCATAACTTAAAAATTGAGGATATCAAGCAAGTTTAATTATCATAATTATGATAACGTGTTATTATTTTGTCAAAGTGTCTGTTGGCTGCTAATATCAACATGCCGTTGAGAAAAAACAAACATAACATATATAAATTATATATTGTTTGTAAACATATATCAATTAAATTATCGTGAGATTAAAAATAAACAAAATATCTAGACTTGTAGAGATTCTTATAAAACGTTTTTTTAACCTGCCGTTTGTTCTTGAATAAACTTTACGCTGTTGCGGCTATTAAAAAAAAAAAAAAGCTAAATAATTATAGATATAAAGTTGCCGAATCTTAACATAAATCTTTTTTATGACAGTAGATTTTAAAATTTTCACTTAAGAGTTTGCATCCGGCAAAATTTTAAGCAATGATTACTTTTTTTTTTTTTATGTAATAAATAAAACTCTCATAAACTCAAAATTTTATATGACTTAATACTTTTTTTTATGAAAGTAATAAATTTTCGTCTTTCAAAATTATCTAGAAAACTTTTATAATAAAAACAATGAGATAAAAGTAAAAAAAAAAATTAAAAAAATCGATTATCTTTTTATCTAAAAAATTAATGAATAAAATTATTGTCGTTTAAATATATTTTGCTACTATTTATTATTTGTAAATATACAAATAGAAAATTTAATAAATGCTCTATAATCTATATTAAAAGCAAGAACAAAGCTTTTACATTGACACAATAGACGTGTTAAACATCGAATAGTGAGAGTGTTTTTTTTTTTTTAAATTTAATTTGTAGATACTTCAGAAATGATAACAATAGATTCTAAAAGATTATAAAAGACCGAGCAAAAATAACATTTCAATTGGATGGACGGTTGAAGAGTTGGAGGGTTGAGTGGATTGAAGCCTGTCCATCAAAGTATAAAGATTGAATATCTTAATGTATATCTGAACACTTTTTGCATATATGTGTAGAGATAATAATCTAGACCAACTGATGATTGCTGGTTTAGCATGAAATACTTTTTTTGGTGATTATT
Source organism: Epiperipatus broadwayi (assembly GCA_028023455.1). NCBI lineage: Eukaryota > Metazoa > Onychophora > Udeonychophora > Euonychophora > Peripatidae > Epiperipatus > Epiperipatus broadwayi. The sequence continues at coordinate 8,114,499 of JAQFVV010000031.1, read as the reverse complement.
TATTTTTTCAATATATATGTGTTCAAGTGTATAAGTGTTATCAGATGGAGGGGAGAATGGTGGGTCGTGTGGAAAGTCTGTGCTCATATACCATATATATTTATGAGATGAATAGCTAAAATAAAAATGTTTGCTAAAGGAATGGGAATAAAAGAATCTATGGACAGCGAAAATTAGATTTTGTAAAATCCTTCATACTGCAATGAGTGGATAATGTTTGAAAATGTTGATGATTTCCATTCATAGCCCATTAATGTATGGCTTGTTTTATGGATTAGCTAAACGGTATTTCAACATTTTGAAACAAGTCATATTATTGCACTCAAATATTTATCAATATAAAAGCATAATACTTGCCTAGTTTTAACAGCAGTTTATGGACACTAGAAGTGCTTATATATATATATATATATATATAACTGGTGATGTCTATATAAGCATATACAATTATACATATTATTGCAATTCAATTTACAAATAGTACTTACAATTAATACAGAGATGTGAAGTTAGAATTTTCAGTCTATATTCATTCTTCAATACATCTTAAACAACTGATACATGTAACCACACACATGTGAAAAAGACAAATGATCCCCAATATACGTATTTTGGGTTGAACCAGCACTGATCTGTTGAGCCAGATCATAATCTCCCATACATATAGACAACAAGTGATCATCTCATATTAACATAAGCAATTCCTTAGACTGTAATTAACAGGCTTCAATATTCTCACCCGTCTAACAATTCAATCATCCATTTCATCAAAAAAACAGCTATGGAATACTCAATGTCCTTAGAAGATTTGATATTGTAGTCTCACATTCTATGGTTAGTTTTTTAATCAAATGGACTGTTGAATTATTGGAAGAATAAGAAGATTGAAGCCTGGCCATTAAAATTTAAGGAATTGCTATCTTAATATAAGTCAAGCCCTGATTGCATATATGTGTGACACATTACGATCTTGACCAACTGATGAGTACTGGTTCAGCATGAAATACATATATTTGGGATCATTTAACTTTTTCACATGCATAGGATTATGTATATAGATTGTTAGAGATAGAATAGGGAATGAATATAGACTGAAAAAATCCTAAGTTCAAATTCCTTTATTTACTATAGTTATTATGCAGTATACTTGACTGAATAAGTAATTAAATAGTATATATATATATATATATATCAGAAATGAAATTTTTTTTCCTGAACACTGTCAATATTGTTGAAACAGTTTTATTCGTTAAATGTTAACACAGCCATTTTACATGTTTTTTTTTTCAATTCGGATATATATATATATATATATATATATATATATATATATATATATATATATATATATATATATATATATATATATATATATATATATCCGAATTGAAAATTGCAATCTTTACACATTAATAATAATTTCAATTGCTGCAGTAATTTCCATTTTCCTGATTTTAAGATAGTATCCAACAAATTCCATTTCTTTATTCAAATCTGTTTCTGATAAAAAAATAAAATTTTTGGAGGGTTTTGGGATAAAGCAATAAAATTTTTTGAAGAACCTGTTAAGTACTATAAAATAACAATTATTGCAGCAATAAAATTTGCTTATGACAGACATAAACTATAAGCAGATAAGCTGTCTGATAATAATATTATATGTGTTAAAGTGAATAAAGGTGGAACATTATGTTAAATGTATAAGAAACAATGTAGAGTTAAAAGTTTGTCAACAAATTGAAAAAGTAAATTTTACAATATTGAATAGTTTTTATGTGATTAAAATCAGAATGAAATTTATTGGCTGTGTACTTAGAAGTTTTTTAAATAAATTATATAGTAGAAAAACAATTGTAAATACTTATTTATCAGCTGCTATTACCCCAAAAAATTCTGCAAATTTAAAAATGCATAAAATTGGGCTTATGTTTGATTTTGAAAATTATATGTTTTACTACCCAACAGTTTATAATAGAATGATTTCGCAGGTAGTTTTACATTTTGGTGAACATACCCTTACCTCTTTATTTAATTTGGTTAAAAAAATTATAACAGTGTTTTTTGAAGTTGTAGATTATTTTATCCTGGACATTACAAATCATATGGGTCTAAGAAAAGATGAGAATTCATCCAAACAATTGATGTTTATATGATAAAAAATATTTAAATTTAGATGTTCATTATTATAGATGTGTTTATATTTATTGAACCAAATTTGATAGCAACTTTTGAAAATCGCTTATAGTGACTGGCCCAAGAAGTTATTAGTTTTAGCTTGTGTATGTAATTACATGTTGGCATATTATGAAAATATTATGTGGGGAGAGGTTTTGTAATTTTGTGTTTAATGCTATTTTAAGCATGTTGATAATGTATTTATTGTTAGAAGCACTATGATAATTAAATAACTGCAGCTACTTTAGATGAAGTTGATGGATTGAAATGGATTTCTCCTTCTGGTAGCAATATGCATAATTATAATATTAGTTGTATGACTGTATCTTAGTAGCTCATAAGAAATTTAGGTAAGAAAAGCACCAGAACTAAAATATATCCAAGTACTTTATATTACAGAGTCCAATACTCGATCACAACACTAAAATCTCAATAAATCAAATAGAAGAGTGTATTTTTAATTAACAAATACTTGAGTTATAGAACCATCTCACATTCACTGTACTACTTTGTTCCTAGCATGTACTACTTTGATTACTACCATTGACTTTGGGTCAACATGGATGTGACAAGAATCTCAGCCTTAGGGTGGCCTTTGAGCATTCCATCATCAGATTTTCAAGTGGATGGACAGTTGAAGAGTTGGAGTGTGTAGATTGAAGCCTGTCCATTAAAGTATGAGGATTGGCTATCTTAATATATATATATATATATATCTGAGCACTTATAGCATATGTGTAGAGATGGTAATCTGGACCAACTGATGATTGCTGGTTTAGCATAATATACTGATATTGGTGATTATTTATCTTTTTCAACTTATATGTGTTCAGGTGTATCAGTGTTATGAGATAGTGTGGAGAATGGTGGGTCATGTGAAAGTCTGTGCTAATTTACACTATATATTACATATATAAACTCAGGTATATAATAAGCCTGTGTGTTTCAGTTATTACATAGTAGAGATGTATGCCCATCCCTTGTATTAAATGGATTATGTCGTGTGTATGAGGGGTCAGATTGACATTGGGTCAACATGGGTGTGACAAGAATCTCAGCCTTAGGGTCCCTTTGAGCATTCCATCATCAGATTTTCAATTGGATGGACAGTTGAAGAGTTGGAATGTGGAGTAGATTGAAGCCTGTCCATTAAAGTATGAGGATTGGCTATCTTAATATATATCTGAGCACTTATAGCATATATGTGTAGAGATGGTAATCTGGACCAACTGATGATTGCTGGTTTAGCATAATATACGGATTTTGGTGATTATTTATCTCTTTTTCAACTTATATGTGTTCAGGTGTTTCAGTGTTATGAGATAGTGTGGAGAATGGTGGGTCATGTGAAAGTCTGTGCTAATTTACACTATATATTACATATATAAACCCAGGTATATAATAAGCCTGTGTGTTTCAGTTATTACATAGTAGAGATGTCTGCCCATCCCTTGTATTAAATGGATTATGTCAGGTGTATGAGGGGTCAGATTGACTTTGGGTCAACATGGGTGTGACAAAAATCTCGGCCTTAGGGTAGCCTTTGAGCATTCCATCATCAGATTTTCAATTGGATGGACAGTTGAAGAGTTGGAAGGCAGAGTATATCGAAGCCTGTCCATTAAAGTATGAGGATTGGCTATCTTAATATATATCTGAGCACCCATAGCATATATGGGTAGAGATGGTAATCTGGACCAACTGATGATTGCTGGTTTAGCATGAAATACATATATTGGTGATTATTTATCTTTTCAACTTATATGTGTTCAGGTGTATCAGGGTTATGAGATAGTATGGAGAATGGTGGGTCATGTGAAAGTCTGTGCTCATATACCCTATATATTGTAATATCGTTATTTAAATTTATGGAGACAATAATAGGACCAAGTATAAGACTTTAACAAAATCTTATCCATTAGAGAAATTATACATTGCAATCAAACATTTTTTTTTTAAAAAAAAGGCTGCATTTGGAACATTTTAATTTAGATATATATAAGGTATTGAAGATTTGAAAAATATTCAATTGCCTGATTGTCAGATTGATTGAACACTGCTTATTAAATACATTTTTTTTTTTTGATGATTAGATGTATAAACAATACCAAGTTTAGCTATGGGTTACCAATTTATCAAACATTGGATTTTATTTTTATGTAGAATGTGGAAAAGAATATTTTGATATTAGCTGTTAAAAATATCTGTATGGCTGAAGTAAGATGATGATAACTTGTTATTTGGCCTAATGATACGCATGCTCTTGATGAATTTTTAATTTTCTTAAATTCTTTTCACAATAACAATGTCAAATTTATTATGGAAGTAGAAATAATAATTAACTTCTTTTTTTTTTTAATTGAAAAAAAGAAGGATGCCTCTTTATCCTATGCTATATATAAAATGCAAACACACCTTGGGAGATATCTACATTTTTCTTCTCATTATCATCCAGCACAATTATTCTCAGTAGCAAAAACATTGTTAGATAGAACTAAGACACTTTCTGATGGCAGCCATTTTTGCAAATATATCTCTGCTACTAAAAAAATACTTCTTCATAATAGTTTTGCTCACAGAATTATTAATATGACTTTTTTATATAATAAAAAAGAATTTAATACTTCAAAAATTAAAACTGTTCTGCCTTATATAAAGGGAGTAACTGTTAAAATTGGTAATGTTTTAAAGAAAAATAATAGCCACACAATTTATTCTACATTTAAAAGATTTAATGAAGTATTTTTATGCCCTAAAGATAAAATTCCTTTGGAGTGTCTTGGTGTATATGGAATTCCATGAGGAGATTGTTTACATTCATGCATTGGATAGATCAATCATAGAATGAACATAAGAAAGAAAAAAAAAACATTTTGATAGAGAAAAAACAAATTCAGCAGACATTTATTCACACATTAAAATAACTAACCATGACATCAATTTTAATGAAACACATATTTCGGCAAAAGTTAAACAATATAACCAGAGATTGCTAAAAAAAGCTATAGAGATTTTTAAAAGGTGCAATAGCATAAATGAAAAATGTGAATTAAAAGAATTAACAATATTTGAAAAAAAGCTATTGGAGGATAAAATATTTTTTAAATTTTTTCAAACCAATAGAATTTGAGAATGAGGAGAAAATACTGAAATAAAAAATACACATTCTTATGATTTGAGAAAGAAGAAGCTCTGAGGAAAGTACTTGTTATTGTTCTGAAAAAAAAACCCCAGCTATTTAGCTATTATATTTTTATTGCATGGAAGCTCCTGGAAATAATATTATGAATTCATTATTTAGCCATGGGTGTATATATATATATATATATATATATTTTATATATATTATATATATATATATATATATATATATATATATATATATATATATATATATATATATATATATATATATATATATATATATATATATATAGTTTATAAACTGATTGAAGTTAGGCTGCATTCAGATCTATTTTATAAATGATTGAAAAGGTTTCATTCATTGTATTACAACTCTTTCACTGGAAGAATTCTATTAAGTTATGAGTTCAGCTTTTTGATTTTATGAAAATTATTTACTGCATCTTAATTTATCTCACACATATAATAGTTTATTCTTTGTTAGCTATTAAAATGAGTAGCCATTAACTTTACCATTTAACTGAGGATGCATGGATGCCTTTGCTGATTTTAATTTTAGACTGACCATATTATAGTTTTGTTTAAGGCATTCTTATTACAACTTGGTATTGAATGAAAGAATTTCAGTTTTTTTCATTACATTATACTACTGACATGGTAGAGTTGTGCATTAATTATCTATCACATCTAATTTAGAAGTTTCTGATTATAATGTATGTATATACATGTGTATTGCAACTTGGAAGATCATTCTATCAACAAAGTTAACAGATTGAGCAATGACTCAGAAATTTTTCTCTCCTGACCAAGCTATATTACATGATCTTAGTTTGCACAATTTTATTCATTAACTATTATTTCTATTGTTACTACATTAGTGCCATCTAATGTGAGATTTAGTATTAATTAGATACCAGATGATTGTGCTTAAAAAAAACCTTAACTAGTACTATCCTATCCAGCTACTTCAAAAACACAAAAGCTTGTCATTAACTAAAGCCATAGGTTACAAATTAATCTGGGGATACTGTATAAAGCTAAACTCAAGAAGGACTCATTAAGCACCATCATCAGGCATCATTTGGTTACTAAAGCTTACACAACATGACAAAATTATAGTGAGATTAGAAATAACATTTGCCTCTCAAATCTGTCACTAATACCATGATTATATATGGAAAATTGGATTTTTATTAGTTTCAAATATCATGTAATACATGATTGCCAAAATGACATACTTGCACTTCAATTCAGTAAGGTATATAATGCATATTTAAATAAAAATATTTCCTGTTAATTATGTATTTTTTTTGCCCATTTTAAAACTAAAAAAAGTTCTATATTTACAAACTATGATTGAAAAATTAATCATCTGGCCAATTACTTGGACAGTCATATGACTTTGAAATAGTGAGGTATTTATTTGATTTAGGTTCTTCATCTGCGAATTGATTCACAAGTTTTAAATTCTGATGCTGATCACCCTCTGTATTTCAATAAATTAATAAAATGTAATAGATAAATAATCCCTGGGTTCAGTATCCGTAGAAGTATGTGACCCTAAAATTCTTCACGTATCAACACTTATCTCAATAACTGGTTATACTGATACATTAACTTCCAAACAACTAATATATAGATTATATTATAGTAACCAACAAATATTATATAGTAACTATTTATAGATTCAACAATGACTATGACGTGCCCAGAATTAAAGTAATACAATAATTAAGAGCAACTTAAGTTTATGAATATATTTAGCTACGAATTGTTTATAAACGTTTAGCTATTGCCTAAACCAGTCTTTCTTTTAGTGCAAAAAAAAAAATCATAAAAGAAAGTAATTTTACTTTAATAAAAAAAATCAACTCTGACAATATATGTGCAGTTCTTGCATTTATGAGTTGTTTTCACTAATTTTTATTAACTCATACATTATTAATAACAGGAAAGTTTACAAATCTAATTTTCATATCAAATTGATTTTTTATCAGCACATTCTATGTTTTCTTTTATTTAATTAAGGAATTTTGTCATTTAAATAAAAAAAATTGAAAAATTTAAGAGATCTTGGGAATAATATTCAAGAAAATCAATAGATAAGGGAATTTTATTTGATTAAAATAAGCTCGATGCTTTTAACTAGTTTATAATATATTATATTGAATGATAACGCTTATATTTCACTATATCTATTCTTGAAGATTAGGCTATATGATAACAGCAAGTGATTTATTGCTTGGATGAGAAGCATATGACGTTTTCGCACTAAAAGTGGTAAATTTTAGCTGCACATTTATGAAACTATAAATCGAGTTTCTACTCTGTCACTAAAACCAAAGGAGCACACAAAGCAAGCAGGATCCTTGTTGGATACTATAAAATGACAAAATTAAAAACTAGTAAATATTAAGAAGAAATATTAAAAGAATTATAAGAAAAACATTTTTCTTGGAAATTACATTTAATAAATATCGAAACGATTTTAAAGTTAATATAATTTGTAAAAGTAATGAATAGTTTCTATCTTGTTCTTGAATTGAGACGCAAACCATGAATACAGCTGAAAGTTTTACTTGTAAATAAAAAAAAAAACATCCCTTAATTAGTGAGCTAAGTAAGTATTACCTAAAACTAGTTAGTAAACGATTTTCTGATTGGTTTTGTACTAAATGCTAAGCATTCTTAATTGATTTTTAATGCTATTTGCTTTTAACTTTGAAGCTAATCGTTTGCAATATTTAGAGGATTGGGGATTGGGTAAAGCATTGATTATGTTTGTAAATCATTTAGATAAAGAACTGAAAATAAATGTTAGATTTTGGTATATATTGGTGGGCTTTAAATTTTTTTTTTGTTATTATATCAAAGTCTTACAAATTATAAACCCACATAAAATATGAAGACCTGCTTAATATATACATAATACAATGGCATATAAAATAATGAGTTTTGGGAAGAGAAAATTTTTCTGTAAAAGATATTGAAAAAGTTTAATAATGTGGCAAGACAAATCAAACATAGCTTGTGATATATTTAAAGTGTTTAAATATGAAACGTTGGTTTGTATAATTATACAACATTAATCTTAATTTTGTTGTTTTGTTTCTCTTTTTTATAAGATAAAATAATAATTTTGAAATGATATCTACTAATGATATTGAATTAAATATTTTCCATAGATTAGTATTCTAAGAAAAAACAGAAATAATAAGATTTTATTCATGTAAACAGAGGAAACTTTTGCTTTTGATGTTGCCATAGAAACTCAATTACTACTAATTGACAATCTCTGATACTAAATAAATTTTCTCCACTACTTTTCATAGCTCTTTTGTTAGGGTTTATTTTTGAAAGAAAATGAAGTTCTCTTTTACTTTAAACCCAAGTTGTTAAATGGATTTAAAACAAGAAAGCTATTTTATATATAAATGTGAGAATGTGAAAAAATAGCATCTTTTTTGACATTCTGAAAATGATATTTTGCAATTCTCCAGAGTGTTATAAATGTTGAATTAAATATTTTTCTTGGATTGGTATCCTACTAAAGAACAAAAATAAGGATATTTTATCCATGAAAACAGAGATAATCTTTGTCTTTGATGTTGTCAGAAAACTATCAATTACTCCTAATTGGAAATTTCTCTGAGCCTAAATAAGTTTTATTCACTATTCTTGAAAAAGAGTAGTAATATTTCAACTTCAAGAGGAGAAAAGATCTTTCAATAAAATAATAATGATTCCCTAGAAATACTTTTTGCAATGACTATATAAAAGTCCTAAACAACAAATGCATTCACATGTAAAAAATATTGGTTCATTATTTTGTTTATTAGACATTTTGCTTTTTTTTTTTTAAATTTCTTCTGTAGCTAATTTTTCTTTCTAAACGATTTAATACCTAATATAGTTAGAGCTTTATTATATTTCATTTTTCACTACAACATGTCAGCGAAAATAATTCATATGACATTTCTTTATAGAATGTCTTTAACAATCTTTATAATAGAATTGGGATCTACTTTGCTATTAAATCCATTTCTCTTATTTTCCCCAAAAATATCTTTTTAGGAAGGTTTATTTTTTTCATTAATTTAACACATTCAAAACTATGAAAATATTATCTTTGTAATAGTAACGTCTATAATATCACATCTAGTAAATGTAAGAGTACAGTGATAGGTTTTATGATTTTGTATTTGTATTTAGAATTTGAAAGCATACATATATTTTTGTGATATCTGTTTGTTATACTTACAGGGATTCGAGTTTCATTTCTATTAAAAAAATAATTAAAATAACAGTTCTACATACAACTATTCCATGTCAATAACAAACATTGAAATGTATATATTTAAATAGGAAGAGAAATCCACTCTACCTCAGGCTATGAATTAAAATCACCGTAGAACAAAACATCCAAAATAGAATGAATCCATCTATTCATGGAGATCTGATGTCTATAAGCTTACTTCAACACTGTTGGTAATTAAGGTTTAAATTAATATATCAGTCTAATAGAATATTACACTTAATAATTATTAAAGTAATAATCAGTGAACAGAATCTCTCTTTTATTACCTTGTACATAATAATGAAATATGATTTTATATGTAAATATTAAATTAAACATAGCCTTTTCTCTCTCTCTCTCTCTCTTTATATATATTGTACCAGGTTCGATCTGATGAAAGTTCTGTCTTGGTCTGCAAATAGTTTTAGCTGGATTCAACCTTATTTTAATACATTTGTAATCTTATTTAATTATAAATATTACGTGAATGAACCGGCACATTCGAGCAAAATGGAAAATATTATTGATAGCAGAGCTGTCAATAATACCCACGATCAGATCAAGCTATGCAACGCATAACACGATCACATTTCCAGATCATGGCCCACCTCGGCTGCTAGATTCAAACTCCTACTATCCAAACACACTGGGCACCAGCTAGTCTAAGACTAACATGTTCTGACAGTAGGCCCATAATCCAGCACTTGAAAAATACCTTAACTAGCTCAGTCTATTTTTAATTCGATAACAAAACATAGTTTCAATTAGTGGTGAAAGAATTGACCAACAAAATAAAGTTTTAGTTTATAAAGACAATTTATTTTAATTAACATTTACTAAACTAATTTGAAATATTTTATAAATCTTATTTAACTAATATAACACACACATTTATAATTTATACACTATAATATCTTAGAAGAAAGCATTAAATAATATTTGAAGGTTAAAATACAATGACATCAATATACGAATGCATGAACACACCCAACATTTTAAACACACATATTAATAGTTTGTCTATGGGTGCTATAGAATTCTTAAACTTGACACTTGAGGCTTTACAAATGTGATGGCTACTTTAGAAATGAGTATAAGAAAAATGTTATTACCTAGGATTTTGAATGTGTATACTTCTTGCTGCTTTCTGCTTCTAATGAAGTATTTCTAACCAGTTAGATTTGAAGTTTTCTTGTAGAGATTTGATGCTGATTATTCTGAGGCATTTTTTAAAAGACAATTAGATATTGAGCAGCTTCAGGTTGTTATGCAGGCATCACTTTTATTGGGTAGATTGGCTGTTTTCATCGGACTTCAGGCTGGAGAAAGTTATATGTTTTCTGAGGTTTTAACACTGCATTCTTGATTCTGGATATACAATAAGCTGACCGATATAACTCACTGATAGATTGTACTGAACTGTTATCTCAAATGCAACTAAATTTAACTCAAACTCAACTAACTGATAAAAAATTGTCTATTTATACATGAGGTGTGTTTTCATTTTGATATCCTCCAGCAATATTTGTTGTCAAAGTTCTTTTCATTAGTATCTAATCCTTTGGAGATAAGCTTTTTAATCCTGTTGTTTTTTTACATTTGTGATTATATTTTTAATTAATAGCCATACTGAGTGGTTTTTTAATTTTTTTAACTTTCATTTATTCTTAATATTTACAACGCATATATTTATTACATTTACAGTCGCACACACATATATAATTAAAGATCCATTCACTATTTAATTTTAAGATGACTTAAATAAAAAGAGACTTATGTTTTTAAACTTTTAACTTATATTTCAATTAAAAATTATAATAATAATAATAAAAAAATCTTTATTTCTTTTATAAAACTTTTAACTTGACGTTTCTAAATAAACCCCCCTCCCCCTTTTAATTAAATAACTGTAACTTTTAATTCAAAACCCTTAAACTTTTACTTTTACATTTTCTTTTACGGAAAAGATTTTTATTTTAATAATTTTTTAAACAAAATTATTATGTGCCAACACAATGTTGGTACAATATGTATATATTGTAATCTCATTATAGTAAAGTACAATAAATTATAATGAAGTGGAAGTAAAACAGAAGGCATAAAAGCATGGCTTGACTAGAATAAGCATGAGTAAATACAAGGATGGTCACATGGCACTACTGAATTTACATTACACTAACTTAAAATCTCTTATGTCTAATTTAGGATAAAGCACATTTATTAAATTAACTTCCGATATCTAAAACAAGTTACTAAAAGACAAACATTTATATTGCACTATATTAGATGGATAATAATCAGGTGGTGGGGCATCTATCTATGAGGTGAGTATGAAATTAGAAGTATATAGTGAATTTATAAATGAATAAAGATGTAGAATATTGAATGAGTGGTGAAGAGCAAATAATGATTAACTAATGAAAATTAATAATGAATGGACCTAAGAATAAGGAGGCGAGAAAAAAATGTATTAGGGTCATGAATAGTTAAGGTTGTGATAGAATAGGGATCAATGAAGGATTCATCAATTATGATAGTATGAAAACAATGTTGGTGATGATGAATGGGATCCTGAACTATTAAACTGATATTATTTCAAACAAAAGCAAGATACTACTGAATTAAAGGCAAGGGGTTCTAAGCTTGACTAATTAAAGAAGACAGTTTAACTACTAACAAAAATGGGTTCTAAGTTTTAACAATTAAAAAGGGAAGTTTGAATCCTCAAGATTTTAATGAATCAAATAATAAGAATGAATATAAGTGACTAAGATAATGCATAACAAACACCTAAGAAGTGAAAACTAATAATAAAATGAAAATTAAAACTATTAATCAACAACTTAATTTCTCAGAATTTATATAATTACAAATTATAATGAAAATATGTTTAATAATTAATTATAATGTTTAATTTAAAATAATTATAATTTTAAGACTGTTGAAAAATATTGTTTAATAACAAAATATTAAATACTTCTATGGTTTTAATTTAATACTAATAAATTATTACTTTTAACACTATTGAAATTAATTTATCGACAGATCATATGTAAAAAGTCTCACACACATTCTGGCAGAGGGCTGACACATATGTTGAATAGCTCAACTCTTTATTATTTTAAAGAAATTTATTTATGAAATTCATCTATTTTTTATTCCCTAACTATAGATTTTAATAATTAAAATTATTATTAATCAAAATGTAAAATTTTACCTAATTGACTATTTAAATAGAGCTTGAAAAATATCGAGCCCAACTATAAGGTTACAATATATATATATATATATATATATATATATATATATATATATATAAATTCTGTCTCCAGTATTATATAATTGATTATTATTTTAATAACTATTAATTGTCATATTCCAACTGACTGACATATTAATTTCACTCTGAATTACAAACAATATTGACAAAGATATGTTTATAAAGAGCAGAGCTCCAAGAAGAGGTTAATTCATTCTATTTTTTATTCTTTGTTAAAATATTTAGAATGATTTTAAGAAAGGTAATTTACTTTTCTTAGTTGCACATGTGTATTGAAATGAAATAATGTATAATATAAGCCAAAATAATGATGCTAGCTAAGCTCAGTGGGTTTATAAAATATAAATTTCATGTACCATAATAAACAGAGATGCAGGGGTAAGTAATCACAATAAAATATTATTGAAATAGAGAAAAATATTTAAACAACTTAAGAAGGAGAACCATCAACTTGCTCTAGTACAAATAAAAGACTCAATATTTAGACATATGACATTGAGGTTACATTTAAAATTCTTCCTTTACAAACATCTACTACCACTACCATCTTTATTATCAATGTCATTGTTATCTCATTGCTTGAAAGTGTTCTCAAATATTTTCCATCAATGATTATCATCTTTGAAAATAGTTTTTGTTTCCTTAGCAAAATAATCTTTAAATAAGATGGTTCATGAAATAAATTAGAATACCTCAGGATAATATGATTAATTGTAATCATAATTTTTTTTTCTCTTCTATTTGTTAAGGTATATTTAACATAGAATGAAGTCCAAGTAAATAGGTAAGATATATATTTATTTATTCCTATGCTAATGTCTTATCGCAATTATAATAATGGGATTATTAATTTAAAATAAAAAACAACATGATCTCTTAATCTAGAATAAGAAAAATAATAAACTCATAGTATGACATTCGGATATTAAGAATGGGTAAGATATTTTATAGCCATTCTAAATACCATAAAATAAGTATATTTAATTATTTTTTAAATTTGAACTAAGTCCTTTTGTAAACTAAATTTATTATTGAATAGCAAATAGGGTTTAATATTTATGGAAAGTAAATTTAAACTAAATAAACACTGTGATCTTTTATTAAGAAAACCAAATTGACTGAACTGATCTTTAATAATATATAATTATAATTTTTATTAAGCAAAAGTATATTTTTCATAGATGTTATTCTAATACTTCAATATAATTCAATAAAGTGAGTTTAATTTCAATGTTCGTGTACTCTTACAACAAAGCTTTATAATAATTTATAATATTTTTATCATTAGTTAAATATCTGGTTAGTGAGTGGATGATGTGAAAAAATGAATATAAAATTTTTTTAAATAATAAAAAATATAAAAACAAATAATAATAATTTACACATATAATATGTCCTTTAAGTCCACAAGGCCAAATGCTTTCACATACATTACATTTTTGTAAAATATATCAGAAGGTTAAAATTACAAATCAATTTATAAAAAATAAATAAATTTAACTAAATAAAAATTACCTAGGAGGTCAAAATAAATTTTATCTTACTTTAAATTAGTGGTAGTCAACCTGATCCCTAACGACCACTAGTGGGATTTCCAGCCTTCATGGTGGACAGTAGGGGTTTTATCTGAAACTGAAGCACTTTCTTTTTTTTAATTTAATTGACTTTTTAAAAAAAATTCATAACATTATTTAAAACATTTTCATTAGATTTTCAAAAATTCCCCGTGACAATTTAAATTTCTGAACATATATGTATTTCCTGTGCATAAGCTTAGTTCACATTACATAAGTGAAATTAAATGGAGCTATAGTGTGACCACTAATAAAGGAGCCTTGTCCCAGAATAGCTTCTCTTCCCCCAAACCCAATCCATGATGCATGAGAAGCATGTGCAGTTGATGATTTATGGTGCAGGCTCTTTTATTTGCAATTGCATTGGTCAGTATGCAGTGAGATTTGTGAGAGTGAGCATATGCCTACAGCTTCAGTAAAATATTATGAAATATTGTGAGTCTATGTTTCAAGAAAAGAAATATACTCATGGCTATTTACCAGAGTATCTAAAGATAGGTTTCATAGAATCTGTTGCAACTAAACAACAACCAATGTGTTTAATGTGTCATAAAACATTATCCAATGAGGCAAAGAAGCCAAGTTGATTGCAAGAACATCTTGCTACAAAGCATCCAAATGATAAGGACAAGCTCATTGAATATTTTCAGGAAATATATAAAAAAATTCCAAATCATTCAACAATCATTGCATCATTTAAGAAATAACTTGCAGTGAACGAAGAGGGATTATTTGCCTCTTATCACATTTCGCAATTAATTGCAAAAAGTTATAAAAGCTATAATATTGGAGAAACTGTAATGATACCTTCTATAAAAAATTTATCTCAACAGTAATGTATCAAGATATACCTAAAATTTTAAAAATGTTACCCCTAAGTGATAGCACAGTAAAGTGACGAATTGATGAAAAGGCAGTTAATGTTGAAAAAAACTTTCCATGCAATTGGATGAGTCTACTATTGAAGATAATAATGCTTTATTGATGGCATACATTATGAGAAAAAATGCTATGCACAAAAAATTTAATTACAGATACAAAAGAATTATCTATATTTAATACTGTGAAATCATACTTTACAAAAAATAATATTCCTTTGAATAATATTATTTCATGCACTGCTGATGGAGCACCATCAACGGTAGGCCACTGTCATGGAATTGTTGCTTATTTAAAGGAATAAGTACCAAATGTTTTATGTATTCATTATATGGTACACAGACAATATCATGTAGAAAAACATCTAAGTACAAGTCTCCATTCATCATTAACTATAATAATTCAATCCATAAACAAGATTAAATCCAATTCAAAAAATGATAAAATGTTTTGACAGCTTTGCCAGGATAATAATGAAGATTTTAATGCCTTACTTTTGCACATGAAAGTTCAGTGGCTGTCAAAAGGCACATCTTGTGCTCATTTTGTAGCATTATATGATAGTCTAATACAATTTTTTGAAAGTAATTATGAGACCAATCTGTGTCAACAGTTAAAAACAATAAAGAATGATGCCTTTTATTTGGCATATATTTTCAAAAGATTTAATGATGTTAATTTGAAACTTCAAAAAGCTAATAAAACTCTTAAAGGAAGGATATGTGGAAAGCCCAGTATATTTTAAAAACCCATCCATGATACAACTTGTCATGAGTGCGGACTTCATTGCCATGCTTTCCCATTTTCGAGAGTGTATAGGAGAAGAGTCAAGGAGGTCAGAAAAGAGATATAATCAAAGCTTGTCAAAGTATTGTGTCATTATTTATTGACAAACTTGAACTATTTCATTATAATTTATCAAAGAGAGAATTTCATCAGTTTCCTGGATTATCATCTATAAAAGATGATATAACTCCAGAGGATATTGACAGATTCAGTAGCAACCTCAACAAACTTAAATTGGACATGGAAAATGATTTGAAGATATTTTGAAATTAAATGTATATGTCTGAATAAAAAATCCTTTTACTAAAAATATTGAAGAGGCTGCTACAACTTGTCAAGAAGAACTGTTAGAAATTAGATATGATGAAGAAAGTAAACATAAATTCGATAGCAGTGGATATGGAAACCTATGGCAAAATAAAAAAAATGCCTTATGTGGAAAATGATATTCAGTTTATTGATATCTTTTCCTACCTCATATCTTCTTGAATCAGGCTTTAGTGCTGTTAATCATGTTATGACCAAATAAAGAAACTGCCTGAATATTTCCGAAAGAGGAGACCTTCATTTGTTCCTTATAAAAATTGAGCCAGATATACAGTATTTAGTTTTACAGCATTAGCCTCAGGGATATTATTAATAATTTAATTAATTAAATATAATTTCATCAGACTTCATGCTTCTAGGTATACAAAATATAAATAAACAGATAGATTTACTACAGTAAGTTGCTTTATAAAGATTTATTCTGCCAAACTTAGCAAAAGTCCAACGTAAATAGTATTTGATAAGTAATTATTATTATATGTTTTAGCTTGCTGTAACTCTGCTTTATAAATTTTATAAAGTAAAGTTACTTCCCTCCTTTATAAATCATATTGTGGAACCAGTGGGCAGTTAGAAAATTTTACTACTAATAGAGATACAAAAGTGGGTATAAAAAGGTTGACCACCCCTGCTTTAAATGCTCAAAAGTTCCCACACATTAAAGTATTCACATAATGATAGTATCCTTTTCATGAATAGTGTTCCTTTTATGAATATTTAACATTACTTACTAATTCAAGCTTACCAATGTAGCACTGAAATAGTGGTAAGAGTGATGTACAATGTCTATTTATACCTTAGATACAATTTAACATTTTGAAATTAATTATTTATCATATTTATGTCCTAACTCAGAAATGCTTAAATATAAGATCTACGCCTGAACAATATATTATTCACATCTAAATAAACCAAGAATTCTACAAATGTTAAGGGTGTGTAGCTCAATATTTTGATAAACACAACTAAACTTACAAAATATTACAGATGCTTTGCAAAATATATTACCAATAACAAACTAAATTCATATTGAGATAACTGAGAAAAGGCAATGCAGACATATGATGGCAAAGCTCAGGGATAATCAACTTTTTTCTTTCCTGGGCCACATATATTTGTGTGCTACATCAGGTGGGCCACGGCAACTAATCGGTGTCATGTAAAAAAATGTCTGACTTCTCAATTCATGCATGCCACAGCTTGTGGATCACTTTACTATATCTAAGAATTAACAAACACTTTTATTTGATATAAACATTTATTTAAATATCAATGTGATTTTTGATATTGAGATAAATTTTTAACAATTTTAGATAAATCTGTTTTATATATGCTACATGTTACTCTTAATATATCATCAAGGTGTAAATCAGTAAGTCTGTTTCTATGCATATTATTCACATATTTCATTTTTGAATAAGATGATTCACAAAGATATATTGAGGCAAACGATGTGAGCAACATTTATGCACACTTTTTGGCAGTTTTATATTTTTCAGGCACTAATTTCCAAAATTCCATATACTCCTTTCCCTCCCTTTTCTTTTTAAAAATGGTTTCCAAATTTGTATCATTTTTAAATTCAACAAATTCATTAAATAGCTTAACATAATCATGTCCAAATGCAGCTAATTGTGTAATAGTTGCTATTTCTAAGTGCCAGGGATTTTCTATAAGCAAAAGACAATTCTTAATATTTCTTAAATCTTGAAATCTATTTTTAAATTCTTTCAATAAGGTACCTAAATAATTTAAAATAATTACATATGGTTCTAAAGAAATGTTAATACCATCTTGCTTAGCATTTATCAATGTTGGAAAATGATGTAGTATTTGGTTTTATATATCTTGGTAATAAATATTTAGTTTTTCTTCAAAAGCAAATACTTTATTTGTCATTTGTGAAATAATTTTATTTTCACCTTGCAAACTAATATTAAGATCACAATGTTTTTCTGTGATGCCACATAAAAAAGCTAAAAAACACCACCATCCATCACTATCAAGCTGATTATAAATTTTATTGTTTTCTTGTAAAAATAAAATAATTTCATGACGTAATTAAAAAAGCAATTCAAAACTTTATCTCTGCTTAGCCATCGCACTGAAGTATGCAAAAATACATCACCATAATTACTATTTATTTCTTCCAAAAGATTTTTAAATTTTCTGTGGTTTAATTCTCGGGCTTGAATATAATTGACAATGTTTATGATGGTTTTCATTACAGCATCAACTTCTTTAATGGATATATGTGCCCCCAAGTTTTCTTGGTGAATGAAACAAT
The DNA here is from genome assembly GCA_028023455.1 of Epiperipatus broadwayi. NCBI lineage: Eukaryota > Metazoa > Onychophora > Udeonychophora > Euonychophora > Peripatidae > Epiperipatus > Epiperipatus broadwayi. The sequence continues at coordinate 8,095,750 of JAQFVV010000031.1, read as the reverse complement.
GAAGTGATAAAAGATTTGTTAGATTATATTTATTTTTTAATAGGGAAACATCCCTTTTCAGATTCAATCATTGAAGGACATCCATCAGTGCACACAGAAAACAATTTTTTATTTCAACATTATTATTCTCCAGAAAAGTACAAATACTATTGAGAAAATCACTACTTCTAGTTTGATTCTTTATACGAAGAAATTTTAAAAAAATCTTCACAAATTGAATCTGTTCTGTACAGTATCCGACAAAAATAGGACATTGTGAGGTTGCTGAAATGTGAGTACTAGAATCAACAGCCAAACTAAAATATTTGCAGTTTTTCAAATATTCTATTATATTATCAAAAATATGTTTTGCAATATCTTCAATACGTCTAATGCAGGTAGAATCTGACAGTTGTAATTTCTTAATTTGTAATAACATTTGACTTTTATTATTACATTTATCAAATAATACATTCAAAGCATTTAGAAACATTCTTTCACAACTTCAGCATCTGTAAATGGTTTCCTATTTTTGCCAAGTATATAATAAATTTCATATAATGCTCATGTCATTACTGCTTCTTGTGAGATTGCCACTGACATAACATTTTGTTGCTGTTGCAATGATTTCTTGAAGAAAACTAATTTTTCCCTCTTATTAAAAACCCATGAGCAAAAGTGTCATTAAACAGTTTATGTTTCATTGGTGTAATGATGATCAATGTTATATTTTTTTAATGTGACACTTTCTTGACAAATCAAACACATTGCAGAACCTTTGTTATTCAAGACAACAAAATATTCCACTTCCCAGTTGTCTTGAAACATTCTATTTTCATCCAATAATTTTTGTTTGTTGCTTGAAGACATCATTATGATGTTTAAATTATAGATTGATATAAAATATTATTCATCTATGTATATACTAATTCACATATAAAAGTAAGATGTTTCACTGTGCTTTTAAGAACATGGACTATTGATTGAATTAAAATTTCAAACTTCTGATTAGTCAACTATACAATCTGCTGTAAATATATTTGTCTTTTTACAATTATATTTGTTTTAGTTTTTTTTTATTTGTTTTAGTTTAGTATCTAAAATGGAAATTTATAATTTGTCTGATTACAGAAAGGTTTTTAAAAAATAAATTTCTAATTATAATTGATGATAATAATCTAACACTGTCAAATTATAATAAATGCTTACCATCCAATTATAAATTCCAGAAGTAATTCATTGAATTCCTTATCAATATGTTTTAGTATAAAAGTAATTTTTTGACTAAAATCTGAGAAACAAACAAGTGGGGTGAAAAAAAAAAGCTTAGAAAAATATGTTTTCATTTTCAAATTCAAAATGTAGAAATACAACTGTCGAAGTCATGGATTGGTTCCCTTGTGGAAAAAAAACAATCAATCAGAAGCTTGAAAAGAGGGATTTATGTAATTATTATACCATTAAATTTAAATAATTACTGATTTTTTTCTTTGCAAAAAATACTGAAGGTGCTAAAATCAGAGAAAAAATGCTAAAGATAGTGGGTTGAGAGTGAGTACAAGTTATATATGAAGATACTCTGGCATTTCTAGTACAGATTTGGCAGGTGCTTCAGATCTGTGAAATTAAAAAAAACATAACATTATTAGTGCATCAATAAAAATATCAATCATGCATAGTATTCATTAATTAAGAAATGTGCTGCCACTTCTGTTGACCATATGTCTATTGTTGGGCCACATGCAAAAGCTTGGTGGGCTGCATGTGACCCAGGGGCCACAGGTTGAGTATCACTGGCATAGCTGATAAATAAGTAAACACATTTTGAGAGCAACAATAAAATGATCTAGGCCTTTGTTATTAATCAAGAAATAATAATTAATAAAGAATTATCTGATTTGGATACAATATTATTAATAAAATCCATACAAAATATCTCAATAAAATGGTGAGAGACTCTAAGGTGCAATCTCTATGAATACTGGCAAAGTAAGCATTCCTAAATAGAGAGAAACACTAAAGCCATAATCTCTAGAGAAAAATGCTATACCTAATAGATATCAAAGATTATAAATGATAATTAATGCTAAACATAGCTTAGTTAAAATTAGCCAATAAACAAGCAATATAATTAAATAATAGAAACATATATCTATTTATATTGTATTTAGCATATTAATATACATTTTACAAATAAATAATTCATATGCAAAAAATAATACATACTATTTTAAAATATGCAAATATCATACACTGATATTCTGAGAACTTTAATAAAAAATTATTTAAAAAAAACATAAAACAATAAAATAATATGCAGCTGAAACAAAAACATTGTATGAAAAATCATAAACATAAATCAACCATTAACCCTATTAACATTTAGAATAAATAAAATAAAATAATCTTTCTGTTTCTTCTGTTCTTCCACCATTAATCATTAACAGAAACAGTCTATTAAGAAATAAAGTTCTGTGGATAGCAAAGACATCCAATGTAGAAATATAATGAAATTAAAAGATAAAAGTGCTTCAATTGGGTCATGTGATCTATGACTCTTATTTTGACTATTTATAATATTTGCTTTAAGTCTTATGTGATATTATATTGCTAATACTAATAATATATGGTATGGATGAAGATATGTCAGCCCCATATAGCTATTTGAGTTGGATAGCTGGGTTTGAAGACATGTTGGTGTCTGACAATTTTAGATTTTCCATTCAATAGATAACTTTTAGATAAATGCTGGCTTTCAGTTGATATTTTTAGATCTAGTGTCTGAAGCTATCCTACCATGTGTCTGAGGAGTGCTAAAGCACAAAACCATGGTCAGAGATTGGGTGATCCTGACAGATATTTTAAATGCTTTCTCTGGCTATGCATTTATCACAAAGCTTGTTGAGCAATTGGTAATGCTCATTGTTTATATCTTACAAGCATAAGTGAATTGGTCATATGATCTATGACTCTTATTTTGACTGCTTCATGGGTATCTTTAAATAATACTCAAAATAAATTATACTATCAAATTATGAGACATGATCATTCATAAGAATAAATATTTATTATGTTGCAATAAAGTGTTTTTTTTCATATTTAAATTGAGGTATCCAAAACTTAAACCTAAAAAGCATTATATTAATTAGCAGTAATAAAATAATATTCACCAGGAATACTTCTTTTCAAATATATTTTAAAATTATAGTGATGGTTTTCACAGACACACTAAAAGAGAGAGTATGCAGGTTTTAACAAAATTAATAATATATGCAAATTTCATTTAATGTGAATTGAAATATAATACCATTTTAAAAATTATTTTATATTTGCATTTATACAGTAAGTAACTTATTTTAATAATTTAAAAACATTTGTTATAAATTTTTCAAATAATGCAAGTTAATTATTTTATCTCCCTAATATTTCACAAAATGTATTTTTTTTTTTTTTTTTGGGGGGGGGGATTCATAATAAATAAATTTCATTCATGCTGTGATAAAATAATGAATATTTTGTTATACTAACAGTACAAATAATTGTCTATCTAAGCAATATTATATAATGAAGTTTAAGATGTTCTTTTTGTAAATATTAAAATGATTTTATAGACAATTGATAAAATATACTCAGCATAAAAAAGTCTCTACTAAATGAAAATTTAAAGTTTTTATATATGGTAAATTAATTTTAGATAATAGTTTATAAATGACTATTTTTTGGTAAAAATATCATAAAGGTATTCAAATCATTCAAAAATATTGTTGCTGCTGATAATTTCCAGTATTTTTTTTCTTTATATGTCAAATACATTGACTGGGGAGTGAACCCAGGCCAGCTGCTTGGAGGACAGCTATGCTAACCACTAGGCCACCACCTCTTGACATAATTTCCTTTATGTTGCAACACATTTAAACATTAGACAGACACTGAAACATATTTTGAAATTGATAATAGTTCATACATCAGCATAGTGATGACAATATCTATTAAAGTTTTCTAGTGTGCAAAGTTTAAATAAATGTAAGTTAAACATTTTATCAATTAACTAATTTTACCAATAAAGTTAACTGGGATGAAGATTTCAAATGTCAATTGTTGACTAGCCAAACTGATAAATGGTTATTTCAAGCACACTTTTTGATTTCAAGCAATTATTTAAAAACCTCAATGAAACTTCTATGGATACATATAATGAAATAATATTGCCTAAATTTCAGCTTTTTTTTTCATGTGTGTGTTTAAATATTAAAAATGTATTTATCTGAATATAAAATTTGAAGATATATTTTATTTTAAAAGTGAATAATACATTTTATGCACTTATTTTTTTAAAAGAAACATTCTGATGATATATTAATATAATTAAAGAAGTCTCTGAAGTCATTTTAATTTAGAATACATAAAAATCTTACCCAACTCATCAATTTTAATGACCATTCACTGCATTTTGCTTTTATTTATAAAGTATGATTATTATTGGCATGCACCCTTATGAGTTTATATGACCAGAATCTTGATGATTATTAGCATGTTTTAGTATCTTAGCATTATTTTTTTATTATGAGTGATGGATTCACACTTAAGCATGTAAATTCTAATAATTGTGTTATATTTTTGATTTGAGTAGAGCAGTTGCTAGAGTAGTAGCTATTTTTATAATCTAGTTCTTTTAAATCCATTAGAAGGTTGATTGTTGATTTTGAGTGTTCTTTGTGGGTTATTTTATGATGTTGATTGTTCGTGATGATGAATGACTTGATTACTTTTGTCTAATGTTGGATAATCTGTAAGTTGTAACTTAGGATTAGTATACTACTTATATATTGTTTACTTCATGCTGAATCTCATCCCCTCATCAGAATACCTTATTCTGTTTATATTCGATCATTATGTTGACATCCAGTGATAAGGATGGGGATTTCCAATTTCTTTACATTACTCATTGATTTTCATACGATTACAATATATAACAAACTATTTAAAACAAATATATTGATAATTAGTAAATAATTCACCTACTAAAAATTATTAAGAAATACTGCATTAGGTTTTCATGTTAGACCATCTTATTAAAAATATGACTAAAATTCATTATAGTAATGCAAATCTTAAAATATATGTAAACACACTTATTAAAAATTAAAATACCAATTCTTATTAAAGGGAGTTGGTTTTTAAAATAATAGCATGTTTTACATTAATTATCTGTCAAACATTTTTTTAATTTTATAATGTACATTTTTTATATTAGATTCAGATTTGCAAAGTTTTAAATTTCTAAATAAAAAGTCTTTCAAACCTTGATATTTTATAGTGAAAGCAGGTTTGGCAGTCTTTTTATTTAGTAATTTAAAACTTTGCAAACATGAATCTGATAGAAAAAAATAATGTAGAGAATTATAAAACCGTTTTTAGTATGAGATTTTAAAATGACGCTATATAAGCAAATAAAATTTAAACATAAAAATGATATAAAACGTCTATTACGAAATCATGGTTAATATACATATATAGATAATTCAGAATCTATAAAAATCTCTCTTATGAATAATGAGGTTAGTATGAGTTTTTAATTTTTTTATCGTGACAAGACATAATTATTTTTTTGCCCTGGATTGCTAAGTTTACCATACCAACAGTTAGGCAAAACACGGAAATAGGAAAAAAAATAAAAAAGCATAGTTCATTTTCCTAATCATTTGGTAGAACTTTTTAATATTAAAAGTGATTGGTTTGGAATTATATACATATTAAAATGAATTTTCTCACGGGGAAAAGGTGTTTTATACTTCATGTTTTTGGGAGCAACCACATTTAATAAAATAACCCACATAATTATTACTGTTTTGTTTTCTCACCCAATCGAGGGCAAATGTTATTTTAGCAAATCATCAAAATATTTATTTTCCTTTTATTTTATTAAACACTCCATAAACATGATTTATAAAAAATATAAATATTAAATAAAAGGCTTGGTTGATAAATAACATCGATAAATAACTCAAAACAGGTTATTATTGTAAAATCTAATAGATGCCACATTAACTAGTACTTGTACTATACTTTGCAATGAGTATTTTTATTAAAATTTTCTATAACAGGTTGAGAACTGTTCATAGGGATCAAATATAATGGTAGATAATGCAATAATCTTTAAATATGTGGGGTAAATGTAAATAAAAAATATCAATGCTTAATAAAGACTATTTCTGCTGCCTAAAAGAAGCAATGTTGGTTTATTAAAGTTTAGATGTTATTGCTGCAAACAGACTACCTGTTTCTCTCTTTTAATTCTTTTACCCTATCAATTACTATAGGAATGATCCTCATGAGAACTTCTATTGCAAATTATCTCCCTCTATTAACTGTTAAATGGTATTATGCATTTGTGCAGTTACATTCATACCTTTTAATTATAGATATCACACTCCTGATTCCAATTACTTTCATTTCTTTAGTTCAAAGCCTTATGTAATAAAAAAAACAATAATGGACACAGGTTTAGTAAACTTCCAGTTTTTAAGTAAATCTTTCTCCAAGAAAAAGCAGTAACTATTGATTAGATTGAAATGGATTTGGAACTGCAATTTCAGTTGGACAAAGATTGTAAATTTGGACAGACCTATTCAGTGATATCTCTGTCTATCACAGAGGTGACAGAACATCAAAAATCTGATCTAAAAATGATCTATCTTTAATAACTATAAAACTGGCAATACTACTCAGTAAAAAAATGTAAATAAAATATTATTATTAGTGGTAGTAAAGTTTAATAATAATATTAATGGTAAGTATTATAAATCTAATATTTTTAAAAATAGGAGTATATTGATTTAAAATTGTTAATCAGCTGATAAGAAATAATATCAATACAGCTATTCTTAGTAAAAGTAACCCTCCAGAGGAAGGAAATTTAATAGAACAGGTAGATGATTACAACAATTTGGAAAGTAATATTTACTAAGGCAATAAACCTAAAGCATGTGCAGTTGAAAATGTGAAGGTAGGGACCTCTACATGTCTTAACCACAAGCTTACACATTGGAAGGAAAGAGGGGAATTCTTCTTTCCTTCAACCTACTTTCTATATAAATAGGTGAATCTGAAGTGGTTAGATCTGAGAGCATGAAGCTATTCAATACTTCATTGATTAAGTCCACAATCCCTATTATACATTAGTACTCATGAAATCTTTTGATTTATAATGAGTCAATAGAAAGATATTATAGTAAGAAATCTATTACAATAATTTAAAGTTGTAATTATAAATTTATTTAACGCACATTGATTATGTAAGTAATATTTACTAAGGCAATAAACTTAAAGCATTTTCAACTGCACATACTTTAGGTTTATTGCCTAAGTAAATATTACTTATGTAATCAATGTGCATTAAATAAATTTGTAATTACAACAATTTGGAAAATAAAAACAGGCATGAAAAGGGAGGATGTGTTATACTGGATTTGTAGTAAAATCTAATTTAGCATCTTTTATTTTTGGTATTTCTCAGAGTATTGTGCAATGATATCAGTGTTTATTTTATTAGGCCATATTCTTTAAAATAGGACTCAAGGTTGCTGGATTGCACCTTTTATTGCTATGACATTAAAAATACAATTTTTTTTTTGAGTCCTTAATGTACATATTGATACAAATAGTAGACTTTGGACAAATGTTGTAGGAAAAAATGGAATGGATGCTACAAATTAAAGTTATCTACTATTGTTGAATTTTTTTTATACAAAATATAGAATTAATTGACACAAATATTTTTTAGGCAGAAAATGTATTATGAAGAAATATGCATGAGAAGATTATATTACATGAGTTCATTTTATAATTAACATATTTAATATTATATACTAATCATGCCTCATATAAAACTATGACTGATATAGGTATCTAATTAAGTACCTTTGGGTACAATATGGCAAGGAAAAATTAGAATGATTATTATTTTGCACTTCTAATTGCTGGTATCCAAAAGTTGCATGACTGTTAGTGATATCAAATAAATTTCTAGTGGAATTTAAAGATATTAGGTCATTATAATTAATAGTGAAGAAATTCAGTCTCTTATAAAATCTATAGTGCATTATTCATGTTATTAAGTTTACTCTATTACAAAATAAGAAAATAAACAAAAACTCTAACCATTTCATCACATTTGGGTGCTTACTTACTAAATAAATTTACCTCAAATATAACAATTAATTTGATAAAAAATAGAATACAAATTTTACACATAAATCTGTTAAAATTAAAATTTTAAATTAAATAACATATCTTATAGAGATGCAAAAAGCAACAACAAAAAAACGTCATTTCAGGAATAAGTTTTGTGGACTACATATATGCACTGTGTAGAAAGAATATATGTAGATTTGAAAATAAATATTATTGCTAACTAAATATAAAATAATTGAATGATTATTAAATTTTGAAGAGCTGGAGGTACTTGAAGCCTATGAAATTGTTTATGATCCCATTATTAGTAAATACAGTTTGGTTAACAAGATAAAGCAAATGCTGAGATATGAGGATATATTTTTACGTAATTTCCAAGAATGAAAAAAAAATATTGTTATTATAGAATATGTTCATCTATGACCTTACAGAATACTACCAGAATGATTTATTACTTAAAATGCATATATATATATATATATATATATATATATATATATATATATATATATATATATATATGTGTGTGTGTATGTGTGTGTGTTTACATTATAGAACAATATAGATTATAATTTAGTCACCTAAGTATTTAATGCCAATAAACATATTTATAGTCAAACATATCAGTTTATATGAATCACAGATCTAATTTATCATATATTTATTAGTACTTTTACCAATGATAGTTACTATATCCTGTCATCATCATCATCATCAACCATTATCAATCCACTGCAGGATGAAGGTCTCTCCAAGTTTAATCCATCTTTTCTGATCTTTAGCTTCTCTTCTCCACATCACCCCTGCACACTTTCTTATTTCATCCATCCATCTCACATGTGGTCTCTTTCTGGGTCTTTTACAATCTCTTGGAATCCAGTTTAAAATTTCAATTGTCCATCTATTATCATCTCTTCTAGCAATATGTCCAGCCCAACTCCACTTCAATCTTTTAATTTTTTCAATGAGGTCAGTAACACCTGTTTGTTCTCTTACCCATACATTGCATTTTCGATCTCTTCTTGTTACTCCCAACATGCATCTCTCCATACTTCTTTGAGTGGTCTGAAGTCTCTGTATTGCTCTTCTATTAAGTGTCCAAGTCTCAGATCCATAAGTAAGAACTGGTAAAACACATTTGTTAAAAACCTTCCTTTTCAAACACATAGGCATATTTCCTTTTAGTATCAAGTTATTTCTACCAAAAGCACTCCAACCAAGTTTAATTCTATGATTAATTTCTTCCATTATGTTTCCATCTGTATTAATAATCTGACCAAGGTATTTGTAACTGTTAACTTCTTCTAATTCATCATAATCAATCTTTATTTTCATATTTTGAGCAAATCGATTAAACATTACTTTAGTCTTTTTAACATTTATCTTTAGTCCTACTTTCCTACTTTCATCTGATAATTCCTGCAACATATCCTGCAGCTCTGAAGCATTATTTGCAAAAACAACTACATCATCTGTGAAATCTAAATGACTTAAATAATCTCCATTTACTTTCACTCCTTTAGTTTCCCATTTTAATCCACAAAATACTTCTTGCAGCACTGCTGTAAAAAGTTTTGGAGATATGGAGTCACCTTGTCTTACACCTTTCTCAATGTTGACTTTCCCAGTATCATTATGTAATCTAATTGTTGCTGTTGCATTTTTATAAATATTCTTCAAAATATGACAATATCCTGGATCTATACCTTGATGATCCAATGCTTTAATCACTGAAGAAATGTTTATAGAATCAAATGCCTTTTCATAATCTACAAATCCAAAACATAATGACAACTCATATTCATTCATCCTTTCTATAACTTCTCTCAACACCTGGATATGATCTACTGTACTAAAACCACTTTTAAATCCAGCTTGTTCTCTTGGTTGGTGGAAATCCAATGTTCTCTGTAGACGAGTTGTAATTATCTTGGTAAAAATTTTATATAAAACTGATAAAAGGCTGATAGGTCTGTAATTTCTAATATCTTCTTTATCACCTTTTTTAAATATTAATATTATTACTGCATTCTTCCAATCATCTGGTACATCTTTATCATTTAGACATTTGGTATATAACTTTGCTAAAAAATTTTCTATTTCTTCACCTGCTTCTTTTAATATATCAATTATAATTCCATCATTACCTGGAGCCTTTCCTTTCTTCATACATTTAATTGCATATCTCACTTCTTCATTTAAAATTCTGGGCAATTTGGAAGATGTAATAGATATAGGAGGTACTTGTTCTTTATTACTATATAATTCTTGATAAAAATCTTCTACCAATTTCATGATGTCATCTCTCTTTTTAGTAACAATTCCCTCTTTTTTTCTTATTGCAGATATAAATTTCCTACCAATACCAATATGTTGTTTTACATTCTTAAGACTTTTATTTTCTTCTACAGCTTTCCTTGCTAGTTCACAATTATACTTTCTTATATCATTTTCAACTCTTTTTCCGCACCATTTTACAAAATTCGAGATATTCAATTCTTTTTAATGCATCATTTTTGTATATCTTCATATTCCTTCTTTTCTTCATAAATTCTCTAGTCTCAGTAGAAATTTTATTGGTCAATTGCTGCTTTTTTCTACCAGCTATTTTTGTTGCAGTTTTTAAAAGTGTATCAGTTATTTTCATATTAATTTCATTCAAATCTGAATCATGTTCAAAATCTACTAATACTTGAAACCGATTTGTAAGTTCTAATTTAAATTCATTAGAATGTTTCTGAAGATTAGGAATATCAACTGTAAATATTGTTTTTCTTAATAATTTTTGTCTCTCTAGTTTCACATTAACATGTATCTTACACCTTACTAATCGATGATCACTTCCTGTGTTAAATTTATTAAGAACATTACAATCTTGAAATATGTATTTCCTGTTAGTCAAAATATAATCCAATTCTGCTGTACCTTCATTTGGATGCTTCCATGTCCATTTCCTTTTAACATTTTTCTCAAAAAAAAGAATTCATAATATAAAGTTTTTCTTTTTCTGCAAACTCCACAAGTCTATGTCCTCTCTCATTTCTATTACCATAACCAAAATTACCTACAGCACTTTCATCTTTCATTTGTTTACCAATTCTAGCATTAAAGTCTCCCATAACAATTTTAAAATGTTGTTTACTCTGATCAAAAGCCTTTTGTACATCCATATAAAAATCTTCTACTACTTCATCACTATGAGAACTTGTTGGGGCATAAACCTGAATTATCTGCATTTGGTATCTGCTATTAAGTTGTATAACTAATCTTGCCACTCTGTCCGATACACCATCAATCTCCACAATATTGTTCTTCCACTTTTTATTTATAATGAATCCTACTCCACTTGTATTTCCAATATTTGTGCCTTTATAATAGAGTATATGTCCACTTTTTAAATCAATTGTCTCTTCACCTTTTCTTCTAACTTCACAAAGTCCAATAATGTCCCATTTAATATAAGAGAGTTCTTCTTCTAATTCTTGCAATCTTCCTTCACTTGAAAGTGATCTGCAGTTGTAAGTACCTAAATAAAAAGTCATCATCAAATTGCAGCCTGGGTCTGCAATCAGGGGATTCTTAGCACCCTCCACCTTTGGCCACCAACCACTGCCTTGGTTGGTGACTTTACAGCCTCCTGGGAATAAGGGCCATGCTTTATTTTTGTCTGTCATAATTGTATATATGTATTCGGAAAATATTTATCATTATATGCTGTACCAAAAGCTATATTGTGATGTAACATACAGAATTTATGTTTGTGGTATTTGGACTTTTTCATTAATATTTTGTTTTATGCAATTAAATTTCTATTGTTATGCATGCTCAGGAAGATGCCTAGTTAGAATGCCATTTTATAAATTAAGATTTGAGTAGTAAATTGTTATTATCAAGAATTTCTTTATGTATTAGGTTATATATAAAATATTTGTTTCTTAATAATTTTATTAATTAACTTTATTTGTAATACATTTTAATGCTGATATATTTAACTTTACAATGAGCATATTATATAATTTAAAAAATAACTTAAATACGAGCTTGTTATTCTTAAGCAGATTTAAATTATAAACTAGATTAGTTTAGCAATAAGAGAATTTATGAAATGCAGATAAGCTGCAAATTGCACTATATTTTGTTCCACACCCTCCTTATGTATAAATATATGCAGTGTATTACAGCTTATATTTTGTTAATAAACATTGATTAGAATAAAATCTTTATTGTTTATTGATCTGCAAATAATCAATATTTTCAACATACATATATATGACTGATTCTTATACTTATTTTGTCATTGAATTGAATATGTAAATATAACTAACTTAATTATAAGTCATTAAAATCACATAATGGTTTTAGAAGAAATAACCCTCACTTGAAATATATATAGGTGCAATATAAATCAAGATTATAGTATAAACAAAATTAAAAAAAAATAAAATGATTTAGTTATTAATAAATTGAGGAGTAACATTTACATATATTTTATTGGGTGGGTGTTTACCCATGCATTCACAATGCAATAATAATAATAATAATAATAATAATAATAATAATAATAATAATAATAATAATAATAATAATAATAATAATAAATATATATATATATATATATATATATATATATATATATATATATATATATATATATATAAACTAACTATCATATTTTTTTCAAAAATAAAGTAAATATCAAAATGTTTGGTTTCGTTGCTATTAAATACGTTATTTAATTACGTTATGGGTAACATTCTTTTTTTTCTATAATTTTATTTTCTTATAGAAATATAATAGAGATGTTGTTATTAAAAAAATAGGATCACTATAATTGGTTTGAGGTTTTTAAGTTAGTATTAATTTTTAAGATGTTCTAACATTTTGTAAAGCTTTTAGAAAATTTCTTAGCAAATATTTTATTATGCAAAATACAGCACATCAAATTCAGAAAGGGTAGTGAAGGAATAATTTAATTTACGATCTTTCATCATAAACTAAAGAAAATATATCAGTATATATATATATATATATTGATGTATAGTGCCCTAAAACAGAAAAACATGTACTGACATATAGTAAAATTTATTTACAAGTTATGCTTTTTTTAAAAAAAAATGTGATCTCATGTAGCATTCAGAGATAGAAATATGGCTGCTTGGATATCATAAAACTGTGAATTTTCATGTTTTTTGTTTATTTATTTACATCTTTGTTATTTGTTTGCATTTTTTTTAAATAGTGTATAATTAAAGCATGTAATTAGATACAGTGTAGTTCATGACTGCATTGTATTAATAAAAAATTGTTTCCAAAAGTATTTTATCCAAACTTCAAATTGCATGATTATACATTGTAAGGTTTAAAATGGCATATATAAAGTGTCCACATATTATTGTCAGAATTAAATTAGGGTAAATAGAATAATTAATAATATAGTAAATGAAGAGTGATGTACTTATTGAGTTTTATTTACTTGGTCATTCATGAAATCACATGTACAAAAATAGAATGACTAAATATTTCTATGTATACTATAATTAGATCTTAGGAGTAAGATCATTAGAGTAAAAAAATACTTAAGGATTTATTGAAAATTTAAACTCAATTTAAGATAAATTGATACAGAAATAAAAGTAATACACCTTAGGAAATTAATAGATCTTTGTCAGTACATTAAAATGGAATATATTGAAGCATCAACAAATGTTATAATTCTATATTACTAATATAAAAATATGTTATTATGTTTGTTAAATTAAAAATTCTCTCATTTTTGTGTAGATTTACCTTTATTTACTTTGTAATATTTGAAATGCAGGCATTCTTCATAGACATGAAGCTTAATTGTAAATATAGAGAAGTTGAACACAGACTTTCAAGCACCGACAACTATCTTCACTATCAAATACCATTGATACCCATGACCATACATACGCGTATTAGTGATATGAGATAGTGTGAATAGTTAAAGTGTTCTTGAAAGTCTGTGTTAAAATCCTTTACCTTTATTTAATTTGAGAGTTAAAGAGATCTGTTGAGTTTCTGAAAAATTCTGGAAATAAATTTTATACATCAATAGTCATGAAAATAAAAGAGAAGATTAGGAATAAAGAACGTTCATGTGAAAAGAAAGAGAAGAGAGAGCAAATTAACTATTATTGTTGATACTGTTCTGTTAAGTAATGTTATTGTGATGATTTTATAGGTTATAGAATGTTTTCCACATAAGACTATGTTTTAGGGGGTATTGCAGTTTAAATCAGCCTCAATCATTTATTAGATTTTAAAACAACTTGATGAAATCCATCTAAACTATACAAATAATAAACTGATTTCTTTTTTGCATTATTCTTTTTTGCATCTTTATTTGGTACTTTCAAATTGTTATATATACATATATCAATAATTTCAATCCTTGTTGTGAACATGTAATCTTTAGTGTCTATATAAATATATGAGGCCATAAATAAAGGTGGGAGAGATTTCACATTTATTGTTAAAATAAGGTTGTCTTGACAAAAGTTTGAGATTGTTATCTATATTGGGATTGTCTAAAAATTGACTGGTTTCTACTGATTATATATATTAAATATGTCAAAGTTTGAAAATATCTGCTGAATTTTCATATTATAAAATCACCAACAGATGACAATGGAGAGTAATTAATGAAAATAGCAAATTGTAAATACTTACTGCATTCAGAACTGTATGCTTTTAAATGCAATCTTTTGTAGTTATGGTATACACCCCCCTCCCTTAGCATTCAACAATACATACAATAAGAAAGTAGTCCACTTTCTTTCTAAATTAGTTTTGGTTATAAAGAAGATTGTCTTAAATAACTAAAACTTGTATATTACATCATTACTGTTTAAATGTGTATTAGGAAAGTTTTAGAGTAAGAAGTTTCTTTACTTTGTTGAATAAAAATTAATCTGGTTAATACATATTTAAAAAATAAATAATAATATTGATTAACATTCTCACCTGCTTCTTTAATCATTCAAATAAATCTTTTTTATAATGAAAGAGGATATAGAAAGATAGAGGATCACTATTTTATTATATGTATTGTGCAATGCAAAGTGTGAATATATACCATTTATTATAGCAACTATGGTATATATATATATATATATATATTAAGCAATTAAATCATCCCACACGATTAAGAAATCCAGTACTGCTCTCTGTGAACTAATATATAAATACATTAGAGTTCGTATTTCAAAATAGCCAGATCAAAATGGTATTTTGAAATACTAATTCTAATGTATTTATATATTAGTTCACAGAGGGCAGTACTGGATTTCTTAATCATGTGGGATGATTTAATTGCTTAATATTTGTATATTTATTTCAGTATAGCGTTATGCACTGGGATTATATATATATTGTGACCTTTTGATTAGTTTACCGTAATAAATTACTGTAATAAGATGTACTTAATCATCCAAAATTTTAAATTTTTAAAATATAATTGGCACTAATAACTTGATAGATAATTTTAGTTGAGACTGAAAAAGGTATTATAAACATACTATTGTTTTTATTCGTTTGTGATTGTTTTTTTTAGGTCTATAAATAATTTTATAATAATATATTTCTTTAAAATAATTATAATAATAAAAGATCGATAATTTTAATAGCTTAGTAAAATATTTGTATAAAGGTGACTAAATACATTATTTCATCTTGAAATTAAAATGTTGAATTTAATTAGTTTTGAAATATTATTTTTTCATGTTAAAAATTAAAATGCTCAGTAATTGAGACAACTTTCACATAATATTGGCAGGAATTTTGGATAAAAATTAGACGATGAAAAAAAAACAACAAATGAAACCAGTAAGTAAATTACATCGTCAGAAATACTTATTAAAATTTAGATGATAATAAAGATATTTTTGTGCTATAACTGTAATTTTATATATATATATATTAGTACAAATCAAGATAATGTGTGTTGGATAAATAATTATAGCATGGAATAACCAATTTATTCGTCCAGTCAAAGTCGTAGTTTGGGAGATCAAATTACAATTCTAAAAAAAAAAAATGCTAATGCAGAAAAAGTTGCCAATGAATCTTATTATTATGGTGAACAGTCAAATATATAAGGATAATATTGAGTCATTTCAAGCGGTTAGAAGTTGGACAATCTTTCACGTAAGTGAAAACAATTTCAGTTATCTATACTTCATTATAAACTTAAATTTAAAGGATAACATAACTTTATGATATAAAGAAAACTAAATTGAGTCAGAATAGAAATCTTTAAAGAATAACTTACAGAAATGCGGAAGACAAATAATAAGAATAATAATTAAATTGATTGACATTATTAAAACTGATCCTACAATATTTTTGTAAGAAGATACATTTATAGTATTGTAAATAGGAACGATTTTATTTAACTGACTTATAAATGTTTATTTGGAATAGTTAACAATAAATGCAAAAATAACTAATAGGAATTAAAATTGTCCCATAGAAAAGAAAATATATAGATTATGAGACTTATGTCAATAAACTGTAATATAAACATAGAAATAAAACGACGAACGTATTTATGTTAAATGGTTTTGATCAACACTTTAAAAACACTTGAATAGTTATGTATGACGTAATCCATTAATCTGCTAATTCCAGTAAAAAATTATTTATTTCAAATATTGAAGAGACAATCTATTAGATAATTGAAAATCTGAACTATCAGCTTTACATACGTATAAATTAATCACCAAAAAAAAAAAAAAAAACTAAATAATAATTTTCTATTCTTTGGATAGTAGTTTGATAATTACTAACTTTATATATTTTTTGTTATAAAGTTAATCTTCATTATGTTGTTTGAGAATTGTTTTATAAGTTAATGTTTAAGTTATAATTCTAGATATATTCCAAATGAGAACGTTATAGATGCAAAGGAAATAGAAGAGTGAAATGGGTAAAATAATGTTCTAAGTTTTTATTATAAAATCATATCAAGATAAGATTAATATATGATATATTTTGAAATGTATGTTGATGATTATAAGGTAATGTTAAAGAATCTAGTAATATAATAGTGAAAATAACCAAAGGTAAGATAATGAAGTGTGAAGAAAAGTAATCTGAAAGGATTAAAAATGGGTGGATGATAAACTATATGATACAATAAATAAACTTGTGATCCCAAGTTAAAAATAAATAAATAACTAAATAAATATTGACTATTGTCAAATTATATTGACACTTTGTTTTGTAATATCACCAGGAAGTTAGGAAAATAATCAATGGAAAGATAATATTATTATATAGTTATGCTGAGTTAGTGTATGATATATGCCTGTGATCCTTTTTACATTTAGATAGGTTGTCATTCCAGGAGATAGTCAATGTGATATATTGTAAATTACTGAGGAACTGATAAGAATATAATGAGGTTAATCTAAGTGATACTCATATAAGTAGTTGGATGTTATAATGTGAAGAATTTTCATAAGATGAAGGTGATCAAATTCACAAGAGCTTCGTGAGGAATAAATGATTACTTGCGATGAGAGCACATCTTATTTGGAAAGGTAAATAAGACCTCCATTGTATATTTGTAGCATTTGAGTCCAGTAGACACTAGTTTCTTATCTACAGAATGTTAATTATAAAGAAAATAAGGTAGGCATGGTATATAGGTGTACTTATAAAAAGAGTAAAATGGTTTATCTAAGTGTGGAAAACTGTTTAAATGGAAAATAAAATGTAAATACAAACAAAGGTTGCATTAAGTAATTAATCTTAAAGTGACACTATAAGAAAATAAAAACAAATGGGATCAATAATGAAAACAAACAAAAAAATGAATGAAATGAGTGATGGTCAAATGGTATTGTATCCTTGGTTTTATTATGGGTTAATTTCATAGATTTTTAGGTGATAAAAATAATCACATTATGACAATATGTGATGTGGTTGTTTTGCATTAATAAGGATAATAACAATATGTATCTTAAATAAGAAATATACATAAAATATGGAACCTGTAGTTAAAAAATAATAATAATAATACCAAAATTATTTGCAATGATTTTTGGAAATTGGAAAATAGGAAAAATAGATTCCTATAAGTTAAATTTTTATTGTTTAATGGATAGGAGTCAGCGGTTCTCATTATTGTATATAATTGTACAAATGTTAAAAAAATTATATGTGTTATATTTTATTGTTGTTATACATACTATTTAAAATTCTGTTAACAATTATTGTTATTCATATAAATAAATTAATGTTATAAATACAGTGGTTGAGTGAAGTCTTTGTTTCAATTTGGAATTATTTTCACCACTTTGTCATATCCAAATACATAAATTATTGGGAGTATTATATAGAACAAAATGGATAGATGTAATTGTTTATTAAATTCAATCACAATTACTTGAGTTAGAACATTTAATAGCATTATTGTTTTGGTTTAAAAATGGTTATATCTTTATAGTCACATGGGAATTTCTTATGAAAGTAAAATTGAATTCATTTCAAATACATTCAGAAGAGTATATTAGTATTAGATATTGATATGCGAATATTTTAGACAATCTAATTAAAGTTAACAGGGTATATAAAACCAAGTAAGTTGATTATTTAGCTGACTAAAGTTAAAAGGAAAGTTATTTTGAATAATGATTATATTTTAAGATGATAATAAAAGTTGTTCATTTTATAAGTAGTAGTTAGTTATAAGATATAATTATATTCATTGTTAAAAAACATGATGATGATTTATAATTGGGAATTTATTGCCATTGTTAAAAATATGTATTTATCTTACTGAAATGATTTAACATTATATTATAATGTTAAATGTGGTTACTATTAAGGTATTTGGATCTTAGTAAAGTCCCTCTTATTATTCAATTATCTTAAATAGAGGAGTTATTATGATGTTATCATATGAAAATAAGTAAGAACCTTGAGATATGCATAAGGTAGTAGTAGTTATTATAAAAGATATAAGATTATAATACATTTTATTAATTTGATGTGATTAATTCAAGATGTCATGGAAAGATATATATGTTTTATTTTTTTATTATTATTTAAAACCACTCTCTTGTAACTGTCTTTGCAAATCTACCTTAGAAATTGTTTGATAGATAATTATAATTAATTGTTAAGTTTCATGAAATAACATTTTATATGATTTATGGTTTAATGTTAGAATTAGGCAGTAGATAGATTCAAAGAGTATAGTAAGAAATGTGGTAATCCAGAGTAGACAGGTTGTAATAGAAAGAAAGGTTCTTGATGCTCAATTAGCTAGCTATATTATGGCCTAATCTTAAAGCAAGAAAGACAAATTAGAAAATATAATAATTAAATATGTTATGTGTATAAAATACACATCGGAAAAGGACAGGTTACAATGTATATATAAAAGACATATTTTGCGGGTTCATCCATGTTAAAATATCTTAATATTGATATACTGACATTTTGACTTGGTAACACAAGTTTTCCACAGACTGATAAAAGGTAGAAAGACAGTTGTAGAGGTGCTATAATTTGAAAAAAAAAACATTAAAGTTCCACCAATAGCAAAAATGTTAAATTAAGAATGTTTTTTAAAAAAATATTTCCAAATAGGAGGAAGTTTGCTGGTATCATCTCGCGTATCTAAATGGCTTCTCTAATTTTGCACTGGTATAGATTATCACATCTGGATATGATTCTGGTACTAGAAAAAATAATTTTATGACCTGAATCCATAGTATGGAGTAAGAGTGCTAATGATGATGAGTGTTGTTTAACTGCATTAGCATGCTCATCTCTCCTAACACTGCTGTGACAATTACTCATATCTATGTAAGAAGCCTTACAATTTTCACATGAGATTTGATAAACACTATGAGAGTCAAGAGGGATTGAGTCCTCAGGCTTGGTTATTATATTACTGATCTTTGAAAAACAATAAAAGCCATTATTAATAAATCGCCTATTGAAACAGAGATAAAAAATAAAATAATCCCTCATAAAAAATCATGTGTCTGTCCAAAATTTTATGGACTTCCAAAAATTCACAAACCAGATACATCCCTTTGTCCAATAGTATGTGCAATAGGATTTCCAACTCATATTTTACCTAGATATTTATCGGATTTCATTAAACCTACAATTCTATCTATTAAATCAGATATTAAAAACTCTTTTCATTTTATTTCTGTTTTTAAAAATTTAAAAATTAGTGCTAGTGACATTCTGATCAGTTTTGATGTCATGTCTTTGTTTACAAACATTCCAATTGATGAAGCTTTAAATGTAATTTCACAGTGTTGCAATTTGTAAAACCACATTATTGCTTTGATTAAACATTGTCTCTTGAACACAAATTTTGTATATAATGGACAGTATTACAGACAAGTTTTTGGTATTCCTATGGGCTCACCTATCTCAGGAGTAATATCTGATTTATTCATGGAAAATATAGAAACCTGTGCTTTTGAATCATCCTCTTTAAAACCCCTCATTTGGCTCAGATACATAGATGAAATTTTTATCATATGGCAACATGAAAAAAATAAATTAGATGATTTTTTCTTACATTTAAATAATATGCATCTTCATATTAGATTTATAACGAAGACAGAGTCTGATGGAAAATTTCTTTTTCTTGATCTTTTACTCACCAAAACACCAAATAGTTTATCTTTTTCAATTTATAGAAAGAATACACACACGTGCAGATATTTACATTTACATTCTCATCATGACCCAACTCAGATCGTTTCTGTAGCCAAAACTCTTTTAAATAGAGCATTTAACTTTCAGATAAGTCACATCTGAAAGATGAAATAAATCATATTAATAGTGTTTTATTAGCAAATAATTATAATTATAAATTTATTAAAAAAGCCTTATTTCAAGCCCAAAATGGACAAAATAGGAAACAAAAAAAGATGATAAATCAGTTATTAGGATTTGTGTTCCATATGTAAAAGAAACTACAGACAGTATTGGACATATATTAAAATGCTATAATATAAATACAGCATTTTCTACTCTTCAAAATATCAGTAATATAATAACCAAGCCTAAGAATTCAATCCCTCTTGAATCTCATGGTGTTTATCAAATCTCATGTGAAAATTGTAAGGCTTCTTACATAGGTATGAGTAATTGTCACAACAGTGTTAGGAGAGATAAGCATGCTAATGCAGTTAAACAACACTCATCATCATCAGCACTCTCACTCCATACTATGGATTCAGATCATAAAATTAATTTTTCCAGTACCAGGATCATATTCAGATGTGATAATCTATACCAGTGCAAAATTAGAGAAGCCATTGAGATACTTAAAAGGCCAGATTGTATCAATAAGTGAGATGATACAAGCAAACTTCCTCCTATTTGGAAAGATTTTTTTAAAAAAACATTCTTAATTTAACATTTTTGCTGGCGGTGAAACTTTAATAGTTTTTTCAAATCAGTGATTGTAGCACCTCTACAACTGTCTTTCTACCTTTTATCACTCTGTGGATGACTTGTGTTACCAAGTCGAAATGTCAGTATATCAATATTTAAAATGTTTTAACACAGATGAACCTGCAAAATATGTCTTATATCTGCAACCCGTGAAAACCTTTGTATCAACACACACACACACATATATATATATATATATATGTTTGTTTTATTGGGTCATTTTGGAGATTTTAACAATCATTATAACATAGCTATCATAGTTTTATACAATGAAAGAGATTTTGAAATCTGCTTTTTAGAGAGTAAATTTTAAAAGTTAGCTTCGCAGCATTAAGAGACTTATGTTGCACTTTTAATATTCTCCATGATATGTAAAGCAATAAATACTTGTGAATGAACACTAACATGAAAGCAAAATTAAGACATACAAAAATGAGGCAGTGAATACATCTAATATGTAATGAATTTCACCATCATTTGGAAACATTCTAGATTTACTAATACTTCTATAAATATGGAATACCTAATGCAAATGAACTTATAACATTAGCATAGTAATACGAAATATATAGGAGGGCTGAAAAGTTTATTAACTGAATTTGGTTTGTTAGTCTAGACTAAAAATTGCATATATATATATATTCTGAGATTTTCAGGATTAAAAAGTGATTTTTTTATAAGTAATTGTTAAGAAATTTCTGTATGTGATTTACAATTATCTTGATTAGAGCTACCAAATGCTTGAAATAAATTTCAATCAGTTCTATTTTTAAACCATGTTTTTCTTCTTTGACCAAATATTTTTTTTAACAAATTACATGGTGGCAATAAAATAAAATAGCTTGATAAAAAATAATATTTTTTATATGAAACTATTTTATTTGATTGCTTTTATGTAATTTGTTAGAGAAGTTTTTCCTCAAATTTAAACTGCTCCATGAATAAATAGAACAATCCAAAGTTTCTTTTAAGCACTTGGTAATACTAATCAATATAATTTTAAATTGTACCCCCCCCCCACATATATATATATATACCCCCCCCCCATATATATATATATTAAATCATCCTACATGGTTAAGAAATCCAGCATATTTATTTTAGTATAGCGTTGTGTTAGGTGGTTTAAAGATTAAAATTACTAAAGTTTAGTTTGTCTTTATATAATAATAGTAAAACATGTTTGTTTCTAGTAAAAAGTTAAGATCGTTGCATGCTAAAATTTCAAGTTATTTGTTTGAGTTTGTTCGTATTTCAATATATAACATCATGTAGCAGACAGGTCAAAGTGGTATCATTTTGTTATGGCTATTTTGAAGTACGAACTGTAATGTATTTATATATTAGTTCACAGAGGGCGGTACTGGTTTTCTTAACCATTGGGGTGATTTAATGTTTAATATGTTCTAGGATTATTATTATATATATATGAAATATTATTTGTTTTGGTCAGGTCATGCTGGTCATCAACACGATAATAAATATTGTAAAATAATTATAGAGATAATGTGAACATTGGTATATGAACAATAAATAATGTTTTATTAATAAAAAACAATTAATAAATACAAAAAATTATTTAGATTATTTATCTGAATGTATGTAATGAAGGTATATTAGAAGATGTGATATATCACATCTTATTTAGATTAATGTGTTTTTAAAACATTGTTCCAAATAGAAAGTAAATATTTATTAATAATTATAATTATTAATTATTCATTAATATACATAATATCTTTTATTTATTGTTTCTGTTTTCTCTTAATAGAATGTTTATTATTGTTATATGTCAATATTTACAGCATCACTACAATTATTTTCATATTTATTACTCTGTTGATGAGCAGAGTAATCTAGCAAAACATTTTAAAAGTTGTACTTTATATATATTTCTATATTTATTAATATTTAATCACAAGATTATGTATATAACTTTGAAAAAATACAGATATCCAAGAATATCTTTATATATATATTGTACTAAGATCGTATTGGTACATATATCTAATTTTATCTAAAAATTATTAAAATAAAATACGGTTCGTTAAAAGAAAATAGTATGTATAAGTTTAAAGAGTTTTTTTTTTTTTTTTTGCAGTTTGTTTTCAAAACGTGAAATTAAAAGTCAAAAAGTTTTTTTTATTATTAGCAGTTGAAATAAAAGTTACAATTAATTAATTAGAAGGGGGTGGGGTTGCTTTAGAAAGGTCAAGATAAAAGTTTATAAAATAGTTTAACAAGATTTTTGTTAAAAAAACAATTAATTCATAGTTACAGGGAAAATTAAAAGAAGTTGATTTTTAAATAAGTAAAAATATCTCTTTTGGAGTTAAAGAAAGAAAAGGTAATCTTAAAACTAATATTGAGTTTATTGGAATAAAATATACATGTGTGCAAATGACGAACTAATGTAAAGTATAAAGAAGAGTAAAATATATGTGTGTGATTGTAAACATTGCAAAATGTATGCATGTTAAAATGGGATAAATGAAAGATAAAAAATTAAAAACACTCAGTGATGCTACTAATTAAAAATGTAAAAACAAAATGTGCAATGGCTGCTAATTGAAGATTTCCAACAATATGTAATTAAAAGCTTATCTAGAGGAAGGCAATTAGAAACAAGGAAGGAATTTCGACAACAGATATTGCTGGCAGACATCAAAATGACAACAGGACTTATTAATAAATAGTCCAGTTTTTCATCGGACAATCAGTTGAGATTACAGTTGAGAAAGAGTGCAGTTAAGTTCAGTGAGATCACATCAGATTAAATCAGTCAATCGATCAGTTGACAATGCAGTGTTAAAAACCTCAAAAACATATGACTTTGTTCTAGCTTGAGTCTGATGAAACAGCTAACCTTCCCGTGAAAACAATGCCTCCTAACAACTTGAAAATCCACTTTCAATATCTAAATGTCATAAAGAAAAATACTTTGAAATACTAAGCATTATACATCCTAAAGAAAACCTCATATCCATCTGACTAGAAATATTCTCACTTGAAGAAGTAACCAGGAAGAAAACAAAGTCCTACTGAAAATAAAGTACACAACAAAAAGCAAGAAATATCCAAGTTCTAAAATCCTAGGTAATAACATTTTTCTTATTATCATTTCTAAGGTAGCCATTGCATAGTTTGAAGCCTCCAGAGTCAAATAATACTGAACTCTATAGCATGCATAAATTAACTATTGATGTGCATCTAAATGTCATGAATTTGGATACTCTTTGCTAGATTATATTGATTTTGTCGTATTTTAAATGTCAAATGTGATTTAATTCTTCTTATATTATATCATTATTATATATGTGTGAGCCTGAAGTTGTGATAAGCCCTTGTTCATATAAATAAGTTTCAGGTATGTAATTATCACTGACTAAGTTAACAAGTTCACACAAGTAATTTAAAAGTAGAATAATAAATGTTTAGTAAAATAAATTATCTTGAAACTTAAAGCTTAATTTTGTCAGTCAATTCTTTTTACCACTAATTGAAACAATAATTTGTTATTCTATTATAAGTGGCTGAGCTAGTCATGGGTATATCTTAGGTGTTGAATTAGTTACCATTGTTCAAAATGCATTATTTATCCTCTGGGTAAGTAACTGGCACCCATGTTTCTACAAAACCAAAAAGTGCTTTGAATGTGGTGTTGAATTCAACAGTCGAGAAGAAATCTGTTTTGTTCAAATGTCGTCAGTTAGACATATATAGCTGCTGGCCTGGATTCAAGTGCTCATTGACTACTCTCTTCTCTGCCTGAGGTGCTGTGGTGGAGCAATAAATAAATCACAAGGGATTAACAATAAATATTGCATCATAGTTTGTACAAAAGTTTACAAGTTATATTTCAAGTTATAATTTTATTAAAGAGCAAAAGTATATAAATTGTGTTTACTCCATCAGGGATCTGGTAAACCCATCCACCCAGTGCAATATATATATATATATATATATATATATATATATTGCATATATATGGGTATATATACTTTACATTTATATATATATATATATATATATATATATATATATATATATATATATATATAAATGTAAAGTATAATACCCATTATAAAAAAATATTATATGTAATATATAAATAAACAATTTAAAGGTAAAAAAATATTATATTTTAAATTCTTTAGTAGCACTTTCAATTACACAGTAATCCTGGCAGCTTTAACTGATTTTCAAATTTTAATGTTACATAAATTTCCATAGATTGTGTATGACTGTATTTGCAACTTGCCTATTAATAACATTATCTTTATATTTATCTATTAGAATTGCCTCTTTAATTTTCTTTTTTTTTTTTATGATTCCTTTCTTTCATTAATATTTTTATTTCATTAATATTAAATATAAACTTATAATTGCAAGTCTTTTCAGGGTCAAAGAATACTGAAGCTGTATTAAATTGACTATTTACATTATTTTTAATTCGATTATATAATAACTGATGCTCCATGAATCTTTTTTCACAGAACATCTCTGTTCACCGATATATAATTTATTACATCCACATGAAATCTGATAAATTATATTACTTCTTTGCATTTTAGGAATTATACTCTTAGAATTATTAATCAATTGATTAACATTTACAGGAACACAAAATGAAATATTATATATTTTTTTGAATATATTCTTAATTAAGTTAGATTGCATGTTATTTACAAATGGCATAGATATTCATTTTTTTTATTATCTAATGTACATTGCAATCCCTCTTCTTATTATTATATGAATTTACTGTACATAAAATGTGGTTTTTATCATAACCAACCTTTAAAAGTTTATTAGCAAAGAGTTCAATGTTTAAAATTTTATCACTACTATATTTAAGTAATTTATCATTACGATGCAAAAATCATTTCAGACTTGCTATTTTATGTATCCTTGGGACACATTATTTAAAATTAATATATCTTCTTTCTCCAATAGGTTTAAAAATTAATTTATAATTTAAATCAGTAGCATCTCTATATATTTGTAAATCCAAAAAATTTATTTTTCCATTTTGTTCATTCTCAATAGTCCATTTTAAGTTGTTTAAATTATTCAGATTATACAAAAGAATATCGATAATGTCTTGTGAACCACAAACAAAAACATCATCAACATATCAGTATAAATTTTAATACTTTCAAAATTATAAGAATTAGATATCATATCTTTATATTTTGATAACATAAAATTACAAATTTGTGCAACTATAAGTAATCCCATTGGCCATCCTTTACCCATTTTATAAAATTTATTATTATATGTTGCAATAATATTATCACTTATAAATTTTAGTGATTCAATAACAAAATCTATCGAATGTTTATTTACAGACATATTAATTAGTTCAATTTCAATTAAACTTATTGATTCAAGATGATCAATTGATCCATATAATTCTAGTACATCCAATGAAGCCAACAAATTATTATCATTTATTATTATATTTTTATTTCTGTCAACAAATTTATAAGAAGATTCAACTCTATATCTTCCCAAACACAACATATAAATATAAAGATAATGTTATTAATAGGCAAGTTGCAAACATGGCTATACATAGTTTATGGAAATTTGTGTAACATTAAAATTTGAAAATCATTTGAAGCTGAAGATGATTACTACATAATTGAAAGTGCTACTAAAGAATTTAAAAATATTTTTACTGTTAAATTATATATATATATATATATATATATATATATATATATATATATATATATATATATATATATATATATATATGGAAATTTTAAATCTGTCAAGTTATTCATTTAAATCAACTATATTAGAAAGCACTTAATGTAGAAAAATGCTCCTAGCCAGAGTCAAAATAAACTGACAGATTGATGAATCCAAAAAAAAAAAGAGGATGGTGCTATTGTTCTAGGTTACTTGCTTTCTAATTAAATGTAATTAAATAAATATCTCTACACATTCAAGATTTCCATCAAAAACTTCCATTAAAATATTGTACAAAATATAATTATATAATTGAATATTTATAAATACAGTAATCAGATATATTTTAAAAATTTCATCTACTTAGTAGCACTTTTGACCATCCTCATAGTCTTTGTCAACTAACATTTTAAAAGGCTAATCTTCCCACAATTCTGAGAACTTAATATTTGCTGCTTGCCTATTAATTAAGTCATAGCTTTTTTTCTTTTGTTGTTATTTTTTCAATTTGCAATATTTTGACATTGTTGTTATTGAAGTTAAAACCATAAATACATGAACTATAATAGTGATGAAAAACAGGTACTGAAACATTATTAATTATTTGAAATTTTGATTCAACTTCTGAACTCTTTTTAACAACAGCAGATGCTCTTTAGATCTTTTTTCCAATGTACATCTTGATTCACCTATATAACCACTACTATACTTACCTATACATTTATAAATGATACAATTTTTATTTATAAATGAGGTTTTATCTTTAGAATTATGTATTAATTTGTTTAATGGAGGAGGTGTGTAAAATGCAATATCACATATACCTTTATAAATTTTCCTTATAAAATTTACTTAATCATTCAAATGTATTATTGATTTATATGGAATATATTCCATATAAGTCAAGAATGCCAATGTCACATAAAATGACAAGTTTGAAATATTTCTTATTTAGAGATAATATTCTTTGCAAATATTCATCAGATAAGGGCATAAATATTGACATATATTTGAATAAATTGTTAAATGTTGGCTACAATTATAATCATATATGTAATGTTATTAGAGATTTTAATACAAAATATAAGAATAAAAATTGTAATAATAATATTGATTCTCCTGCTAATAAAAAAAATATGGATATCAATCCCATATATTTCAAATGATCAAATAAATTTTATAAAGAAGATTTATAAAGGTATATGTGATAGTGCATTTTACAGACCTCCAACATTAACAAAATTAATAAATAATTCTAAAGATAAAGCCTCATTTATAAATAAAAATTGTATCATTTATAAATGGATATGTAGGTATGGTAGTGGATGTATATGTGAATCGAGATGTATGTTGGAAAAAAAATTAAAGTGCACTTACTATTGTTAAAAAGAGTTCAGAAATCCAATCAAAATTGCAAAGTAGATAATAATGTTTCAGCATCTGTTTTTTATGACAATAATAATTCATGTGTTTATGGTTTTAACTTCAATAACAACAATGTTAAAATATTTCAAATTGAAAAAATAACAACAAAATAAAAATAAAAAAGCTATGGTAATATACAAATACAAACATGATTTACTTAACAGACAGGCAGCAAACATTAAGATCATGGAAATGTGGGAAGGTTTCCCTTTCAAAGTGTTAGTTGACAAAGATTAGGAGGATAGTTGAAAGTGCTACTAAGTGGAAAAATTTTTAAATTATATCTGATTACTGTATTTATAAATATTCAATTATATAATTATATATATTGCTTTGAAGAAATAGGAACATAGAATTATATATATATATTACAATGTAAATATTATTACTATGTGATTATTCATATAGTATACGAACATGGATGGGCTGCTCACCAACATGCATTAGCCAGCGTGGTGAGTTTATTGGCTTTTTACCTCTGAGTTTAAGATCAAGAAACACCATGGTCTTTCTTCTCAGTGCCTGATAAGGCAGAATGAATGTTTGTGTAAATGATAAATATTTTTCCAATACATATATACAATTATGACAGACAAAAATAAAGCATGGCCCTTATTCCCAGGAGGCTGTAAAGTCACCAACCAAGGCAGCGGTTGGTGGCCGAAGGCGGAGGGTGCTAAGAATCCCCTGATTGTGGACCCAGGCTGCCATTTGATGATGACTTTTTATTTAGGTACTTACAACTGCAGATCACTTTCAAGTGAAGGAAGATTGCAAGAATTAGAAGAAGAATTGTCTTATATTAAATGGGACATTATTGGACTTTGTGAAGTTAGAAGAAAAGGTGAAGAAACAATTGATTTAAAAAGTGGACATATACTCTATTATAAAGGCACACATATTGGAAATACAAGTGGAGTAGGATTCATTATAAATAAAAAGTGGAAGAACAATATTGTGGAGATTGATGGTGTATCGGACAGAGTTGCAAGATTAGTTATACAACTTAATAGCAGATACCAAATGCAGATAATTCAGGTTTATGCCCCAACAAGTTCTCATAGTGATGAAGTAGTAGAAGATTTTTATATGGATGTACAAAAGGCTTTTGATCAGAGTAAACAACATTTTAAAATTGTTATGGGAGACTTTAATGCTAGAATTGGTAGACAAATGAAAGATGAAATTGCTGTAGGTAATTTTGGTTATGGTAATAGAAATGAGAGAGGACATAGACTTGTGGAGTTTGCAGAAAAAGAAAAACTTTATATTATGAATTCATTTTTTGAGAAAAATGTTAAAAGGAAATGGACATGGAAGCATCCAAATGAAGGTACAGCAGAATTGGATTATATTTTGACTAACAGGAAATACATATTTCAAGATTGTAATGTTCTTAATAAATTTAACACAGGAAGTGATCATCGATTAGTAAGGTGTAAGTTACGTGTTAATGTAAAACTAGAGAGACAAAAATTATTGAGAAAAACAATATTTACAGTTGATATTCCTAATCTTCAGAAACATTCTAATGAATTTAAATTAGAACTTACAAATAGGTTTCAAGTGTTAGGAGATTTTGAACATGATTCAGATTTGAATGAAATTAATATGAAAATAACTGATACACTTTTAAAAACTGCAACAAAGATAGCTGGTAGAAAAAAGCAGCAATTGACTAATAAAATTTCTACTGAGACTAGAGAATTTATGAAGAAAAGAAGGAATATGAAGATATACAAAAATGATGTATTAAAAAGAATTGAATATCTCGAATTTTGTAAAATGGTACGGAAAAGAGTTGAAAATGATATAAGAAAGTATAACTGTGAAATAGCAAGGAAAGCTGTAGAAGAAAATAAAAGTCTCAAGAATGTTAAACAACATTTTGGTATTGGTAGGAAATTTATATCTGCAATAAGAAAAAAAGATGGAATTATTACTAAAAAGAGAGATGACATCATGAAATTGGTAGAAGATTTTTATCAAGAATTATATAGTAATAAAGAACAAGTACCTCCTATATCTATTACATCTTCCGAATTGCCCAGAATTTTAAATGAAGAAGTGAGACATGCAATTAAATGTATGAAGAAAGGAAAGGCTCCAGGAAATGATGGAATTATAATTGATATATTAAAAGAAGGAGGTGAAGAAATAGAAACAATTTTAGCAAAGTTATATACCAAATGTCTAAATGATAAAGATGTACCGGAAGATTGGAAGAATGCAGTAATAATATTAATATTTAAAAAAGGTGATAAAGAAGATATTAGAAATTACAGACCTATCAGCCTTTTATCAGTTTTATATAAAATTTTTACCAAGATAATTACAACTCGTCTACAGAGAACTTTGGATTTCCACCAACCAAGAGAACAAGCTGGATTTAAAAGTGGTTTTAGTACAATAGATCATATCCAGGTATTGAGAGAAGTCATAGAAAGGACAAATGAATATGAGTTGTCATTATGTTTTGGATTTGTAGATTATGAAAAGGCATTCGATTCTATACACATTTCTTCAGTGATTAAAGCATTGGATCATCAAGGTATAGATCCAGGATATTGTCATATTTTAAAGAATATTTATAAAAATGCAACAGCAACAATTAGATTACATAATGATACTGGAAAAATCAACATTGAGAAAGGTGTAAGGCAAGGTGACTCCATATCTCCAAAACTTTTTACAGCAGTGCTGCAAGAAGTATTTTGTGGATTAAAATGGGAAACTAAAGGAATGAAAGTAAATGGAGAGTATTTAAGTCATTTAGATTTTGCAGATGATGTAGTTGTTTTTGCAAATAATGCTTCAGAGCTGCAGGAAATGTTGCAGGAGTTAGCAGATGAAAGTAGAAAAGTAGGACTAAAGATAAATGTTAAAAAGACTAAAGTAATGTTTAATCGATTTGCTCAAAATATGAAAATAAAGATTGATTATGAAGAATTAGAAGAAGTTAACAGTTACAAATACCTAGGTCAGATTATTAATACAGATGGAAACATAATGGAGGAAATTAATCATAGAATTAAACTTGGTTGGAGTGCTTTTGGTAGAAATAACTTGATACTAAAAGGAAATATGCCTATGTGTTTGAAAAGAATGGTTTTTAACAAATGTGTTTTACCAGTTCTTACTTATGGATCTGAGACTTGGACACTTAATAGAAGAGCAATACAGAGACTTCAGACCACTCAAAGGAGTATGGAGAGATGTATGTTGGGAGTAACAAGAAGAGATCGAAAACGCAATGTATGGGTAAGACAACAAACAGGTGTTACTGACCTTATTGAAAAAATTAAAAGATTGAAATGGAGTTGGGCTGGACATATTGCTAGAAGAAATGATAATAGATGGACAATTGAAATTTTAAACTGGATTCCAAGAGATTGTAAAAGACCCAGAAAGAGACCACATGTGAGATGGATGGATGAAATAAGAAAATGTGCAGGGGTGTTGTGGAAAAGAGAAGCTAAAGATCGGAGAAGATGGATTAAACTTGGAGAGACCTTCATCCTGCAGTGGATTGATAATGGTTGATGATATATATATATATATATATATATATATATATATATATATATATATATATATATATATATATATATATATATATATATATATATATATATATATATATATATATATTACAATGTAAATATGCTACAACAGAGTTCAAATGTAAAATTTGATAGCATTTATTGTACCAAGTATACTTTGCATGCTTTAAAGTCATTTTCATGATTAGTCTGCTCAGAACATTAGATTTTTGCTGATTTCAATGCTATTTGACTTTTGGTTCATTACATATTTATTTTTAATAATGAATTGTGTCTTTTTTATTTTATGTTTGTGACCATTTCTTTCTTCATGCACAATTTTCTCAACACTCAAATCACAATCATGGTATTGCTCTCTTTCATGATCAAGAAAGACAGAGAAATCAACAACTTAAGTTCAAAGCCATTGATTCATCTGCCATACATGATTATAAAAGAAGGAAAGGCCATGATTGTGATCCAACTGCTCTTAAAATTATGTGTGAAGAAAGAAATGATAGAAAATATAAAATAAAAGAGGCATGATTCATTATACAAAATCAATATGTAATGAACCAAAAATCAAATATCATTTCAATCAGTAAACAATTAATGTTCTCAGCAGACTAACCATAAAGATGAAAGTCTTGAAAGTATACATTGCACAATAAATGTTAATAAATTAATAACAGAGTATCAAAATGTAATTATACAATGAATTGTAAATAAATGTATCTGGATAACGTTTTCTTTATGTCTAAAGCCTGTGAAAACTTTTATATAGTAAAAAACAACTCCTACATCATGTGACCTCTATCTATCTATCTATCTATCTATCTATCTATCTATCTATCTATCTATCTATCTATCTATCTATCTATCTATCTATCTATCTATCTGTCTATCTATCTATCTATCTATCTATCTATCTATCTATCTATCTATCTATCTATCTATCTATCTATCTATCTATCTATCTATCTATCTATCTATCTATCTATCTATCTATCTATCTATCTATCTATCTATCTATCTATCTATCTATCTATCTATCTATCTATCTATCTATCTATCTATCTATCTATCTATCTATCTATCTATCTATCTATCTATCTATCTATCTATCTATCTATCTATCTATCTATCTATCTATCTATCTATCTATCTATCTATCTATCTATCTATCTATCTATCTATCTATCTATCTATCTATCTATCTATCTATCTATCTATCTATCACTCATATGTGGGCATGCATGTACGTAGTAAATTAATAAATCAAAAATAATTATTGTAATAAAATATTTGTCATTTGCATACAATATAAATATACATAAAAATTGAAGCAAATTTTTTTATTGATAACTATGGCTAAAGATTGATAATCTTTTTCTAACTTATTGTCTGACAAAATAAAAAATATTTTTGTTGGTTTTATTTCTTAAAAATCTATTGGAAGTGTAAATTGAAAATGTAAGTCATTTTAAGTATCACATATCAATTTTGAAAAAAACAACAACAACAACAACAACAACATATTAGATAGAAATAAATACATCATAAAAAATATTGGCAATTGCCAGAACAAAAAAAAAATATTATTAATGAAATAAAAAAGGGTTTTTTATTCAATTTAAATATTAAAATAAATTGACGCAAAATATATACTGAAATAGTAGAAATGTTCTTTAAAATATTAAAACCAACTTTCAGTTATCAAAAACTAATAAAGAAGAATGAAATAGTATGTTGTTAGATGCCGTTTTATTTTGAAATTATGTAAATTTACAGATGTCTTATTCTAATGAAATATACTAAAAATAAAGTCTTAATATAAACACAATATTATCTATAGATTAAGAATTTTTCAATTATTATACAAAAACAATAATCAAGTAAACATATTTGATCATAGATGTATTTATGGTCTTTCCATAAAAATGCTACTCATACACATTTATGGATTTCACACTCCTTTGGAAAAGTGCTATTTTGATTTTATGCTTGCATTGTTCCATTTCTTAAATGGTATCATCTATGGAATAAAATTGTGCTTAAAATCTGAACTTTTCATGATCAATCAAATAATATTTGTCATCTTTTCAAATTTGTTTTCATGACATTATCGAATTCAATGGGGAAAATGTCACCAAATCAGGAAACAAATTTGCTTGAAATGTTTTGATTGGTTAAAAGACCAATTTAAAAATAGTCATTGATGAAGAGATGACATTTATCATACAAACAAAACAAAACAAATGAAACTGTAATAGGTCTTTAAAATGTATTCATGACATAGAAAATTCTTAATAAAAGAGGAAAGCTGTGAATCTCATAAGTTTTACAGGATTAATGTGGATTTACAAAGCAATGCATTTTGTACAAAGCTTATATTTTTTTTTATTGTTTGGCTATTTTAATTTCTGTTTCTTTTTTATATATGTAAATAAAAGTGTAGATGAATAGATCAAAATGTTCAAAAATTTACTTAAGGGCAAATTCTACCTCTATATTGTATCTAAAGTCACTAAATTGCAAGTGAATAAATATCGAACTAATTAATATTTGGTAAATTGAAATTTTTGATTTCTTCCTGTTTTTTCTTATAGTTGTAAAAAACTATACCCAGTGAAAAATCATATATACAACAGAAAAATATATTTTTATTATACATTATCCAAAAGCAATTGCAAATAAATAAAAATAAAAGCAATAACATTCATAATTATAATAAATTTTAATATATCACAGCCATTATTTTCTGTCTTGTCTTCACCAACTTCAAAATTTTAAATATTAAAATTTAGTCATATTTGGCCACATTTATAAATAAAGTTTATTTCGGTTAAGTTGAAAACATATACAGTTTATCTTTTCCAGAAAATTGTATGGTAGTTCATGCAAGGAAATGTTTTGTAAGTTAAAATGTATATCCTCTCCAGTGTCTTTACTTTTAATCAATAAAATAAAAGGTAAAAAATGTTCTGGATAAATATTTTTTGTATTGCATCATAAATTTTAATGTTTGCATGGATAATTCATCTGAAAATAATAAATGAGTAACTGCAAATAGGGGTAGCTGTATAAATACAAAATATCTACTCATTATAAGATTGCCATTACATTTTCATAGAAAAAATGTATGAATGAAAAATCAACCAGAACTAGTGTTTAATTTCAGTAAAACTAAATTATCTGACACCACAAAGCTTCAAGAAGATCAACAGCTACAATATGGTTTAGTCATATAAAAGCTACAAGCAACAATTTACATCACTCATAAGAAGAGTATTTGTTTTATAAAAATATTTTAAATTTGATTTATTTTATAATAAGTATTATTTACAAAGTGTATTAAAATATTTTCTATAAATAATTAAATAAATATAGCTATAAAATTACAAAAATAAATAAATAAAATTAATTTAGTTTAACTAGATTTAATTAATTGTTTTCTTTTAATCAGTTATTATAATGAAATAAGTTTGTTTTCTGATATTTTTTTCATTATTTGCAATAAGTTTAATAATATATGTTTTAAAAAATAGTAAAATAAATAGTCATTTTAAAAAGATGGAGAAAAAATATAGCCATTTAGACTACAAGTGGTATGATATTTTTCTCTACAAAGAACAGGAGCCATAGAATATAAATTATATGAAATAAATTTAAACTAATTTGATTTTTGCAAAATAGATACATATTTAGGAAGTTATTGGGAAGGATACCTGTTCAATTTAAAAATAATGTTTAAAGAATTTGAAAGTTAATAGTGGTATAAAATATTATTTGTAGCCATTGTGGGCTAATAATGAAGCACACACAATATATATATATATATATATATATATATATATATATATATATATATATATATATATATAATAGCAATAAAATAATAAATATAACAGTAATATATATATATATATTCTTACTCATTTCATTATAAATAATGGCATTATGTATTTTTTAAATTTCTATTATATACCAATATTTTGATGAACTAGCATCCACTATTGTCAAGGTTAACTTTTGAAAGAAAAATCATTAGATATCAAACAGTAATGTGACTGAGTGTGAGATGATAAATAAGATAAAACTTGAAGTAGGTCAGCATTCAAAATTTGAGGCTTATCAAAATGTTTATTTCCATCAGTTTTTTCACTTATTAATTTTAATTTAATATTAGAAGTCAGAGATAAAATAAGATGTTTACACATAGCTGGAATACATTGTGCTTCATTAGCCCTATTTAAACCAGTAGGTCTTCTTAATATTTCAATTGACTCTCTCATGGTTCTTAAATCATACCTTACCAAATTAGTGTACTAAAGAGATCTACTGGTTTAAATAGGGCTGATGAAGCACAATGTATTCCAGTTATGTGGCAACCTCTTATTTTATCTCTTATCTTCTAATGTTAACTTAAAATTAATATGTGAAAAACTGAGGGAAATAAACATTTTGATAAGCCTCATATTTTGATTGCTGAACTACTTCAAGTTGAATCTCATTTCTCATCTTGCACTAAGTCACATTACTGTTTGAGATCTAATGATTTTTCTTTCAAAAGTTAACCTTGACAATGGTGAATGCTAGTTCATCGAAATTTCGGTTTAACCCCAAAAAAATTATATATATATATATATATATTGTGCATTTACAGTACAGTAAACAACAAATACTGTAATCAAAGCTAATTAATATAATGGAGTCTACTATCTACAATACATGAGATATATTAAAAAGGGGAGGGGGGGCTGGGAAAAATATAGCATATGTTGTGCTCCACTGCACTCAGATATTGAAGAATTATTGGATGGGTATTTAAGTTGATTAAGAAATAACTAATTGAAAAAAATATTGAAAATACTTCTAGAATTTTTAAATATCTGAAAATATTTTCATATTTCATTTCATTTTTTTGAAATCATGGGTATAGAATGCATTGACAAATTATCTTTAACATTTTAGTGGCTTTATTAAGTTAAATTTCAAACTTTTTATTTTATCAAATTTATCTTTATTCTTCATTATATTTTCAAAATTTTTAAATTATTTGTTAAAAATATATGTTTACAAATGAAAATTATATTTAAAAATATTATAAATTAAACTTATCCATAATAAAATTTATGAAGAATTATATTTTTTTCTTATTGGACAGTTATTGTGTTGTTGGTAAAAATATTAAATTAAAAATTCAGATTTTTTAAAATTTAGTATGTAATGTTCAAATAAATTATTGTTCAGATTACTTAAAGCTAACAAAATTTTATTTAAAATTTAAAATTTTATTTATAATTTTAGAATAATGGCACAATGCATTGTCATTTAGAACAATTATAAGTTGTAGTCTAATGCCATTGTATTCTCTTGAACTGATTTCTTTTAGAAGTAAATATTTTGAAATAAAATATGCATCTAATCATATTATTCTTTTAAAAACCTAAATATTACACAAATATTTTGTGAAAAATAACTAAAAATATGTAGAGAAAATATATCGTTTTAATTTCAAAATCTAACAAAGTAATGACTACACCCAAACATCTTAAAAATATTCATAATGACAGAAAACTAATAAACATCAATAATCCAAGCTGGCTTTCAGCTTGTTTGTAAGAAATTTCTCTGTACAATACTGACATTTTAGTATTTTTTTAAATTAATAAATCAATATAATTTTTGAAGTTTTTTTGCCTTTAAAGATTACAATATTGGGAAAATGGTACCTAATAATAACCATGATGATGAATTAAAGCCAAAGAACAGAAGAGCATCGAACACTTTGGATTTCTTCCCAGTGATGTAATGAACGATTTTAATGATTAGTTTTTGTTTACTTATAAGACTTAACACTTTATTACCAATTTATTTATACTGATTTATGCCAAACACCTAACATAGACTAATAGTACATTAAAGTATACATGAGTAATTAATTATTCACTAGAGGTAAAGTAATATAAAATATATAATATTTATTGTAACTGTTTTTAGATATGCGTTATTAAATTGAATATACTATATATATATATAATACATATTTTGCGGGTTCATCCGTGTTAAAAACTTTTAATATCAATATACTGACGTTTCGACTTGGTCACACAAGCCATCCACAGAGTTATCTCTGTGGATGGCTTGTGTGACCAAGTCGAAACGTCAGTATATTGATATTAAAAGTTTTTAACACGGATGAACCCGCAAAATATGTATTTTATATATTTAACCCGTGCAAATCTTCGTTTTAACATATATATATATATATATAAAGTCTACAAAATAAATATTTATCACACTTTGTAAAATTAACCTGCCGATTTTAAATTTGGTTTTATATCATCTAGTGGTATTCGAGCAAGAGCAAGACGTGATCTTTATTGCTCTTTCGTTTCATTACAAGTCTTATTACTAACTACAATCCACGTTAGACAAATAACAGAGCAATCGACAGATTTCATTTAGAAATCAAAACTTTTATTGGAAAAAATGTTCCAATTATTACTTTCTTATATATAGAAAGTGTTTCTTCGAACTAAGCAAATAATATCATTATTAAAAGAAGTGTTAATATTATGATTTGTTTTTATTTAAATACTTGTAAAAAATGTCCACGATAAATTTAAAATTGCAATTATTATAACTATGTGGTAATAACTTAAATATTTAAGATTGGTTAATAAAAATAAAAACAAAAACTATAACTGTATTTGTATATTGGGCTATTTCCATTATCTAATATTAAGTATCAAATGTGTTTAGAAAAAAAAAAAAACTTTATTTAAATTTTCCAATTACGTCAATTGTTAGTATTAGCACACAGATTATTACATGCACAACGTTTTGAGAGGTATTATTCTCTTCTCTTCCTCAGGAGTTGCTGGCCTGACTATTAAAAGTAATAACATAGGAATCAAATTTGGATCCTTAGATTCTTGAGTATTGAATTTTAATGTAACACTCATAAAATTCAATCTTCAAGAATCCAAGGTTCCAAGTTTGATTCCCATGCTATTACTGTCATTGGTCACTTCATCAAAATCTGAAGAAGAGAGAATAATTCTTCTTAAAACGTTGTGCACATATTACCTGTGTGCTCTCACTAACAGGTGAACAAAATTGGGAAATTTAAATAAAGTTATTTTTTTTCAAAAAACATTCTATACCTAATAATAGACGATGGAAATAGTGCAATATATACCATCAACATAAACCTTCAAAAAATAATAAAAACTCTAGTGATTACATTCATGCAAATAAAATATACTGGGGTTATTATTCATTGAAATAGACAATAGTGCAGGTTAATTCTTTGGAAAAAATATATGTTTTATAACATTTCTTTACTATAAAATAAGATTTTCCTAAGTAGTCAATATATAGACATTATGGTGAAATAACATGATGCTCCATTTTAAGATGGTGGGCACAGCACAAAAGATTTAGTGAGTTATGTAACATTGAAGTTATTTTCATGTTTGTCATGATAGCTCATAATGATTCATCATAAAGTCATATAATGTTGTGACATTAAAATAGCAATTGGTGTACACTGATTTTATTTAAGTGACTATTTTAAAATTGTTCAATAATATCCTATAATTGTATCTTCACAAAAAATATTTTCCTATCTTGGCTAAACCCATCTGTATAAAATTGCCATGAACTGTTCAAACAAGCTGTTAATTAGATAAGCAAGAATATTATTATTATATTCTCTTACAATATAGATACAAATGAAAATTAATAAATGATGATTGGACTTTTTTATAAAGGCAAAACCAAGTATCTTCTTGTTTTCCTGAAGGCATGTTATGATGGTATTTTAGTTATATTTATATAGTAGACTATTTCCATTATCTAATATTAAGTGTTGAATGTCTTTATAATAATTTGGATGTCTTTAGAATTTTTTTTGTAAATTTTCCAATTTCATTTAACTGTTAGTAATAGCACATCAGGG
This sequence comes from Epiperipatus broadwayi, assembly GCA_028023455.1. NCBI lineage: Eukaryota > Metazoa > Onychophora > Udeonychophora > Euonychophora > Peripatidae > Epiperipatus > Epiperipatus broadwayi. The sequence continues at coordinate 8,055,481 of JAQFVV010000031.1, read as the reverse complement.
TAGTAAATGCATAATGTTTTGAGAGGTATTCTTGTTCTGTTTCTTCAGATATTGCTGGCTTGATCAGTGATGGTGCTAACATTGGAATCAAACCTGGACTGTTAGATTCTTAAATGTTAAAAATTTAAGGTAACACTTTAACCAACTAATCCATCCTGCTAAAGGCAACTGTCAGTAAAATTTCATATACTTATCTCTAAGGTTTATCCTGATTTTTCCACTTTTTCCAAAGAGCAAATTTGATTTGTGGTTTTTATACTTTATGTATAGCGATACTAGATTGATTTATAGGAGTATTTTTCATTATCACGTAATCAGATTCTTTGAATTTTTATCTTTGTATCTTTTTATCTCTATTCAATATTTTTGTATTTTCCCAATTGAACATATGTTCATTAGTACAGACATGGTCTACTATCATAGACACATGTATTTCTATCTTTTCATCATTATCCTGTGCTTTTGTAATCACTTTTTAATGAGGTGACAGTATATATTTTTTACATTCACATAGTATTTCATAGATGCAGTTTTTGCTTTTCAGCATTTCAAGTTTAAACTTTGTAGATATTAGGATTCCTTGTAGTGTGGTATGACTTCTGAAAAGCTGTTTTAATGTTATACTGTGTAACGATGTGGAGAAGCACTTAACGTAAACTGCACTACAGGGCGCCATCTAGGCATTTGAACCTAGAAAAATTTATAAAGTAGGCAGATACGTCAGTCAAAAAAAAAATTTTTTTTTTTTTTTAAATTTTGATTCCGGTCGTTAGCCCATGTCACTAGCTCAGTGGAATAGCAGAGATTTAATAAGATAATCTAAGAGTATATATATAAAAAAAGAATAAAATAAGCCACTGCCAGTAATTAACATACAAAAATTTATTTACGCACATATATATATAAGATTTAAAATTGTTTTAGTATCAGTTTACATTTTAACATTTAACATTATTTTTAACTTTACTTTAATTTACATTTAATTACTATTATATTATAATTTTACATTTTAATTAAGTTCGCACATATAAATTTATGAAAGCTTGTTTATAATGTTGAATATAGATCGGTTACATAGATTTCACGGTCAAAAACATTTCAAAAGAAACATAAACGATCAAAATACAAAATTATTGATTACTGACAATTGCGGAGGGAAATTTATATGTAACCCAATAGTATTCACCATAAGATACTTGCATTGTCACCAATAACTTAAAAGACATCCGAATAAATACATTTTAGATACTCACCGTAAGGTATCATTATTTATCGAATGTCTATATATTTTGATCAAATATGAAAACCCAAAACATACTTAACCGATAACCAATCCATGCAAGCGTCTATAAACAACTTAAATTTAATGCATTTTTATTTAGGGTCAAGTATGAATAGACCACATAGATTTGCATTTGAAAATAAAATATTCTATCCCTATTTAACCTTAGGCTAAAATTCGCAGTCAAACTGGCATCAATTCATCTGATACATCGATGTATTCAATGTAATACGGAATACGGCAGCACCAAAAAGATTAAGAGAAGATATTGACTTTCATTAGATAGGAATATTACTTCTATCCAACGAGAAGAACAATAAAAAAAAAACTCCATAGAAAGGAACTGCGCTCTGCGTCTTATAATTCCTTCCCTAGGCAAAACGGGAGAGTGCGGCGTAAATATAAACGATTCTGCCAGTAGCGAATCTCCGACTACATCTACTAACTACATCAATATATCCAATCCATTGACCCAATCTAACAACGACACAAATAACCTAAGATTACCCTCCCCTAATATAACTTTACAAATCTATACAGCCATTCACGCCCGACTTAAGTTTAACATTTATATAATTAATTTAACGAAAAACAAAAAAATCATGATAAAAACTTAAAGAATAAAAAATAAATAAATGGAAATGATTTTACATAAATAAGAAAAAAAAATACATCAAATAACACTATTAATAAAGAATTTAGTTTGGTCAGATAGGATCATATTGCAATCATTTAAATATAGAAAATTTTAATTTAATGTTCATTATTTATAAAGTTCTTACGGTTTAAAACAGTTCATCTTTATCCGTTGCTTGCCATGAACGTGAATTCCCATGCCGTCCTAAGATTGATATTCTGTTGGCCGATTTATTTATCCATCCGGAGGTTTTTGTTTTAACTGGTCCTCAATGTAGAAAAACGATAGTTCATTTCTCTTTCTTTCCTAGCAAAACTGAAGGGATTGAATCGTGCGTCTGTTTCAATCCCTTCTTCACTTCCGCACTACCACATATCTCTCACATCGTAATTAATCATTCACTAATTAATAATTTCCAAACTTGTCCTTTTATATTCATTTGAAGGATTGACTTAACATTACGTCATCGATGTGATGATCCTTTTCGTTGAGGTCCGATTTCCCAATGGATTTATTTCATTTGCTAAAAGTTTCTATTGTTTTCCTATCTGACCGATGTTTTTACATTTAAATGCCCAAGGCTGGTTTACATTTGACTAATTAAATTTATCATTTCCATTTCTGATTAATTAACCTGTTTTCCAAATCAAAGATATATTTAAAGATAAATTTAAAGATATAATTTTATCTCCAAATCTTTTTAAAATTTAGTTTTAAAATACTTTTTCTTTAATAAAGTTTTATTTTAATAATTTTTCATTATCTGTGCGATTTAATATATACGAGTTTAAGATGATATTTAATTTCAATTTTTAATTCTTAAAGAAAATTTTTAAATGCGAACTTTTTAATTTACTTTCATGTTTAATAAATATATATAAAAAAAACAATGTAACGAACGTCTGTGCTCGTTACATATCAGTAAAGTTGCTTAAAAAAAATGATCAAAAAAAAATTTACTTAGGGTTAGTAATTACGGTACACGATTGACGAAGACATTTACAAAACATCCGGTTAATAATTTTACAAAAAGACTATATACAAAAAGAAAAATGTTTACTATCGCTTACCTAAGGACCATTTACGTTTACACCTCCTCCCCCCGAGAATTCTATTTTATTTTATACATTTTATTTTTACTCACGGCATGACAAGCAAATTATTTAAATTATTTAGGAAGGTTGCATTGAAGTAAATATATTTTGAAAGATAATGGGTTTATGCGTGTATATTTGCAGCACAATTATAAATACCACCAACTTATTTATGACTGATTAAAATGCTTAAATAGGATTACACTGAAGTAAATTCCCAACGGTACTCTCCGTAAGGTACCACATTTACCATCATAAACTTGCGTGGCTGTGCGCTCCTATACACATTAAAGCATAATTTATATTAACAACAAAATATCAATCGCAACCTTTTGACTTTCTTTTTAATGAACTACAGTTTAAAATTATTTATACTTTCTAGTTTTTAATATATGTGCTATTTCATTCTGGCAGTGCTTTTATAAGATTTAAAGTATACGACTATATGTAAACAGATAAAAATATTTCATTTTGATAAAATTTGCTCAGGGTATATGTGGTTTATTAAAGATCGGCCCCAAGTTGGGAAAGCCAGTTGTAACGATCCGGAGAAGGTAGACTTACGTAAACTGCACTACAGGGCGCCATCTAGGCATTTGAACCTAGAAAAATTTATAAAGTAGGCAGATACGTAAGTCAAAAAAAAAAATTTTTTTTTTTAATTTTGATTCCGGTCGTTAGCCCATGTCACTAGCTCAGTGGAATAGCAGAGATTAAATAATATAATATCTTATCTAATTATATCTCAATATTAAAAAAATAAATAAAATAAGCCACTGCCAGTAATTAACATACAAACATTTATTTATGCACATATATATATATAAGATTTAAAATTATATTTAGTATTAGTTTTACATTTCAAAATTTAACATTATTTTTAACTTTACCTTAGATTTTAATTTACATTTTAATTTCTATTATATTATAAATTTACATTTTTATTAAGTTTGCACAGATGGGATTATAAAAGCTTGTTTTAATATGTTGCTATAGATCGGTTACATAGATTTCATGGTTAAAAACATTTCAAAGTAAACATAAACGATCAAAATATAAAATCATTGATTACTGACAATTGCAGAGGGAAATTTATAAGTAACCCAATAGTATTCACCATAAGATACTTGCATTGTCACCAATAACTTAAAAGACATCCGAATAAATACATTTTAGATACTCACCGTAAGGTATCATTATTTATCGAATGTCTATATATTTTGATCAAATATGAAAACCCAAAACATACTTAACCGATAACCAATCCATGCAAGCGTCTATAAACAACTTAAATTTAATGCATTTTTATTTAGGGTCAAGTATGAATAGACCACATAGATTTGCTTTTGAAAATAAACATTCTATCCCTATTTAACCTTAGGCTAAAATTCGCAGTCAAACTGGCATCAATCCATCTGATATATCGATGTATTCAATGTAATACGAAATACAGCGGCACCAAAAGTTAAGAGAAGAAATTGCCTCTCGAGAAATAGGAATATGACATCTATCAGACAAGAAGAGCAATAAAAAAAACTCCATAGAAAGGAACTGCGCTCTGCATCTTATAATTCCTTCCATAGGCAAAACGGGAGAGTGCGGCATATGAAGCGATTCTGCCAGTAGCGAATCTCCGACTACATCTACTAACTACATCAATATATCCAATCCATTGACCCAATCTAACAATGACACAAATAACCTAAGATTACCCTCCCCTAATATAACTTTACAAATCTATACAGCCATTCACGCCCGACTTAAGTTTAACATTTATATAATTAATTTAACGAAAAACAAAAAAATCATGATAAAAACTTAAAGAACAAAAAATAAATAAATGGAAATGATTTTACATAAATAAGAAAAAAAAGGAAATACATCAAATAACATTATTAATAAATTAAGTTGGTCAGATAGGATAATATTGCAATCATTTAAATATGGAAAGTTTTATTCTAATGTTCATTAATTATAAAGTTCTTACGGTTTAAAACAGTCCATCTTTATCCATTGCTTGCCCTGAACGTGAATTCCCACACTGTCCTAAGATTGATATTCTGTTGGCCGATTTATTTATCCATCCGGAGGTTTTTGTTTTAACTGGTCCTCAATGTAGAAAAACGATAGTTCATTTCTCTTTCTTTCCTAGCAAAACTGAAGGGATTGAATCATGCGTCTGTTTCAATCCCTTCTTCACTTCCGCACTACCACATATCTCTCACATCGTAATTAATCATTCACTAATTAATAATTTCCAAATTTTCCTTTTATATTCATTTGAAGGATTGCATTTTCATTACGTCATCGATGCGGTGATCCTTTTCGTTGAGGTCCGATTTCCCAATGGATTTATTTCATTTGCTAAAAGTCGATGTTTTTACATTTAAATGCCCAAGGCTGGTTTACATTTGACTAATTAAATTTATCATTTCCATTTCTGATTAATTAACCTGTTTTCCAAATCAAACATATATTTAAAGATAAATTTAAAGATATAATTTTATTTCCAAATCTTTTTAAAATTTAGTTTTAAAATACTTTTTCTTTAATAAAGTTTTATTTTAATAATTTTTCATTATCTGTGCGATTTAATATATACGAGTTTAAGATATTTAATTTCAATTTTTAATTCTTAAAGAAAATTTTTAAATGTGAACTTTTTAATTTACTTTCATGTTTAATAAATATATATAAAAAAAAACAATGTAATGAACGTCTGCGCTCATTACAACTGATTGTATATTTTTTCTTAATTTTCTGCTTTTTTAGATTGTATAGATACACTACAGTTTCAGTAATTGTTTTTTTCTTTTGATAATTCTTTTTGTTGCCTGTTTAAGGTTTTTTTAAACAGTGTATGGATAACCATTTTTCATAAGAGTTTGTTCTATATAGAACTTTTCTTTTTTTAAAATTGCTGGTTTCTGAATAAATTACTTTTGCCCTGTTCTATAAGGACAGTATAATTTTATGTTTAGTGTTCTATTGTGATTGGATGTATATGCTAAGTATTTTTATCTATGTATTGGTTTTCTGTAAATTGTAGTTTTGATTTTGCCATGAGGAACTATATCACAAGAACATCTAAGAATGCCAATTTTTGTTTTTATTCTGACTCTGTTCTAAATTTAATTAAAGGTGATATATTATTGATTTGTTTCCAAAAAGTTTGTAGTCATGTTTCACCATATAGCCATACAACAAATGTATTATCACTTAGAAAAGTCAAAACTTTAAGTGGATATGGAATATTTTTGTGGTTGTGGTTTCAAGTTCTTTCATGTAAATATTGCTAATAAAGGGTGACAATGATGAGTCCTTAGCCATTTATGATTTTGTTCCAAGAATGTACATATGTTTAATTGCGTTGATATAAAAATAATGGATTGAGAAGAAAAGGTACAAAGAAAAAAAAAGAAAGCTGCTCACATGACAATGGTGAATAACCCCATAAATGAATATAGTGTGACTATACATAATGTATAAAAAACATTAATTATCTTTTTCTTATGAATAATGGAGAAATGAAAAAGAACCTCATAGATAAGTATAAAAAATATCTACTGATTTGTTATTGGCAAGATGGTTTAAAGCATTACCTTAAAATTTCAATATTCAAGAATGTAAGGATCCAGGTTTGGTTCCCATGTTGTATTATTACTTGTCAGGCTATCAACACTTGAAAAAAAAGGAGAACAATAACCTCTTCAAATATTATGCATATAATAACCTGGTTGTTATTACTAACCATTGAATGTAATTGGAAAATTTAAATAAAATTATTTATTTCTAAATACATTCATTCCTTGAAATTAAATGATTGAAATATGTACCTAAAATATTTATATTCCAATATAATGTTGTCTAATGTTGAATCCATTTCTGATCCCTTCAAAATCAGTAGTATGACAATATGTGGTTCTATTATGTAAAAGACTTAAAATCTTTTTTTGAGCTTTTGCAACTTTACAAAAATATTAAAAATTATGGAAACAATATAAAAGTTATGGAAACAAGAAATTTTGACTATCAATAAAATATATTTTTATATTTTTGTTCAGCAACTTCTTTTTCCACTAAATTTGCAAATGAATATGTTTATTCTGAGAATAGGCTTTCTTAAATACAATCATCATTTTAATTATTAGGATCATAAATGGTCATATATACATGTGTACACATGTTCCATGAATAATGCATAAAAATGATATGAATTGGGTTTTACTTAAAATAAGTTACAAAATTTTAAAAACACTCCATTCAGGACTATGTTTTTTATGGAAATGTTATATAATCTAAAAATATCTATTTCATATTTATATAGTTTGGTGATGTAAAAACGTCTGGATTCTAAGACTTATAGTCCATTGATTGAAACTCAGCTGTGATACTTCTGTGACTGACTTTATGACCTTCTGGACAATTAAATAAAAGTTATTTTATTAAATCCATTACCCTATCATAGTCCCCGATTATTTTATCGTCAAAAACTAAAAAAAAAAAAAAAACAACAACAACATACAATTTCTATATTTTGCATTTTATTTACTTTTATAATCTTTTTGGTTTCTTGTATGAGTAAATGTGTTGACATATTAATTAGAAGATAATTTTAGAAATTATACAGAGGGATAAAAATGAACATGTATCACTGGAATGTAAGATAAGGACAGAGGATTAAAATAACTTGGATGGAGAAATATTTATAATATATATATATATATATATATTTAAGTGAGAATTGTTTATGGCCACGTGTTTTATATATTATGGAGGAGATTAAAAAGAGGTATAAAATGACTCACACAACAGAGAAAAAAAAAATTTTTTTGTGCATATGATTTTAATCTGATATATATCAACATTCTATACTCCAAAAATAAAAGTTGACTATCAAATGTCCTTTTTTTAAACGTAAAACACAATTACAATTTAAATTATTCTCTAAATTTTGACACCTATTTATACATTAATTATCAATACTCTGGTATTTTCTTTTTTTATAAAAACAATTTCTTAACTTTCACTCATAGTTATAAGTAGAAGAAGTCATTATTGCTCTTGATGTACTTTTTTTTTAAAAAAACAGCCTAACATATAATAAAGCAGCAATAAACAATTAAAAAATAAAATATAAAACACGATGTGTTATCATAGTACTTTATTGCTTCAACAACTAGTTTAGTTTGGATAAAAAAATCATAATGAAATACTGCTCTTTAATAAATTGGAAGTTAAGTAAGGAACATATGGATGACACATTTAGAAAGACGATCTTTTACGCGTCGCTTTTAACAATTTAGATTATATATATATATATATATGGAAGATGATGATCTGGACTAACTGATGAATGCTGATTCAGCACAAAATACATCTATAGACGAATATTTATTTTTTTCAGATATATGTGGTCATGTATATCGGTTGTATAGAATGAAGTGGATAGCTATAAGGAGTTTGAATGTTCAAACTCCTTTCTAATGACAATTGATTTATTATTATTATTTGTTTCTGGTAATTGATTAAATGCTATATCTCATATATTATTACAGTGCACTATTAATCTTATTTTTTGAAGATTTAAGTAATCAAACATTTATTCAAATCATGAAATATAATGCAATATTTAAAATGCTTGCGGCAAACAGATTATTCAAATTGCAAAAAAAAACAACAACAACATAATACTTGATTAATCCATAATTTCCACAGCCTTTCTTACACACTTTATATTTTAGTAAATATGAAATCCTATCTAGTTTTATAAAAAAAAAATATCTAAAATTATTTAAGTAATATTTACTAAGGCTGTAACCTCAAGAATGGTCTTAACCACTAGCTTACGTTTTGTAAGAAATTGTCAGATTATTTTTGATAATGAACAGGGTCTGAAAAGAGAAAAGCTTATTCTTGCTAGGCTTAAATATCTTTTATAAAAAATTTAGTATCTCAACTTTAATGTTGTTATTAGTTTAATATAACAATAATTATTGATAATGTTAATAATTCTTGGTAATCATTATTTTATTCTAAAAGAATGGACTGCCTTCAAGAGAAAAAGATACATTGATAGATAATCATCAATGATACTCATGTTGAGATTGAGCTATAAAAGCATAATATGATCATATTTTCTGACATGATCAACTCAACAGCTGGATTCAAATTTGATCAAATCATTTATTTGTTTTGAGGATTAACCTCAGGCACTATCCACCCATAGGTTTTATAGTCAGCATGATTTGGATGACAGGCTCTAAATCCAGCATTTGAAATATTCCATGGCCAGCTTTTCTTCTCAGTTGTATAGGAGTGTCATTGGCATGTTTATCTAACACATAACTATTAAAAATAACTAATTTACTGGTGACACAGTTACAGGGGAGAGAGAGAGAGAGAGAGAGAGAGAGAGAGAGAGAGAGAGAGAGAGAGAGAGAGAGAGAATCAACTATGTAACAGTAAAGCCAATATTTATTTTACACACACACACACACACACACACACACACACATATATATATATATATATATATATATATATATATATATATATATATATATATATATATATATATATAAATAATTAAAAAGTTCACATAAGAAATATTAAAGATTGCTGTAGGCTATATTTATGATAGTACATTAGAGTTCTTTTCTTTAACACATATATGTCTAGACATTTATAATGGAGAAAACAAAGTATATTTACCCAGGTTTTATACTAGCACTCACCTTCATTTGTTCAGTTTTTATATATTTTTTTCTTTTACTTGCTGACTACCAACTAGTTGGCCTTTTGGTTTTCATCAATGATTTTTGCTTCTTTTTCATTTTCAAGTTATAATGGGAGAGAGATATTATTGACAGCTCATATATCACACATCAGGCATTGATTCCAGGTTAAACGCATCTGATGGTACTAAGGACTTGATCTCAGAGGCTAGCCAAATTCTCCTATTGTTGTTTGGCACTGCATATTGATAAGTCAGCCTTCAGTGATGAGTGGGTGAAGGAATGAGTGTGCTAGAAACCTAGACTGCCTTTCCAGTGATCTTTTTTGACTGCCTTCTGTTTTTTTACTTTCAATAGTAATACTATCACAGCAGAGTGTTAATAATAATAGCAATGGTAGTTATATTCTCAGGTTACATAATAGTCTGACTATATCTGCTTCTCTGTAATTAATTTCTCTTCTCTTTTTTATATTTATCCCTCCCATTGTTTTATTTTTACTGAGATCAAGTTTAATTAATTATTGCATTTTTCTGCTATCTAATCTCATTTTGAGATTTAACTATCTCACCATTTGATGAAATAGTTTGTGTGGTTTTAATTAATTTAATTGTTAGTTCTAGTTTTTCTTTTATTAGCCAATAATGTTTTACTAATTATATTTAAAAGTTTTTCTTTTTACAAATTAACTTTTATTTTAATTTTTACATTTATTTGTTATTATTTTATTTTTTCATACATACATTTTTTTCTGTAATTTATAAAAAGCTAAGATATAGTTTCAATGTTTACTTAAGAATCCCCCCTCCCAACTATAATCATAAACTTTTACTGCATTTAAAAAAAAACTCTGTATACACAATCGTTCACTTTTGATACAATTACATTTCTTAAAAGAAAAGCTGTTTACATTATTTTGTTTTATTAATAAATTAATCTCTTCCTTCTATTTTCTCTTAAAATGAAAATATATAATGTAATATATGTGTAACTTTAACAAATATATATTTTGACCACATTACACCATCCCCTCCCTTCCCAGTTTAAGAGGTGAAATGAGACAAATTGATCATTTTAGCTGTGATATTTTATTTATTATTACTAAAAATTCCACACCCTCTTTTAAAAATAAGTTCCAAATTGCCTGGATCTTCCTTTTCTCTTTTTGTCTGTCCCATTACTCTAATTTGTTTATATTCAATTGGGTGGCTTCTTTTTTTATCAATTTTAATGACCAAGCATTGTGTGTTTTCCTTTTTTCCAGACCCTTTGCCATAATAAATGCACTGTTGTCATATTTGCATATTAGCACATAAGGACTTTTGTAAATTGGTTTGAACTTATACATGTTTTACTGGATGGATCACAGGGTGAATTCTTATCATAACATTGTCTCATATCATACATGTATCCTTTGCCTTCCCTTGCCTCCCATACATTCACTTTCCCATCTTCCTTAGCTTAAAAGTGTACTTGTCTGGATATTCTTATTTTGTCTACAGGGCCATTCCACTGGCAGTTTAGTTTTAAATAGATAGAGTATGTTTTTCCCAAAATGAAGATGTACAGGATAAAACCCTGTAGACTCAAGTTTTGACCAATTTATCATGTTTAGGTCCATGGAATTCCCTTAACTCACCATCAATGATTGTTGGGTATCTCTGAATAATCATCCTAATTCCCACATGAACTGCTCACATGGACTGAACTGAGAGGCATGAATAGACATGAGTATATTGTGCCTCTCAAACCATTTCTTCCACTCCTTAGATTCAAGTGGTATTCCATGATCAGATAGAATTTTATTAGGAACTCAAACAGTTTCAAAAATGCCACTGTTTCAACACCCATATAGTTTGCTCAGCATTTGCCCGTGACACTGGATATGTGGCCACCAGTTTCAAAAATATATCACAGTATTACCAGATATCTCATTTTGTTAACTGGGAGTAATGGTCCATAATAATCTGCAGCCACTAAATATCAGGTTGTTGAGAGTAAATAGGCATAAGTGGATTTACCCTGGATGCATAAACAGCCATATGGGAATCAACTAAGTTCAGATACACCATATATTAATAATGTTAGCAATATAAAATTGTCAGAGACTTAAGAGTAAAAAACAATAATTGCAAGGAAATCAAGTCATATATCATGTGATTTAATTTTATAAGTTTGTATTACAAATGTTATATAATCAGCATGCCAATAGCTCTTGACAAGCTTTTTAAAATATTCCTATCCTCAATTTCTAGCTTTGGTTGTCATCAGTGAGGCACTAGGATATTCCAGCATTAGATTTAAAATACAAAGTCAAGCCCAGCAATTTATATAATGTTTAACTATTAAGAAGAAAATTTGAAATTTTCAGACATCCATATGTCTTGTAATTATTGTTTTTACTCTGAAGGTTTTGGTGATTTTATATTGCTAAAACTATTAATATATAGTGTACCTGAACTTAATAAGTCCCATATGGCTATTGAAGTTGGATGGCTGAATTTAAAGACATATAGATGTCTGAAAATTTCAGATTTTCTAAGAAATAGTTAAATATTAGATAAAGTGCTAGCTTGATCTGCTATTTTAAATCTAATGGTGGAATATCATAGCACCTCATTGTCAGAGTAACAAATCAGTCTGAGTATAGGAATATTCTGAAAAGCTTGTTAAAAGCTATTGCCATTCTCATTATATAACATTTGTCATACAAGCTTATAAAATTAAGTCACATGATATATGACTTGATTTTCATATATATATATATATTGTGTTGAATGTGGTTGAAACGTTTTAGGAGAGAAGAACTCTGGAGATTGTAAACGAAGATAAAGTTAAACTAGTTCTTTAGGACATGCTTCTCAGTGTTGGTTTACACACGTAAGCTTTTTGTTTGTGTATAACCACGGTGCAGTGTTTATTCTAAAAGAATACTAAAAGAATAGACAACACACTTTGAACAGTGGCCACGAACTCAACGCCTAAATCCATGACTAGCTCAGCTATTTGTAATCACAAACAGATTATATCTAATTAGTGGTTAAAAGTCTTGATAAAAGAATTGTAAAAGGAGTTGATAAAAGAATTTGATAAAAGGAATTGATAAAAAGAATTGACCGACAAATAAAGTTTAATTTTAAAGATAATTCATTAACTAACATTTATTTACTAAATTTAAACATTTTATAATTCTAATAAAACACACGCATATTTTAAATTAACATTTCTAAATAGTTTAAATATTCTTGAATATTTTCATAACATAACATTGGAAATTTATCTACTTTGACTAATAATATTGATATAAGGATCATGCACATATTAACTCATGCACACACACATAATAATAATAAAGTATTACATAGCATTTTAAATTTAAACACACATATCAATAGTTCATTTATGTATGATATATAGTTCATATAATTAGCTGAAGATTCATATGAATTAATGCAATGAATGGTATTACAGTATAAAAAATAAGAAATGTTTTTACCTAGGTTTTGAATATAAACATAGAATTTTGTTCTCTTTGAAGGTGCTTTCGGTGAGAATATTTTCATTATGAATGTTACCAGCCGCTGGACTTTTCCTTGATGAGTTTTTTATTTTCATGATTATTACTATTGGAAAAATTAAATATGACGGAGATTTTCTAAGTTGTTACGTTGACATTATTTCACGGGCAGATCTTGTGTTTCATTGGACATTTAGGCTGTGGAGAGGCATGAATTCCCAAAATCTTCTCAACACTGATTTGTTTCTTACTGACTCAATTAATTTCTGAACAGCACTCTCAATTACTTTGTGAACTGATATGTCCGATAAAAAGTCTATTAATACTGCGACATGTTGTCTTTCTAATATCTCCTGAAAGATCTGTTGTCGAAATTCAGTGATAATCATTTGATAAACGTGTTTTGAAAGATTACTTAATTAGTAATAGCCATGCAAAACATTGTTTTATATTAATAATTGATTAATAACATTGGTGTTTTTAATGATAATCTTCTTTAACTTCATTTATTTATAATATCATTTATTCTATTGTTGAATCAATATATATGCACATTATTACTAGTTTTAGATTTTCTTTAATTCGAATGAAAAGAGATTTGTTTTTTTTTTAAACTTTAAATTATTTATATTTTACGAATACTAATAAGAAAACTATTTATTTCCTTTTGTAAACCCTTAGTTTCATTTCTCAAACCAAGACTCCCCCTCCCCCCCCTTTTGATTAATTAATTGTAGCTTTTTTTATTTCAAAAACTAACGCTAGAAAACTATTTAATTCTAATCTTTTTCGAAAACAAGCTGAATAAACTCTTCAACATTTAATTTTATGTTTTTCTTTTATGAAAGATTACTTTAATAATTTTTTTTAGATAAAATTATATGTGCCTATATCAATATAGGTACTATATATATATATATATTGTAATGGTATACACATGCAGTTACATTATTTTAAAATTAATACTTAAAGAGAAAAAAGATTGCAAATAAAATTTTATTAAAAACTAACAGAAAATTAATAGTTGTGTTTAACATATATATATATCACACAGATGGAAAACTTTAAAACTAATTTTTAAAAAAATGTATTTAAAAGTATTTTTTTGTAAAAAAAAGTAAAAATCTAAAGATAAAGGTTAATATTTTTGAAAATAGAAATAAATGTTAATTTATATCATGTTTAATCTTAGTAAATGGAAATAATTGTTTTAAAGCAAACTAGCCCTTGGGGTGCTTAAATGATTAAAAGGTCAGATAGAAGACATAGATAAAAATTAAAGATTGTTCCTGCTCTGAAGCAGCAACAAGCACACAAACCAAAATGGAAAACATCTGGACATTAGGATCAGTGACATCATGTTAGATCAATCCATAGGATTTCCGATAAGGTGCTATAAAAGTATAAAAGGTAAAATGATAACAGTTGTAAAAAATTTGACTATTAATTTTATATATGAATTTTGACTGTATTGCAGACTTCACAATGTATGAGTCTGCAATAGATTTAATTCCCTGTTATATACCAACTGAGGCAGCCTTCAAACTAATTAGCACTGAATGGCAGCAAACAACTGACCAGTCTTCCCAGAAATATTAAATGGACTTCAGTTGGAAGAGTGTGATGCATCATAGGCAAGACAGACTTCACATGATCACCATCTCTATACTAGCACTACTGTATGGAGAGTTTTGCCTTTGTTTCAAGACAGACTTCAGACCTCTTATGAAAAGTATGAACTCTTTTATCTAATGAACTTTTACAAACTTGCAATTAATTAAAACCTCATTAATAATTATACTCTTGTCTGACTTGAAAATGTCTAAATCAGTTATATATATATATATATATATATATATATATATATATATATATATATATATATATATATATATATATATATATATATATATATATATATATATATATATATATATATATATATATATATATATATATATATATTGTACCCTTTTGGTTAGGTCAGAATGGATTTGTTCTATTAATTTACTGAAAAAAATTAAATTTTAAAGTTAAGTAAGGGATGATGTATGGTATGTGTTGATTATCTTTGAATAATTTAGTTAGGGCAAGTAAAATAATTGATGTATAATATTATGTTGGTATTTAGAAGAAAACAGTTAACTAAAAATCATTATAAGATTGTATGGTTGGGAGAAATTACCATAATAAATACTGATATAATAAGTCTTATAAATAAATGATTAAAGTAAATTTTAAAAGTAGTACTTTAAAGTTAAATGAATCGATTATTTAATAATAATAATTGTATTTAATGGCTATATTTTAAAATCATTTAATTAAAAGCAGTAATGTGGGAGAAAAGTGCATATTTGATTTTGCAATATTGGAATAATTATTTAGAATTTGCTATAATATTATTATTAAAATATTTTATAAATTAAATTATTTATTTTAGTTTCATTTAAATTATTAGCATCTCATTTATTTTTGTAAATCACGCATCATGTAATATTCATACCTGTGCTTGAGAAGAAAATAATATTATCTGTTATAAATATTAGGTTAGGTTTTAAAAGTGAATATAATAGATAAAATTAGATTTGTGTTTTATGTTGAAAATAAATATGTTTTGTTTAAAATAAGGGTAGAAATAGTAATAAATATTGTAGGGTGATTTTTAAAAGTTATTTTAAAGTATTTATTAAGTGTAAATAAAATATGAAAATTAATTTAGAATTGAATAATATAATAAAAATAAATATTTAATAAATTATTATTATTTTTAACTTTAATCTGGTGTTCATTGCCTACGCTTGTTGAAGTAAGCATTGTTGAAATTGACCAATGAAAATGTGTAATTTGGGAGGTATAAAACAGCTGTGCAGAAAATTCCAGGTCACTGTTATCTCATTATAATGATATACTGTTATACCATCATCAGTATTTCTACAAATTTGGTAAAGTAACTAGTAGCATAATAGTAAATTTTATTTAACTTCAATTTTATAAAAGTACAGTAGTCCATTATTATAAGGTCATAGTATAGAAATGTGAGACTAAAAAATAAGTAGTTCCATACTTGCCAATCTACTTTTTCAATTTATCATTAACTTAAACATGGAGAAATCATCACTAAATGTAAAAGGATTGATGGAAATATTCAAGTGTTATTGTCATATTAAGCATATAATTTTGCCTGTGTTAATAAGTCATATTAATTTACGACTGAATGTCATAGAAAGAACTTCATGGAGAAAATATAAAGAATTTCAGAAAAAATGGAAAGTAAAATGGTATAAAATATTTTTATTAAGAAAACTTATTTAAAATACGATGGAAAAATGCTTTTTAAAAGAAAAAAATCTTTAAATTTGACCAAGTAATTATTTTAGAATGCTAAGATATTTCTTTCTGAAGAAATATGAAACATAATTTAAAACTGAAATTTAAAAAAAAAGATAAAAATTAAGATCATTTGCAAATATGATTTATATCATATTTAAAAATATTCAAAATTAATAATTAGTGTATGCTGGACATACAAAAAGTTTTCTGAAATTTATTCATTAGGAATAATTGAAGTTATCAATGAATGATGGGGAAGTTTATTGTTTGTATCAGAAGACATTGAACCTCAGTAAATATGGAAAAGTTAGAAGAATTTGAAAATTGTCTTAATGAAAATATCAAAAATATTTAAATTAGAAATTTACATAGTAATGAATGCCTGAATATTTTTAAAATTTTGGAGATAAAAAATATTAATTATATCAGTTTGGATATTATGGAATAAAAGTAAACGGTCTTACCATGTTTAACTTGAACAGTCATTTTTGGATTTTATGTTGCAACGTGGAGAATTGGAGCATGCTTAATTATTGGCATCAAAAGTGTGATTACTATTGTTTTACCAGGAGGAAAAGACACTTCCTGTAATGAACTTATTATCGAGAAAAGAACATTTCATCGCAATAAATTTTAATGGAGCTGTTGTAAATATAATTTTAAATTATTTTTTTTATTAAAAAATTTATAGTAATGCTTATTCACAATATAGAGATAGAATAGGAATATAGAACATTAAATTATTTACTAACCTAGTAATTAAAATTTTATGGTAAAGAAAAAACTCTTTAATAATTTAAAAAAAATATATATATTTTAAAGTGTGATAATGTGGAATAAATGATAATAAAATGTTTTATTTAGTTTGTGATCCAGAAGACATCGGCTAAGTAATAATGTAAATTATTGATGGTTTTATAATGTATTTTATTTTTTTGTGTGGATGTATGGATGCATATGCAAAACACGATACCTACACATAATTTATCATTTGTTTAGTTATTTTAAGAATATGCATAATTTTATTGATACCATAAAGATATTTAAGCATAAGGGAAATATAAGTAGATAATAAGTGATTCTATTATAACTGAACTGGATGTTTTATTTCAGTAATTTAAATTATTAAAAATATGACATTGATTCTGATTATTTATACTTAAGTTTGAGAACTACCAAAGGATGAAATAATCTTGTCTTATTAGTTAGTTAGACTGTTATTTTAAAAATGAATTTATTTGTTATTATAGAAATTTGGGAATGAATTTAACGATAAAAGGTAATAGATCTTTGGTGATAATATCTTAGTATTATGTTACATAAGACCAAGATAATATTGTATGTATTATAATGATGATTATGCTAGTATAGATAACATAAAGCTATAGCTTGTGTATATTCATGACAGTGTTTATTTTATAGATGTTAAAGTTTAATGTGCCATAGTGTTGAATAAATAGCCTGGATATTATATATGGTAGTAGAAGTTATTAGACAAATAAGTCATACCTCATTTCTTGTACACTGTGACCATGATGATTAGTTGATAAAGGTATTATTAAGTTGAAGTTATAGCTTATACCATATACCTACTGGTGTATTTATTATTAAAATTTTCTTGGATTACATCATAAAGAATGGTAGTTTTAAAATCGGAAATAATAGATAAGTTTGGAAATACAGAATTGTTCTTAAAGGGAGTAAGATAAGTTATGTTACTTAGAATAAAAATAAGTGTAAATATTATAAGGACATCATTTCATTAGTGAAAGATTCATAAAACTTCTCATATTTAAAAATGATATTTATTTATTTTATTTATAAAATAAATAATTGATATATTAAAAGGGATTTATAATGATATTATTTAATTATTAAGAATTTTCAAAGACATACTTATAATGCATATTTTTATTTACAAGTAAAGGTAATAGACTGAATCGTATTTAATGAATGTAAGTAGTCATAAGTTTTATAAAATTAATTTTATGACAACACACTAATACATACATGATATTTGAGGTTTAAAGTAATAATTAGTAGGCAGCTTAGTTTGATGGTATGCTATTAATCAAGGTCATTCACATAATTATTTATTGAGGAATGGCTATACAGAATAATAAATTATTTTTTTAAAACTAAATAACAAGAATAAGTTCATAGTAAAAATATTACCTTATATGTTTTAAAACCTATTGAATTAATAAAATTTAATAACTGTAACAAAAAATTATATAATAATATTTCGAAAATAAGAGATATTTTAAGAAAATGTTCTGTATCCTATATTTTAAACCATTTAATTTGTAATAAAAAAGTATTTAAATGTGAATAAATAGAATTCTTTTAGATTGTAAATAATGTAAATAATGTTATTGTTAAGCTTGTTAATAAAATTATTAAATTTGTTTTATAAGTCTTGGTGTTGACTCAATTTCTTCACATCATAATTAAATAATCACAGACATGTATAATGAAGACATAGTATTTGCACATCATAAATAAAATTGTTATTTAAGAGTTATAATGTTTTTATTGATATGTTTTATTTAAGAAGTTTTATTTATGATATTATTATGATGGTCATGGAATAATTACCAAAGATTTACATTAAATTATATTAGTAATGATTGCCACATATTCTCAGATTATAATATCATATCATACATGTTTACTTAAGATGCCATATGAATAAGAGAGGGTTATATTACATTCTTATTATGTGATATACAAGAACATCATTATAAGTAGAAAGATAGAAGAGTGAATTATAGATTAAAGATAATTATTGTTATTTTGTTCTTATTAGTATTATTGAATTGTAGTTAGAAATGATATTAAATTCCTTATCATACTTGATTACAAAAGTTATAATTAATTTAGAATTATTTTAAGAGAACCTGAGATAATTTGAGTTAACTTAATTTTAATAAAGATATTTAGATTAATTTGTTAAGAGTTAGGTACTTAATTAATTTTGATTAAAGATGTAAGAGTACAATAAATGTAGCATTTAAATAATAGGAGTAAGGATAGTATTCTTATGCCATTAAGGTGGTATCCTGTGGGATATTAGCTTAATGTATTTGCTCTGCCACTTGTAAACTCACTTCATAGTCTCATGAGTTGATTAGATATTCATTTATTTAATTTTATAAAGCAGAACTATATTATTATTATTTATTAGTTAAGCTAAT
Source organism: Epiperipatus broadwayi (assembly GCA_028023455.1). NCBI lineage: Eukaryota > Metazoa > Onychophora > Udeonychophora > Euonychophora > Peripatidae > Epiperipatus > Epiperipatus broadwayi. Next base: position 8,035,687 of record JAQFVV010000031.1, on the reverse strand, counting down.
TTGATAATTGATATTATTAAAAAAATATAGTTATTGTTGATTTAGATACATTTTAGATAAACATAGTTATTTATCTGAGCTAGATCAAGTGATTATAATTACATTTATCCTAGAAGTGAGGGTACCACTGTTTTCCTTTTCACTCTGGGTATTAATAGTAAGACAGCCAAGACCACAATTCACCATTATAGAGCATCTTCAATATATATATTTTCCAAATGATTTCCTTCACTAGACAGAAGCATATTCCTGTACTGGGCAAGGATTATTTCCCTTTAAATAACATCATGCTGCAGAAGCACATTTCTGTCAGTGTGGTTTTATGCTAGCATTTTCATACTGCACTGTTTGCATTTGTATATCAGGAAGCAAGCTTTGGCTTGGTTGCAAACCTTTGGCCTAAGGTTGAATGATTGTTTTTGAAAACTTTTTTAACTGAGTAATCTATGTAGCCTATATATACTCAACATTATAAAACAAACTTTTATAAACTGCCCATCTGTGCAGACTTTTAACTAAAGTAAAAATAATTTAAATTTTAAATCTAAACAAGATCAATCATTCCTCAATTTTAAATATACATATATGTGTGTCAATAAATGTTTTTTGTGTGATATTACTTGAAGTGGCTTATTTTATTTTAAACCTTTCTTTATTGAAATATTTTGAATAAGTATTTATTACAAATCTCTGCACCTCCTTGAGCTAGTGGCATAGGCTAACAATGTAATAAAAATGGGATCTTTAACTAGAAGTATCTGCGTACATTATAAATATTATAGGTTCAAATGGCCTAGTGGCACCCTATACAGCAGATATGGTAAGGTCAATAATTCCCCGACTTATACTTTGTTAGATATTTTGCAGCTATGTTTTTTTTTTAAATCAAAAATATATATTTCTTTAAATATTCATATGGCTTTATATAAATCTTTGTGGGAATCATTATAAAATGGTTTTGCTAGCTATTCTAATATGACTAGACTAGCATTATTGCCAGCAAGAATAATTAATAAAAAAAAAATTATATAAAAAAGGAAACAAATGGCTGCAAAATGATATATTATTCTTTAATGATTTTTAATATATAATTGTAGAAAAAAACATTAATAATAGTTGCAAAAAACTTAGTATAAAACAATTGAAAATGAGTCTTGAAAACTTTATTCATATATAATACAAAATACTGCATTAAATATAGAAATAGAATAAAAAGTCATTATTTTCTTAAACTTTTTAATAATTTACCTGTTGAATTAATCAATGTACAACTTTATAGTAAAATAAAAAATCAAAGTAAAAATATATATTAAAAAATACAATATGTTGTAAAATAATAATTTTTAATAGTTGTTATTGTTGAATTATTTTAATATGTATAAATATCTGTTATATTTTTATATTAGTTTAATTATAGTCAGATGTTAATAAACACTATTCAATGAAAATAGTATATTGTAAATGCTTATTGCACTCAAGAGAGTACCACTCTTCATTGCAATATGTTGGTGTTATTTATAAATTAAAGTGTGACAGGATTTATTTATGGTTAAGAAGAGAAATACCACATCCTTTCACAATTTTAAAAATAATAATAGTCTATTTTACTACTCAGTGAGTTATTGCATTAGAGCAAGGCTGGATGCAATGTCACATACTATGGTGAGACCAAGGCCACTATTTATAATAGAGCTGCTCAGCACATGTATACATGCAGAAGAGCAAAAAAGAACAACAATAACATCTCAATATTTTTTGAACATGAGAAGCAAGCCGGTCATATGTTTGAACTCTCCAACCCCAAGGTAGGGTGGACTGAAGCTAATGTTTATAAAAGGAAGATTAAAGAAGCATATTTTATCATCAATGATAATAACATGATTAATAGATGTGACACATGTTTTAGTATCTCAAGAAAATGGACAAGTTAATTTACATATTCATTTATATACATTATCATTTATCAATATCACAACAATGATTTAAAATCTGTTTTGGCCATGAATATGAGGGACAAACCCTTGAATGCACTAGGCCTGCATTAATTTACTTTAATTGTTTTTGTTACCACTAACATCTTATTCACCTAGCACGTTAAAGTGCTTGTATATACTATTACAGCAATACACACACATACTATATACATATTGAACTAAATATTTCCATGGGCTGTTAATAAAATAAAGAATATATGATTTTTTTCTTCAGTACAGGCTTTTCATATCTGCTCTTCAATATGTAATGTATAGGGGGTTTGAACTCAGATTTTCACACAACCCTCAATTACCCATTCTACCTCATACTGCTAACACACTTGATCACATACATGTCAAAAAGATAAATAATCAGCAATATACATATTTTGTGCTAAACCAGCACTCATCAGTTGGTCCAGATTATCTCTCTACACATATATACAATCAATGCTTAGCTTATATTAAGATATCCAATCTTCCTACTTTAATGGACAGGCTACAATCTACTCCAACCCACAATGGCTATCTTAATATAAGCTGAACATTCATCGTACATCTGTGTGGAGATGATAATCTGGACAAACTGACAAGTGCTGGTTTATCTTTTTGATGTGCATGTGGTCAAGTGTGTCAGCAGTATGATATAGCATAGATAGTTGAGGGACATCTTAAAATCTAAGTTCAAACCCTCTGTATAAAGTAAAGAATGTAAACGAGATAATATGGAAGAAAAAATAACCTTTAATCTTTGATTTTTACTAAAAAATGATCAATTACTATTAACTGACAATCTCTGAAGCCAAACTAATTTTTTATTGCTCTTTTGTTTGAATTATTTATGATTATTATATATGTAATATGATGCAGTTAATATTCTATTATATGTATTTGATACATAATTTTGTTATTATGATGTGAAAATTTTGCATTACATTTAAAATCAAACAAATTGTAAATATATAAAATATTTATAAGTATTTCTCCTACATAAAAGAGCAACTATGACATTTTTGTGTAAATATACTGCCCATCCCTCGCATATGTATATATAAATGGATTATTCTCCTGTACATGAAGGGTCAGAATGATCAATATGTCAACATGGGTAGGATGACAACCTTGGCACTATCAAGATCTTTGAACGTTCCATCATCAGATTTTCAATGAAATGGAGGCTAAAGAGTTGTGAGTTGGAATAGTTTGAAGCCTGTCCATTAAAGTATAAATATTGGCTATCTTAATATAAAGCTGAGTACTGATTATATATATATATATATGTGTGTGTGAGGATAGTAATCTAGACCAAATAATGATTGCTGGTTTAGCATGAAATACGTCTATTGGTGATTATTTATCATTTCAACATGTGTGTGATCAGATGGGTCAGCAATATGAGATGGCACTGAAAGTGGTGGGTCGTGTGAAAGTCTGAGTTCGAACCCGAATATATTACATATATAAATGCAGGTTTAAGCCTTACAGTGTCTTAATCTATATAAATAAATAAAATAAATAAATGCATAAACCAAGGAAATAATTAGTGGATATAGTTTATATAGCACATTAAAGTTATAGTATAATGAATCCAACCATATTAAAATAAGCAATATATAAAATCTTTAGAAGCAAACCAAACAAGGATTAAACCTATGTATTAAAGAAAGATACAAATAAACGTAAGAAGTTAAGAATTTCTTCAAATCACATAATCTTAAAGAGTTCTACAAAACACATAACATTTATGAAGCCATTAATTTTCTTAAATATCAAAGTATAAACATAGGATAATATTTCATTCTGATTAATATATATATATATATATATATATATATATATCATTGCAATTATTTACTTTGATCTACTAATGTCACATTTTTGCATACATAACTTTGACACTTCATATATGTTTCTGGGAAATCATTCTTCTTGAAAATTGCCAGATATCTTTGTTCATATATTTCAGTAAAGTGTAGTGAAGTGGAAGATTAAATATACTTCACATATAATATTAATTGAAAATCAATTGCAAGATTAAAATAGTGCATATTGTTTTTTTTTTTAAAAAAAAACAACAACAACAACTGATTAATAAGAAGGCAGGGAGTCTTTAAAAACTTGTTTTTGTATAAAAACAAACAAAAAAAAAATAGAATGAACAGAGTCTACTCAAATCATTTTCTAAATTTTAAAGATAATTAGTTTTTACACATACTGGCAAAAATGTTTTATAAAATATTACTCGGGAGTTATTGTCGTAAGTTGGACGCTCTATCATGTCGGACGTTCTGTGAACTGCGCCAAACCAGAGAGGATAGTACAACTAATGATAAATGATAAAAAGATTATGTAATGTCCAATTTTTAAAATAAATAAATAAAAGTAATAGTGAGAAATTAATCGATAGATGAAAAATGAAAATGAAAATACAATGGTCATTTTTTATCATGAAATAAAACTTGAATGAAATGATTTATTGGAATTATGAATTTCTGATTTGATTACTTTATGGAGAATCAATACACTGGCTTTAAATTGCAAAACGAATTATGACGAGACATACAATTAACAAGAATAAATCAAAATAAAAATGTGTGAAAAATGTTATATCTGACAATCATTGAGGTTTAAAAGACTAAAATGAATTGACTTTAAAAAACAAGTGAAGGATATTTAAAAATATAGAAGACAACCACATAAGATTATGTATTGATGATTTAAAAAAAAAAATTGTCGAAGGTCTAAAAAAATAAGAATAAATAAGTGAGAATCAAATAAATTCACTATTAAAATTTTGAAATAAGTATATAATGAGCAAATGGTATAAGGAAAAAAATTGCAAGAATACAAAGCAAAAGATTAAAAAAAACTTAAATTATTGATTTATTTTAATGTTAATGATATTTTTTTGTATTTATTTTTATAAAATAAATTAACTTTATTCATGTGCGCCCGCGTGTGTGGTAGAATGGTATTGCGCGACATTTATAAGTGTAAGACATATATTTAAATCAAGATTGAGAAAAGTTAAATTAATATTCTTAAGATTTTGTTTCAGGAAATCAATCCTTACTCAAATGATGTACCCGTCCAATATTAATGAGTAAACAATTATTCGTGGTTATGTGGTAAAAGAAAAATACAAAACTCAATCAAGCTATCCCCAACCAAAAGTCTTAAAGTTTGTAATTAATGTCTTAGATATAAATATTTCTTTACAAAAGATAACTATTTCCCTACAAAATACTAATAGAGCAAGATGTGCTATCATCATCATCAAACATTATTAATCCACTGCAGGATGAAGGTCTCTTCAAGTTCAATCGATTTGCTCTGATCTCTAGCATCACTTCACATCACCCTGCATATTTTTTTATTTCATTCATCCATCCACATGTGGTCTCTTTCTGGGTCTTTTACAATCCAATCCAGTTTAAGATTTCAATTGTCCATATATTATCATCTCTTCTAGCAACATATCCACCCCAACTCCAATTCAGTCTTTAAATTTTCTCAATGAGGTCAGCAACACCTGTTTGTTCTCTTACCCATATATTGCATTTTCGATCTCTTCTTGTTACTCCCAACATGGATCTTTCCATACTTCTTTGAGTGGTCTGGAGTCTATGTATTGCACTTCTATCAAGTGTCCAATCTTATATCCATAAGTAAGAACTGGTAAAACACATTTATTAAAAACCTTCCTTTTCAAACACCTAGGCATATTTTCTTTTAGTATCTAGTTATTTCTACCAAAAGCACTCCAACCAAGTTTAATTCTATGATTAATTTCATCCATTATGTTTACATATGTATTAATAATTTGATCAAGGTATTTGTAACTGTTAACTTCTTCTAACTCATCAAAATCAATCTTTATTTTCATATTTTGTGATAATCCATTAAACATTACATTTTTTTAACATTTATCTTTAGTCCTAATTTCCTACTTTAATCTGATAACTCTTGCAACATTTCTTGCAACTCTAAAGCATGATTTTCAAAACAACTACATCATCTTCAAATTCTAAATGACGTAAATAATGTCCATTTACTTTCACTCCTTTAGCTTCCCATTTTAATCCACAAAATACTTACTTCTCTCAGTACTGCTGCAAAATGTTTTAAAGATATGGAGTCACCCTGCCTTGCACCCTTCTCAATGTTGACTTTCCTAGTATCATTATGTAATCTAATTGTTGCTGTTGCATCTTTATAAATATTCTTTAAAATATGACAATATCCTGGATCTATACATTGATGATTCTTATGCTTTAATCACTGAAGAAATGTTTATAGAATCAAAGCATTTTCATAATCTACAAATCCAAAGCATAATGACAACTCATACTCATTTGCTCTTTGTATAACTTCTCTCAATAGCTGGATATGATCTACTGTACTGAAATCATTTTTAAAACCAGCTTCTTCTCTTGGTTGGTGAAAATCCAATGTTCTCTGTAGGCGAGTTGTAATTATTTTGGTAAAAAACTTTGTATAAAACTGATAACAGACTGATAGGTTTGTAACTTCTAATATCTTCTTTATTACCTTTTTTAAATATTAATATTAATACTGCATTCTTTCAATCATCTGGTACATCTTTATCATTTAGATATTTGGTATATAACTTTAATAAAAAAGTTTCTATTTCTTCACCTGATTCTTTTAATATATCAATTATAATTCCTTCATTACCTGGAGCTTTTCCTTTCTTTATAATTTAATTGCATGTCTCACTTCTTCATTTAAAATTCTGGAAATTCAGAAGATATAATAGATATAGGAGGTACTTGTTCTTTATTACTATATTATTCTCGATAGAAGTTCTTTACCCATTTCATGATGTCATCTCTCTTTTTAGTAATAATTCCATCTTTTTTTCTTACTGCAGATATAAATTTCCTATCAATACCAAAATGTTGTTTTATACTCTTAAGACATTTATTCTCTTCTATGGCTTTTCTTGCTAGTTCACAATTATAATTTCTTATATCATTTTCAACTCTTTTCCACACCAGTTTACAGAATTCGAGATATTCAATCCTTTTTAATGCATCATTTTTGTATATCTTCATATTCCTTATTTTCTTCATAAATACTCTAGTCTCAATAGAAATTTTATTCATCAATTGCTGCTTTTTTCTACCAGCTATATTTGTTGCAGTTTTTAAAAGTGTATCAGTTATTTTTATATTAATTTCATTCAAAAACTGAATCATGTTCAAAATCTACCCATTCTTGAAACTAATTTATAAGTTCTAATTTGAATTCATTAGACTGTTTCTGAAGATTAGGAATATCAACTGTAAATATTGTTGTTCTTAATACTTTTTGTCTCTCTAGATTTGCATTAACATGTATCTTACATCTTACTAATCGATGATCACTCCCTGTGCTAAACTTATTAAGAACATTACAATCTTGAAATATGTATTGTCTGTTGGTCAAAATATCATCCAATTCTTCTGTACTTTCATTTGGATGCTTCCATGTCCATTTCCTTTTAACATTTTTCTCAAAAGAAGAATTCATAATGTAAAGTTTTTCTTTTTCTGCAAACTCTACAAGTCCATGTTCTCTCTCATTTCTATTACCATAATCAAAATTACATCCAGAACTTTCATCTTTCATTTGTTTACCAATTCTAGCATTAAAGTCTCCCATAACAATTTTAAAATGTTGTTTACTCTGATCAAAAGCCTTTTGTACATCCATATAAAAATATTCTATTATTTCATCATTATGAGAAATTGTGGGGACATAAACCTGAATTATCTGCATTTGGTATCTGCTATTAAGTTGTATTCTGTCCAATATACCATCAATATCCACAATGTTATTCTTCCACTTTTATTTATAATGAATCCTACACCACTTGTATTTTCAATATGTGTGCCTTTATAGTAGAATACATGCCCCCTTTTTAAATCAATTGTCTCTTCACCTTTTCTTCTAATTTTACAAAGTCCAATAATGTCCCATTTAATATAAGACAGTTCTTCTAATTCTTGCAATCTTTCTTCACCTGAAAGTGATCTGCAGTTATAAGTATCTAAATAATAAGTCATCATCAAATGAAAAGCTGGGTACACATTCAGGGATTCTTAGCACCCTCTGCCTTCGACCACTGACTGCTGCCTTGGTTGGTGATTTTACAGCTTCATGGGAATAAGGGCCATGATTCATTTTCATTTGTCATGATTGTATATATATATATATATATATATATATATGTATATGTAAAAATATATATATATATATATATATATATATATATATATATATTGGAAAAACATTTATTTTTACACATACATTCATTTTGCCCTATCAGGCAACTGAGAAGAAAGACCATGATGTTTCTTGATCTTAAACTCATAAGTAAACAGCCAATAAACTAACCATGCAGGCTAATGCATGTTGTTGAGCAGCCCATCTCTGTCCGTATGCTATATGAATAATCACATAGTAGTAACATCTGCAACAACAGGAATGTACGGAGTGGACATTGGGATTTTGACCTGCTCGGTTCTTTTAAGACCTCCAAGAGAAATTAAACTGTCTCTTTTCAGTTAATAGCAAACTCCTTTCTGTATACAATGCAATATTTAGAGTTTTTTTTTTTTTTTTGTAATTATCATTTTTATGTAACTTTACATATATACTCTTTTAAAATATGAATATTGAGCAAAACGTTTAAACATTAATTTGTATTTGTAGTTTTTAAGTCACCTATAAAAAATATTTATAAATTATTAACAAAATGTGTGTTTGATATGTGACAAAATTTATGGCAATAAAAAAAATGTCTATTCGGATTAAAATTTTTAGCATATCGATTTTTTTTTCATTTAATTAAAACTTAAATTCACAAATAAAATTTGAATATATAATTATAGTTAATTAACAGCTGAGTGCGTTATTAGAAGTTAGAGACAGACAAAATGAAAATTTAATGATCTTAAACTTTAGCGAAGTGAAAAGACATTACTTTAAAAAGTTTTTTATTGCACACGAGTAAGTAGTTTGTATGCTAGAAAATCATCTATCGGAGATTGTTAAAAATGGTGTGAAATACTCAAGATGATGCTTATTAAAACATAACGAATAACCAATATAAATACTTGATTTTAAAAATACTCTTTATTAATGAACGAAATTATCTTCATGGCTTTGCAGTTACTAGATAAGTTTGCTAAAATATAATGTTAAAAACCACTATAGAAATTTAAGGGTTTGAAGAAGCTAACCATATTTTAGACAAGTTGAAAATATTTCACGTACTTAATTTTGATTTTACCTAATCAACTATCTTTTATTGATAAGGAAATTCAAGTTTATATAGAAAAAAAAAGCACTGTCATATATATTGGATAAGACTGGACAGTACTGCATTGAATGTGATCTAAAATTGGATTATCTCTTCAGTTATATATATATATATATATATATATATGTATCAGTATGAATATATATATATATATATATATATATATATATATATATATATTCATACTGATACAATAATAATTATTTAATAGTTGATTGATTAAATTATCAATTGATTCTTTGTTTTTCTAACCTATAGTTAAGTCAAAAATTTTAACTATTAACTGCATGGTTTGGATTTAGTGTGTGCATGTATAAGAGGTAAATGATTATATGGAAAAAATGTGCATAATATTGGGCCAATTGTTTATAAATCTTCAAATAATTTACAAAAAATATAAAGAAAAATAATAATATTAATTTGATTATCTATAAAGACTTCAATAAATTATGAAAAATCAACTAGTTAATAAAATATTTCATTATTTTCTTTTTTACCAAACTTTTTACTTTTCTTATATAAAATGTAAACAGCTATTACAATTTTTCATATCTAATTAGTGGAAGGATGAAGAATTGTGATTGGCTAATATATCAGGATTGTTATAAAAATGATACATTTTGCTTTTTGATGACTTATAAAAATGTGGGAAATGTTTTTGTTTACAAAATAATAAAGTATTTTTTTATTCTAGAAACATTTTTTTAATTATAAAGTTATATTATTTTACCAGTGATAATAGTGAATATTAAGTAGCAAGGCTAATTAAAAAGGAAGTAAAATAAATCTAAATCCTGTTGAAAAAAAATAATTATTTTTATTTTAAAAAGAAAATGTCAACAAAAATTCATTAACACTTTTTGAGTATGAAACATACTTTTCTGTCATTCATGTGATCATGGCTTTAATCCATAATCTATCTGAAATTGTTAATATTATTTTACTGGTTTTTCCCAAGAAAAAACTTACTGAATAATGTTGTTACCTTAAGAATTTTTTTACAACTAATAAATAATAAATCAATAATGTTTAAATTTAGCATTGATACAATAAGGTATTTTGAATAATTGCTAAAATTTTATTAAGCTGATGAACATTTTGTAATCTTGGAATGTTAATTTCAGTTAATTTCCAATTATGAGCTAAAGTTATATTTTTCAAAATTGTAAGGATGGAGTATGTAAATACATTATTTCCAACTTATATATATATTTTGATAACTTATATTTTGCAAATGAAACTTTGATTGTCAAGTCCTATCATTTCTTATTTGTTGTCATCATTTCAGTCAAAAGCACATGATTTTTCTATATTTTCATTTCACATTAATAAAAAAATTAGTTTTATGGGAGAGAAAAAAATTTATTAAACATATTACTAGTTGATGATCCAAATGTTGCCATACATTTTTAAAAATAGATATTTGAAATATTTTAAATAAATTATGATTACTTTATATTAGATAATTTTTCTAGTAGGAGCATACCCAATAAGTACATCACATATAATGAGAGATTATTATTATTGGAATTTATTATTATTATAAAGATTTAGAATAAAGTTGCATCTTCCATGTTGGCTAAATGGACTATCACTCCACTCCCCCAATACCTTCATCCTCCAGAAGACTCAAAACCTTATTTACAAACTTTACAAGGCTCTGGAAAACTTCCAAGTCTTTATGCCTATTAACCCCACTGATTGCCCTCCCTTTCACAAACAAGATTGAATCACATCCTTAACCTCCCATAGTCAATGCCTCTACTATGATCCTGAAAGTGCATACTCATCAAAAATTAAATACTGGGATGCCTACAAGATTCAGCACCCACACCCATACTGCCCTATTTCTCATCTATGCACTACAAATAAGAGAATATTAATACAGTTCAAATTATGGAGTCTTGAGACAAAATACCTTGACTTCATCATAAAGATAAACTTAGACACCATGCCCACCAAATCTTTCTTGGTAAATAAAAGGGGATTTAAACACATAGACCCTCAATGCCAACTCTGTAGGCATGAAATTGAAACATTTGAACACATCATTAACAATTGTCCCACCCTCAATAGCATCAGACAACTTATACATACTAAATCTAAAATCAGCTATCAAATGGTAGCCTCTATTAAATGCTGCATTAGCAGTAGAACATTTGCATGGATCAGACTTTCTATATTCCTGTCATTCTCAGTTTGGCTGGTTCATTGTAAGCTATCCTTTCAAGGGTCTCATCTGAGTCCACTTCAACTATTTATCAAAATCATAAACAAGATCAAGAAACGAGATGAAGTACTGTCAACATGTACTATCTACTCTGAGACATGGAGGTTGTTTGAAATCCCAACAACAGAACAATAAGCAGTCACATTGGTCCAAAACTTCACCAGTCATCAATTAGTTTCATCTATTGCAAAACTCTACTATGCATGTAGAAGAAGTCCTAAATGGAACCCTTCACCTGCTGTTGAAGTCTTCCAAGATCACATGTGAAGCCTGATAAAAAAATCTAATGTAATCTAAACTTGTAAACAAACCTTTATATATTTTATATTTGTTAAATAAATTTCTTGAAAAAAAACCCCACCTCTTAAAAGATATAGAATAAAGTTGCAAATCATCACTTAAATGTTTTTCAGTGTTACAAATAGTGTCAAATTTAGTATTTGAATCCTGTTGTATTTATTCTGAGACAAAAGAGTGAGGTTTACATGAATATAACCACCATCATCATTGATCCAAATATTATTATGACTATTCTTTATTATATCGTCATAAGAGTTGATTTATCATTAGTATGATTAGTATTATTAAAATATGATAATCTTTGTTGTCATTATTAGTTTAAATACAATAAAGATAATTATTTGACTTTCATTATGTAACGATGATTATTCTGTTATTTCTGGATGGTTGGACACCAACAAAATCGTTTTTGCTATCCAATTATCAATCATTATTTTAGTGATGGATAATTAATCCTGATATATTAGCTAAAAGAAATTAAAAGAAAAAATGTATGGTAATTAGAACGTACATTTGAATATTATTATAATATTATTAATTCCACAAATTAAAAATTATTTTATAACAAATTAGATAAATTTTTATTATCATTATTGTTAGTCATTCAGTTATTGTTTATGATTCAAAGTGTATTTTAAAATTCATTATTATTGAATCTCATCATGGCTTAATGCAATTAGATGTGCGTTTTAGGCATGTTTAATTTTAAAACATATTCACATGTAACCGAAATACAGTCTCATGATTAGTTACATTTCATTATAAGAAGAGTTTATTAAGATTATATTTTATTAATTATGATTATTATTTATACCAGATTGAGTTAGGCTTCCTTATAATATCTATTAATGATGGCATAGTATACACTTTAATTCTTATTCTTATTATATTTAAGTCATCAACAGCACACTTTTGTTCACCCTTCATATTCAAGTCTAGTTTGCACTATATATAATTATAGGGATCTAAACATCATGGGTATAAAGTTCATCTGTATTCAAATATATATATATATTATTCTACACAAGTTTATAAGCCTTATTCTCTACCAATTTTTAAAATGTTATTTCAATCTGTGTATATTTTACTTTTAACTGTAATAAATTAAATACGTGATACAGTAATGCTATAAACTTTAAACTATTCATTTCCGGGGGGGGGGCTTATTAACACAGAATTCATTATTGTATTTTTATATAAAAAATAAATCAATATTTACAAGATAGAATTTTAGATAATTTGAACATTTTAACATTTATCAAATTTTTTAATGCTTATTTAATGGTTGCAGAAAAAGGAACAGTAGTGCCCCAAATATTAAGATGGATTTAATATCATACTATACAATAACAAATAAAAAAGTTAGGTAAATATATACAACTTATAAATTTATCAATTTTCAATAAAGTTATTTTCTAAAACTAGAATGCATTTCAGTGTTTATAGCGTTTTTCTTTTTAAATTTTATTACATTTATTACTTTTTAAGCAATGCCATGCGATAAGATAGACCTTTATAAGCAATAACTAGTTGTGAAATAAAAATATAATTTAGAAGCGACTTCAAATATTCAGAACGACTTCTTCTTTCAATAGATAAATAAATACAATAAAAATACTAAATTTTATATTCATTTTTTAACTTAACAAAAAATAAACTTTTCTAGTTTTAATTAGAGAGGATTTAAACCCAGACTTTTACGCTTCCTCCAGTCATTCACTCCATCTTACACAACCGATACACATGCCCACATATATGTAAAAAAGATAAATAATGTCCGATATGCATTTTGTGATGGACCAGCACTCATCAATTGGTCCAGATCATCATCTTCCACACATATATAATCAGTGCTTAGTTTACATTAAGGTAGAAAATCTTTAAACTTTAATGGGCAGCCTTTAGTCTTTTTCACTCTCCAACTATTAAGCCGTTCATATCATGGAAAATCTGATGATAGAATGTCCAAAGCCCTTGTTTGCCAATTTTGTTGTTATTTTCATGTGATAATAAGTCATTCTGACCCTTCATATGTATGACCTTAAAACCATTTAAATATACAAATGAGTGATGGACAGAATATTGACTGAAAGTGTAATATTTAAATAAAAGTAAAGTAAATATACTTAAGCTAGATGAAATTAGATGGAATTTAAACCCAGACATTCAAGCTCCAATTAAGTAATTCATTCCATCTTATGCAACTGATACACATGACCACATACACGCGAAAAAGATGTGATCTACTTTATACATATTATCAGCTGAATCAACACACATCAATTGGTTCGAATCCTCAGCTCTCACCCATATATCAATCAATGCTCGTTATATATTATGATAGCAACTATTCAAACTTTAATGGACAAGCTTATCTAGTTCTAGTAAAAAAATTGTTTAAATGTAAATCGTATATTGGAAACCCATTTTCATTAACCAGATAGATTAAATTAAAAAAATGAATTGCTACTTATCAAATAAGAGAACAAAATATACAATCTGCAAAGATATATATTTTTTCATTTATCAAACAAATCCTTTTGAGATAATAAAAACATATAAATATTTTTTTCTTTACTTTTCCTAATTAAAATAGATAAAAAAAAAAAAAAGAAAACATAATATTTAGTTCCAGAAAAAGATAATTTAAAGGATATAATTAGTAAGAATTTGTTTATTTCCAATATAATCGGCATAAAACGGTTAATTTCTATTGCATTTTTTTCTATAACTTATGAACATATTTAAATCCTGAAAGAAATCAACTCCAAATATATTTTATCTATTTTATAAGTGCTTTTATATTTGTTCTGAAATAAACTTTTCTAATTGAGAAATTAAAAAATATTTTTTTGATGTGGCAGTTTTACATTCACCATTCTCTCTGCTTTAACCTCAGTTGGGTTATATCAATAAGTGAGTTTAACTTTCCATTATTTTTCAAAATTTCCCTACGGATAAGTATATATCTATGTATACATAAAACCATTTATGTGTATATATAAATATGAAATTAATTTCAGTGCTAATATTAAATTGAAATAAATATAAAATATTAAATCACCTACATAGTTGAGAAAACTCAGCACCGACCGTCCTCTGTGAAATAAATATATTAGAGTCCGTATTTCAAAATAACCAGTTATTTTGAAATACATACTTATTTCACAGAGGGTGGTGCTGGATTTTTTAACCACGTGGAGTGATCTAATATATATACTTTGCGTTATACCGACCGTTTTTGGCCTGGTTACATAAGCCATTAACTGGGTGATAAATATAATATTTTAAAGTTGGTTGTAGAGATATTATAAATACTGGTTTATAAAAAGTTAGTATTTTTTACTTAATTAAAGGATTAAAGGAGTTTAAAGATATTATATGTGGAGGTTATTCTGAAAAATACATATATAACGAGAAAGATAAATATGATATCTTCTTTTAGTGTAAACTGTGAATTAATTTGGTTGTTTATAGATAGATAGATAGATAGATAGATAGATAGATAGATAGATAGATAGATAGATAGATAGATAGATAGATAGATAGATAGATAGATAGATAGATAGATGGAAAATAATAGATAGGTTGATAGATATAGAAAAGTAGATAAATTGATTTATATATGTATATATATAGAGAGAGAGATAAAGATAAAGAAATAGACAGATGGAAAGATAAATAAATAGATGGATCGATGGATATTTAAATAATTAAATAAAGAAACAGATAGATAATAGCAGAAATACCCAGATCCATACATAAAAACATCTATAAATATTTATATAGATGCATAGATAGATAATAAATAAATGGCTAAATAAATAGAGGTAGAATAGTTAAACAGATAGATCAACTGACAGATAGGTAAACAGTTGGTGCTTAAATACAATGCAAACAGTAAGAAAACAAATAGGCAGATATGTAAATAATCAGATAGACGTTATTGAGAGGTAGGTACTCATTTTCCAACGAATAAATTAAAGGCTGGTTAGATTATTAGCAGGAGAGCTATATATATATATATGTTGAAAATTTCACACGTCAAAAAAAAAAATCTCAAAAATATCTCAGTTTTGAAACTCATGAAGAAATTTGGAGAAATTTCAAAAATTAGTTGAGTACTCAATGTTTCAATAAATATAAAGATTAAAGTGTAAAGTCAATGTTGTGTGAAAAGAATGGTAAAATAACATCAATTAAAAAATGCTTAAAGTATTAGACGATTTTATAATATTTTGGCGGAAAAGTGATTCTACTTAGCTTTAAAATAAATAATTAATGTTAGAGACATTAAGTATGTCCAATGTTTATTAATTTTACCAAGTTTGTTTAAGCATACAACCTCTGTATCAGCAGTTTTAAGAAGTCATTCATATATACACAAAATTTTCTATAAAAGTTGATAGGAAACGAAATATGTCTTCTTCAATATAGAACATTATCAATACTATTTTTACAGTTTAATAATTTTGTAATTTTTGTCTTTACTAAAATCAATCAAAAAATCAGTAAATCGACATTAGAAAACTCCATCGGAGTTTAAAATGCTTTGAAGTCGAATTATCAATAGTGTAACTACGCATTATTCAGTATCCGATCGATCTTCGTTCGGGTCAACCGAGCATGTAATCACTTTGAACCGTTAGTTTAGAGATGATTGTAATATATCTTTTTAAATAAAAATAAAATAAAATTAAGTATACATCTTGAAATTATGCAAAAAAAGCCTAATATTGTATATTTTATTAGTTTTTATTTATTTTTTGCAAAGGTAGATATTCCGATACGGATAAAAAATTAGGGGATTGGTGGTGTCGTAAATCTGATAAAGAATACAACAAACGGAAAAAATGCGTTGCTCAGTGGATGAATTCGGTCAATTCTTCAGTCATATTTAATAACACCAAATACTTGGTAAATATTTTTCTTTTATTTATTTTACTACTTTAAAAATAAATTTTAAAAAACTAATTAAGGAACAATATTTTTTAACGCTTGAGTTCTTTTAAACCATATTAAATTATTGTTTTTTGAGATTAAAAAAAAATTCCAAGGTCATCATAAAGAGATTTATTATTATTATTATTATTATTATTATTATTAAGGTAATGTCTTTTAATTTTTATTTTAAAGTTTAAAACATTTTAAAATCAGAGTTTCAGAAAGCTTATATATGTATATATTATAAACATATTTTATAAATTTGTATTTTTTTTGATCAACCATTTATTTACAACAATCATTTTCCATATTTATCTAAATAATTATTACTTATTATTAGTTTATAAAATAATATATTTTCTTTAAGTTTAGTCATAACAGACTTGATACTTATTAGTTCCAGGATGAGATTTCAAATATGTATTAGTCGAGCGATAGATAATAAGAACAAACAATATTTTATACATGGAGAAAATTATGCATATATATTATAATGTGGCACTAAAAAATATGTAAATAAAGCAAACGAACCCAATTTTTTTAATGAATATTTAATAATAAACCAACAATTTGACTAACATCTTTCTCCTGTTCTGGATATTATCTAATATTCTCTTGAAAATGTATAAATAAAGACCTTATTAAACACATTTACATATTTCTATAATCATAAACAATTTTTTAAAGATAATAAACCGGTATTTAGACTAATAACTTTCTCCTGATCTGGGTATTATATAATATTCGCTTAAAAAATTGTTTTAATTTTTAGAAAATTGTAAATGGTTATTTACACGTTTGTTTGTGCCGGCGTTTGTCATCATTATTTTGTGTTTGAGAATGAGAGTATTCATTTAAATATAGTTTAAAAAATTTGTAAAGCTCATGTGCATTATCCTGATCGCTAATTTACAATTACAATTTAATAACATAGCGCTATATAAATAAACACCTTATATATATATATCAATAATAAGTGTATCTCCTGACTGTTTATCTCTTTCTACTTATGCACCAGGTACTTATATTTTTATAAATTATGATTAATGCTCATTTTTACTTTTCAAAGTTATAGTTGAATATTAATTAAAATCTCTCTCTTTATATATATATATATATATTAATGTCATATTTTTATCCGGCTGATATACTGAATTCATTCTATGTTTCCACCAATGTTGGCGGGTGTAAGATAATGTACATCAAAAACATAAAGGACTCATGATTTCATTGTTTCTTTATCCTTTGTCACGAGTTTTATTTGTTCATAGTCTGAAGGGGATAGTCACTTACTTCATTAATTATATGTGTACATAATTTTAAGAAGCACTGTTAATGTCGACGTTATCTTTATTAAATTTAATTTATATTATACATACAAATGTTCAGACATTTATACAGAAAAGATAAACGTATATTGTTTTAAAGTTATCTTTATTTCTACTGAGCAGATTTCAGTATATTGAATATCATGATCATAGCTCTTTTAATTAACTAAAATCACATCATTGTTTTATGATCGTTAGCAGATTAAATTGATATCACTTGTTAGAACTCTTGTGTTTTTGTTAAGATGGTAAATATGAGCAATAACTTTTGTAAACTTCAACATTATCACATGGAGATGTTAATTTATCTGAATCCATTTGGTTGAAATAATCTTCACAGAGTAAATTCTTAAATTATTCATTTCATTACCTTAGAAATTTCCAATTTATGTAAAAAAATAAGTAGTATAATTAAACAATGGTATTTAACATATAATAATTTTAAGAGCTAATGTTAATTTCTAGAACCAAATTAACTCTTATAAGGTAATGCTGAAGATTAAAAATGTATTTGTGCATTTTTGCTATCTTAATATAAATAGTAAAAGTAATCATAAGTGGTATCATTTTTAACTTTTTATAAACAATGATATATTGTAAGTTTATAGCTTTTAAAATTCTGTGATGCAAATAATGGCTTGTATATATATATATATATATATATATATATCGGAATTCACACACACACATATATATATATATATATATGTGTGTGTGTGTGAATTCATAGTATTATTTCTGGGAGCTTAAAAATATAATAGCTAAATAGCAGATGTTTCAATACAATAACAAGAAATTTCCTCAGAACTTATTCTTTTTCAAATCATAAGAATATATGTGGTAAGTTTTAAAATCATTATTTTTTTCTTTTGTTATTTTCTCCTCATTTTCAAATTCTATTGGTTGAGAAGTTTTAAAAAACATATTTTACCCTCCAATAGGTTTTCCAAATAGTCTTAATTTTCTTTAATTTGCACTTATCATTTATGCTCTTGGGCCTTTTAAAATCTCTATAGCTTTGCTTAGCAGTCAATCTCTGGTCATATTGTTCAATTTTTGACAGAATATATGTTTTATTAAATTTGTTGTCATGATTAGTTAATTTAATGTGTGAATAAATAGCTGAAGTATTACATTTTTTCTCTAACTTCCAAAATGTATTTTTCCTTTCTTATGTTGATTCTATTATTGATCTGTCCAATGTATGAATCAAGCTCCACATGGAATTTTCTATACACCATGAGATTCCAAAGGAATATTATCTTTACGGTGTGGAAATACTTCATTAATTTTTTAAATATAGTATAAATTCGGTGGATATTATTTTTCTTTGAAATATTATGAATTTTATCAGTTACTCTTTTTATATATGAGAGATCAGTCTTAATTTTTGAAATATCAACATATTTTTTCTTATTATATAAAAAGTCCTATTAATAATCATATGATTAAAACTATTATGAAGAAGCATTTTTAGTAGCATAGATATATTTACAAATATGACTGTCATCAGAAAGGGTCTTAGTTCTATCTAGCAATATATTTGCCATTGAAAGTACATTATTAAATAGAACTAAGAGACTGTTTGCTGACAGCCATTTTCTCCAAGATATCTATGCTAAGACTTGGTTAGATAGATCTAAGAGACTTTCTGATGTCAGCCATTGTTGCAAAGATATCTATGCTAATAACAAATGGCTCTTCATAATGGTTTGTCTCACAGGATTAATAATAGGTGTGTTTTATATAAGAAAAATATTTTGATACTTAAAAATTAAGACTGTTCTGCCATATATAAAAGGAATAACTGATCAAATTCATAATGTTTTGAAGAAAAATAAAATCCACACAATGTATACTACATTTAAAAAAAATTAATGAAGTATTTCCACACCCTAAAAAGAAAATTCCTTTGGAATGTCATGGCATATATGAAATTCCAGGTGGGGTTTGATTACATTCATACATTGGATAGACCGATTGTAGAATAAACATAAGAAAGAAAGAACACATTTTAGCAGTTAGAAAAAATCTAATTCATCAGTCATTTATTCACACACTAAATTAATTAACCATGGCATCATTTAATAAAACACATATTCTACAAAAATTAAACAATATGACCAAATATTGCTAAAGAGAGTTATAGAGATTTTTAAAATGCCCAAGGGCATAAATGAAATGTGCGAATCAAAAAAATTAACAATATTTGGACAAAGCTATTGAATAATAAAATATTTTTTAAAACTTCTCAACCAATAGAATTTGAGAATGGGGAAAAATAACAAAAAAAAATAATGATTTTAAATCTCCCCAACATACATTCTTATGGTTTGAGAAAAAGAAGCTTTTAGGAAAGTGCTTGTTATGGTATTGAAATGTCAGCTATTTAGTTATCATATTTTTATTACATGAAATATCTTACAAATAATATTACGAATTCATCAGTTATCCCTGAGAAGCACTACAGAGAAATTATAGTGGTGGATCTGGGGTGATGGAAAATCATCATCAAGCCCATTCAATACAAAATTTAAGTATAAAATTGAATACAAATCACTAGCATGAGAGATCAGCAATATTAAAGACTAACTTTAAGTTTACCAGAATTACACAGAAAAACAATAAATCATTCATCATCATGAATGATTAACAGTAAAATAAATCAACAGTAGTTCACAATAGACCAAGCTAATTATTTAGAACTTGCCCAGCTTGAGACAGATTATATAAATAATAACTTGGATACACAAACTTAAGTGCTAATTTATAAGAATACAACAATTAAAAAATAATGCTGGGATACTAAAACATGTGATCACCCTCAATTCTCTGTGGCCAACCATACACATAATTTTAATAATAAAAACTATAAATAAAATTTAAAGCATGGTCTTTAAAAATGTATATTTGCACCATCCAGCACAAGAGAAATAATGAAATCATTATCAACTGAATGTCTATAACACTAAACATAAACCCCAAGCCATGTAATTGATCATTATGCAGAAATCCAGCTCAGTGAGCAAGATATAAATAAACAAAATGTATAATATTTTAAAAATATTTTAGGATTAAATAAATTCCCCAGAAAATCTTAATAAAACATAAATTTATTAATAACAAAATTAAATTAAGGTCTGTTGAGTATGCTATAAATTGAGCATTCTGATTTTGATTAGAATAATATAAAACTATGTTATTACATTGTAATTTACATATGCTTCTAAATGTTTTCATAAATACATATATATATATATATATATATATATATATATATATATATATAAGCACACAGATGTGCTACATAATAATTAAAATTAAACATCTTTGAATTCTTATAAACCAATAATAAAAATTCTTTTTTATAATAAATAATAATTAATTAAACTTATATGTTGTTGATAACTGATTTTAATATATATGGATATGAACCCATTCAACTGTGTGCACTTACTGATATTTTATTAATTAAAAAAATAAATTTATCACCTCTTTAGCACATAAATTCAACTTGTATAAGTGGTACAATTTTGGTCTAATTTTTGTATTGGTCCATTACATAAAAAATCTAAGAACTATTATTCATCAATTTGATATCTAGTCTGTTTCTATTCACAAAATATTAATCTAAAATACACAGAATTGTTTCAATTCAGCTTTTAAAACTTGAATAATTTTAGATTGAAATTGGTTAAATCTAATGAAGAATTAAAAATAATGTTAATAACTGAAAAAATATATAAGAAAAACATTTGAAAAATATTTGGTGATAAAACAAAAAAATTATATTTTAACCAATCATTATGTGACATCACCGGTGATTTTTATCTTAGAGGGATTTTTCTCTTAGAAATAGTCATCTCTGATTATATAGCTTCTAATAATCGAATTATTTCACATTCAAATTGGTAAAATATAATGAAAAGTTAAAAATAATGTTAATAACTGAAGAATGATATAAAACAGGCAAATCTCTCTATATAGCACCCCTCAGTGCAAGACAGAGTAATCAATGGATACCAGAAGGCTTATGCATAAAATCCCTATCTAGTGCCTACCCATTCAGTATTCCCAGACAAGTTTCTAGCTTGTGGTCTGGCATCCATTGACTACTCTGGCTTGCACTAAGTGGAAGTACTGCATGGAGAGCTTTGTCTGTTTTAATAACAGTTATGAGCAAGGATAAGAAATGGTGATCATGTGAAGAAAAATATAAGAAAAACACTTTAAAAAATAGCCAGGTATAAAACAAAAGAATTATATTTCAACCAATCATTACATAAAGACCGGTGATTTTTTTAGTTTCTTATAAATTATGATATCTCATTCTTCAGTTCTGTTGTATTTTCTTGGTCTAAAATTAAATATATTAAATAAAAATCTAAATTTCCACTCATTATTAGTAAATATTCTGTAAAAAGCAATTATAAATTCCATAAATATTTATGAAATATAATTGCATTTTGTTCTTACCAATAAATGTCTTCGATAAGCAAATTATTGTCAGCAGCACTCAACATTATTCATTTAATCTTGAAGAGCAGTCACTTTTCCATGCTTATTTTTCTTGTAAAATTAAAAAATTTTCAAATCAAACTTAATATTTCGATAAAATAATGTAATGTCTTAATTATGAATGTAAAAAAATTATGATAAAAATATTTATTTATGTTCAAAATCAATTACAAATGCATAAAACATTTTGTTTTGATTTCTTTTTATCATTTAAAAATGCCTGATATGCAAATTATGATCAGTAGCAGTCAACATTATTCACTTGTCTTAAAGAGTGGTCACTTTCCCACAATTATTTTTCTTGTAAAATTTAAACTTTTTCAAATCAAACTTTATATTTCAATAAAATAATGTAAAATCTTAATTATGAATGTAAAAAATTATGATAAATATATTTATTGACATTCAAAATCAATTACTAATGCATAAAACATTTTGTTTTGATTTATGACTTTGTCATTTAGAAGCACCTGTAGAACAATGGTAGGAGTTGACAGAAGTCCAACCAGAGAAAGGAAGATGGGTTATATACCAATTCACAGCAATGAAAAATTTTTTTTTCAAAATATATTGCCATGTGTAGATTTTTTAGAACTAAAATTTTAAATTTTGAATTTTCTATAAAATAAGCATAAAATAAAAAAAAATGTAGCCAAAATTGATCAAGAACTGGCATAAATGACATCCAGGAACTGCAATAATCATGAATGAGATTTAAAAATAACCCAGGATTTACTTGAATTTAACAGCAAAAGGGTTAAAGCATCAATTGACATTAATTTCATATTTAAATATCTGATTGCCTATCAATCTTCAATTATTTAATACCAAATATGAAACATATATGTCTATGTAACACAAAATAGGTTGCAGAACATTCAGACTTTATAAGATACATGAGAGTTTAATATATACATTTTCATAATTATATATATATATTAATTGTAATATTTTCACGGATAAAAGATGTCATATTATTATTACTATTTGCGGGATATTGTACTGAAACGTCAACATTTAGCTTTTTCATTACACAGAATATCCTGCAAATAGTAATAATAATATGATATATATATATATATATATATATATATATATATATATCATATATATATATATACTATTTATCTATATATATATATATATCTATAGGAGAGAGAGAGAGAGAGAGAGAGAAAGATTAATCTTGTTATTTATTAATATGAATTAAAGAGAACAAATCAAATGAATACTTATTATAAAAAAATCTTTTTTTTTTGAAATTATAATATAAGTGATATACCTAATGTTACTTTAAAATCAATAAAGGAAAAAGAAATAAATATTTTAAATATTAAAATAGTAATTATCATTTCACAAGATATAAGTTTAAACTTAGGGAAACATAACATTCTTATATTTTGGTATGTAAATAGCTTACTAATTAACTTAAAATTATATATTATTCATCAATAAATAATTTTATATTTTAAATGAAGATGAAAATATACACATCAATAATAATGACAAATATAAAAAAAATGACACGGATGAGTTTTTAAATACTATATTTCCCAAAAAGCATTACAGTTCTGATGTCAATATCAAAATACAAATAACGAGTATGTCATTGTTCTAGAGAAAATATAATATATTCATGAAAACATTATATTTTGTTGATGCCAAAGTTTTATGTATATATCCAAAGTATTCTTTCAAATAATAATAAATTGCTTTATATATTGTTACACACATAAATAATAGTTTATATTTAAGAAGGTATACTGAGATATCTTTTCATGAGCAAGTACTATTTTAAAACACTATGGATAAATAGTAGCTAGCTTTAACTAGAATGATATAATGGAAAATTAAACTTACTTATATCTTAGAAAAAAATGATCAATCAATTCTAATAAAATTATATAAGCAAGTACCGTCTAACATTTGCATTCCGTCTTTAAAATATAAGTAACATTCATTTCAAATGATAAAAGTATTTTGATGGTTTACAACATAGTGAAGCAAATCGATATTTTTTTTCTTTTTATAATGAATTGTTATTCTTTTTTTATAAAGTTTCCTTGTCTGCTGCCTTGTTCATGGACAGGCAATGTTGCTTATTATCTTTCAGTTTTCTTCAGTTAATTATACACTTTTAAGTTAAACAAAAAAAGTCATGCAAAAAATTTTATATGTGCTTCTATTTAAAGTGAAAATAAGAGAGAGTGAGTTCAAATTATTCATTATATTTATAAGATTTTTATATTAACAGTCCATAACAATAGTAATCCTCTATATTCACTCATTAAGCAATTTCTGGTAGTGTTTCTTTAATAATATATATATATTAATCAAGAAATAAAACTTAATATTTTAGACTCATTACATATAATAAATAGTTACGTTTTTAATATACAAATACTATTTTTCATTCTAGCATAAACAAAACAATTTATATTACCATTTCAATATATTACACTGAAAAAAAATATTATACATATCTTCTTAGTATAGTATCATATAAATAAAAAGAACAAATTTATTTAAAATATAAAAATATTCTATTGTTTATAATTTCCTATTATGAATGCAGTGATAAAAAAAGAAACATATTATGACAAAGAATAATAATTTTATGCAAACTATATGTTTTACTATTTACTTATTCATTTGCCTTTTTTAAATGAATAAAGTCAATTTACAATCTTACAATATAATTAATAATACACAATTTTATATAATAACATATTCACCATCCAAAAATCAAACAAGAAAAAAAGAAAAAAAATATGGCAGACATCTTACCCATACTAAAATATATCTCAAATTTCAATAGGTGTAACACTTCTCTTCTAATGAGAAAAAATTCTTTTTTATTTATAAACTAACAATAGTGATTTAGTATTATTTTTTTAAATGTGTACAATAAACCATCATCACCTGCATATACACAAACATCTTTTTTTCTTCTGCATCTTCATATATCATTTAATAATTCAATTGTAATGAATTGTAAACACATTATTAGTAGGCTCATTAAAACAAGACAAAACCTATTTACTGCTTTTATTCTCATTTTCTCAATATATTTTCATTATTTCATCAGATGACTCCAATAAATAACATGCCAAAACATCATGACTAATAAAAAAATGGCTCCTTTAAGGTTTATTAATAATGTATCATAAAGTTTGACTATATCTATATGTTATTTCCACTTCTTACAAAATGTGGCAATTATTGTCACTAAAGTTTTATCTCAAATTTGAAATTGATCCTTTAGATCACAAGATCACCATCTCTTATGATAGCACATAGCTGTTATTAAACAGGAAAAACTCTCCAAACAATAGTGCCACCCTGTGCCAACCAGAGTAATCAATGGATGCCAGAAGGCTTTTGCATAAAATCCCCATCTAGTGCCTACTCATTCAATATACCCAGACTAGTTTATGGCTTGTGGCCTTCATCAGTAAGGAGTCTTGGATCTGAGAACACTGCTCTTAGATCTTA
Source organism: Epiperipatus broadwayi (assembly GCA_028023455.1). Taxonomy (NCBI): domain Eukaryota; kingdom Metazoa; phylum Onychophora; class Udeonychophora; order Euonychophora; family Peripatidae; genus Epiperipatus; species Epiperipatus broadwayi. The sequence continues at coordinate 8,009,569 of JAQFVV010000031.1, read as the reverse complement.
GGGTCAAATGCAACCCTCCAACAACCACCTTTTATTTCTATTTAACTACAAAACCATGAGAATGAAATTGAAAACACAATAATATTTTCAATCTAAGCTCAATAGCTTATATATTCATATGGGTCTGAACTCAGTTGAGCACCCATACATTTTGGTGTCTTGGGCTTTTTAACAACAATAGTCACCACTATTCTATTAGGCAGGATTGGTGTTAAAGCACTACACATCACATGATCACCATCTCTTATGCTAGCACATCACTGTTATTAAACAGGAAAAACTCTACATACAGTAGTGCCACACTGTACTGTATGGAGAGTTTTGCTTGTTTGATCCTTTAGATGTTTAACTCTCTCAATAACTTTTTTATTAATATATGCTCAAATTTATTATAGGTAAATAACATAATAATTGAGACTTATAGCTTCTTTTATAGAAAATAATTAATTCATCATTTTCAGCATAATGTCATAATATATTGACAAAGTTTTTTTTGTACATAATACATTTTCAATTTATTTTCAAACATAGTATTTCTTTTTAAAAATCATACTCACTATCAACTTTGAAAATAAAGTTATGTTCCCAAAACTATGTTCATAATGCAAAATTATTTAACATTCCTATTATACATTACTTGTGTAATATTATTTGCTAGTATGCTATAACAAGTTGCACCTTGAATTAATAGGTGGTGTTGAAAAACTGCATTTTTCAGTATTTATGCATTATATCTATCAAACATAAAGTTCACTTCTGAAGTGGCAACATTGTTTATAATTATGTTATAGTCCCGAATAATATAAATAAAAATATATCGAATCTATCATTTACATTAATACTCTATAACAAACCATAAATGTGTTTTGTAGTATAAGTCTGATCCTAATATTAATGTGGATGGAGACCTTGAAACTGTTTATGCTGTGAAAGAAACCTACAAGGTAAGTAATTTTATATATCTAATGTTAAATCTGTTATTATTTATTGTGCAAACACAGCACAAAATACATTTTGCTTTTATTATTATTAATCAGTGATAAGCAAATGTATTTTAATAATGTTGTTAATAATAAAATATCACCAGTAAAATATGATGAATAATAAATATAAAAGTGTAAATGATATGTTAATAAAATGAAATGCTTTTGATTAGGTTAAGTTAAAATTGATACAATATGCATTCAAGAGATACTTTTAACGATGTTGATAGGAACTGCAAAATGTTTGAACAAAAAAAAGTCACAAGATCTATTATGATTTTATAAATTCAATTGTACTTTTGTCAAAATATTTTAATATGATCAAAATTCCTATTATTTACATAGATATCACTAAGAGTACAATAATTTGAATAAATTTGGAAACATTTGTAACATTTGTCAAATAAAAAAATGTATTTTTTAATAGATAAAAGAGTAAGGCATAGAATTTAAGACAGCTCGTGAATTAATAACATCCAACTAAGAGTTTACCTAAAATATTTTAATACCACATTCAATATCCAATTATATAATAAACATACAAATTTCTTAAAACACCAAAAAGCCATTTTAACATGCAGTTGATAGTAAATGTGATAACATTTAGAAGAAAACGAAATAAATTAAAATTGTATCTTTAAAAATGTATAGAATGAACCAACCAGAGAAATCGTATTATCAGAAAACAATTTATTAATTGTAAAAACAGAAAAAAAGATTAATATTCTTTAAAAAGAGACCATTTTAAAATAATAAGAGCAATATTTGCAAAGGCATTGAAATAAAATGTAAGAACTGGCTTTCAGATAATTCACAATAGCAAAAAAAACTTCAATTATGCATAAGTTTGATGAAAATTCGGAGATAATATAACTTAAAGACACACTTATAAAACTGATGTGTAAAAACAGTCTGAAAAAGTCTATTATAAGATAAAGAACAAACGATTTTTTATAGGGTAAGACTATTATCAACAATCAAAGGTCCTAGAATTAGATGGCACTCCATCAAAAAGTTTTGGAGAAACTAAAAAAACAATAAAAAATCTACTGCTTAAATTGGTCAGTTAATTTGAAAATTATTTAATTGCAAATACATTTATATTCTTATAATAGAGAGAAATAAAAACTAAGTTACCAAACTATTATGCTACAGTTTTTAAAGAAAACATAACCAAGAAACATCACATGATCACCAGCTCATACTAGCACATAATTGTTGTAAACAAAGGCAAAACTCTCCATACAGTAGTGCCACCCTGTGCTAACCACAGTAATCAATGGATGCCAGAAGGCTTGTGCATAAAATCCCTATCGAGTGCCTACTCATCCAATATCCCCAAACTAGTTTCTGGCTTGTGGCCATCATCAGTGGCTGCTGGAGGGTTGCATTAGATCCTAAGATCTAGGTGCAGTGCTCTCAGATCCAAGGCTCCTCACTGATGATGGCCACAAGCCAGAAACTAGTTTGGGGATATTGGATGAGTAGACACTAGATAGGGATTTTATGCACATGCCTTCTGGCATCCATTGATTACTCTGGTTAGCACAGGGTGGCACTGCTGTATGGAGAGTTTTGCCTTTGTTAACATAACCAAGAATGATTTAAGATTACTATGCACCTACAAAAGTCATGATCAATGGTGTGCAACCTTTTTACATTTGCAACCCTCACAGTCAGACTGAAAATTTACATGACCCTTTATATGTTGTTAACATCCTATTATAGGCATATAAAGATAGTATTAATATAAATCATTTTACATCCTGCAAATATATATCTTTATGTTATATTTCAGTATATGTGATTTTATATAAGATCTTTGAAAAAGCTGCATATTAACAAAGAATGTACAATAATACTTGGTTCTTAATAGTTCTACTGATTTGTAGCAAGTGTAACTTTTTCAGCCAGTATTGAAAATGTGTATATTCAAGAACATAGTGCCATGTATCAATATTAGGAGAATAATAGCATGAAAAACAAGACTCTGATAGTGAATAAAAGAAATGAAAGCAATATATGCAAAGTACCATTATAATGTGTTGTTTATATAAAGTGGATTGGAATATAAAAATGAAGTGTTTAAACACAAAAATGATCAGACACACATTAATAAGTTAAATAGTTTTCATGAGTTGTTTTTCAATAGTGTTTAGGTTTTTGTTTTTTTCAATTAAAAATTATTATCCAACATGAGAAATTCTCAAAATGTTTATGATTCCCAACAATTACTCTGTAATCTTTGAGGGGTCATAACTCACAGGTTGTGAACTATTAACATAGATTGGAAAATTACTTTCTGGTGCATAAAATGTATTGAAATATGCTTAAGAAATATACATTCTTTAAATTTCTGCTCTAAAGAATGATTATAATATTAGGAAGTTGTGTTGTTGTATGTTTTTATAAAATATAAAACAAAAATAGAAAATATCTTTGCAACACAAAAAAAACATCTCCATCCTTTCAAGAGAGTGGTAAAAATATTGAACATGTCAATATGGACAAAAAAATTCAAGAGTTTAATAGCTTTAATTCACTTGATGAGCAAAAAATATTTTTAGTGCATGCACTTGGAGAGAGAGTAGTCTGAGTTTATGTATTGATGGATAGTTGTGATATGATGAGCTGAGATGTCAATGTGTTGTCAAACAACAAAATGTTATTCTTAATTTAAGCTGGATAAGAATGAATGCCAAAAATATATATAAAGACAATATATTGAGTTTTTATTGTATCTATTTATCACTTGACTCAAATATCTTTGGAAAATGAATTTATCAGAACAGCTGACATATTAAATTTGCATATTAAATATTAAAAAGAAAGATAAACCAAAGCCAAATATGAATACACAATCTGTTCTTTGAAGAAAGATAAACAATTGCAAAAATGCAAGTTAAAGTATACAACATAGAAAATAGAGAGAATCTCTTGTATTTTTTTGAAAGAGTGCAAAGAAAGTGAAACTAATATTATAGCTTGAGCTGAGATAATACCTGAACTAATGCATGTTTCATAGATTATCTTTGAAATTGATGATGAAAATACTCTATTAACATTCTTGTTTATTTCATTAACAATAAAAAATTAATATTCAAAATATTTTTGCACATTAATAATTGTCATAGTTGAGAAAATTATGTAGATTTTAAAAAAAAAATTATGATGATGCTTTATTTCATCCCATGCTTGCTCATAACTGCTATTAAAACAGGCAAAACTCTACATACAGCAGTACCACTCAGTGCAAGCCAGGGTAATCAATTGATTTCAGAAGGCTGGTGCATGAAATCCCTATCTAGTGCCTACTCATCTAATATCCCCATGAGGAGCCTTGGATCTGAGAGCACTGCACTTAGACATTATGATCTAATGCAACCCTCCAACAGCCACCTTTTATCTCTACTTAACTACAAAACTATGATAATAAAATTGAAAGCATAATAATATTTTCAATCTAAGCTATTAGCTTGTATAGTCATATAGGTCTGAACTCAGTTCATTACACATACATTTTGTTGTCTTTGGTTTTTTAATAACCATAGCCACCACTATCCTATTAGGCAGGATTTGTATTAAAACAATAAACACCACATGATCACCATTTCTTATGCTTGCTCATAACTGTTATTAAAACAGGCAAAACTCTCCCACTCAGTAGTGCCACTCATCAATAAGTAGGCACTAGATAAGGATTTTATGCACAAGCCTTTTGGCATCCATTTATTACTCTGGCTTGCATTAGTATGCACTAGATAGGGATTTTATGCACAAGCCTTCTGGCATCAATTGGTTACTCTGACTTGCACTGAGTGGTACTACTGTATGGAGAGTTTTGCATGTTTTATTTCACTGGTTTATTTAGAATTTTTGGGACACTACACATTTTTTTAAAAACCTCATTTTTAATATGTGTAATATACTTTAATGTCTTTTTGAATATATATATATATATATATATATATATATATATATCATACATATATATATATATATATATATATATATATTCTAACCTCCCCCCGTGCATTCTCACCCCAAAATATACTGTTTATTACGAATATTACGGGTTCTAGCTCAGTTAACAAATAAATAAATGAAATATTCAGCATTAATTAAGATGATTACTATCTCTAATTTTAAAATACAAATACGGTTCAATTTTAAAATGAATTAACAAATATTTACTATTTTCATGAGACATGGAGTGACAATACAGGAACGAGATAGACTACATTGAGCTATTATTCACACGATACTACCTCAATGGCATAAGAACACTATCCCCCCTTTTTACTATACCAAATAACTAACTCATAGTATTCTTACGACTTTCTGAGCTCTATTCACTACGATTAAAATAATAATCATATCTTAATCTTCTTTATAACAAGAATCTAGCTCAATTAAATAAAATGAAGTAAAATAAAATAAAATCTCAGGTTCATAAATTGTATTCCAAATGATTTAAAATTACGGTAGTAAAATATGAAAAGGGAATTTTATGTCATAATCTACTACACAGCAACTAATAATAAAAAAATAATAATAATAACAATAATAATATAATATAATCTTATTTCTTCCTAAATGAAATAAATAAATACGTACGTGGTAGTATTTATTAATAATCTGACAACAGAATACGTCTGGCAACATTAGCATATAATTTAATGTAATATTGTGGCAACCGACTTATGACCAATAAATAATATAAAATTATGATCTTTTAATTTTAACATACCAATAAATTCTCAAAAATTCTTATAACACTTTTATGTTTACCTTTTGTGCAAAACCTATATGTCTGTTTCAATTATAAATGTATCGTGATTTCATGCATCCATGTGGAGAAATAACAACTCGGACACAAAACTTTAAAACAAATTTAAAACAAAGTTTATTAACAACATAAATAAATTAACAATATTTTTACACTATATACATTGGATATCCCTTACTTTCATATCTCATCTTAGTTTATTAATTTATAAAATGAAATCAAAATATTATTTACTTTTCCTAGTTAAATCTTTTTTTTTTTTTAAACACTTAAGAAAATACAGTATTATTACTTGATTTATTATTATGGTTAGCTTATTACAAAATGCATTTCTTATATGATTATCACAAATACTTTTCATCCCTATATTATTAAAATTACATTTTTACAAAATTTACATTCGTAATAAAATTCTACAAAATAACAAAATTTAGTTTCATATTGGTTGTATGGAATCTTACAAAGTCAAAACACTATTCTACATTCGGTATTAGGTTTTTATTATTCATTATCCGATGTTTATTAATCCTAATATTTTCATTCAAGCCTTACTTCGGATGATATAATTATAATTATTAATATACCATGCACAAGTATATGTTTATTATACCTTATTGAATTTTCTCTTGATAAATATGCAATACTTATTCCCTCCAACATTAATATTTAAAAAAAAAAACATTCAAATTTTATTATCACTTTTAAAATACTTGGTTTAGATTTCTTTTCAAAATCTTATATTTATTTCTGAATTAATTTTACAATGTATTATATGATTCTTTCTCTCTTTATGATATTTTGGACTTTCCATTTTAAAGTTACACAATTCTATACATTCAAGCAAATAAACTATTCTTACATAAACGATAACATATCTTCAGTTCTATTTTATTCATTATTTTTTTGAAAATATCTTTCTGACCGATGCAGATTCACGAAATAAGGATAGTGAAGATAGATGCATAGGATCAAAATACAACTAGAATATTACTCATCATATACCTTGACAATCATGGCACAGTGCGTTAAAAGACAATATAGAGGAGTGACCTTTACTTGTCTACTAACCTCTATTATAGGAATGATGTTAACGCTATTTCTTCAGCTTTATTATAACATCAAAAGTTTAAAGATATACAAAACACTGTCCAAAACATATGTGTTCTGTTATAGGGCCTAGTTAACTATACTGAAATCACAGAAAACTAAATATGATCCAAATCCTTTATTTTTCCTATTTCTTAAAAAAAAAACATCATCTTGGTTTCCTCTCCACTAGTACTTCCAAGTCACTATCCGATCTTATTTCTCAAGATTTTTTCTATACTGTACATCGACAAATACATATCTGCATTACTAACAATAATAAAATTCATTGATATTTTAAAACTATTCCACTGTTCTATAAGAAAATCTTTTTACTACTTTCCTCCGTATATTTAATCATATACAAACTATTTAAATATCTGAATACTTTATCACATGAAAGTTCAAAAGAATCACACAATTGTTATGTTAAATTATATGATTAATATACTTTAAAAAAAATTGTCGTATGCATAATCCGAATTACTCCTATCTCATAATATGTTAAAAATGTTGTATAAAATGTGTACATATAATTTAAACTTTCACCCTTCATTCTTAGGTCAATAGATGATCTAAAAAAAATACATTATGCATTATAAATAGCCATTACAAAAAAAAAATTACCAAACAACCTTTATCTCCTGGTTGCGTTCTGGAGGCTTCACCATCCATTTGATCCTTGTAGATATAAGATTCACATCCATACACTTTATTTTTAAACAATATTTCTATAATTTTATCAAGCTATTATATTTAAATTTTAATATTACTAAATTTATATTCATATGTTTTCCCTAATCTCACATAACATTTTATATTCTAAAATAAATTAGTAAAAAATATTTAAACTATATTTACTGTACTTCTTTATCAAACTTTCTTGAAAACCGTTCATACTAAAGCTTAAAAAAATGTTTATTATTTCTTCTTCAGTCACTTAATGTTCTTCTCCCTGCTTGTTCAATTTTAAGGCAAAACAATTGTTGCTCTGTTTAATAAATATTCATAGATGACAATCCTTGGTTTTTTATAATATTTAATACAATTATTAATTATGATATCAATTAATCCGGTAAAGAAAACGTCTACATATTCTCTTCTAATATTTTCTGCGAATATTTTCCTGCGCGACTTTTATGATGCATCTTCTTGGTACTTTGATTTAAATATTCAGTAATTTTTTTTTGTCTCCATGGATCCATTTTCATTAAGTAATTTAAATTTCCATTTTCCTAATCTCTATCTTTATTAAGCGCTTTTATAATGAACACTTTATAATATTTTTTAATTCTTCTTAGATAAAGTTTTTTCTTTTCCTTTTTTTTTTTTAAAAAAATAATGACTCTTTCATATCATTATTCGGTAATTTTTCCTTTCTTTTAAAGTTCTGGTAACTATATACTTTGTAATGTTTCCTTTAAAAAGGACAAACATTCTTTCTCCGTTATAACTTTATAAACAATTTTTTCTTTATGATATATGCATCTTAATTCTTTTCACAGAAAAGAATAAAAAAACTTCGGAGTAGCCTTATAAATTTGTGCATCATAAATTTTTCTGATGGCAAGTAACTTCTCTTTTAAGTTTTCCATATAATGTCCAAATTATATTCCTCTGAGTTACAATAATAAGTTTCTGGTTGAGCATAAATAAAGCTGTATCAAGGCACTTTACAAATAGTTTTCCTTTATCATAACTTCTATATACTGTTTTCTGTAGTATTTCCATTTTTACTGCAAGGTTTCGGCTAAACTTGAATAAAATATCCTGGTAAGAAAACTTTTAAACTAGCCTTCCATTTAAAGGTAGTTCAAAATATTATATTTTAAAAAACTTTTAAAATAAATATAAAATTTTAAAATTATATCACTTTTCTAGCTTACGATCTTATACAGCTAAAAAATATGTTACTCCTTCCTTTACTTACACATTACTTCTCTTTTTTTTCCCACTCCGTATAATTCCTATTTTTCATCTGCTAAATACCTCCGTTGATTGGTTAATGACCTTTTTAGCGTGAACAAATTTACACATTTTTAGTTTTATAATAGATTAAATTTTTTAAAATAAAGAATTTATTACATCATGTTTTAAAATATTACTTAGAATAGTATTTTTAAACTCAATTATAGTTTTATCAAAATCATTTAAACTTTAAAACAATTATTAAAATAACATTTAATATTTCAACTTTTACTTTAACGATAGATAGCAATTACATTTAGTTTTATAATTCACAAACTTTATTATTATATTCTAACAAGCATGTGTGTGAAGGTATATAATATACAGTCACATGATTACTAACTTTATCAGATGATTTTTTTTTTTTTTTAATTTACGTCTCGGTCTAAATTACCAAAACTGATATATTATATTATATAAAAATAATTAGATAAAAATTTGGAAAAATAATTTAAAAATGTAGAACCAAATATAATTCTCACCATCATAAAGTTTATCTCAAAATATACTCTATTAATTTTGACTATTAAATATAATTATAACACTACATATAGCATTTATTTAATTTATTAGTTTTAAAATATCATACTCGAATTATTAATATATTTTTAACTATTTATAGCTGTGTTATTTTATATGGCCAGCTTTTACAACCATAAGCAAAAATATAATTAAGCTTTATTTAACTGTTTTTTTAAAATGATCCATTACACTTTTACATACCAGGTATTTTTCAGCCTTAAATTGTACTATAAAATCTAATTGTCCTACTATTATTCATATATCATACAAACATATCTTAAAATTTAAAATTTTTTTTAGCAATTGACCATTCTACCTTATTATGACCTATAGATAAGGGCACAATATATATATATATATATATATATATATATATATATATATATATATATATATATATATATATATAAATTGTACTATCTTAATAAAACGTTGAATATAAAAATAATTAAATTTTATAAGTCATTAATTTATAGATTATTGATAATTTTAAAATTGTCAGGTGGTATCAAATTTAATTTTTAAATTATGCAGGAACACAAAAATGCAAAAGATTATATTTTGAATTTATTTTTATTTTATCTTTCTAAAAATAATGCAGGAATAATTATCTTTTAATTTTTTAAAAAATAATATACTATAGATTTGGCATCTTATTTTAAAAGTTACTTAAAGTTAAAGACCTGCATAATTTCAGGGCTAAAATAATAGTGTTTATCTACATATTGTAATAGGAGATACTAATAAGTAAATAACAAATTACATTTTTACATGCATGTTGTCTAAGTATATGTTCATGTATTTGTTTCAAATTTATAAATTTTTTAACCATAAATTTGCTATTCAGAAGGTATCGTGTTTCCAATAGCATTTTTACAAGAATAAACATGATGTATTTTTTTTATTTTTGAGAAAGAAGAAATTTAAAAGTTACTGTTATGTTATTTTTAAGTGTTTTTTTTTTAAAACATGAAATTTAAAAACATCATATTGTCAGAAACACTGACCTGCATGCAAATGTTGAGTTTATCAGTAAAAAAAATTCTAGGTGATGACCTGAGTAATGTCTAGACAAAAAAATAATGTAAATTACTCATGCATTCACTTAGAAAATCCTTACTCTTTATATAAATATTGGTCACCTCAGTAAGTGCTACAAATTTATAATAGATAATTTTCTAAATGCAGCATATACATATTTTACAGGTGTTTGTTGAAGAAAACAATATAATGAGATAATAAACAAAAATTTGATGTTTACTCTGAAGGAGAACCATATAAATTGATTAAAATTTTGAGGTAACAAATGAAATATGATTGCCTATACTGTTCATAAAAATTTTTAAGAAAAAAATTTAAATGTTTGTTTAAAGTTAAAGTGGATATATATATATATATATATATATATATATATATATATATATATATATATATATATATATATATATATATATATATATATATATATATATATATATATATATATATATATATATATATATATATATATTAATTCAAATAAATATATTTAATACAGTATTCAAAATTAAATAATATATTCTTTACCAGAAGTACTTTCAATTGTTTCACTGACAATCTTTATCAACTGTTAATTCAAACGTACAAAAAATAAAAACTTGCATTACCCATCATTCAATCATTCAAATTTCCCACAATTCTGTTGTCTTTATATTAGCTGATTGTCTATTCATCAAATCACCTCTATTCTTAGATATCATCATTGCCTCTTTAATTTTACGTTTTTTACTACACCTTTCAATTTGAATAATTTTTATATCTCTGTTATTAAATTTAAAACCATAATTACATGTTTTATTATGATCATATATAATTGATGGAGTATTCATATTTACCGAAGATATTTTTTTTTTCTGTACACGTTTATATAATGTCTTATGATTATTATATCGTTTTTGTAATGTACATTTGGATTCCCCTATATATTTTATTCCACAACCACATTTCAACATATATATAACAGAACTTAATTCAAACTTAGAAATCTTGACTTTAGAGTTATTTATCATATCATTTATATTATTTGAAGAGAAAAAAAAAATTCTACACAAACCACTATAAAGTTTATTAATTAATTTAGTTTGTTGATTAGATATAAAAGGAATAGAAATCCATTTATCACTTTTTAATTTATTTAATATTTTCTTATTATTACTTTTATTTTGATTATATTTTGTAATTGTATTATAAATAATATTCCTTCCATAACCAACATTCAACATATCAGTAATATATACATTAATATTTTCAATTTTATCACTAATAAATTTGCACAAATAATCATTTCTAAACAAAAATGACTTCAAACCAGTTAATTTATGACCCATATGAACTTTAGAATTATATGGAATATAACCTCTAATTTCCACAGGCTTTAAAATCATATTATAATCAAACACATTATTATTTCTTTTAATAAATATATCTAAAAACTTTATAGACTAGTCCTTCTCTTCATTTAACACCCATTTTACATTATTAATCATATTTAACTCACTAAACAAATTAAGTATTATTTCATTATGTACACATATAAATACATCATCGACATATCTACAATATACTTTAATTCCTTTATATTTTATCTGAGATAATATCTTAACCTCATAACTAGAAATAAAAAAATTACAAATCTGTGATACCACCGGAAGACCCATCGGCGAACCATAACTCATTTTATAAAAACAATCATTAAACCTCACACACACACACACACACACACACACACATATATATATATATATGATCATTTACAAATCTTAATATTTTAATAATAAAATTCTTAATATTATTATCTATAGATTTTAAAAACAAAGCTCTTTCAATAATCTCTATTGATTCCATACGATTAATTGAACCATACATTTCAGATATGTCAAGTGTACACATAACATCATTATTATCAATTTTTATATTTTTAATCCTATTAATAAAATCAAATGATGATGAAATCGTATAATCTCCAAATCCAAACACATCTTGCATTATTTTTTCAATATATCTACAAGCATTATAATTAAAATAAATAAGTTATGTAAATTGAGTTTTAGATCTATGGATGATCTAAAAAATATAATACTTCGTAATATAATTGACCAATGTAAGTATTTGCTGTTTTATAATAGAAAGTATTTAAGAACATTAAATCATTTTATTTACGTTAATAATATTGATTATTTATATGAATATAAAAAGATTTGTCAAATACGTTTTAATAATAATGATGGATAAATTTAATAGGAAAATTGAACATTTGTATAATAAAAAGTTTCCAAGAAATTTTAGTGATCAGAACTATGTGAATATCTCTGGAGTTGATTTGAATTTTAATCAGCGTTATATTTTAAAGTTTGGATCTAAATATGTCGGTGGAGGTTGGAAAGATTCTAGTATTGAATTAAATGCAGCGATTGAATATTTGTTTGGTGTTATAAATTGTGATTTAAATGATAAGAATAAAATAATTAATGAAATAAAAAATAAAACATTTTTAAGCAAAATGATAATGTTTGGTTAAAACAAATTTATAAATTTAATTTTTTTTTAAAAAGTAATAAATTAATTTGTTTAAAAGAGGACAAAGGGTTACGGATATGCCTAATGAAAGAGGATGAATATAATATGAAAATTATGTATCAGATGAAGAAGCTTTGTTTTGAAAAAAAGTGAATTAAATAATATTGATTTATATAGAATGGAATTTATTAATGACATTTTAATGACTGCTAAAAAGAAAAAAGTTATTGATGCAAAGACATATTACAGTTTATATACGTCGTCTGCAGTGTTTCCAAGAATCTTTGCAAATATAAAATTGCATAAAAATTGTTATCCATTAAGAGTAATTCTTGATTTTGGGGGTGTTTTTTATTATAATGCTTGTAGATATATTGAAAAAATAATGCAAGGTGTGCTTGGATTTGGAGATTATACGATTTCGTCATCATTTGATTTTATTAATAGGATTAAAAATATAAAAATTGATAATAATGATGTCATGTGTACACTTGACATATCTGAAATGTATGGTTCAATTAATCGTATAAAATCAATAGAGATTATTGAAAGAGCTTTGTTTTTAATATCTATAGATAATAATATTAAGAATTTTATTATTAAAATATTAAGATTTGTAAATGATCATATATATGTTAGGTTTAATGATTGTTTTTATAAAATGAATTATGGTTGGCCGATGGGTCTTCCGGTGGTATCACAGATTTGTAATTTTTTTATTTCTAGTTATGAGGTTAAGATATTATCTCAGATAAAATATAAAGGAATTAAAGTATATTGTAGATATGTAGACGATGTATTTATATGTGCACATAATGAAATAATACTTAATTTGTTTAGTGAGTTAAATATGATTAATAACGTAAAATGGGTGTTAAATGAAGAGAAGGACGAGTCTATAAAGCTTTTAGATATATTTATTAAAAGAAATAATAATGTGTTTGATTATAATATGATTTTAAAGCCTGTGGAAATTAGAGGTTATATTCCATATAATTCTAAAGTTCATATGGGTCATAAATTAGCTGGTTTGAAGTCATTTTTGTTTAGAAATGATTATTTGTGCAAATTTATTAGTGATAAAATTGAAAATATTAATGTATATATTACTGATATGTTGAATGTTGGTTATGGAAGGAATATTATTTATAATACAATTACAAAATATAATCAAAATAAAAGTAATAATAAGAAAATATTAAATAAATTAAAAAGAGATAAATGGATTTCTATTCCTTTTATATCTAATCAACAAGCTAAATTAATTAATAAACTTTATAGTGGTTTGTGTATAATTTTTTTTTCTCTTCAAATAATATAAATGATATGATAAATAACTCTAAAGCCAAGATTTCTAAGTTTGAATTAAGTTCTGTTATATATATTGTACCCTTACTTCTCGATATATAATATAGTTTGAAATACGACTAGCTCAATTAAATTATAATGCTTAATTCAAATTTGCATATCTATCTTTAATTTACTTTTATAATATCATATTCTAATTAAATTTATTATCAATTATTAAAATCAATATAGTTCTATAGTATGTACTAATTAACTAAGTATTTATCAAAATCATGAGACTGTGAAGTAAAGTTACAAAGCAATAAGTAGATTTACATTGAGTCAATATCTTCCAAGACACTGTCTCAATGGCATAAGAATACTATTACCTCCTTACTATCTTATTACTACATCTACAGCATTCTTATGGCTTTGAAATAAAATAAATTATCTTTAATAATAATAAAAATAAATCTTAACTTTTATTTTTAAAATATAATTAAATAATCTCAGGTTCTTCTAATTATCTTAAAGTAATGATAACTCATGTAAATAAGTATGATATGGGATTTTATATCAAACCTAAATACACCTAACTTATTTTAATAATTATAATACTAATCTTAGAGTATAACCTAATCTTATCTATTTCTGATATATCATCAATCATTAAATAAATAATCATATGTATATCTTTTATTTTCATATAGCATCTTAATTTTGGAATAGATCAAAATCTTATAATTCAATAATCTGTGGCAATAAATAATATTGTACTCTTATATTATGCATTATAATTATTCTATGACCATTGTAATATAATGTAATAATGTCAATCAATTCTCATAAATGATAATCAGGAAAATATTATATTTATTTCTAAAATAATATTAATAAATTCACATTGTGCAAATATTATGTTTCTTCAAATTATCTGCTGTCAAATGCTGTGGTGCAAAATAATGAACTCGACACACTTTTAAAACAAATTAAACAAATTTATTTACATTAACTTTGATTAAGAATCTATTTACAATATTTACAGTTCAAAATTAGAAAAACAAAGGAAAATAAAAATAAGAAAATAATAATACAAGATGTTTACACTGTTATTAACTCATACTCCTAATAAGTAATTATACATCCTTTAAAATGCTGTATTAATAACATTGAAGTATGTTTTCAAAACTTAGACTTTAAATAAATATCAGTGAACTTCAATTATTACACAGAAAAATTTATGTAAATAATATTTATGTAGCATATGTAAACAGTTAAACTTTACTAATTAAATTGCTACATCACTTAAGTATTACTGTTACTTATTTCATCATGTACTAGTATGTGTTCACTTTAATATCAGCATTACTCTAATAGCATAATATAAAACTAATGTATCTTTATAATGTAATAATAAATAACTGATTATAATTTTATATTTCATTTAATGCAATTTATGCTATATGTTTTACCAAATATGCATTACATATATGTACTATTAAAATAATAATTAAATTATTCATCAATTTCAAATTCATAAAGCATTATATTAGATAAATTCTATGATTCTTTTCTATGTGAAATTATTACTTTACTTTATGTGTTATTCTACTCCTTCTTAATAACTTTCTATCTACAAAACATCCTTTTAAACTTATTTAAACTTTCCGGGAAAACAATCACCAATTTAAATAAATACTAATTATCCATACTATTGATACTTCATCCTCTATATTCAGTAAATTTCCAACTCAAATATAAACTTCTACATAAAACTTAATTTAATCTTTACAATAAAACAAAAAAAATAAAATATAGACTTTTAAAACTCTTCCTAACTTGCAATAAAAATAATTACTTATGAATAACAAATATAATTCTAATACTGTAACATAAAACAAAATATCAAAATTTATTTACGAAAGAATCATATAATTATTTCTAAGCTTCTTATGTAATGTTGCATCGTATTTATATCATAAATTCAAATTATGCATATTTAAATAAAACTGTCACTGCCAATATAATGTGTGTGTATTTTTAAAATAATCATACATTCATTCAAAACAACACAATATTTGGTTGATCTAAAGAAAACATATTAATACATCAAAATTATTATTATTATACAATTTTTACCATCAATAATGATTTAATGTACAGTCCATCTTCCAATAATCTTCGGAATTACAGCTTCATAAAATAATTCACATTTATACTCACGATCATTCTTAAAATATTCTGTGCTATATTAATTATAAAATAAACTTATGCAATTAATCATTATATTATTTTTTAGTTATTATTTTAAGAAAATGTACCTATCTTATTTTAATAGATTAATAATATTTAAATTTTATGTTAGATAAATAAAACAAAATTCATATTACGTAACTCCAGCGATGTTTCCTTTTCACCATAAAGTTTTTTAATCCTAGGCACATATTCACTAGCACACCATTTCCTGTTTCCGGTCCATCACGTGTTTTTTTAAAAGTTTATGAAAAACGAAAACGTTCTTTTAAAACCAAAATAAAAGTTAATCAGTTCTTTTATAAAAATATAATAAAATTAAAATAGTTTATCTGATCCGGATGCAGTTCTTTAAAGAATATTATTTAAAAGTTATTATTCTTGAATTAGTTTATAATTTATGAAAAATTATCATTTAATTATTTTAAAATTAACTGGAACGTCCATGTATTACTTGCGCATTTCTTAACAAAATATCCAGGTAAGAATAAGTTTCTTCATCCAAACAACCAGCGTTTAGATTATTTCAATATAATAATTTTTTATTATCTTAAGACTTTTAGCTAATTATATTTTCAATTTATTTGCCTTTCAAAATTGTCAATATTCAGTCTTTTAAACATAAAGACTTAGCAAGGCAAGTATTTATAAAAACTACTTTTATTTTTAATATCTTTCCTTAAGATATATTTAAATTTATATCTTACAAAATACTTTCTTTATAAAGAAGTATTTTATTCTTTAAAGTATTTAATTTTCTAATAGTCAATAGCAATTAGCTTTTAAAATTATATACTGTCCAAAATATTACTTTTCTCCATCTCGTAATTATCCGAACTAATCCAGCGTTTGTCATACTTTTAGTATAAAGTTTCCGATATATTTTCACTATATATGATGTTCCCATGACTATTTGCTTGTAAATTGAGCTTAATATAGAGACGATCGATAGGGAAAATTAAATTAACACTGCATGTCTATCATTTAAAACTTTTATAACTTATTTACAAGACACTCTTATAATTTTGAAAAATGATTTTAAAAGCGTCTACAAAATTTATGTAGCTATTTTAATAACACAATTAACTTGAAAAATCAATCACAGAGTCCTCTCCTAACAATTGACCTGAGCTTTTATACCGGAAGAAACTTCCCATTTGATTGGTACATTTAAACAATCAATTTGCTGGCTTATTTACATATTTACCAACAACACAAAATTAAAAATAAATAATGACTTATTTAATATTTAATATTTATTACATTATTAAATTTCTAAAATAATCTTTATCATTTATTTAAATCCATAAAATATCTCTTTAAAATATTTTTACCTACTTGATTTTAATTTTAACTTTTATAAAATTATTTAAAATACACTAAGTCTTTTTATACGTTATATTTTTAAAGCAATATTCTAAAATCAGATTTAATATTCTACATTTATTTATCTTTATTTTATCTCGTGATAGCTCACGTATTATTTATAAATTTTATAACATGATTTTTTTAAAATAGTTATGCAACTTTATTAAACAACTTCCAAGCATGTGTGTGTTTATTTAATTAACATCTGTTCTCTACAACACAAGAAACGCTTGTCATCGTCTAAAAATAAACTAACAATTGCATTTTTTAAAATAAATATTTTTTAAATAAATAAGATATTCTAATAGATTTTAAAATAATTATCCAATATTATTAAAATCAAATATTAATCTTCTATTTAAGTACTTATAATAATTAATAATATTTATATTCTCTTATAATATTATTTTATCAACAATAAATATATGCATTTAATTTTAACTTGTCTTTTAAACACTTTTAGCTTTAAATACCTATTTATTAAATATATTAATGCAGTATTGATTATGGCCATTTTTCCCAATTATATATTATAATCATCATCATTTAAAATGTCTCTCTTTATATCAGCACAATTTCACATATCAAATACTCATAGATTGCCTTAATTAAACCCCTTGAAATATTACCATAAGCAAAATTAACATCACATATTCAAATATATCTTAAATTTAAAATTTTTAATAGATTAGCACAAAAATTAAATGGTGACCCATACAAAAGGGCACAATATATATATATATATATATATATATATATATATGTTTATATATATATATATATATGAGAATCAGATTTCAACATATATACATATATATATATATATATATATATATGTTGAAATGTGGTTGTGGAATAAAATATATAGGGGAATCCAAATGTACATTACAAAAACGATATAATGATCATAAGCCATTATATAAACGTGTACAGAAAGAAAATATATCTTCGTAAATATGAATACTCCATCAATTATATTTGATCATAATAAAACATGTAATTATGGTTTTAAATTTAATAACAGAGATGTAAAAATTATTCAAATTGAAAGGTGTAGTAAAAAACGTAAAATTAAAGAGGCAATAATGATATCTAGGAATAGAGGTGGTTTGATGAATAGACAATAGGCTAATATAAAGACAACAACATTGTGGGTAATTTGAATGATTGAATGATCGGTAATGCAAGTTTTTATTTTTTGTATGTTTGAATTAACAGTTGATAAAGATTGTCAGTGAAACAATTGAAAGTACTTCTGGTAAAGAATATATTATTTAATTTTGAATACTGTATTAAATATATTTGTTTGAATTATTATTATATGATTTAAAAATATAGACATTTAATGGTTGTAGTTATATATATATATATATATATATAACTACATATATATATATATATATATATATATATATATATATATATATATAGGCACATGTCTAATATATGTATATGAGAGTCGACATAAAAAATAATAAATTTTTAAAAATTAAAAACAATATTGACTTGCTAGTGGAATAAAAAGTTATAAAAACATTAAGAGAATGTTCTGATTATTTATCAAATGCACAGGAAATTTGTAATTCAAAAGGGAACAGCTTTAACCTTTTTCACATACCCCTTAAATGTTTGTAATACTCAAATGATGTAGTGTTTTTGACTACAGAGAAATCTCTAAAACCTTAACACAAGATAGGGACTTTATAAAGCTAAGAATGACCATTTCAACTTTATCATAAATTCTTATTTATATAGGACAATCTGAAGCCTCTTGATTTGAGAGTGTGAAGATATTATTCTCTTCCCATTTTAGTCTACTATTTTTTCACAAATTATATTATGCAAATCTTGCAATTTACATTTGTTTCTATATATCCATTTAAAAGACTTTAATATTAATTCATTGAAAATCACAAGATTTCAAATAGATTAATTTATGAAAGGAAATAATGGAGTTAAGTGTATTGCCACTCTTGTTTTTATAAAGTCTCCATCTGGGGTTGTGGTTTTAGAGGTCTCTCTATTGTCAAACTACATCATTTTGCTTTTATAAAACGTTTAAGGTGCATATGAAAAAATATAGCCTTTCTCTTACTAAAATTGTTAATAAAACGTTGACTGTAAATTTGTAAATGTATCTACATATATCCAGTTATTATGGATTATTGATGCCCTAAAAGATAAAATAATAACTGTTTCAACAAATAAAAAAATAATAACTGAAATATTAATAAAGTGTAACCATATAAATTAATATCTACCCACATTTATATTTTTATATTTGTGCCAAGACAATTATAATTTATAAGGATACATAATAATAACTTCAAATGTGATAATAATTATTTTAAAGAAATAATATGCATTAATATCTTAACAAGAATTAACAATAACCAATTTAATAAATAATCTTCAAATGCTACACTCATTTTTATTCGATTGTTGTATTAAAAACATTGAATTTTCTTAATGGATTTTTGGGAATTAAAAAAGAAATCAAAGAAACTTAAAGAGCAATGGAACTCTTGGTGATGAAGATTAATCATTATCATAGGTTGTTTGGTTTATTTCTAATTCATTATATGTACTTATTTGATTTAATGTTACTATTATTTTAAAAGGGTTTTTAATGTATATTTATGTGGGAGTGAATAATTGAATACATATTTAACAAAATAAAATTTTAATAGTTCTAAAATTCATATTCAATGATTGTAATAGATTTTATTTAATAACTTGTCTTGTTTGTTCTTATATATTGAGTAGGCAACTTTTAGCAAGATATTTTTTCATATAATTTATATATTATTTATTTGAAAATAATATATAAATGGGTATTTTCTTCTGGTTTTGAATAAATATATTTGTCTAACATCACTTGTTAGTTCAAACAAACACAATATTTTATATTTTAATTTAATTCTTATAATATATTCATTAATTTTCTATTGTTATTAACATTATTGTTTATTAAATCTGGTATATGAGCTTCATTTAAATTAATAATTAGAAGATAGAGAAATTATAATTTGTAGTTTTATAATAAACATTAACATATAAGATCTAATTAACAAAGTAATGTAAATTATAGTGTGGTAATGTTTGAAAGTTAATCTAACATTTTTATAAACATTCATTGGTGTAACAACTAGTTGATCAATTATTGTAGTATAATTTTATGTAATTATTAAATTTAATATCTTTTTCTATTCTAGAATATAATATAAATTTTCCACACAGTGATGAAGAAGTTATTTATGAATGTATTCTAATGTAAATATATTAATACATTTTAAATATTTTTCCACTTTATTTTAGTAATAAAGCCTGCTAACTTCCTCTCATTTGTTCTATTTCATATTTCATTTATTTACCTAAAACTGCATTATTAATCTTAGTTAGTATATCTATTTCACTACATATATGCATTATACAATTAGCATTATCTTTAATTTCAACTTCATGATTTATGGGGTATATAAAGTAAACAATCCATATGGTCAATTTATTTTACCATAGATTATAATAGTTACTATGTCAGTATGTTATTATAATAAAGATTAGTTAAATCTTTCCTTATTTTGCATTATTTTAGATTTAGCTTATTCAAAGACTTAGAGCCTCAATAAGAGTTAACCTTTCCGATGTTTTTGATTATATCAGTATAAATGCAATATTTAAAGTTAGGAAATACTATTAGTCTTTTATTTTTCTTCTCCCATTTTTTATATCACTTCAAATTTTGGCAACTGTAATTTGAATCATTGAAGAGTCTCCTCCTCATGTTCATTTTATACTATTACAATTTTAGCACCCAAACATGTGGCATGACATTTTTATCCAAGGTTGGCAATATTATTATCAGATACATAGCATGTGAATTTTTTTTTTAAAATATCAAAAGTATATCCTTGATTATTTTAAAACAACATATCAATAATTGTATTAAAAAATAAGCTCAACATGTTGATAAAATATATTTATATGTAAAATGTTTGGTGTAAAAAGAAATAGAATATGAAGTTTCTTGTCACTTCTTTTGGTTAGAGACATAGTTGCGAATGTATATTCATTCCGGAAATGCTTGGGAATAATATTTCTCTCAAAAGTCCTCAATTTATTGTAAGATTATTTGGGAAATAGATGTTGATAAAAATATTATTTAAAATAATGAATAACAAATCCTTATTATATTAGATTTTTTTTTCTCATGTGTCATAGCATCAGCTGGGAAACGAACCCGCTGCTTGACTATTATATTTAATAATAGCAAAGAAACAAAAAAACATATTTAATAAATAGCAAACATATTTATTTATAGGATAATAACAATATTTAATACAATAAATAGTTACAATATGCATTAATTTTAATCTAAGAAATTGTGCTAACAGAAATATTGCTATACTTTGAATTAAAATATTCCCTCTGAAACATTCCAACTAAAATTATAATAAAAACATTTATATTACTCAAGAAGTTCTCACACATTATTTGATATTATCTCTCTTACTATTATGTACAAAGGATAAAATAATACACATATATTCCTATGCACAGACCACTAGTATGACATGAAACATATTACAGCAAATGCTTAAAAATTATCGTGGAATAGCATTTCTCATAGAATTCTAAAGATACCTTAATATTATACAAAAATAGTCAAACGGTGAGGAAATAGATGAACTCAATACTTATAATTATATTAATATATTTAAAATTAAATTGTAGTAGAGTTAATAAATTATTCTTCCAGATGGACATTCCTTAGAATATTTTCACATATTAAAATACAAACTAGTATTAAGTTATAGGCAAAGTGGATGAAAAATATATAAATAGATACTCTGTAACTTGACCTGGCAGTGCTGAAATAAGATCTCTCTCACAGAAAGACTTATGAAGGGACACCTGGTAACTTGACCCTGGCAGTGCTGAATCAAGAAAGCCATGATCTCCCTCATGAAGAGGCTTAACACATACAAAATCAATAAAAATGACATAAAATGCCTAAATTGATATCTATCTCCAAGCAGCATGCCAATTAATAACTGCACAAGGTATGAATTTGATACCAATGAGAATAAATAAATAAACATGAACACCCATTCATAAGCAAAATAACACATCTATTCAGTCTATCATTATATGCAAACCAATAGATAATGATTGAATGAAAATAACAAAGATAAAAATTTCATAAATTATCTAAAATTATACACCAACTTTCATACATATCATTCACAATCATATGGATAATAAAACACTGGATAAAATAATGCATTTTATTATGTTGGAATAATAATTCAGAGAACTTTAAATGTTTTATTCTTAAAATAAAATCTTTTACTTAGATGTTTTTCTACAGAATCCACTTAATGTGTATACCATGATAAATATACCTCACATTATCATAAATAGTATAATAACTAAATGGACATACATTATAAAACTATAATTACCCAATAATAAACTCATGTCAATTTGTAATACATATAAATATATGTCATATTTTTATCCATTTAAATTAAGGATTAAAATTTCACTTTAAAATGAAAAAAAAAAAAGCACACAAGGTGCAAATACTAAGGTTATAGTCTTATATAAATATTATGTACTGACATTGCACTTAACAAGTATTAATATTTGCAACTTTAAATTGTTTCAAAATATTTCTAAATTTAAGATATGAATTTTAATTCATTGTAAATTGAAAGATTTCCCAAACATTAATGTGTAACAGAAATAGTGGAATTAAGCAGTGAAGAATTTATTAGCTTCATGCTCCCAAATCAAAATGCTTTAGATTTGCTATATAATTAGAAAAATAGGTTGAAGATAAGAGTGACCACTTTTATCTTTACAGAGACAAATCTTGCATTAAAATTTGTAGAGGTCTCTCTTGTAATAAAATTAAGCACTCAAGGTGCATGTACTAAGGTTATAGCTTTATATAAATATTACATGCTAACATTGTGATTAACAAGTATTACTATTTAAAATGAAATAAATCCTTTTAATCGATGAGATTTTTTATTATATTTTTCAATGAAATATACCCCAATACATGCTTTCATTATGATAGATAAAATAAATATGCATATAACAGTTCAAAGCAAGAATTTATTGACAACAATCATCCACAATTGAAATATAAACTTAAAGTGAAGTGAGCTAAAATCATGCACAACAAGGCTGATAACAGGCGACAACAAAAAGGTCCATTATAAATTTATATATTATTTTCTTAATATTAAAGTATAAAATGAATTTGAGTGATTTCTTCTTCAGCAAGGCAATGAAAGTATGCTTTAAATAAATATTAGATAAATTCTAAAGTGTTTTCTAAAATATTGATAAAGTAATTTCAAATGACATTTTCCTTCATTAGAATTATATAAAGAAGTTTAAAACTATTTTATTTTATCTCCTTTTTAAGATTGGCAGTAATTTGTAAATTTATTACTGCAACTCCTTTGGTTTGATAAAAATATAAGTTTTTAAACTTATTTTTAATAAGTTAATAATGATTAACTTTCATTAATTAAATTATACATGTAGATTATTTATTCTAAGATCAGACCATTATAAAACATAACAGATAACATTGGTAAAAACTAGAATTGATGTCAGTAAAAAAATTAAAAGTTATAGTAAAATGTTAATTAAATAATTTACTAGCCAAAAGTTTTTGTTAATTGAAAGTCTATAAATAAAACACAACACAAATACACATATCTCAGTGTTTTCATTCAAGAAGCTTTATAATTTTTTAAAAAAATAATATAGTTTTTGCAACTTTCAGTCATTTACTATTTCATGAATAGGGGAACATGTACAGGAAAGTAACCTCACTTAGATAACTTTTAACTCCTTATACCAACATTTATACTGATAAATATAACAAATAATTAAAATAAAGTGAACGGAAAAACTTTTAAATGGATAAGTAAACATAATAAAGATACCGGTGACTATTAACATGTTAATATGCTTATTATTTTTCTGTTTTTCCTTTTTATACTTATGTGTGTGTTTTATTTTTTTACTGCAGAGTATATCACATATTTCTCAATCATGATTTTTAATATTAGTGTAATTTTAACTTCTTAAATTGATTTGACCTTGAACTTTTATTGATCAACACATCCAAAAATCGAATATTAAAAAAAGGTTGTGTAGACAGATAATTAACACATAAAATTAATTTCATTAATTTTATTTAATTACTGGATAAACTATTTATTTAACTTTAATAAAAATTATTTACTTAATTAAATCAGACTTATTTTATTTAAAATAAACACTCCTTTCAATACATTTAAGAGTTTTTTAAGATTATCATTGTTTAAAGTACCATTTTAAAATATATTACTTTTAATAATCTTTTTTAAACTTTCCAATCATTTAAGACACATGCACAAACACTCACATATACATATACTAGATATAACCAATATTTTCAAAAAAATTAAACTAAATTTTGTCTGCTAAAACTTATTTAAGTTAAAATGTATTTCAATGAGTTATCTTTAAGCTTAATGTCTTAAATTCTAACTTTAAACAAATATTACTTGAATTACTAACACTTTATGAACTACTATTTTAAATGCATCTTATTGTGAAAACTAGAAAAATAGAAATTTTGACATACATAAATGATACTTTACAAACATCATCAAAAACGTTATTTGCTGCAATTAATTTAAAACAGAGTATATTCTAATCTAATTCTTTATTCAAGTTTAAACTATCACATTTGAATTTTTAAACAAAATAATAAATAAGTTAATTGATATTACTTTAGCAAATTATTATTCAAGCATATTTAACAGACTATTTTATTAATAAATTAGAACACTTAGTTAAGGCTTTATATTGCTTAAGACCAAAAAAGTTTATTTATTACATTATGTTTATTTAAGTAAAAAAAATAAAATTAAATATTGCATATTATGGGTGTTATGAAATGATGTCTTGTTTTAATTATTAAACAATATATAATTGACAAAGTCTACAAGTTATATAGTTGAAAGTACTTCTAATAAAATAATGTTAAATTTGTGTGAATTTTACTGCATTTAATATATATACACTTGGGTCTCATTTTACACAATAGATAGGTTCCTCAGAAAACGCGCAAATGAAATTGTGCAAAAATAGATTAACTTACCTTGAAAAAGGGGGGATATGGACTGTGATTTTTCAAAACTCATGTAAAAGCAAAGTACCAATGTAAAATTTACTTTAAAATTCTTGCAAAAAAAAAATAAGGAAATAAAATATGATTAATAAAAAATTTCAAATTTGAAAAAAATTGATACAAGACAAACTTTTTTTAACTATATTTAATTTTATTCAAAACAATATATTTTTATGCATAATTTACAGTAATTTATATTTTTTATACACATTTTAATTATTATCACTATTTTCTGGTAAACAAGTTTGTTTGCAAACTGATAAAAAAATCAGATTCTTCACAAGATGAAATACAACTAGCACCAACGTCACTCTCATGTTGTGTTAATTAATGGTTTTCTGGTGACAACATAATTAGTAATTAATCTAACAACTAAAAATTAAATTCTTATTTTTGTCTTTAATTTTCAATTTTAATTGTGCCCACTGCTATTACTCATCTTTTAAAAATAAACTTGCAGACATTAAATGATTAATAATTGATTAAACATTCTTTTTTAAAAAGGAAAAACAATGTGATTTAAAATGCAAAATTAACACGCACAATGTTTGAACAAATTTACATTATAATCTTGTAAAATTTAATGTGTGTATACATAAAATGTGGAAATCATGATTTTAATTTCATTATTGCATAAAATCTTACTATTATAAAGCACTGAAAATATTGAAATTACTAAGTTGAAAGTCGAATTTCAATAATGTGCTATTACTTTCAATATAACATGAGTGCGCAAAATTTATTATTTAAAGTAATAATGCAATATCGGAGTTCAACTTCCGATGAAACATGAATTGCGTAACTTCAAAATCGTGTTAAATAAGGCCACATAAAAAGAGACCCAGGTGTGTGTGTATATATATATATATATATATATATATATATATAATGTACCACTATATATATATATATATATATATATATATATATAATGTACCACTAATGAATGTGTGATTTGAGAACACACATTTTGCAGTACATGTGGAATCACCTATTAATAAATGATCAGATTTAATTTTAAAACAAATAATTATATTTTAAATAAATGAAAAATATAAGTTACAAAGTGTTTTAAAGAGTTTCCTTTTAAACACAATTCACTAAAAAATAAAACATCGTGTTATCTTGTTGTTTGGAAAAAATAAATACATCCAGAGTATTAATAGTTGAAGAGTGAAAAAGAAAGGGAGGGGGGGGGAATTAACTATAAATAAGAAGTGAAACATTAGCTCTCTTTTTTTTATAAATTTAAAGAAAAAAAGGAAAATGTAAAAATGAATATGGAATTAAAATGTAAAAAAAATGCTTGTGAATTTAAATCCACTTAAAGATTGCTTGGCTGATAAATAAGAGAAAGGAACTAATAATTCTAATTACATTAATTGAAGAGACAAAGGAAAAGGATTCAGACTTTGTTTTAGTACTGCCTTGATTTGTTTCATATATTTATACCATTGAATTTGTTATAAAATTTTATAATACATTGGTTGGGAAATATGAAAAAGACTACCAGCAATGAAATGAAATAAATCTATCATCAACATTATAAATGTGCTATTGAAAAACTAAAAAAATGAGTGTATCATTTATTTTGATGAAATAGTTTTTATATAATCATTATGACTTAGTGACAATTAGAAATAGCTTTAAATAATAATAATAATAATAATAATAATAATAATAATAATAATAATAATAATAATAATAATAATAATAATAATAATAATAATAATAATAATAATAATAATAATAATAATAATAATAATAATAATAATAATAATAAAAGCATTAACATTGAAATATTTCATTATCTAAATTTTATTGTTTTCTGATGTACAGAGGTTTATTTATTCTTAGTTTATAAGAATATAGTTTACCTCTGTTTCAAATTATATATTGTGCCCTTTTGTATGGGTCTCCATAAATTGTTGTGTCAATCTGTTTAAAAAATTTTAAATTTAAGATATATTTAGCTATATGATGTTAATTTTGTTTATAACAATCTTTTTAAAAGTATAATTAAAGTAATTCATGAGTATTTGATATGTAAAAATTGTGCTGATGTTTGAGAGAGACGTTTCAATGGGAATGATAATGATATATGGTTGGGAAAACTGGCCATGATCAATACTGCATTAATAAATTTAATAAATAAATGTTTAAAGTTAAAAGTTTTAAAAGACAAGTTAAAATTAAATGCATATATTTATTGTTGATAAAAATTAATATTTAATAAATGAATATAAATATTTTAATTGTTAGTAATACATAATAAAAGATTAATATTTGATTTTAATAATATCGAAGTATTATTTTAAAAGTTGTTAGAAGATATTATTTATTTTAAAAATATTTATTTTTAAAAAATGAATTGTTAGTTTATTTTTAGATTATTACAAGCGTTTGTAGCTTTGTTGTAAAAAAACAGATGTTAGTTAGACACATACACACATGCTTGGGAGTTTTTTTTAGTAAAGTTGCAAAACTATTTTAAAATTCTGTTATAAAATTTATAAGTATTATATTGGCTATCACTAGATAAAAGTAAAAATAATTAATGTGAAATATTAAATCTGATTTTTAAAATACTGCTTAAAAACATAATGAATAAAAATAGACTTAGTTTGTTTATAAAAATAATCTTATAAAAGTTAAAAGTGAAATAAGTAAGAAAGTATATTTTTAAAAAAATGTTTAATGGATTTAAATAAACGATAAAGATTAATTTAAGAATTTAATCATGTGATAAATAATAAATATTAAATACGTCATTATTTATTTTTAAATTCTGTCGTGTTGGTAAAATATGTAAATAAGCTAGCAAGTTGATTGTTTAACTCACCAATCAAGTGGGAGTTTTCTTCCGGTATAAAACCAAGGTTCAATTGTTCGGAGGGATTGTGATTGAAATTCTTAAAGTAAAGTGTGCTATTAGAAATAGCTAAGTAATTATAGACGCTCTCAAAATCGTTTAAAATTATAAGAGAGTAGTTTTTTTAAAATAATTTATAAAAGTTTACCAACAAATATGCAGTGCTAATTTTAATTATAATTTCCTATCATCTTGATCAAAGCTCAATTTACTATCAAATAGTCATGGAAACATCGTATAAGGATAAAATGTATTGGAGACTTTATACTAAAAATTTAACAAACGCTGGATTAACTAGGAGAGTTTCTAGACGCATAAAAGTAATATGTTGGACCTTATATAAATTTAAAAGCTGATGGTAATTAATTTTTATAAAACAGATATTTAAAAGAATGAAAAATACTTCTTTATGAAGAAAGTATTTGTAAATTATAAATCTAAGTATATAACTTAGTAAAGATGATAAATAATTATGATTATAAAAATATTTGCCTTGTTAAGTCTTTATGGTTTAAAAGACTAAATTCTGACAGTTTTAAAAGGCAAATAAATTGGAGATTTAATAAGTAAAGAAATACTTATAAGTAAAATTATGATTATTAAAGTCTGAACGCTGGTCATACAGAAGAATCTAAAATTAATCTTACCTAAATATTCGTTAAGGAATGCGCAAATCAAATATACATGGATATCCAAATCAATTAAAAAATAATTAAATAAGAACTTTATAAACTATTGACTAATACTAAAAAATAATAACTTTAAAATAATTTTCTTTTAAAGAAATGAATCTGAATTATAATAACTATTTTAATTATTATTTTATTCTTATGATGGAACTGATTTTTCTTTATTTTTTAAAAAAAAATGTTTTCATTTATTTCATAAAAACTTTTAAAAATACGTGATGTACCGGAAAAGGAAGTAATGTTTGGTGAAAATTTGTGCCTAGGAAAAAGAACAATATAGTGAAAGAAGACACCGTTGGATGTTATGTAATATGTTTTATTTATTAACTAACATAACTATTTAATTAATTATTAATTTATTGAAAGATAGGAAAGGTACATTTACATTTTTTTTAAAGTAATAACTAAATATTAATATAATTTTTTATTGCATAAAGTTTATTTTATAATTATACAACACGTAATATTTTAAAGAATAATTGTTGAGTGTAAATGTGAAATTATTTTGTAAAACTGAAATCTTGGAGGACATCGTGTGACGGACTGTACATTAAAGTATCATTTATGGTAAAAACTTATGTGATAATAATAATTTGATGTATTTACTATGTTTTTCTTTAGATCAACCAAATGTTATTTGATTGTTGAATGAATGTATTAATATTTAAATAATATACACGCGTAAGATTAATAATAGCAGTTTTATTTTAATATGCATACTTTAAATTGATGATGTAAATTTAGTACAACGTAATATGAGAACCTAGAAATAATTATATGATTCTTTCGTGAATAAATTTTAATATTTCTGTTACAATTATATTAGTATAAGTTATTTATTTTTTTCCTTTTCAAGTTAGTAAGAGATATAATAAAAATCTATATTTTATTTTTATTTTTATTAGATAAGTAAGTTAATTTTATGTAGAGATTTATATTTTGATTGAAGGCTTATTGTATATATAGAGGATGAGGTATAAGAGAGTTTGGATCATTATTATTTTTGTTTTGAAATTGGTCATTTGTTTTCCTGAAATTAAATAAGGTTAAAATGACTTTTGTAGATAGAAGTTTATTAGGAAGGAATAAGAATAACAAGTAAAAAAGAGTAATAATTTATATGAAAAGAATCATAGAATTTTATTTGATATAATACTTTATAAAAGTTGAAATTATTGAATAATTTAAAATATTATTTTTAAAAAGTACATATACGTATTGCATATTTTGATAAGACATGTAATATAACATTATATCGGAATGGAATAAATGGTTATAATATAATAATTGTTGTTATATTACAAAGTTACATCAGTTTATACAGTAATTAATATTTGAGTAATACTGATGGTAAATGTAATACATCCTAATACATTATAATATAAATAACAGTAAGACTTAAGTGAAATAGCATTTTTAATTATTAAAGTTTATTTATTTACATACATGCTACATGAATGATATCTCACATAAAACCTTTTCTTGTATTAACGGAGGACAAATGATGTTTATTAAAATTTAAAGTCATAAACTTAATTAAATGTTATTGATAGAACATTTTAAGAAATGTATAAATTATCTATTTGTGATTATAGAAGTAGTAACAGTGTAAAAATCTTGTATTATTATTTTTCTTATTTTTGTTTTATTTTCTTTAGTTCCATGTGTAATGTAAATAGTGTAAATAAGTTATTTGTTAAAGTTGATGTAAATAAATTTGTTAAGTTGTTTTAAAAGTGTGTCGAATTCATTATTTTACACCACAGCATTTGACAACAGATAATTTAAATGTACATAATATTTGCACAATATGAATTTATTATTTTATTATTTAAGAAAGAAACACAATATTTTATTAATATAAATTATAGAAATTGATTGACATTAACATATAATATTACAATGGTCACAAAGTAATTATAATGCACAATATAAGAGTATAATATTATTTATTGCCACAGATTGTTAAATTATAAGATTTTGGTCTATTTTAAAATTAAGATACTATATGGAAATGAAAGGCATGTATATGATTTACTTATTTTCTTAATGATTAAAAGTATAATCCAATAGATAAGATTAAGATATACACTAAAGATTATTATTGTTAGTTATTGTTCTTAGAATAAGTTAGGTGTATTTAGGTTTGATATTAAATCCCTTATCATTCCTATCTGCACGAATTATTATTACTTTAAGATAATTAGAAGAACCTGAGATCATTTAATTATATTTCCTTAACAAAAGATTGAGATTTATTTATCTATTATTATTAAAGATAATTCATTTATAAAAGTCATAAGAATGCTGTAGAGTTAGTAATGAGATAATAAAGAGGTAATAGTATTCTTATGCCATTGAGATAGTGTCTTGGAGAGACATTGGCTCAATGTAAATCCAATTACCAATTGTAACTTCACTTCACAGTCTCATGATTTTAGTAAATATTTATTTAATTTGTACATAATATTGAACTATATTAAATTTTGATAAGTTTTGTAATAAATCTGATAAGTTATAATATTATAAAAATATATTAAAGATAGTTGTACATATTTTAGCTGAGCATAATGATTTAATTGAGCTAGTCATATTTTAAATTATATCATATATCGAGAAGTGAGGGTACAATATATATATATATATATATATATATAATATATATATATATATATATATATATATATATATATATATATACACTTTAAATGGTTAAATTTATATTTAAAAAAAATTATGTAATGTTGATTTATAAAATTTAAAATAATCAATCTTAAACAAAACTGAAATAGACAACTAAAAGTAAAAAATAAAAGTACAATCACATGTCAAACTAAAATATAGGTCAGACACGAAAGAGTGTGTTTGAAAGATGTAAGAGTATGATAGGGCAATTAATAGAAAAACGGTATTCATGTTTACTGTATTGTAATGTAAAAATATCCACTGAGAGGATTCTTGGTAAAGTAGTTGGGCATGTGGTTATAAAAGAGGAAACATCTTGATAAGCTTTCAATAAGAAAAAAAGCCTAATTTGATTTTAAACAATTTTATTTATTTTTAGTTGGCTTATTCAATTTTCTTTAAGATTGGATTATTTTAAACTGTATACTATCCATGTAAAACAGAGTAATAATGTAATTAAAACATAATTATACTTAGCAAGTAAAAGTAAATCTTAAATACTTATCTATTCAAAAATCCATAATATTCAAACAAAATTTAAAGAATGATATTTATCCCTTTGTAATAAATAAATTTGTATACACATTTACAAAAAAAAAATTGTATAAGATATCATTAATTAACTATAAAATAATATCCCAATTAAAGTATTAAGATAAAATAATATTCCAATTAAAATCTACTCTCTATTCTTTTCTCTTTGTAGTAGTTGCCATTATGGGATTTAATAATCTGTTCTTGAAATTGGGGGCAGGAGATCATGAATTCAAAAATACCCTTTATCCAAAAATTGTAAATTGATAGTGTTTTTTTTCACAACCAATGGTTTAATAGTCAAAAGCTCATGTTGCTTTCTCTGAGTTAAATCCTTCTCCCCTCCAAGACATGATGTTATAATTACGTTATAAGTTCTACAATCAAACAATAGACTTTTTCATCAATAATCATTAATTCTAATTAATTATTGCTTTCTACTTTTTTATTATTGCTTTTATTATCATTTAATTTTAGAGCAACAACGCTTTTATAAGCATTTAGATCTTTAAAACATGTCATTATTGTCATATGTAAGAGCTTTCACAACTTAGAAACTCCTGAGTTTAACTTTAAACTATCATATTCTTTAAATTATTTTTTTCTAATTGTATTTGTAGTTCAATTCGTCAGGGATAATTCATTCATTATACTGAGATCAATATTTTATTGTTAATGAAAAATCAATAATCAGGCTACAAAGAGTAACATAAAAGAGTATGCACTTTAGGTAAGAATTATTGAACGCTATTAAAAAAGGTTGAACTGTAATCATTGATTAGGGCATTAGTAGTTAAGTGTTGTATTTTTTTTCTCTTCCTCTATTTTTTTTTGCCTGTAATGTAAATCATAGAATAAAGTTTTTTTTCCAAAATAAAAAAAAAAAAATAGATTGATAATATATTTTCTTTTAACATATACATGTGTAAATGTAATCTTTTTTTTGACGCTAAAAAATAAAACACTGCTTATAACATACTGTAAGATCATATATTATGGCTGCGGCAATATCACAAATACAAAAAAGTAATAAAAGTAAATACCGAACTCAACGCTCAACAGCAATATAAACGTTCACCACATCATTTTATAATCTTTTTATTTCTTTATTTTGATAGAACCTTGATCCATATCTTTTTAATCCAGATTAACCTACATCATTTCATCTTCATTTAATAATGAATATCTATCTAATCAATGATCCCCTTTGGGATGTTCACATAAATTGATTAAAAGCAAATATCAGGAAGACAAAAACATATGTCTGTTATAATATCAAACAAGATTGCAAGTTTTACGGGTCAGAATGTGAAGATGTTTTCTTCTATAGATATCGCTGGATTTGAAAGAGAAGAGAAAGAGTGTAATTTAATGCTTTTGATACTTTGAGAATATGTAGAGCAGTTTAGCATTTAAATAGTATCTTTAACAATATATATATATATATATATAGAGAGAGAGAGAGAGATAAGGCGTCTCTTAAAATAGTATCTTTAACAATATATATATATATATATATAGAGAGAGAGAGAGAGATAAGGCGTCTCTTAATGAGATCATCCATACCTTTGTTCCCCCGATAAACATTGTTTTCCCAGACCCTCGAGATTCAGCTAGTTTGGATAAAATACCCAAATAGTATCCATTGGAACTTTTGTTTGCGCTTTCAAGATGTATAATTCTTAGTAAATGGATAAGATTGGCGCTTGAGATGGACTTCGGTTTTTGCTCATAAATATAGGTGCTCGAAGCTTAGGGTAATAACTACTTATACACACTAAATTCTTTGAACAAGATTGTGGGTAGAATGTTAAAAATGGCTGCCCAGTGTGTGGCATGGTATTCAAATACCGCGTAATGCTTAATATATATATATATATATATAAGAATTATTATACTAGGCAACCAGAAATATAATTTTCATCTACTGTATCTTTTCCCAGTTTACTGTTATAATGTCTCTTTGCGAAAGTTAAAAAACTGATCAGAAACATACTTGCACCTCTATTCATATATTATAAATAGAATCAGTAGAAAAGGCGAACTGAAATTTAAACATAAATATTACAAATCGCCGAAATTATAATTTATTCCAGCAGCACTCAGTATGAGACAAAGTCTGAATTAATGAGATATGTTGACCATTTATCTAATCTATGTCCATTAATTAAGATTTTATATTTGTCTCATAAGGAATGCAACTGGAATAATCGAGCATTGTGGCAATTTGTATTTTATAAATTTATAACAAAGAATAATCTAACGAGAGGACTAATAACTCTAAGGAAGCTTTTTCGATTAATGCCATATGAAAAAAAAAAACATTTAAAATCTTTATCTTCAATTATTCCTATCTGCAAATCAGTTTCTCCGGTTACTCGAAAATAGCAACTCAAGCTCAGCATTCATCTATTTTTTAACTATTAAGTAGAAAATATGAAATTTTCAGACAGTTATATGTCTTCAAATCCATCTATTAAACTTAAATAGCTATATGGGTTTAAATACTTTATAGCAACACCATATATTAATAGTCTTAGCAATATAACATTGCCAAAACCTCAAAAACAAAATTGTAATAGTAAGAAAATCAGTCATATGTCACGCGACTAATACTTCAATATTGCTAAGGCTATTAATATATGGTAAAGCTGAAAAGTATTCAGACCCATATAGTTATTTAAGTTAGATAGTTGAATTTGAAGACATATAGATGTCTGAAATGTTCAGATTTTCTACTTAATAGTTAAGTATTAGATGAATGCTCAGCTTGAGTTAGTATTTTAGATCTAGTGTCTGATTATCCTAGTGCCTCATTGATGAGAATGAGAATTATTAGCACACTCATTATATTAAATTTATATTACTGGCTTTATGTTAAGTCACGTGATATATGACTTGATTTTCTTAGTATAGTAAAGAATCAGATCTCAAATCTGTTTCATTTAAAAATCTAAAATAAAAATTATCCACTAAATGTTTTCTATATGGATTTTCAAAAAAAAAAGTAAAAAAAAAACTCAACTCTTTAGTAAGGTGGAATAAAGGTTCAAACATTTAAATTACCACACCAGAAATAATAATCTGAATTTTCTTTATAGCTAGAATTTAGAAATTGAATCTATTCAGAAGGAAAAGTATATCCATACTTATGTTGCATAAAATAAAGATAATGTTTATCCTCATCAAGATATTCTGTAAAGCAATAAATATCTAGCTTGAAAAAATGTACATTTAATGATTGAACAATACTTTGAAATAATATTATAATCAACTAGATCTAACATTCATAAATGTATTTCTCATATTTAAAAAATCTATTTCATTATAACTATTCACTAATAAAAATATATGTATTTTTTTCATAAGTAAGATAAAAGCTTGAATTATCTGAATATCCATACTGGAAATGCTCTGCATGTTGGTGAGCAACCCATCCATCTGTATACTATATGAATAACCATATAGTAATAAAAGCTGCAATGACAAGAATGCATTAGAAAGCATGGCGAGTTTATTGGCTTTTTACTTCTGAGTTTAAGATCAAGAAACACCATGGTCTTTCTTCTCAGTTGCCTAATAGAGGAGAATGAATTCATGTGTAATGATAAATATTTTTCAAATAGATATATAAAATCATGACAAACAAAAATAAATCATGGCTCTTATTCCCAGGAGGCTGTAAAAACACCAACCAAGGCTGTGATTGGTGACTGGGGGTGCGGGGTGCTAAGAATTCCCTGACTGTGGAACCAAGCTGTCATTTGATAGCAAATTTTTATTTATGTACTTACAACTGCAGATAACTTTCAAGTGAAGGAAGATTGCAATAATTAGAAAAAGAACTGCCTTATATTAAATGGGTCATTATTGGACTTTGTAAAGTTAGAAGAAAAGGTGAAGAGAAAATTGATTTAAAAAGTGGACCTGTACTCGACTATAAAGACATGAATATTGGAAATACAAGTGGAATAGGATTTAATATAAATAAAAGTGGAAGGATAATATTGTGGAGATTGATGGTGTATCAGACAGAATGGCAAGATTAGTTCTACAACTTAATAGCAGATACCAAATGCAGATAATTCAGTTTTATGGCCTAACAAGTTCTCATAATGACAAAATAGTAAAAGATTTTTATATAGATGTACAAAAGGCTTTTGACAAGAGTAAACAACATTTTAAAATTGTTACGGGAGATTTTAATGCTAGAATTGGTAAACAAATGAAAGACAAAAGTGCTGATGATAATTTTAGTTATGGTAATAGAAATGAGAGAGGACATTTTGTGGAGTTTGCAGAAAAAAAAAACTTTATATTATGAATTTTTTTTTTGAGAAAAATGTAAAAAGGAAATGGACAGGGAAGCATCCAAATGAAGGTACAACAGAATTGGATTATATTTTGATTAACAGAAAATACATATTTCAAGATTGCAATGTTCTTAATAAATTTAACACAAGAAGTGATAATCGATTTGGAAAATGTAAGATATGTGTTAATGCAAAACTAGAGAGCCATAAATTATTAAGAAAAACAATATTTACAGTTGATATTCCTAATCTTCAGTAACATTCTAATGAATTCAATTTAGAACATACAAATTGATTTCAAGTATTAATAGATTTTGAACATGATTCATATTTGAATGAAATTAATATGAAATAACTGATACACTTTTAAAACTGCAACAAAGATAGCTGATAGAAAAAAGCAGCAATTGACCAATAAAATTACTATGGAGACTAGAGAATTTATGAAAAAAAGAAAGAATAAAAAGATATACAAAAACGATGCATTAAAAGGATTGAATAACCCCAAATTTTGTAAAATGGTGCAGAAGAGAATTGAAGATGATATAAGAATGTATAATTGTGAACTAGCAAGGAAAGCTGTAGATGACAATAAAAGTGTTAAGAGTGTAAAACAACATTTAGGTATTAGTAGGAAATTTATATCTGCAATACAAAAAGATGGAATTATTACTAAAAAGAGAGATGCCCTCATGAAATGTGTGGAAGACTTCTACCATGAATTATATAGTAATAAAGAACAAATATATCCTATATCTATTATATCTTCCACATTGCCCAGAATTTTAAATGAAGAAGTGAGACATGCAATTAAATATATGAAGAAAGCAAAGGCTCCAGGTAATGATGGAATTATAATTGTTATATTAAAAAAGCAGGTGAAGAAGTAGAATTTTTTTTAGCAAAGTTATATCCTAAATGTGTAAATGATAAAGATGTCCCAGGTGATTGGAAGAATGCAGTATTAATATTAATACTTAAAAAAGTGATAAATAAGATAATAGAAATTACAGACCTATCAGCCTTTTATCAGTTTTATACCAATTTTTTACAAAGATAATTACAAACCATCTACATAAAACATTGGATTTCCATCAACCAAGAGAACAAGCTGCAAATCAATATGAGTTGTCATTATGCTTTGGAATTTGTAGATTATGAAAAAAACATTTGATTGTATAAACATTTATTCAGTGATCAAAGCATTTGATAATCAAGGTATAGGTCCAGAATATTGCCATATTTTAAAGAATATTTATAAATATGCAACAGCAACAATTAGATTACATAATGATTTTAGAAAAGTCAACAATGAAAAGGGTGTAAGACAGAGTTACTCCATATCTCCCAAATTTTTTATGGTAGTGCTGCAAGAAGTATTGTGTGGATTTAAATGGGAAGCTAAAAGAGTGAAAGTAAATGGAGATTACTTAAGTCATTTAGATTTTACAGATGATGTAGTTGTTTTTTCAAATAATGTTTTAGAGTTGAAGGAAATGGTGCAAGTGTTATCAGATGAAAGTAAGACTAAAGATAATTGTTAAAAAGACTAAAGTAATGTTTAATGGATTTTTCCAAAATATGAGAATAAATATTGATTGTGATGAGTTAGAAGTTGTTTACAGTTACAAATACCATCAAATTATTAATACAGATGGAAACATAATGGATGAAATTAATCATAGTATTAAACTTGGTTGGAGTGCTTTTGCTAGAAATAACTTGAAACTAACAGAAAATATGCCTATAGGTTTAAAAAGGAAGCTTTTTAATAAATGTGTTTACCAGTTCTTATTTATATATCTGAGATTTGGGCACTTAATAGTAGTGCAATACAGAGACTTCAAACCACTCAAAGAAGTATGGATAGATGTATATTTGGAGTAACAAGAAGAGATTGAAAAGATAACAAACTGGTGTTACTGATTTCATTGCAAAAGTAAAAGATGGAAGTGGAGTTTAGCTGGACATATTGCTAGAAGAGATGATAACAGATAGACAATTGTAACCTTAAACTGAATTTGAAGAGATTGTAAAAGACCCAGAAAGAGATCACATGTGAGATGGATGGGTCAAATAAGAAAAAGCTGCAGGGGTGATGTGGAGAAGTGATGCTAGAGATTGGAGAAAATGGGTTGAACTTGGAGAGACCTTCATCCTGCAATGGATTGATAATGGTTCATGATGATATTAGAAATATGACATGATTGATTTTACTGTTTAATTTTTTTCACAATCACACTTATTCATAGATTTATGGAATTTATCTCCCACAAGTTAGAGAAATTAATATTTATATCAAAACATTATTAAATTGTAAGTATATGTATAAGTAATCATAACTTAATGATATGAAATTGAAATGGAAGTGGCTTCATTGATTAATGTTGTTGTAAATCAAAGATTGAGATCTGTGCAGTCATTTGTTTTATGCATAGCATAAATGATATGAAATGACTATTTAACTATTCAGAGGATCAAGGCAGTGTATAAATGTTATCAACCTTTAAAAATTAAATGAAATATTAGCTTAATAAATGTAACTATAAATAATCAGAAACTCAAAGTGAAGTTGGGCTGGACATATTGCTAGAAGAGATGATAATAGAAGGACAATTGAAACTTTAAACAAGATTCCAAAAAATGTTAAAGTATTCAGAAAGTGTCAACGGTGGATATATGTAATAAGAAAGTGTGCAGTGGTGATGCAGAAAAGAGCGGCTTGAGAACAAGGAAAATGAATTGAACTTGGAGTTTAGCTTCTAAGTTTTGTTTTTATGTAAGCAATCTACTTATATGTATGACTATAAAAATATTGCAATTCTGCAATAAATATTCAAAAATTTTCAACTTTTAAAGCATAATTCATTAGATATAACAAAAATAAATAAATATCCATTCAGATTTTTAAAAAGAATCAGGAATAATGAAGATTTAGTTGATTTTGTAAACTAAAA
This sequence comes from Epiperipatus broadwayi, assembly GCA_028023455.1. Lineage (NCBI taxonomy): Eukaryota > Metazoa > Onychophora > Udeonychophora > Euonychophora > Peripatidae > Epiperipatus > Epiperipatus broadwayi. Next base: position 7,969,502 of record JAQFVV010000031.1, on the reverse strand, counting down.
ATAATCTTTTAGAAATGGTGATGTGTAATCTTTTTGTCTTGATTATAATCTCACTTTTAATATTTTTAGAAAAAAAATGTGATCATTTAAAATTTATTTCAATAGTAAACAAACATATCTATCAAATGAAGTCAAATTTATTATTTTCTGATAAGTAATAAATATTTAATAATATATTTTACATTGATGTGGGAGATAATAAAAATGTCAGAAAATGCTGAAATCTGAGAGTCCTAGGCTGCACTACAGAAGATTAACAAATTCTTACACAAAGATATGGCTCCAAAATATATATCCATAAGGAAAATAAAACCACAAAGCATTACATCTGTGTTGGCATTAACACATGATGCGCCTACCCTTCAAGGGCTATACAATATGTTAGGAAAAACTTGCTACACATATAAATATGGGTATGCACCAATCATGAACAACTATGACCTAGAATATATCTCTTATGGAGTATATTGATAATGGATCTGGGGATACACCCTTGATCTCCTAATACATTATTAAAATACATAATACTTTAATCATGAGGGAGCTACACTCAACCTCAACCCTTAAGGCAGTGATAACTTAGTATACTTTAAACAAAGATGACCATTCACAAATATCACTTAATCTCAAGAGAACAAGGTTTGAACTCTCACTAAATACTATATTGATGTATAAAACTGATAATGCAGGAATGGTCAAATACTACTAGAATAATAAAAAACTTTTAAGCCTTAAATAATTACAAAATGTGCATCACTTTTCAACATATAACAATCACGCAGGGCATAACAATATAAAAATCTTAAGATCACATAAGTAATAAAATAAAGCATTACTAATATCAATATTTATTGGTAAGCATAAAAAATGAATTTTGTATTTGAGTGAAGCTCTCATCAAAACATTTCAAACGTTCACACAGACAAGTTATTCATTTTACAGTAGCATCAAAATTAAATATTAATAATATATAAAGAAGACATATTTTACCCTACTATAACCTAAATTTAATACCAGGTATATTCAGTAATATATTTTAAATAATAAATATTAAAATAAAATAGGCTTCCAATACACATAATAAATCAATAAACAATAAAATAAAAGTAAAAATTATGCTTAAAATTCTTTAGCACAGTCCATTACTTAGGATCTTTCCATTCACTGTGACAATTTAGCATGATCATCAGCATCCTTATGATCATTTAAAGTTAATCTGCACATATTATAGATGCACACACATGACAGTATTTAAACACAAAACCACACAAATGGCCATAATTTCTTGATTCAAGATTATCCAAAATTTCACACTTATTTAATAACATTTTTTAATTTAGTAAGTTCATATTTTTATGAAGAAGCTACAATATTCCTTAGGGTCCTCCATGGTTTATACATATTTTCTTTGTGAAGCATTCAATATTAAAAACAAAATCACTTAATCTAAAGTTGATTATAAAAATTACTCATAAGTTTAACAACACTCCATGTAACTCAGTCATTCCATGGTATTGTAAATTTAGCAAATTCACTTTAGATATATCCAGCTCTGCATTTATTACTACAATAAATTTTACAATTTAATTTACAACATTCACTTATTTAATTCTCCTTTCTCAATTAAATAATGGTTATTTGAGAATATTTTAATTTTTTTTTCATACAATAAACAGTTTTTCCTTCATGATAGAAAATGAAAATGGGAAAACTTGGTCTACACTCTGAAATAGTTTTAACAAAAGTACAAAATTATGGCTAATGTTCACATTTAAATTGTTTCCTTCACTTTCTTAAATAAAACCATTCAAATATTTTACATACATAATAGTTATAACAAAATAAATATTGAAGAAAGTTAATACCTATGATATTTTATGTTGGGAAGATTGGACAGTCCATTTCAGATGCACCATATATTGACCAATCTTACAGAAAATTGACATCCTTGGGATCTGATTCATGATTGATTTCAGAAATGAAACACATACTTGATTTAGATATTTATGTTGACATTCTTATAAAATTTAGTACAATATTACTTTTACCACCAGTTTTGACAAAATATTAGATCAGAAGCTGGAAACAAGCTGAAGAATATCAAGAACCACCAGAACAAAAAAATAGTAAAACAGAATACCAGAACAGCAAAACAGAATCCCTCTCAAAATTTGTGTGGCCCTTTTATAATCTCAATTGTCACTCATCTTCAAACCCATCGCCTTTACCATTCACCCTTGTATTAAATTTTGATTGGTTATTACTCCCAATTTTTATATTAATTATTCACACTACAAAATGATCATGTGGTTTGCTTGAGAATTTCCCGGTTTAAAATTGTATAAAAAAATCAGGATACAATTGAACAACCGTATAATTTAAAATAATGAGTTTAATTTCACTTAAAATTTATTACTGAATATTATCAGATATTTGTTCGAAATTAATATGACATTATAGTCCTTTCAATTTTCTTTCAAATGACACCTTACACGAGACAAGGGAATTTATAATTGTCCCAATAAATAAAATTTCTTTTATACTACCATGCACACTCACACACTAATAGCCTTTCTAGATAACTAGGGAGATTACACTAACACTGAACTTATTAAACAATATTACATTTTACAGATTTAATCATATAAATTGATTACTGAATTGTATATGATAATTAACAAGCTAAAATTTATGATAAAAAGTGATATTGATATCTTTTAACTATTTACATTATTCTACCAAATAAATATTACTCACCAGTCTTAACCCTTAGTTTTCCTCTACTTTTCAGGTGAAACCCATTTAAATTTACTGTGTGTTAGATTCTAAACTACCTTTTTATTTTTCAGTGATGAAAGTTTATTCATCAAAAAAGGGTACAAATATAGTTAAATAAGAGTTTACAAAGAATGGTAAAAATGAAATTCTGGAGCAACATAGTGAAGGGGGAAGGATACATATGAAAAGGGAAAGTGATGTGGACAGAGTTTGTATTAACCATTAAAGACAAATGAATGTTACAATTAGGAATTAATTGTAAGGTCTAGAAATCAAATATGAATAGTCTTTTAGGAGTACAATATTGGGAAAGTTGAGAAATAGAAAAACACTTGGATATAACATAACATATGGACTAAATCAATATACTATTCAGTTCTTCCAAATGGCCTTGAATATCTTCACAAGAGAGCAATCCCAAATACTTTGGAAAAATTATGGAAAACCTATGGAGAACAAGGAAAAAAAATCTAAGCTTCAAAATGACTCTGCTGAAAACCATTCTAATCCATCATGAAAATCACATGAACAGCAAAAGGCTAGCCCTATAAATAGCAACATTGAAAGTAATAAAGTTAAATAAGGTGGATTACTTGCAATTAGAATCATGAGGCCAAACTGCGACCTATTTTGCAATAATACATGGATAAAATCACTCATAACAATAACATTAGAGAATCACCATAAATAACATTATTTTTTTCTATCTTGTGAATGAGAAAAACCAATGTTGGTAACAATCACCACAGAACCCTGATTTAGACCCCTGGAAGTTCTCCCAACAACTGGACCCTCTCATTCATTCAACAAAATTAAGTGAAATGAAAATTTTCATTAAAAGGTAAAATTTCTGTAGAAATCGTTCGTAATTTCAGTTGCTGCCATATATTTACATAGCGTTTTTATAAATGTTGAAATTATGCTTACTTGTGATTACATTGTTGATATAGCTTGTATATGAAAAGAGAGCGAAAAACTCCTCTTTTTAATAGGGATAGTTTTAGAGAAATTTAATTCCCTGAACTAGAAAAAAAGGAATTAAACAGGGAGCCAGAAACAGTGTAACTGGAGTTCTTTGCTCCCTCTAGTGGACTAAACTACCTTTATATATTAAAACCAATCTACCATTATGATTTCTTTATACATAATATGTCTACCACAAGCTTTACAATCTCTCTGATTAGTCTAAACTATTGTTATTTGTGAATTCTTTAATTTACTAGATTTCTTTTGTGATAATCTTTTTTCTTTATAGAAAACTACATCTGACATGAATTCAGCTAGCATTGTCCAAAGATAAAGTTTACAATATATATTATTTTTTTATTGATGTAGTCAAGTCATTTGTATAAATTATCTGGAATAGATTTATAAAATGAAATGAAGCCAGATTTCTTCAGATAGAAAATGTGAGTCATTTGAACTGAAAACTGATATTAAACAATATTGTATACTTCCTACAATGCTTTCAATTTTCATGACAGTGGATTTTATAAATGGCTTAATTGAATAAGAATTTAAGTACATTAAAGTCTTAATCATTGATTTTTAAAGTATGAATCATTTAAAAGTGAAAATAAGAACATCTTGGATTCTGCTATGCTGTCAGAATGTAATTGTTTTGTTGCAACATATAATGGTTTTGGTTTATAAATTAATGTTCAAAAATCTCCAGTTCTTTGTCAAACACTAATAAAAGACCTCAGCAAATTTCAGCTTGGATGGTTATCAACTTGAGAATATAAACTAGTTTAAGTACTTTGGTAGTTTTATAAGTATAAAAATAAATTTATATGCTGTGACACAGCTCAAACTTCAATGGGTAGCTACTGTTCTTAATACATATAATAAAAATGCAGCTTGTAATTATTTTTTTTTAGAAAATCATGTGATTTCAAGAAATCTTAATAATTTCTAAGCTACTTAGAACGAAATTTATATGTTTTGCTCATATATAATAAATACTGGAAAACAGGAGATATTTTTTTTATAGGAATGCTATAATGATTTCAATGTGATTTTTTAAATTATAATGTCTGAGATTTATAATCCTTAGTTAGAGAGGCTAAACATGAAAATTGTATCATCCTTAATAATGCAAATTCGTTGTGAAATAACTATACTATTCCTCTATTCCATAGTATATAGAATTTGCATTATTTTAAAATTGCGAGGATTATTTGTATTTCTTAGATTTTTTTCCAATTTTCTTTACTTATGACTATTTTTAGCTGCAATAATATTATTCACTTTTTGTTGTTCATTACAATGGTAAAATATTTTAGACTCGAGAATATAACTGTCCATGGACCAAAATTCAATTCCTTCTCAATAACAGATCATTCGATTATTGCATTTTTATTGCAAATATATTTTATTATGATTAAAAAAAAGACTTTTATGCTCTTTTCGATGTGCCGTTTTATAATTATTATTTATTTATTTGATATTATTAGAGTTCTAAAGTAAATGGATCAATTCATCTTGCTATTTTATATGCTTGGAGATAGAATATAATATAATAATCTGCTAATGGATCGAAAGCTAAAATAACATATACAATGTATATACTGCTTATTAATTTTGTTAAAATAGTATTTTAGAAAGCTTTTATTTTTAAAATAAATAATATCTCTTTGATATATTTCTCTTTTTTATTTAGCTTTTTTTTTTTTTTTTTTTGCATTGTATATAGAAGCGGCACTAAATTTACTTAATTGAATTGTTTATTTTATCTTCGACTAAAAGCTTAACTTCACACTTGAAGAACTCTTTACTTTATAAATAGCGCATTAGAAATTGAAAATTAATAATAATTCAAAGGAGAAAGGCAAAAAAAAAAAAAAAAGAGTCATTAATTATTCTTTATGCTGCGCGCATTAGTCACATGACTGATTAATACATCTATAATGCCTTAAAAATAAAAAATAAAACGTTTTTTTTCTTTTTTTTTTGTTTAAATAAAAATAAAAATAGTATATTTGATAATATTCAACAAATTTATGATAATGAAAAAAATATAAAGAAAATGTTTGATCAAATAATGTTATTCAATATCAAAAATAAATTTATAAAAATCCAATTGCATTTTTAAGACTTGATATATATATATGAGAGTTCGTGTGTTAATGCATTTCAATTTTTTTTCAATAAGAAACAATTGCATGTGAAAAATCGAATTCTCTCAAACTAGATATAATAATGAATTTCCTAAAATAAATCACAATAACATCAGTTTTTTTTTAAAAAAAAAAAATTAAATGAACTATAATATAAATATGTTTTTGCAGAACTTTCCACCTCTTTCTTTTTATTTGGAATGATTCTATATTTCTAAAAGTTATATTTAAACAGTTCAAACATAGTTTTCCAGGCAATTATATATATATGAACTAACTAAAGGAAAAATAAAAACACAATAAAAACACAGCTAGTCTTGCGTTGTTAGCCGAGAGGTATCGCAGCCGCCATGCAAGCAAGTAGTTGGTTGCAGATGGTTGTGGGTTCGCGTCCCGGCCGATGCTATGACATATGAAAAAAAAAAAACAAACACAAAATTACTTTTCTATAAAACTGCTTTAATATTTCAACCAGCAGACTGGTTTTCATCAGAAAGCAAACTTAAATGAGCATATATTATGTAAGAAATTAAATAAAACATTAAATGGTGTGTAAAGCTAACATAACATAACATACAAACTAATATAACCAAGAAAATGTAATTAACAAAAAAATAAATTTATATAAGCATTTTTAAATTATTAATTTGAAATGTTTTCCTAAATTATATGTTTTGGTATTTTTATTTTAAAATCAGACTAACTTAATGTTCTAAAATTATTTTATAAGAAATTACAAAAATAGAATGAGTAGAAATATACCTGCAAGACATTATTGAAACAGTTTTTTTAATATAAAATTTGGATTTCTTTATATATTTAGTGGAAGCAAGACTTAGATAGAAGCATATATTTAGACATCTTTTTTCTAACAAAGTCAATATTAATTATATAATCATTTGTTTTTAGAATATTTATTTTAAGAATAATATTAATATAGGTGGAAAATGAAAATGCAAAAGCATATATATTGTACTATTATTTATAATTTAGCCTATTTCATTCACACATTAATTTGAAAAGTCTAATTAATAGTGTAATGACAATTTTTTTATATAATTAAAAGCTGTTTTTAATTGAGATAAATGAATTCAATATAATGCAAAAATATAAGGATTGATTTTGTACTTTTATAAACCTATTTATCAACTTATTCTAAAATTCTCACATATGAATTATTTATATTTTATCCACTTTTTTAAATATAAAATTTACAAAAATTTTATCAAAAGAAGGCTTATAAAATATATAACTTGTATTGCCATTTTAACATACATTTGTAAAAAACGAATGGTATTGATACATATGACAATCCATCCCACTTGATGGCATTGTTCCTCCAATATAATGTTACCAGGTCATTACATTTTCTGTAATATTTTAAGAAATAAACAATACACAGACCATTCTTTAAAATTATATTATTTTCTTATTTTTGAAACTAATTAATTTTTTTGTAATAAATGTTCCTTTATTTTAGCTTTTTTAAAAAATAAGCAAATATATATATATATATATATATATATTGCTTATTTTTTAAAAAATATATATTAGCAAGTTTTTTAACTTGCATTTTTGTTTATCATATATATATATATATATATATGTAAAAAATGTTCCTTTAGGTTAAGTTTTTTTTTGTGAAAATAATTTAATATATTTGAAAAATGTCCATATGTTATCTTTTTTTTCAGTAACATTGATTTTATTACTTCAAACATAGTTTATTTTTGATAGATAAACAATACCTCAATAACCAATTTATTTTTGTTTAGTAATAAATGTTTCTTTATTTTAACTTTTCTTTTTGGGAACCATAATTTAATATATTTGAAAAATGTTAGTTTGTTACATTTTTTACGAATAACGTTTATTTTATTACTGCAAAAAAAATTTGATTTTTAGCTAGCCATCCAATCATATTACCATTATGAACAGAACAACTTTGATGACAATTTCCATCTCATAGATCCTATATTTATCTAGAACCACATTCCCACCACCACCACCACACTCTTGTCTTCTCTGTTGGTAAAAGTCATTTCTCTTGCAGGAAGGCCACAGCAGATGCTTCTGTATTAGGCAATAGAGATAGGTTGAATGAATAATTTTTTTACAAGTAGCCATTTTTTGACCAATGCAAGCTCTCATAAGATATGAGACTTTACATTCAGATATGCTAAATGACCATATATCCTAATTTTAACATGTTTACAGGGGGGTAACATTGGATACAGTGTGACAATTTGGAGGACCTTATAGTAATTCATTTAGGTTTAAAAATAATTACTTCTGACTGCATATTTGTTCACTTTTCATTATTAAAAGTATTCACACCCTATCATGATAAGTTGATGATATATTAAGTGTCAGCATTCATACAGATGATAAACAATGTTTATAAGAGCTAACTAATACAGTAGGCTAAGTGTGAATTGTGAGAGTAATTGATGCAAAATACACTGCAGGCCACCATTATCTAAAAGTCTCAATTGCTATCACTTAATTATTGATAGCTATTGAGAAGTTGTGTCTGATAAATGGTATTTTCAATTACGTTTGTCTAGCAACAATGCCATCAAGCAGGATGGATTGTCATATATATCAGTACAAAAAGAATATAAATATAAATTTAAAAAATAATGTACTGCATACAATTTTTTCCTATATTTTATTAAATATAATTTTAATATTCATTAAGGTTGTAGCTTCAATCACATGCATATAAAATGCGATATTAGGGACCTCTACAGGTCTTAAAACCACAAGCTTACTCTTGGAAGAAAAGAGGGGACCTTCTTTACTTCAACCTACTTTCTATTTAAATAGGTGAAGTGGAGGCAGTTCGATCTGAGAGTGTGAAGCTATTCAATATTTTACTAATTAAGTCCACATTTCTTATTACACATTAATACTCATGAAATCTTTCGATTTACAGTGAGTCAATGGAAAGATTTTTATAGTGAGAAATCTATTATTATTCACCTATTTAAATAGAAAGTAGGTTGAAGTAAAAAAAGTTCCCCTCTTTTCTTCCAAGAGTAAGCTTGTGGTTTTAAGACCTGTAGAGGTTCCTACTATCATATTTTATATGTATGTGAATGAGGCTACAGCCTTAATGGATATTATTTACATAATGAATGTGCATTTAAATAAATTTATAATTAAATATAATTTTGCAAATTATGATTTTAAGATCCAGATAAAACATGACTGGTAATATAACAATTGAAGTTGAGTATTTTTTTAATTTATAAAAACAAGATTATAACTGTAATTATTTTATTTTATATTTATTAAAATCAGTTGAACATACTTTCTTAAATAATACATTTTCTTATTATCTTTTAAATATAAACATATTGAAACAAAGTTTTATAATTGTGTATTCCTTATAATAAATACCTTCTTTTGTTATATTAGAAATTTTGATTTTTGTCAGAATCAATAATAAAACAAAATATATATTTCTCTCTGAGAGAACTTTTTTATTTAATTCTAAATATTTATTTTTAATTTATCACAAATCTTATTTCCTACTTAACTAATATTTAAATCATTTTAGGCTTTAGTTTAAATGTCATATACTATCTGTGCAAAATATTACAAAATTATTCATTTAGGTTTTTTCAATGTGTATGTATGTATTTGTGTGTGTCTGCAGTATAACTATTATCCACTCTCATATGGTATTTAAAGTGTAAATAAACTAGAGAGTATTGTGCTAAAAGAATATTGAGTTTCCAACATAGGCAGGAAGATTAAATGTTTTACACTTTCAGATCACTTGGAAAATAAAGGATGTTTATAAAATATATATGAACAACAATTATCACCATATATTTACATTTTATGATTATTCATATTACATTAATGTGTGATCAGCTAATCACAGTTATCTAATCAGAATATGAATAATAATCTATTTTAGATGACAGTTTTAGATTCTTTTAATTGTGATAGCAAACAGAATGATTCCTCAGTTATACATAATATAATTTATTTTAAATTAAAGATTATTTGTGGATATTGTCTATTGATTATGTCAATATATTTTTTTAATTTATTTTCTATTTTTTTTTATAATGTAAATTTAAGTTTTATAACTTTGAGTATTCCTTTTATAATAATATTTTTAAATTTTCAAAAGATAATATTACTTCTACTCTCTAATTATCACAAATTTGCAAATTGAAATATATATATATATATATATATATATATATCAATAGTCTATATATATATATATATATATATATATATATATATATATATATATATATAACATGATAAAAAATCTATAATGCCGGGGAGATGATAAATCTAATCTGAATAAAACTTATCCTGATCATTGGTCACCATTTTATAATGGTCTATTGATTATAATATGAGATGATAACATAAAATTTTTTACTATGTCTCAGAATTGTATCATCATCCACAATAATATGGATCTAGCCTAAATGTGGAATGTTGTTTTATAAAAGCCCTAAAGTTGATTTGTTCACATTATAATTATTACCATATGTATATGATCACCACCAGCTAGCATTGGGTAGCTACTTTGTTATAAAAATAATGGATTTTCTATCTCACTACCTCTCTACATTTGTTCAGGTAAGATTTGTCATAAAGAAACATATTTATGATCTATATTATTTATCACAGAGCAAAACATGCATTAAGAAATAGCAACTCTGTTAAAACCTGTGTATAATTATCTAGCTCAGTTAATTATCACAATAGACAATACCACTATTTCCATAAATAATTATTTAAATTGTCAATGACACTACTATAAAATACTACAATCTCTATTAAAATCTAATTTATTCAGATTCATTTTAAAACAAAATAAAGCAAATGAGATCATTGCCTCAGACATCAAATAAGCAGCAAAAGCATATATTATTGCCAAAATAGTGATGCAAGCTTAAGATATCTAATTGTTACTTGAATAAAACTAAATTTGAATCAACAAGCAATGAAATTCCAACATACTTTACTAATTTAATATTATTTATAAGTAAATAAGCAAATATTTTATCTAACGCTGTGATTGCAATTATATTTCATTCCAATATCAGCCTTTCAAGCTAATTGAGCACACGCCTTTTGAGAGTGTTAAATAAATGAATACTCTCCTTTTCAATCCAAGATATAGTATTTATGCAGGAATAAAAAGAATTCCTCTTATTCCTATGACTCAAATTCTTTTATATGAGCAAATCTGAAGAACTGTTGAAGAGAGCATGAGTAGATACTCACTTTAAATTACTATTTGCAATGTTTTTTGACTGAATGACGTCGGTGTAATTACTTAGAATTTACTAAACGTCATTCTTACTGAAACTTAATTATGAGTAAATAAACAAATATTTTATCTAGCACCATGAAATATAATTGCAAGCATGGTGCTATATAAAATATTTGCTTATTTACTCATAATTAAGTTTCAGTAAGAATGACGTTTAGTAAATTCTAAGTAATTACACCGACGTCATTCAGTCAAAAAACATCATAAATAGTAATTTAAAGTGAGTATCTACTCATGCTCTCTTCAACAGTTCTTCCGATTTGCTCATATAAAAGAATTTGAGTCATAGGAATAAGAGGGATTCTTTTTATTCCTGCATAAATACTATATCTTGGATTGAAGAGGAGAGTATTCATTTATTTAACACTCTCAAAAAAGGTGCATGCTCAATTAGCTTGAAAGGCTGATATTGGAATGAAATATTATTTATAGTAATGTAAATGTAATTTAATATTTAATTATATTCTATTTAAATCAACTAGTTTCTAAATATTTATAATTACATTTTAAGAAAGTTTTCTAAACTATACAATATTTATAATGTTTAAATGAAATAAACCTTTGTTCCATTTTATATCTATTTTAATAAAACTTTAAATATAATATAAATATTTCATTCATACCTCACATTAGATCAACATGCACTTATTGTTTCAATTATATTCTAAAATAAAATACTCCACAAGAATTTGTTATCAATAAATCTATTAGATAATTTCACCTTTTTATAGTACCCAATCCTATTATATAAAATATACCATTGGTATATATTGGATGCTTACTGACTTATAATCATTGATATTATTATTCATCTACTTAAATCTCCAATCAATCAATTATAAAAATGGAATTCATAACAATTATACTATATATGATGATAACTGTCAGTTATCCAAGCCAAAAATAATATTCAGTTCTCTACTAGTTAATAAAATTTAAGATCTCCACTTCAGAGAAATTTAAAAAGGTAATTAAGACAGATAATTTTGACTAATGATAAAATAAAAATTTATGAAGATTTTTGTAACTGGACAAGATAAGCAAATAAATACTCAACTCTGAACTAGTGAAATTATTTCTACTAGTAATATTGACTTAGATAAGTAAACAAATATTTAAATGGAATACCAAATAACAAAATGTATACCTAATCAGATTTAGTAATGATATATATATATATATATATATATATATATATATATATATATATATATGAAAGAAAGTTACTGTTAACACTAACTGAAATAATTATACAAACATATAAACCATTATACAAATACAAATATCCAGTAATGCCCTGAATTACTGGATTTTTGTAATTGTATATATATATATATATATATATATATATATATATATATATATATATATATATATATAATGCTATTTTACTTACCAAGATGAGTTTGATTTTAAATCAACTTCAAGTAACAAATTGTCTTGAACATTCAAAAAAAATAATTAGACAGATTCACTGGATTTTAAATCAAGTGTAAAGTTATTGGTCTATAACAAAAATTTATAACAGTAATAATAGAAAATATAATAGAACAAACAATTGAGGTTTGCAATAGGCTAAAATCAATAAAATAATGATAATAAAATCTCTGTGTATGGTACTCCAAAAAAATGTTGCATGACAATAAGTCTATATGAAACAGAAGGAGAGATTGGAAATATCATATGCAATGATAAAAAAATATGATCAAATAAAAATTGATCTCTATTTATTCATTAATGTAATCTCTAAACAATTAAACAAGCATAAAGAAAAATCTGTTATATTTGAACCATTTTCTATCTGCGTCTCCAAGTTAAATCTTGAACGTACAAAAAAAAAAATATTTAAAACATCAGGTTGTATTAACTGATATCATAAGAGCTTAAATAATAAGAAAAATGAATTTCTCCAACCTTTTTATTGTGTAAATTCTATCATACACATTTACATACACACACACACACATATATATATATGAAAAAAAAAAGTTTAATCACGTAACCTGCTATCGCTTGTATTTATGATCAATAGATGGTGTTTTACCAAAACCACCAAACAAAGCATATATTTGTTTACATAAATGAGAAAAGAGTCAGAATTCACTATCTCTTTCATTTGCCCACTCTCAGATGGTGATTTCAAGCTAATTTGCTATCATCATTGAAGGATAGAGCTAGAAAGTAGATCTAAACACTGACTCCAAGTGTTTATGCAAAAAGTTTATATCAGTTTGCAAGCATGAATTTTTCAGACTGGTAAAGTCTCAAACCCAGCCTAACAAGCCAGATAAGACCCATGTAGCTCTCTGGCTTGTTAGTCTGGGTTTGAAGACTTTATCAGTCTAAAAATTTATGCTTGCAAACTGATAGAAACTTTTTGCATAAACACTTGGAGTCAGGGTTTAGATCTAGTTTCTAGCTCTATCCTTCACTGATGATAGCAAATTAGCTTGAAATCAGCTGATCTGAGGGTGGCAAATGAAAGAGATAGTGAAATCTGGCTCTTTTGTCATTTATATATATATATATCTTGCATTTGGTGGTCGAGAAGTCAGCACGACTGCCTTGCAGTTGCCCGGGTTGCGGGTTTGCATCTCGGCCGATGCTATGACACTTAAATATATATATATATTGTGAGCATTCATATTAATCATCAAAGTATTTAAAAAAAATAAAAAAGTTTGTTGATCTTGTTTGGATTTTCCTTTTTACTAAATAAATGGATAATGGGAGATCTTGAAAATATAGGTTTAAATTAATAACCATCGTAACCTAAAGCTTTTTAAATAATATTGTTTACTGCAAATTCTAATTTCAAAATACTAAATTTAATATAATCAAACTCAAGAAAAAAATTTAGACAAATAAATAAATTTAGGAAATCGTTCAGTCTGCCATAAAAAGTTTACTTGAATAGGATCAGTTATATTTTTTTACATATTTTAATTTCTGCTACTGCAGTAACCATAGTAACGTTATTACATAATTTAATTTTTTTTTTATGTGTCAGATATTTTTGTTTGTAAATTAATTTTAAAAAAATGTTATTATTAAAAAACATATGTAAATTATTTATATTTATCAAATGTATCAAGGTTGTAATATCAATTCTTTATTTTGGTTTAAAAATAATAAAGAAAAAATTCATATCAAACTTAGATTTCATTTCAATGTATCCTATTCTGTCCAAACTTACTTGGCACTTGCAGAAAAGCAGGAATTTTGCTGAAGCATATCATTTCTCATTGAGTTTTATTTGAGTGAATTTCAACAGTTCTTATGACAGCCATAATGTCAGAAAGATTATAATATAAATAGCCAGAAAAGATTGTAATAGGACTTCTCATCTTTTTGTCATTGCCAAGAACAGACATGTTTCTGTGTTCTTTTAAATAAAAATTCTTCAAAAATTTATTTTGAAACTGTTAAACTATAAAATATGGAAGAATAAAAACTTACCTTTCTGCCCATTCATTTGAGGGTCAGCTTGCTGAAAAAAGTTCCAAAGAAGATGGCAACAAAATGTGAAAGAAAAAAAAACCCATAAAAGAAATAAATGCATTGTATGAAATTGGCTATTTTTTAAAAAAAAAAGATTCCAGGTAAAAATATCGATATAACTACCATTGTCTTCGAGGTATGCTATATTTTAAGCGAAGAAAATATTCAGGATCAACTGGATAAATTTATATTTATAAGAAATTTAAACTCTACTCTCCTAATTCAAAGAAGAGGAAGAAAAAGACATATTAAATGCTTTGCTTGATTTCACAAGATTATTCTATTTGAATATTATCGCTCATGAAAGAAAAGGAAAAGTTAAAGCTGACAAAATATGTATATTTGTTTTATCTGTTGTTTTGAAAGCTGGATCTACATACCTGAAAGAAAACATTGAAAGTTCAACTTATCTATTCTCTACTCAAGTAAATAAACACATCTCTACATGTTAGGACAAAAAATAAGGAAACTACAATAGATAAATGAACATACTTTTACTGAGGGTATGATTTTTTTATGCATATGTGTGCATATTTTTATATATTTTTAAAAAGAATAATTTATATTTTATTTTATATCATAAATAGCATGTATTTAGGTATAATAGAATTTATGCAATGAAGTGCTCAGAGAGATTCGTTTACTGACTAGTTAATCTCTTGTCTGAATATATACATTAATGTGACTCGATGTATTTAAATATCCAATTTGGTTTTTGTATGTGTAAAATTTAGTTTGAAATATTGGACAGAAAAGAGGTTTAAATATATCATTTTATTTTGTTTGTTCAATTATTATGTTAATGAACAAATAGAGTTCCATTTTATTCAGTTGCATTTATTTGGTATCTGTTATTTAAAAATGTTTCATTGAAATATTCAAATCTCTTTTTCCATTCATTTTTTAATACGAGTCATTATTGTTTCGCAACACATTTTAGAGTTCCACACATGAATTTTATCACTTTTATTAATTTCAATCAATTACAAATATCGATAATCATCTGTTATATTTTATTAATGTTACCAATTTTTTTATAATCCAATAAATTGAGTTGATTTAAATGCTACAAATCTGTTTAATTCTTTCTTTGAAATGCATATAAAGATTTTGTTATTTAAAATTTGGTCTAAGATTCAAACTCAACTTGATAAGTGAACTAGAATATAAAATATGGTATGTTTTGTACATAATCACTTTTTTATCTTATTTACAGATAAATTTTATATTTATTTCTGCATTCAAATATTATACATTATATTTTTTTGTTGTTGTTAATATTACAAGTAAGTCAATGTCATTAGATTAGAGTTGATTATTTCTTTGTTTATCTAGTCCCATCATAAAAATCTGAATAGATCTTATTTTGCAATTGGTTTAGAATGACTTATCTTAAATACTTTTTAAATCTCTCTAAAGTGAAGATAGAAATTTCATTGACTAGTTTAATTGAATATTATCTTTCATTTGAATAACTGTCAATTATAGTTATATAGTTTAATTATACCAAAATCAATTTCATATTTGATTGATTGAACATTATAATAAATAATATTAATAATTATAAGTTAATAAACATCAAATGGAAACTTAATATATCTTTTATATAATGTGATTGGGCACAGTAGAGTTAGAAATTATCTAATAGATTTTTGGTAATAAATTCTCATGGAGTATTCCATTTTAAATATTGGAAGATACGAATAAAATGTTTATACATTATGTTTAGCGTTTTATTAAACTAGACATAGATTAATTTGTTTAAACATTTAAAGGAGTGTATAAGTTTTCAAAATGTTTTCCAAAAGTATATAAAACTAATCTATTTCGATAAAACACAGTCTAATTAAATACTAAAGTAGATTTGAATTATTATAATAACAATAGATTAATAAAGCGTGTTGGAATCTAATTTAGTTATTGATTCGAATTGACTTTCATTAAATTACTAATCAAATAGTTAGCTTAATCATATGTTATTGTTTAGGGCAATGATATATGATTTCACTGCTTATTGCAGTTTATTTTGTAATTGTGATAGATTTGTTGATATCTGGAGCAGATAATCTCATTGTTATTTCGTTTTACATATAGCTTCAACAAATTAGGCTTTAGTAGATATTATTAGTGTTTTATGATAGTTAATTACATAATTGTGACACGATTGTGCTAGATTAAATTAGATATTTTAGATTTTATTCAGATCAGATCAGATGGATCGTCCCCCCCCCCCCAGCACATGCAAAATTTACCTGTTACAATATATATATATATATAATTTACCCATATTTAAATATATATATATATATATATATAATTTACCCATATTTAAATATAATATGTAAACTCTTTTCTTTTAACAAAAAAAAATATACATGTATAGAAATCATACTATCTAAGTAAAAGTGTGTCCATTTTCACTCACTATCCATGGATCCATCATAGCTTCTGGTTCTCTATTTCCAATCCTAAGGCATCGAGACGATTTTCCTTTAATTAGAGAAGAAAAACATGAGTGGTAACTAACACAGATTTGAATCCAATTATTTTCACATTTAAATTCTGATGTTTTCTTTTAAACATATAAATGTAACCAAGAATTTAAAATAATAGGTACTAATCTGCTGCAAACTCACATATCACTAGCATTATTTTCCTTTTCCATTAATAATAATGCACAAAGAGAATTCCTTTAATGACACAATCCAGTTATAATCAAATGAAGAATAATGAATGCTAACTTTTTCTTTCCAGATTAATAAAGTGAAATTTAAATTGCCTAATCTCATACATATGTTGAGTTAATCAAGCTTGTAAAATTCCTTGATCTGAAATATGACATCCATAAATGTATAATGAGTCTGTGTCCATTATAATAAATAGGTGCAATTCTACATTTTTAGCTGATCTGCAATATACTATATTTTGACAGGTTTTTTTTCTTTCACATTCATGAATTTTGCTTAGAAATTTTATAAGCAAGCTGCCCATTGAATGGGCAGATAGTTTAAATCTTATTCTTCCCTAGTTTTATAAATTAATCACTTAAATAATAAAATTTAATAAATTTTCAAAAACAGATCAAAACGCAACTGTTCTGGCAATGATAAAATTATAAGAATTCAAATTACAATGTCTCTCTTCTATTTGTAAGATACTCTTGATATAAATGGCATTGTTGTAAAATACACAAATGTTGTTTTTTTTCCATTAAATTGGTATTAACTTTCCAAAATATTCAAATTTAGCTCCGAAAAAACCCAAAGAGACAATGTGTAATATTTTATTTATTTATTTATTTTGCCCATATATTCATATATTTGTTGTTATGTTTAGTAGATAGTTAACATTCATAGTAAATTTTTAAAAATGATGATTTTGACCCCATAAGAAACTATTGATGTTTTAAAAAAAATATTAATGTATAATAAAAGTGAGAAAGCATGAACACTTATATATGTATTTGTCATGTGAAAAAAAAATTTTGAAAGCAAAATTATTTGCTTATTGTTAGATTTGTAAATTTCATTGAATAGTCTTTTCTGTGCCTTAACAAGTAGCTACAATCTGTTTTGATCATAAATCTTGGATGAGTGTTGTTGGATGCTTGACTTTTGAATTTAATGTTGTTCGTGGATTTTATTCCTGGTTGGTTAAACTTATCATTTTGCATCAATACTATGATTACCCTGTGTGTATGTGTGAAGCTGTAAATATGGTTTATTGCTGAGGTAGAGTTATCATACCACCTCAATGGGATAGATAGAGAATAGCTATCTCATCCTTTAATTATTATGTTTGCAGTTATTGGGATATTGAGGACTTGATCCCAGCTCTATTTGTACTTATTATTTAAGTAAGAAATTATTTACATAGTTGTGGCAAAATGTTTTGCATGTCTATTAAAAGTAAATGTGCAGAGACTAATTCCTCACATAATGCTTAGCCTCAGGAAGAACGCAGTTCCCTAGTTTATGTGAACATTTGAAGATTATGAATAATTTGTTTAATTTCCCTTACAAAGGCACCAGTGCATGCATTGTGAATTGCTACATAGTGATATAGAATTTATGGATGGTCTTTTAAAGTAGTATAAAAGTTGCTATGATAGGATTAGGGTTATAATAAGATGTATGTGTTGATGTGGGAGATGACAGAGAGGTGCTTTAATTTATATGCTGCCCGATCTGTGGTCAAGGTTTATGGAAGGTAAATATAAACATTGTCAAGCTGTGGCAATCTACTAGCCTATCCAGATGAATACTGTCACTAGACAGGTAACAGAATGATCATCATTACTGGGGAATAGCTCTGAATATTTAGTATGCATGGAAATAAATCTAATGTTTTATATTTCAAACAATTACTTACAATTAATGAATAGTCAGAAAATTTGGATATAATATTGTCATCACATAGAAAATAAATATCTTATTGATTTTTGGAGTAGTTAAATTTATCATTGTTGTAGTGAAGTGGGCCAAGAAATTGAATAGGCTGTTGGGTAAAGGTTATGCAATGATATATTTATATTTAAAAGTGGAATTCTAATTCCGTGCTTAAGCACATTAACATTTAAGTTGAACTATGGGTCAAACAATGATTAAGTTTTAATTTTGAAATTTAAATAATATGAAAGTATTTGTTATTATTATTATTATTATTATTATTATTATTATTATTATTATTATTATTATTATCATCATCATCATCATCATTATCATCATTATTATTATTATTATTATTATTATTATTATTATTATTATTATTATTATTATTATTATTATTTATAGTGCTTAAAATAGTATACTTTATTAGAATAATTTTGTGCTAATCTGGAAACGAAGTTAATGTGAATTTCATTAGGAAAGAAATTACATTTTTATTTTTACAATGGATATAATATTTGAGATTGTTGTGATACAACATATGTATGTTTCTTTTACTATTTAAGTATAATAAATGCTTGTTACTGTTATAAATTTACATATGTGTCTTGTGTTTTGGTATTTTGAATATCTAGAACTTTACATCGCCTTATAAATGGTATATTCTATATACTTCCATAACCAATTTTATAAACGTGGTATAAATACAATGTGTTAATACCAGATCGCATTTAAATTTATGAATTGTCTTATATTCGTTGATTTTCATAATTTACTCCCATCATTCCTTCCATAATTCCTTTCCATAATTCACCTTTATAAAATATCAACCAAGAAAGGTTTTTGTAAAGGGAACGATCATTTCCTGTGGATCAAGAAGATACCCGATTCATAAAATATCATAGATTTAAAAAGTACTAGTTAATTTTGCCAAACACATGATAGAAAATAAAGTAAGAGAAAATAGTAAATTCAAATATGTTAAACTTAATTATTTAGTTCGTTGCAATAGAATGAATATTAAGAGTAGATATAAAATCTCTTTTTTGTTTTTGGTATTTAATATGATTGTCACTGGTAAAGTCACACCAAATTTTATTTCAGCAAGTTATGGGATCATATCAATTGGATCGTAATGAGTTAGTAATAATTAATAAATGCATCTCACAAGCAGATCAAGATCTTGAGACATTTGAGTACTTCCATTACTAAATTTAAGATAGCTAGTTTGGCTGACAAATAGTGTAAATGTTAAATTGGGAAATACTATTAGGATAATAATAATTAATCTGGATTTAGTTGGAATAAAAGTACATTCCATTCTGGTAGGCCCATGGGTGTGTTTAAGGAAATAAGATTGAGAGTTGTCAGTTAAGAAGATATAAAGGAGAACATAACATAGACATTTAATGTTATATAATTATGACTATTAAAAGTAATAGATGCTGAGAACGAAATAATAGTAGCTGAGTTAAATGGGAAGGATTTATAACATTTCTTTTATTTTACTTTAAATTAAATAATAATCTAATAGTATATATTATAAACATAAGCTATCAGTTATCTGCAGCAATTACTGATTTATTTCTAGTCATTTATATATTAGAAATATACATAACATTCTTGTGATTATCATTAGAGATCATATATCTATATAAAGTTGTGGAAGAAAGCTGTCTATATTATTTTTTAGTAGTAATAAGTTATCATGAGAGTATTTACATAATTGTTATTAAGTTCAAAATTAAGACCATAATAAATTAAATTGGATGTATGGACATTATATTTTTTTAGAGACATTTTAATTGCTTTCTTCATTGTATTCTATAGTAATAAGCATGAATAGTAATCTTTGGTGGGCATTACAATTTTATAGTTATAATTTGGTGCCCGGGTATACATAATCTTATTGTTACTATTATTAGGTAAACACACCATTTTCAATCAACTTGCCTAAAGTTGATGATAAAGAGGTAGAAAGAGGGATTTGGCACCGCAACTAATAAGAAATTAGACAACCCAGTAACGCTATATTTATATATAGTAATAAATATTTGGACTGAAATTTAAATCTATAACACGAAATGATCATGCCATAAGGCTAAATCAAGGCCTACACAGTTATGATATAATAAAAGATTTTGTAAAGAAATTAATCCCTGCTTAATTCAAGATCCGCCCTACAGGTCTTGCATATTGATCAACATATTGACCCAATAGCTACGACGATAATATTAAATTGTAATTAAAAGTTTTAAAGAATAAACGATCGTATTGTATATATAGTATACATATATCTCTGTTAAAAATAAAACGAAGTTTTATTTTTTAAACTTTGAACATTAAATTTATTTAAAAAAATCTGAAAGCTGTTTAATCATCCTGTATTCAGTATACATATATGTTCCCATAAAAGGGAACAAAGTTTGTTTTTAATATTTTAACACTATCTTAAATTTTAAATTTGAAAGTTTTATGTAAACCATAAATAATAATAAAAAATCATACTCAGAGGGAAGAGATTGAAATATCTTGTTTTAATTAATTACTAAACTTTTATAGATTTAGTCTCCAATATATTTATTAAAATTGTCTCATTTGGTTCTTAAATAATAAGTGTAGCAAATTTAAGGAAGATTGATTATATATTACAACAGTTCATCTTCCCTACTATGTCTAATTAAGCATGCGTTAAAAATATTTCAATAAGCAATATAATATCTAAATAAACCTATTTTACAGAATGATTATGACTATTTAAAGCAAAGAAAGAGGCTTTGATCATTTAAAATTTATCATTATTATTATTTAACCAGACGTTTGAATGATATTAGCTAACTAGTGGAACCTGTTAGTCACTCCTTGATATTATACTTGGGGCTTTGTATTGGTGAAAACGGCATAGTACGCCAGCAACAAGATTGCTAAATGTAGGCTAGAGTTTTATGGAGACCTTCATACTTAGCTGCACCGGAACTGGGCAGAAAAATTGTGGCAATCTACCCCCTCATAGCTGATGTAATTTCAGCAATTTAAAATTTTACAAAAAAATCTTTCAGAGGGGTCCCGTCTAAACTCTACAAAAAGTGTACTCTTTGCTAAAGTCTAACTTCTTTTACCTCTATATCGATCTTACTCCAAACAAAGGCCCAGCTGTTTTCTAAATTAATCAAAGTCACAGTAAAACTCTTTTCTTAAACAATTAGAAATTCAGAATTTAAAAATTATACATACAAATTTGAAGTCCATATATATGTGTATATATATATGACTGCTTCAATATATCAATATGAATGCTTTATTAATAAATATCAACTATACATTGTATTTTAGCTATTAAACTTATTTTCTCAATGAGATAGACTTTAATAACATTTAAAAATTAAATTTATTATATAACTCTTACATTATTTTCTTTATGCACCCTTTGTAATCATGTCATTAAATTAATGATGTTAAATTTACCAGTTTATTATTATAATCAGTTCAGCAGTGGTCTCTTTTTAGAGGATTTTATACGAAGCCAATAATATTGAATTAATAGTAAAAATTCTTTGAACGTTTATAGAAAGCCAATATTATCCGAGAAGGCTGGTTTCATCATTATATATGTTGGGAGGTTCTTCTACTGATTATTTATGAAAGTAAAATAATGAATGTTATCAGATATTATAAAATGTTGGAATCATATATAACAAATATTATGTCAAACTTAGCATTTAATTCTTTCTTTAGGGTCATCTGCATTAAAAAACTCTAAACCAAGCTGATAGAAAATGGAAAACAATTTTCACCAGTCAGTAAGATTTCAAATAAAGAGAACTTATCAATAATGACTTTACCAAATTTGTATATAATGATAAGGGAATAGTGTAGCGTAATTTCTAGCTAATTTTATTATTAACATTATATGTAGACATTAGTATGTCAGTATGTGATATCATCAATTTTTGTGTGCAAAAAATGTCAGAGAATCTTCTTGATTTATAGATCATCTGCATAAGAAAAGAGAAAAAAAACTATTTATGAGTGGAAAGTCAATAAGTAGTTGGTTCTAATAGTTATTATGATTTATGCATAGTATCTAGACCTGTATGTTTATGTGATATCTAAAATTGCAGGGTTATATTTTATTGACATTTCTGCCTTTCTATGTACTACTTTGGTCACAAATAAATGATCTACATTATTTTTTTTTACAGGAATGGTCTCATGCTTATTTGACACATGTCAGAAAATAATAATAAGAAACATTAGAAATATATAAAGAAGTGATATGATTTTTTTCTTATTTATTCTGTGTGAAAGGACTCACAACAATCTATCATTACTGTCTTTAAAAAATATTATTTTGTATCCAAACATTTAACAGATTTATGTGTACACACATCTAATTTAGATAAATATATTAATAATTATTACTAAGATTTCTTAGATTAGAGATTATCAATCATTCCAATGCAAGATGTAAATTTTAAATCCATTCAAAGATTAATACATCTATATTTTTAATTATACACAACTTTGTAGTATTAATCTAGTTTCAACCCTTTTCTCTTAGATAATTTATCCACACTTTATTCACACATATAAGTAAAGATCTCTGGTAAACACACAAATATATTAAACTAAATGGAAACAACTATCCTAGGAACTACATGTTAAACACACATACATTAATAAGCCTAAAAAATAGAATGAATCACTATTCTACCTTTGCATTTATGGACATATTAAAGTTTTTTATATAACTTTTCATTAGATTATTATTTTTTAAGCTATTCATATTTAATAGTATTTATTATTAATTTTCAGGCTTATAAAGCATGGGAAAGAAAAAATAGTAAAGAAAAATTATTACCTGGTTTGCCAGTGCAAAATAATGATCAAGCATTTTTTATTGCTTTTGCTCAGGTATGTTTATGTTCACTTTACTGCTAATATTATGTTTTCTTTTATAATCAATACATAATTTATATATATATATATATATATATATATATATATATAAATTATATATTGAATATATATATATATATATATATATATATATTCAAAATTTTGACTTATTCATGAATATGATTTATTTTATAATGTCATTATTTTTGTCCATTATTCCAGATTATCTTCTCCAAGTGTTTTACTCTCTTAGTTCACTATTCAATCATTCTTTTATATTCTTTTACTTAAAATTACTATTTTTTTTACTCCACTTCTCTAACAATTTATAGTGTTTTCCAAAATGTTGCTCATTTTCTCTCTATCGCTAAATGATATCAAGTCAATTTTATTTCTTATGTATTTAAATTTTCTCTAAACTGATGTAATAGCTTTTTATTTACTCCTTTTACGATTTTTAATTTTTTTTAAATTTGTCTCTCTTATATATATATTAATATTAAAATCGGTCAATAATTAAACAATCCCAATAACAATAAGAATTAACAATCTCAACCTGTTGTCAAAGCAACTTCTATTTGTATATATATATATATATATATAAAATACATATTTTGCGGGTTCATCCGTGTTAAAAACTTTTAATATCAATTTACTGACGTTTCGACTGTCACACACATACAGAGTGGATGGGGATAAGTAATATAAATTGATATAAAAGTTCGGATGCCAAATATGTATTTTATATTTAACCTAAACTTCGTTTTAACATATATATATATATATATATATGCGTGTGTGTGTGTGTTAATTCTAATATTCTCATGGATAAATGAATTCATAGTAATATTTCTGGAAGATTCCATATAATAAAAATATAGTAGCTATTATAGATTCTGTTTAGAAATTAAAAAAAACCCTTAGTATTTCTTTTCTCTGAATATTTGATGATAGTAGGAGAATGGCTTGTCCCAGGAACTGTTAATGTGTAAGTTGAATTAATACAGATTGGTTTTATTTGTCTGTGAGGTGGTGATTGATGTTTGCTTAGTAATTTACTGGTTTATTTGTTCATTGATACTTCAGTCCATAGCATGGTTAATGCAGTATATTCAAGTGATGGTCATATAGGCTTCTATTTGATTAGATTAGTTTAGTGTTTATATTGTGGCAAATGGGTGTGCATGTGTGTTTGTGCCATTCTACAGCTTCATTTTTCATTCATGTATTTAATTATGATACGAATACTATATTTTACAGTGCAATACATAAATTTATTATGTTCATCTCTGATAATCAGTTTGAGTGCATTTTAAGTGATTAATGGGTTGATGAATTGGTGGATTGCTGGGTAGACCAAATACACCATATTTATTAAATATTTTTATTATTATTTAAGTGTGTAGAGTGCATTTTTTACTGATTTAATTTGATTAATATTATATAGAAGTCAAAGATTTTTTATTTTTAAAAAAAATTATTGAATATTTCCAGCTAATTATCATATTGTAAAGGCTGGGATTGACCTTTTTGAGGTTGACCTTTGGGAGAAGTGACCACTTGATTGGTGAAGGAGAAATTATTATTACTGTTTTTTCCCTCTCTTCATGCAAGTTGCAATCACTGTTTTCTGGAAGGTCAAGCCTGTTGATATTCAATTTAAATTTTAATGCACAAGTTCTTTAAGTATTATTTTTTTATATAAAATTAGTATCTAAAGGGCCTTTTTTTAATAAAGAAAGAATGAGAACATAGTCAACTCAAGCAAGATATATCACACTATCTTTCAATCAACTAACCTTTTGATTTAATATCATTGTTTAAAATGTATATGTGCATCTATCACCCAAATTTAATGTACATGACCTCAATCTTTTGTTTTAATAATAAAATAGAATTGTGTGAAATTTTCTATTTTATGGGAAAGTTTATGCAGAACTTTGTAGAAAAATATTTCATAGATTCTAGACTAAAAGTTTCTTCTAGCTGTATGAAGGTAAAACTCAAAGGAAAGAATGCATGTCTAATTTAGTATAGAATACTATAAATTATTATCAAATGAGAATTGCATCTAACCATTCAGATCTTATTAGATTAAGGAATGGGATGCATGGATTATGTAAAACTAATTGATAATTGACATCTACTAAATATGCATATAACTTAACTCGAGTGGAAGAGCATGAATACTATATGTGTATATTTTACTCATTGTTCTCCTCATTTATACTCAAAATATTAAAAAAAACATATTGACATTTAAATACTTATGTATACCATAAATAAAAATCATAAATTGATAAACTATTCACCTAATGGATGGCCTTTAACAAGTTATTGTGAACACCTGGATAAATATAATTATAGTTATTGTTAATTTGTGAAAAACTAATGTTCCTGCAGAAATTTGTAAAGTTTCTTGCTGAGTCATAAACTGTGAAATTACCAGTTAATTAAATGATAAAACACTATTAGACATTGGCTCAAAGTACATGTTAATTTGTCATTATTTTAAAGAAAAAAAAGAAAGAAAAGGAAATATTAAATACTTCATATGCTATATCATTGGCAATCTCAATTAGCTATTGCTAAGGACCTTCAAAATTGTTACTCAATTGGATCCAAAATGGGTATTGTCCATCCTGCAGAATTTTATCTATATGTCTACAAATATTTATTCAGTTTTATAATTATTGCCATTATGTTCACATATGCTTAAGAAACTTACTTATAAAGTATACAAATAAACTTCTGTTTTCTAGTTAAAGAAGAGTCAATCATTTCTTTATTGTCAGTGTAGGGTAGATAAGTAGATCAATTTATTTATCTTATATGTTGTTTCTTTGCTCCAAGATCATCTCAGACACATATAATATGAAAGTATTATACTGGGTGATTGATTGTATTTAGATGCAATTTCTTTTATATGTGTTTATGCACTTATGTTAGTGGTAGAAGTGTTTATTTGCTATTGTGAAGCCAATAATTGATTTAAAGGGGGGAGGGGTAAATGCTCAAAAGAGTTTTTTTGCCTTTACATGGTCAGAGATGATGAGGTCTATTTAATAATAATTATTATACTTCTAATTTGAAACAGTTATAGTCCATCGCAAATTTAAAAAAAAATATTTTTTAAAATTTATTTATTAATATTGGCATACTAGTTATGTCATGAACATGATTTGAAATTATTTTATGCATTGTTGTTTATGCATGTGTGTGCATATTTGTGCAATGCATTGCATATAACTGTTAAGTTTATGGTCAATTGACTCACATTTTCCTGATCAGTTTTGGATGATGTAATATACCAAAAGAGGTGAAAGAATAAGGAATTTTTCTACAAATGAATTTATTTTTTTATGTTTAGAATGAAATGTGTTAAGTAGCTATGAGGAAAGAAATCGCTAAGGATATATATTATATTGTCAGGATTGAGAGAAATCTCCCTTAGTTTATTTAGATATTTACTATGAATGGATTATATCTCCTAGATTAAATATTTGTTTACTATAATGATGATATTATATAAAGTGAAGCGATGTATTTTTCTTTATTTTTGGTGATGAGACTGAGACCACACCAGCATTAAACCTCTTTTAGGAAGTCACTATATTTTGCCATTTGAATTATTAGAATTAAGAAGGCCTTCTTGTCCCTTATGTCCATTTAGAAATTTTTTATCATATAGTCATAGCTATGTGTAAAATAGTTTGTCAATTAAAATAAAAGTAGGAGTAGCTTCTTTTATGGCATATCTACAGCTGAAGTAGTACTATAGTTGTTGGCTGGTCTATGGCATCATCCGTATTATGGTATTTTACTTAATTTCATATGCAAACTGACGGGATGTAATTGTGTTGGTTATATCATAGTGTATAGCATAATGTAGAGGCACACATAAAATGATATTGATTCTGAAAGCATGGAAGAGTTTTATCACTGGATTTGCAAATTTTGAATAAATATTTCAAAACATATCACACTAATCATCAAATCCTCATAATGAATCATCCTTATTTTAAATGAGCAAACAAAGAAAAATATTGTTATTTAGTACAATTGTCTAACTAACTCATTAAAGAGTTATTCTCTGGATAGTCAGAGTTGTTTAACTTTCATACTATTGTAAGATAGGGTGACTTCTTTAACTTACATGTTGACTCTTTATTGTGTTGTTCACCCCAATGTTAGTTTGTTCCATAAAAATATTAGAGTTAGCTAATAACACATATATATGTAAAGTAAATATATTATGATGTTTATTTAAATTGTATAATGTATTTGAAGTAAAAAATATAAAAAATGTTTATTAAGATTGCATAATATAAGTGGGATAAAAATATAAAGATGTTTATTTAAATTCCATAATGTTGTTGAAAGTCATTCTTTATAGACATTCAATTTTTCAGTTTCCACACCTACATATCCAACACAATATAATTACACTAATTCATGAATTTAACAATGAACATGCTCAGATACAATGTTATTATCTTCTCGATCAAGACATTATATGAAATGCTTAAGTATTTGATGTATTTATGGTTAAACTATGTGCTCAGTTATTATATGGATAAAGATTTGAAATGAAAAGGTACCCCATTTGCTATTTCATTAAAACAATACTCAGTTTTATATCATCAACACTCAATGTTATATCATCACCCTTTATGGTGTTAATTATAAGATGTTATATAATATGAATTTTTAAGTAATTATATAATAAAACCCCGAGATATTCTCTTAGTGTTTCTAAGTAATATTAATTTAGTCATTTAATATAAACTTATTATACAGTAAAAGCTGATTAGTATTATATCTTTCATAAGACTTATTAAAATCTGACCATGATTAGTCAAAAGTGTATTTGGATGATGGAAGAGGTTAAGCTTGAGCTATAACCTACTAGTCTGAATGTATGGGACTTTGTCAATTCAACCACTTATTCATTATGAAACAAAGTAGATATTTATCCTTAGTGATTTATAATATTTTCTTTCATCTTATTTATATTTTATATATCATAGTCCTCTGTGACCCCATCACTGAGCTATGTTATAATTGGACATTGTTCTAGGAGTCTCAATGGTAGTCCAAAGTGGAGTTAGAGTGTTAACTTATTCTATTGTAGATAGAATTGGTGGCCTGGGTATTTACTCATAAATGATGTAGGATTGGTTTAAAAAATGGGTTATAATATATATATATATATATTAGTTAACAGAGGGCAGTACTGGATTTCTTAATCATATGGGATGATTTAATTGCTTAATATTTGTATATTTATTTCAGTATAGCGTTATGCACGGAGTTATATATATATTCATTACAGATTTAAAGTTTCCAGTTTTGAATATTTTCTAAAGGTTGATATATGTGATTGAAATGAATCCAGGCTTATTTTTCTAGACATGAGCTATAAATAGATAAAAAGAGGTTTCGGCTTAATCTAGTTTTCCCCTAAATTATTTTTTCTGTCATCAATATTCTTTTACAAGAATCAATTTTATTTTTCTATATCATGTAATCATAATTAGTTAATTAATTTAATAACATGATATTTTCAAACACTACAAAAGCTTGAATCTATGTCAAATTGATTGCTTGTTTATAGACTTAATATTATTGTAGTATTTTAGTGAATCCAGTTAGGTACAATCACTTTTTAAATGAAGATAAACAAAAAGTGTTATATTACAATAAATATTGCACCTTTTATTGAAAAAACCTTTTTTTATCAATGTTTCATTGCTGTTTTTGTATAACATAAATATATTTTATACTGTTTTTAGAACTTGATACATCTAGATATTCAGATTTTTTTAAGATACCTTTTTTTGTCTTTTTTTCTAATTCCTTTTTCCACTCTTTTTATATAACTATTACATAATTACAGAGTAACAGAAAGCAGCAACTACAAGCAATATTAAACACTTTTATAATATGAAGTTTGTTAATGATATAACACATGTGTATACATACATTTCACATAAATCGAACACTATAATAAATTATACACATGCAAATATTTTATATAATTTCAAATCGATGTTTAAATGATCAATTATTAATTCATTTTTTAGATGACTTGTATATATTCATACATTTTTCTTTATTATACTTAATGTAATTTATTTTATGGTTCATTTTGTATTTAAATTTTTATTTTAGTTTAGAGGTTTAATATATTTTTTAAAATTTATTTTGTGAGGTTAAAAAAGAATCGTGCTAATTTATATGTATTAGTTTGAGGACAGTTAGATAGTACAAATATTAAAATAGTACAATATTTATTTTATACACTTATTTATTTTATACACTTTATTGATTTTGTTTATTCATGTGAAAAAACAACATAATAGATTTTGTTTCAATTTTATAACAATATTTTTAAATAAACTATTGTCACTAATTTCTTTTAATGGGATATCTCTTTATCAATAAGTTTTCTAATTTTTTTGACTCTCATTGCCTTTATAAATATTTGTCATTGATTTGCAATTAAGAGTTTGATATGTATGAATTTCATTTTAACATAGAATAAAAGATTTTATCAACATAAAGTATAACAAAAATATTTTACTATTAACTAAAAATACCCTACATATAATATAAAAATATATTATTAATATTTAAGCTATAAATAAATAAAATGCAACAATAAGCTTATAATTTATAATTTTTAAGTCTCTTAATAGTTTTTGACAATAAGTTCTAAATAGATAGTCATCTGTGTATTAAAGGTAAGGATTATATTTAAAATAAACATAATATATACAAAGATTGATGCAGTTTTGATTATTGATTCTATATTTAAAGATTCTAGATGGAGTCTGAGTTTTGTCTTTGCCACTAATCAAAAATTTCATGATTTTCCCAATTACATGACGATTTTATTTTATTGATTTTAGTCTAGAGCATTAAATGTAATTATGTCAAGACATAAAATTGTCACTTAGTTTGCCTTATGTGTAACCTTCACTTTGGATAAAATTTGTAGCAAAACAAAATTATTGTTAGCATAATTTTTATTTAAAGAATAGTGAAGGGGCTTGAAAGTCTGAGTTCAAATCCCCTATATTTAAAAATAAGGAAAGTAATTAAAATATTTAAAATACCTTTAAAAAAACTCCTGTCTTTGTATTATTACTAATGTAGAGTTTTTTTACCTTTTTCAGCACATTGTTTTTAATTGCTCTAAAAATTTTAGTAATTATAAAAAATAAAATGTATTTTATTTTATATTTATTAATAAAAATTTAATTTAAAAAAATTAAAAAAAATGTTTAAAATAGACACTATTTTTCATTTTACAAACATAAAAAATTGTGCAGCAATTCCAATTCAAAGTTATGATTTAGTAAAAACAAATAAATAACAAATTTATTATTATTAAAGAGGCAGAGTTTATCGCTAACAACATCCATGCGATAAATAAAAAAGATTAATGCATTATTGGATTATCATGCAAATGCTATATGTAAATTTTCAGACTTGCATATTAATTAATCTGCATGTTCACTCTCCCACATACCTGTATTTGTACTATGAATACGACTAGCCTGGTTGAAAGCAGTATTAAGTTGTAAAAAAACAATTATAATTTTTAATTTTTCCTGCATAGTGGACCTTCTCCATTTATTGAATTAAAAATAAATAAGAAAAGAAATAAAACTTATTGAGTTGTTGTCTAATGTAATATTGAGGATAAATCTGTACAGAAGCACTTTGCCCCAATTTCAAAGCGAACAATTGTGCAATTACAGAAATAGTTAAGCTAACAACTATAGTTAATTAAACAAGGGTTAATACTAATATTGAGAAACATATATTTTTTGAATAATATTAATTTTTCATAAATTAATAAATGAGACTTTAAGCCTCTGTAAAAAAAATACATATATCTAAAATTACTTCTTGCAAAATTAATCAGTTAAAATTTAGAAAAAAAAATTGTAATTGAATATCCTTATGAAATTTACTTATGTAATGTGATAAGCTAAGTTTGTACTTGTTATAATTGAGATATATATGTCTATATAAGTTCTAATTGGCAACATAAGTTATAATTAAATAATATAGTTAAGTATTAATTACACTAAAAAAACTACCACTTAGTGTAAATAAACTTTAATTATGTTCAAATTATCTTTATATGCGTAACCTACGTTAGCTTTTTTCTCTCAATAAAATCGTAAACCGATTTCAAACAAAATCATAAAATTATTTATAAATGAAATATATATATATTATCTTTGAAGTTTATTATGGTATTATAAATAATTGAAGGTAGTATGTTTTTTTTTTTAAATTTTGTTGGATAAATTAAATCGGTAAGTTTGATGATCCGTGAATTGTATTTGGTATCACATGATATTTATCGTTAATTAAAAAAGAAAAAAAAACTTTTTTAAAATACACTCTTTAAAAATTCGTTTGATGTTTAATAAAATTTTTGTTTTAAAAAAAATCTTATTTCCGTTTTTTGTAGGTAGAATTTTATATTTAAGCATAAAAATGGGTGATTTGCTGATGGCATTTTAAAAAATAAGAAATCACTTTAGAGTGAACATTTAGTTCAGTTCTATAACATAAAAAAAAAAAAAAAAAACAGCAATTGCACTGCAACACAACTATTAACCCAACAGTATCAAAATCTGCATCTTATTATAATATTTTTTTTTAGTTATTCAGACATAAACAAATTTCAAAATTTAGTCACCTAGCTTTGAACGATAGGTTTGAATGTTACTACCATTAAATATATTTAAAAAATGTAAATAATGTTTGGATTTTTAACGACATTCAATATTTAACAATCAAAATAGTCCAACATGTAATTATTACTAAAATGTCATTATCACAAATGTTTAGTCAAATTTTAAAATGTGTGCTCTTCACTCCTGTTTCTCTTTGTGTTTATATATTATAACGGTAAGTGATCCAACTTCTTCCTTCTAATAGTAGGGAATTCTATCTTCTTCCTTTGTATTCTATCTGTGATCAGAAAATTACACATTAGCTTAACACAAATCTTAATCGTTACTTTTAAGTGGAGAATTTTTACACATGCATTTTATAAACCGATTATTCTCTGTATAAAGTTGTCCCACTGTATTCTGAATCATTCGCCCCCAGATAAAGTTTTCACTATCTACAGGTCATTAAAGGGTGTTGAGGAAGAATCTAACTATAGATATAGCACATATGCACTATTAATTCTGGATGATTCTATCCCTCCCAGTTTTATAGTAACACCCTTCATAAATTTCTACGTTTAGAATTTACCAATAATTTGTCTGAATCAGCAATCTCAATTCTACCCCCCTGTCTCTACACCATTTATGTACTATCTGCCCACCAGGATGCCACTAAGCTATTTCTGACCTAGAAATTTATAGCAGTGGCAGGTACACACCTATAAACTATAATTTAAACATACCATTAGTCCAGTCACTAGCTCAAAGGACAAGCTGAGATTAACTAACATCTATGTATATAATTTTACCTAGAGATAAATGTAGCCTAAGGATATATAATTCTAGTATATTTCTGGAAATGGTAAAAACATATACCAAGTAACAAGATGACTTCCAGACTTAACAAACAAAACATATTTATTAAGCACACAAGTTTCATTAAAATTTATTTAAATAATTTATTTTATTATATAACGAGTTGTACAAATTTTAGTTTAAGGTATTCAACTTATTTTAACATAAAATAATGCACAAACAATATGTGTTCAATTTTATAATTAAATTCAAGTTAAGAGTGCAAAAAATGCTACATGATACCAATAAGATCATCCAAACCAAATACCAGCTCCAGGCTAATCGTTCATGTCCAAAACAATGCTAAGTTCTTGATATACTGCTGTTATCAATACAACAATGAGATGTTAGCATACATGAAAATGTGATCTTTGTCCAGTACAGGAATGAGCATCTGCCTGGTGAAGTGTCCCAATGAAGTGCTCCATAGTGGAGGGACAGCAGTCTTGGTCATCATTTAGTCCCAATCCAGAATGAATAAGAAAACACGGGGAAGGAATTTTCTACCTGCAGCCATCCAATACCCTGTCTACCACTGGCCAGTGTTCTTGTAATGATGTCAATGTGGCACAAATGAATGAGAATCCAGGGGACATCTCAAAAATATATTGACATAACCCAGCCATACATCCATCCCACCAACATTGATTTAACTATGAAACAATCATCCCAGAACTGGCATCAGGCAAATGCAATCTCATGATATCACATAACCATCTACACCAATTTTAAATACATTAATTTTAAATATTATTTTTTTTCTATTTTTTATATTATGGATGAAAGTGATTATATATGGTTGATACATAATCCGTAACATTGCACAATACCACACTACATGCTAATAGCACTTTAAGATAAGTCTAAATTTATGTTTATGATCACAATCTCCTGCCTTATTATCAACAGGCCTTACATTAAGCATTTATATTAAAAAGAATACATTATATTTTTATGAAGATTACATTTGACTTTTAGATAAGAGACTTTTAACATTGGTAAATTTATAAAAATAAAGTTCAGATTTGTCATCAGAAAAAGTCTATAATTCATTATATCACTTAATAGTTCATATTTAAAGGAAAATAAAGTTCAAAGATCTTAAATGAAAGAAAGTTGATAGTTCATTATATCATTAATAATTTATACTTTCCTTTTTTTCTCTGGGCTAGTTCCCTCACGATGAAGATCTCCTGAGTTTATGCGAGAGCCAATTCTTGTAGACGATGATGGTTTATGAAGATGGTTCTAGTGGTCCAATCCTGGGATAAATGAAGATGAAGGCTGCCTTCAGCCAGATGGACTGAGGGAAACACAATTAAATGGTACATTGTGTCAACAACAACAACTCTCCTACTTTGATCTACTTTTAGGTTTCTTTTTCTACAGTAACAAACATCTTTTTTTTTCTGTTTCTTTGAATTTATCTTTTTATAGTCTGAAAGCATCTTATTTTGGAATCCTCAGATCCATCTGACATATTCATAAATGTGTTTCATTGGTTCTTTGTTAAGTAATTTTTCCTCTGTGGTCTGTGTGTCAAATATCTTCTGTGGAAAAAGCAAGTCTTTTGTTTTTTTTTCTTTTGACTCTTATCTATTTTGTAATCTTTTTAATGATTATTTTGATCTAAGGACCTGTTTGTAATTTTATTTTTGTCAAGAAAAAAATCACGCTCATCATAATTTTTAAGACTAAAAGGTTTTTATTATTATTTTATTTTAAGATTCAAATCTTTTCTTTGATTCTGTAAATTTTTTTAGCTTATTTTATTTTTAATATTTAAATAAAACATTAATTAATTAATAACTCATTATTTGTGCATTTTTAATATCTGTGGATTTAACTCATTATTAGATATCTACAAAAATGTAATGTATATATATTCCATTGCAATATATATTCTAAAATTGCTTTATTAAGTAAACAAAATATTCTCAATCCAAAACACAAGTGAAAATCTTTTAGAGAAAAGAATGAATTGCCTTTTCTTTCTACCATGGTTTATTTATAGAAGCTTATCTGAAGCACTTTGGAAAGAAAACATAAGTGTTTAAATCAATCATATTATTTTTTAAAGCTATATGTTATACTTTTTATATATATTTTAATTGACATTTGTGAAATTTTTCATTTACATATTGTCAAATCACAAGATAGAACTTGAGAGTATATCATTTACTTAGTAAATCAGTTTTAAAGAATTCATTTTGATATATTATATAATATTAATCATTTTGAAATGTCCATATTTACATATTTCATTACTCTGAATTGGTATTGACAAATTGTAAATTTAAAAAATTTACAAATGTCAATTAGAATAATATAAAGCAATTTAAAATATAGACTTAAAAAGTAATATGATTGGCTTAAACATTTATGCTTTCTTTCCAAAGTACTTCATATAAGCCTCTATAAAGAAATTGAGGTAAAGAGAGATGGTCTGAACTTTTCTTTAAAAAGTTTTATCTTGTGAATTGAATTAAGAATATTTTATTTAAATCACTAAACATAACATGATCATCATTCTGTATGCTTACTCAGGCTGTTTCCACAAAGACAAAACTCTCCACACACTAGCACCATTCAGTTCAATCCAGAGTAATCAATGGATGCAGGAAGGTTTGTGCATAAAATCCCTATCTAGTGTCTACTCATCCAATACCTTCAGAATAGTTTTAGCTTGTGCATTTTATCAGTGAGGAAATTTGAATCTGAGAGCACTGCACCTAGATCTTGGAATTTAATGCAACTATCCAGCATCCTCCTTTTATCTTATTAGCTAACTATAATGTTTTGAGTCTAAAATAAAAACACAATAATGTTTTCAATTCAAGCTCATTAGCTTGTATAATCATATAGACTTAAACTTGGTTCATTATCCATACTTTTTAATATCTTTGATTTTTTATTAACCTTCCTGCATAAACCTTCCTGTCTCCACTGATCACTCTAGCTTGTGTTGGGTAACACTACTGTATGGAGAATTTTGCCTATGTGTAATATTTCATTTATTTAATAAGCCTGTTTTAGAATAATAATCTCAATGTGTTACATAATATTAATCATTGGGAATAGATATAACATTAATAATTTAAAAAGAATGAAAAAGTGAATACTTAGAGATTCTATTTTATGAGTACTTAAATCCAATTGAAATTGTGTGTAGAAACATCTGTGTAGTTAGAACATAACATTGCAAGATGTTTAATTAATTTTAATGTAGAAAGTTTGGAGAATTTGCCTCTCCCTTTAATATTATATACATTTAAATATTAGAAATTTTATAGGAAGTCTGTATTTTATAAATAATTTTTGGCTATAATGTAATAAAGCAACATACCATTTTAAAGCAGATATTGTGAGCTGAAAATATATAGTAAAATAATTACATTTGTTTAAAACATTAAAAGCCAAAACTGAATTTATTTTAAAATTTTATCAAATTTTATATAACTGTTGAAAATGAAATAATAATAAATGTATGTATAATAATTGAGAAAATAACAACTTTATAACTATCACATGATCACCATTCTTTATGCTTACACAAGAGACAGAACTCTTCATACAATAGCACCACCCAGTGTGAGGATATTGGATGAC
Source organism: Epiperipatus broadwayi (assembly GCA_028023455.1). Taxonomy (NCBI): domain Eukaryota; kingdom Metazoa; phylum Onychophora; class Udeonychophora; order Euonychophora; family Peripatidae; genus Epiperipatus; species Epiperipatus broadwayi. Next base: position 7,932,334 of record JAQFVV010000031.1, on the reverse strand, counting down.
TAGGCACTAGATAGGGATTTTATGCATAAACATTCCTGCATCCATTGATTACTCTAACTTGAACTGAGTGGCACTGATGGGTGGAGAGTTTTGTCTCTGTATAAACTTCATGAATATTTTTACACTAAAATAATGCTTTCTTATACATTATTATATATATTTTAGTAAAATATTTTTTAAGGTTTATACATTAAAAATTTAATAGAAATTTTATGTGTATTTTTATAAATAATTTTTAGCTAACAATTACTGAAAGAAAGTATTAATAAACTAACTAATGGATTTACTAATGCAATTTTAATCTGTAATATTAAACAAAAGGTAAATCAAGATTGTTTTTGTTGAATGTGAAGAAACTCTCAATCCAAGGCACAATATAGAGACTTTGAAAAGATAAATGTGTCCATCTTATTTCTATACCTAATTCAATTATATAGACAAATCTTAAGTATCTTGAAAAAAGTGTGTGAAAGTTGTATATTCTTCACTTTATGTCTATTTTTGTTATTACATGTATTAACATAATTTTTTTTAATATTTACTGTCTGTGGCAATCAAAACTGTTATAATATAAATTGATATAATAACTGTATAAAGCATTGTAACAAGTAATAAAGAATGGTGTTAATAATAATATTGGCTGAATTGGGCAATGCAATAAAGAAAATGATTAAACTGATTTACAATAATTTTAAGACGAATTTGATTATTGTATGCATGTTTATAATAAAATTTAACCAAAAGAAAAACAATTTTTCAACAATATTAGTTTTTATTAAATACAAATTTAAGGTTGGAGACTGTTATAATTTTTTTTAATGATAATAACTTTTGTGCTATTTGGATATTATTAAAATTGATGTTTTATTTTTAAGAATAATTTTTGAATTTGTTTTTTTTTAAAGAAAATTTAACTCAAATATAAAAATTTGATATGCAGTAATAAAACTGTAGAAAAAATTTTAAAAAGAAAAAAAAGGCTCAGTGTTTTTTTACCAAAACTCACACTTGAAAGAGTAATACAATTGCTTTATGTCAAAATATAGAGAACATCTGTCTTACAAACCAAATTAGCAAACAATTTTTATTTTATAGAGAGTGACCCAAAGTTAGCTAGTCTAATGAATGAATTATTCATTATTAAAAAAAATTAACCATTTTATTTAAAAGTAAAACAAGCTATTAAAATCATAAAATTTTAGCAACCAGTCATTGGCAAAGTTGATGAATATTTTTTTGTTTTATAATATTTCTTTTTAACAAATATTTTATTTATATAGAGCAATATTATAAATAATAATAATAATAATAATAATAATAATAATAATAATAATAATAATAATAATAGTAGTAGTAGTAGTAGTAGTAGTAGTAGTAGTAGTAGTAGTAGTAGTAGTAGTAGTAGTAGTAGTAATAGTAGTAGTAGTAGTAGATTACTTGACTGCAGATGTGCTTTACGGATCAAATGCTTTTTAATGAATATACTCCTTTCCTAACACGATAAAGACTTTTAAAAGATAGAATAAATCATTCTATCTTTTTCACCCAAACTATATGCATAGGTAAGTTCCAAATGCTTCAGATCATTCTATACATATAGTTTGAGTGAAAAACATAGAGTGATTCATTCTATCTTTAAAAAAAAGACTTTATCTGGTTTTTGGAAAGGAGAATATTTATTAAAAAGCATTTGATCTGTAAAGCACATGCACAGTGGAGTAATCTCCTATTATTATTAATATTTCTTTTTGTAGAACTAATAGGGAAATATTTTATAACCTATTATAATGCGCATGTTTATAGCTCTAAACAAGCTTTTCTGATAATGCCACAAGAAGAAGCAGTTAAAATCTCTATCTAGAATTATACTTATTTCCAAACCAGTTTCAAGTTAATAGCTCATGTCAGTGAGGCACTATGACATTCAGACATTAGATCTAAATACCAACTCAAGCCCAACATTTATCAAATACTTAACTATTAAGTAAAACATTTACTCATTATATTACCTTATATTACATTTGTAATGCATGCTTAATAATTAAGTCACATAATGTATGACTTGATTTCATCATCATCATCATCATCATCATCATCATCATTATTATTATTGTTATTATTATTATTATTATTATTATTATTATTATTATTATTATTATTATTATTATTATTATTATTATAAAATATCAACTTTCAATAGCACAAATCACAAACTCATTTTCATTTACCATTAATTAAACATACATGTCTAAAGAATGCATCTCTATATAGATTACGAAATGAATATAATAATATGTTTAGTGATGTATAGTTTACATCAGATTTTAAAATATTTAAAATATATATATATATTAAATTTATTAAATCAAAATCTTATGTAAATTTAATAATTGCTATCATATTCTTGGCTTTGTGCTATTGTTTACTAATAAATTGAACTGAATAATAATAATAATAATAATAATAATAATAATAATAATAATAATAATAATAATAATAATAATAATAATAATAATGATGATGATCATCATCATCATCATGATTATTATTATTATTATTATTATTATTATTATTATTATTATTACTATTAACATTAGAAAAAAACAATTTTACAATAAAATTACTCTTAATTTTTATAACTAAAGTATTTTTTTCAATTCTTTAATTTTAAAAGAATATTAGAATTAATTGGATTTTAAAATTATAGGAAAATCACTGTACTGTTTTGCCTAGATGTATTTCATATTTTAAATTGTATTTTAATATTAATTTAATTTAATCATTTTTATTTTTGCTTCAGGTAAATTGTTACTCTTCAACAGAACAAAAATCACAAGAAACCTATAAAAATAAACGCCCAACAACACAAACACGGTAAGATATTTTATGTAGCATTCTAATATATTGTTATAATTATAATTGTAGATATTTTTTATTTACCATTTACCATATATTTATGTAAAGTCCATACAATAAACTATAGTTAAGATAATGTATATAATATTTTAATAATAAAATTATTTTTTGTTATTAACAATATTTATAATAATAATAAGTACAATATATAGAATTGATTTCCAATGTAATTCCTATGTTAATAAAGAAAGCCTAAAATACCAACCAATAAAATAGCAACAATATGTTGTCAAGGCAACCTTTAAAAATACCATATTTTATATATAATATTAGCTAAACAGTCTGCAGAAAGAAGTTTGCTATTAATTGAACAGAGATCCTTTGATACCTCTTGGAGGTCTTTAAGAAACCGAGCAGGATAAATTCCTAATGTCCACTCCATAGGTTCTTATCGTTTCAGCTGTTATTACTATTTGATTATTCATAGACTATATGAACATGATTGGGCTGCTCACCAACATGCATTAGCCAGAGTGGTGGGTTTATTATATTTTTACATCTGAGTTTAAGATCAAGAAACACCATGATCTTTTTTTTTTAGTTGCATGATAAGGCAGAATGAATGTTTGTGTAAATGATAAATATTTTTCCAATACATATATACAATTATAACAGTCAAAAATAAATCATGGCCCTTATTCCCAGGAGGCTGTAAAGTCACCAACCAAGGCAGCAATTGGTGGCTGAAGGCAGAAAGTATCAAGAATCCCCTGATTGTGGACCCAGGCTGCCATTTGATGATGACTTTTTATTTAGGTATTTACAACTACAGATCACTTTCAAGTGAAGAAAAATTGCAAGAATTAGAATAAGTGTTTTATATTAAATAGGACATTATTGGACTTTGTGAAGTTAAAAGAAAAGGTGAAGAGGCAATTGATTTAAAAGTGGTCATGTACTTTATTATAAAGGGATACATATTGGAAATACAAGTGGAGTAGGATTTGTTATAAATAAAAAAAGGAAAAACAACATTGTGGAGATTGATGGTGTATCAGATAAAGTGACAAGATTAGTTAAACAACTTAATAGCAGATACCAAATGCAGATAATTCATGTTTATGCCCCAACAAGTTTTCATAGTGATGAAGTGGTAGAATATTTGTATGTGGATGTACAAAACGCTTTTGATAAGAGTAAACAACATTTTAAAATTGTTATGGGAGACTTTAAAGCTAGAATTAGTAAACAAATGAAAAATGAATGTGCTGTATTTAATTTTGGTTATGGTAATAGAAATGAGAGAACATAGACTTGCGGATTTTGAAGAACAAGAAAAACTTTATATTATGAATTCTTTTTTTGAGAAAAATGTTAAAAGGAAATGAACATGGAAGCATCCAAATGAAGATATAGTAGAATTTTATTATATTTTGACTAACAGAAAACATATATTTTAAAATTGTAATGTTCTTAATAAATTTAACACAGGAAGTGATCATAGATTAGTAAGAGGTAAGATATGTATTAATGCAAAACTGGAGAGACAAAAATTATTAAGAAAAACAATATTTACAATTGATATTTTTAATCTTCAGAAACATTCCAATGAATTTAAATTACAACTTACAAATCAGTTTCAAGTATTAGTAGATTTTGAACTTGATTCAGATTTGAATAAAATTAATATGAAAATAACTGATACACTTTTAAAAATTGCAACAAAGATAGCTGGTAGAAAAAAATTGCAATTGACCAATAAAATTTCTACTGAGAGTAAAAAATTTATGAAGAAGAGAAGGAATATGAAGATATACAGAAATGATGCATGAAAAAGGATTGAATATCTCGAATTTTGTACAGCTGTGCAGAAAAGAGTTGAAAATGATATAACAAAGTGTAACTGTGAACTAGCAAGGAAAGGTGTAGAATAAAATAAAAGTCTCAAGAATGTAAAACAAAATTTTGGTATTGGTAGGAAATTTATATCTACAATAAGAAAAAAAAGGAATTATTACTTAAAAGAGTGATGACATCATGAAATTGGTAGAAGGCTTTTATCAAAAATTATATAGTAATAAAGAACAAGTACCTACTATATCTATTACCTCTTCCAAATTGCCCAGAATTTTAAATGAAAAAGTGAGCCATGCAATTAAATGTATAAAGAAAAGAAATGCTCCAGGTAATCTTGGGATTATAATTGATATATTAAAAGAAGCAGGTGAAAAAATAGAATTTTTTTAGCAAAGTTATATACCAAATGTCTATATGATAAAGATGTACCAAATGATTGAAAGGATGCCGTAATATTATTAATATTTCAAAAAGGTGATAAAGAATATATTAGAAATTACAGACCTATCACACTTTTATCAGTTTTATACAAAATATTTACCAAGATAATTACAACTCATCTACAGAGAACATTGAATTTCCATCAACCAAGAGAACAAGATGGATTTAAAAGTGGTTTTATTAATGTAGATCATATCTAGATATTGAGAGAAGTAATAGAAAAGACAAATAAACATGAGTTGCCATTATGTTTTGGATTTATAGATTATGAAAAGGCATTTGATTCTATAAACTTTGCTTCCGTGATTAAAGCATTGGATCATCGAGGTATAGATTCAGGATATTGTCATATTTTAAAGAATATTTATAAAAATGCAACAGAACCAATTAAATTACATAATGATACCTGGAAAGGTTATTTTGGAAAGGGTGTAAGACAAGGTGACTCTATATCTCCAAAAGTTTTTACAGCAGGGCTGCAAGAAGTATTTTGTGGATTAAAATGGGAAACTAAAGGAATGGAAGTAAATAGATTATTTGAGTCATTTAGATTTTGCAGATGATGTAGTAGTTTTTTGCAAGTAATGCTTCAGAGCTGCACAAAATGTTGCAGGAGTTATCAGGTGAAAGTAGAAAAGTAATACTAAAGATAAATGTTAAAAAGACTGAAGTAATTTTTAATAGATTTTCTCAAAATATGAAAATAAAAATTCATTATGATAAATTAAGTTAACAGTTAAAAATACCTTGGTCAGATTATTAATACTGATGGAAACATAATGGATGAAATTAATCATGGAATTAAACTTGTTTGGAGTGCTTTGAGTAGAAATAACTTGATAGTAAAAGGAAATATGCCTATGTGTTTGAAAAGAAGGTTTTTAACAAATGTGTTTTACCAGTTCTTTCTTATGGATCTGAGACTTGTACACTTAATATAAGAGCAATACAGAGCCTTCAGACCAATCAAATAAGTATAGAGAGATGCATGTTGGGAGATGCAGTGGAGGGTTATTAGAAAGTTACGAATATACAGAATGTAAATAAATGAAGGAAGAAATACTATTGATGATTAAAATAAGATGCATGCTTCATTTGTTAATCAACCAAATGATAGAAATCAATAAAGTTTCATTTATTCAAGCTAATAAACTATAATTTACATTTGATCTCTTACATCATCTAAATATACTCATAGATTAACTACAATTTAGGTTTAACAGAAAACATGATATTGAATAACTCCACTATCTAGCATATCTTAATCTAAATAGCTAAATTAATATTAATTTGCGATTATGAAATCTTATCTCAGGGAATCTTTAATACAATTTGAATAAAGAAATTCTATTATGCAATAACTTATAATTATTGTAATAAAAAATAATAACAATGGAATAAATTGAATGATGTTTCACTGCTCTAGTAATTAGATAATGAAGGAAGTAGGGTACCTTTTATTATCACATCATCAGATTTCAGTATGTTTAATATCAAATTTACAAGTAGTGCATTTATGTTGTAATAGATATGTAAAATGTGAAAACTCGAATGTGAATGCATATAGGAACAACTGGAGACAAAGTTTTAAATATTAAATAAAGCATTTATTTGCATTTGTCATTTAAAATAGATATAATTATCTCACATTGAAACGATTTCTCCTAATTCTTAAATTTATACACACATTTAGTAATCTGGGTTTGATATCTCTTTTGTTTCACTTTTTATCAATTATTGACTAGTCATTTACAAGACATGAATTAATAAATAAAACAATGCCCTCATATTCTAATCTCGAATATATTTAGGCTGTTAATTAACTCTAACATTTTTTTTATTATTAGCAATCCAACACTGGGTAATTAAATATTTTATTATGGGCACAGATATACAAGTTGGAGAGGTCACACTATCTATTATTGGGATAAAACAAATTAATAATTTTGGCTGTCAAGAGAGTAACCTTAAATAGCTCAATCAAATATTTTTTTTAAATATCTATACTTTTCACACAATCAAAATAAAAGTAATCATTCTAATGATATGAATATTTAAAGCTTGCTGTAAATTAACATGATATAATTAAAAATATTTAATTCCTGATGTATAAATCTAATAGTATTATACTCTCATATCTGAAAGATTATTTGCTTTACGTGTGTGTCACATCTTATGCTACAATTAAGACAAAATCAATATATTTACATCTTGTCAGTTTTCTTATGAATTACTAAATAAGTATCAAAATACGGATGCCATAGACCAACCAACAAATATAACACAATTTCTGCTTTAATATTCCATAAAGAATTAAATTTTACCATTTATTTAACCACCAACTACATCACATATAGCTATGATTGTATGATAACACAGAAATAAACACTCAAAAGAAAAAATTAAGCACATAAAAAATAAACAAGGTTTTTGGCTTATACATATAATGACAAATAATGAATCCCCACCTAACTTTGAGGTAAAAACCATTGGTGTGTAACTCAGTCTCACCACCGGAATAAAGGGAAAATATACTACTCAACTTCATAAATATCATTTTTATAATGCATATGTATGCAATCTAGTAATATACTTCACTCCTGACAGATATATTAAGGGAGAGAGTTCTCAATCCCAATCAATATAGAACATATCACGAATAACTTTCTTTCTCTTAGCTACTTAATACTTTTCATTCTATACATTGGAAAATAAATTCATACACAGATAGGACACTATTTCCATCAATTCTTTTAGCATAGGACATTATCTGAAAATAACAGAGAAAAACATTCATAAATTGAATATTTACAAATTGTATGAAATAAGTGCGTAAGACACACACACATACATATAAATAAAAGCATGACAATAACTTCAAATTATATAAAACACGACTATTATGGTTAAATAAATCTATAAAATTCTGCTTTAAACATTTAAATTGCATTCATAATTTTAGAATATTTCAAAAGATATTAACATGCTGTCTTATTTGAATATAAATATAAGTTATATACTTAGAGTTTAGATAATTACAGAGAATTTGAACACAGATTTTCAAATTCCCATCAGCTATCAACTCTATCTCATACAACTAATATATATGACCACACACATGTAAAAAAGATAAATGATTTTCAATATATGCATTTCATGCTGAATCACAACTCAGCAGTTAGTCTAGATCATCATCTCACCCATATATATATATAATTAGCATAAAATACATATATTGGCGTTTGTTTATCATTTTCACATGTGTGTGGTTACGTGATTCATTGTATAAAATAGAGTAGATAGCTGAAGGGACCTTAAAAGTCTATGTTCAAATCCCCTATAATAACACGCTGTCTGTAAAGTCATTGCAATTAGAATCACAAGTTGTGGCCATCATACAGCAGTGATTTTCTTTGATAATATTGCTAGAATTTATTAAAATTTTATTCTTAAAAAAGAAAACATATAAATATAAAAATGTGTGATTATATATACTATTGTTTTTTTAAATAATTATTATAAAATTAATGTGAAAAAATAATCATGAATGTTTAATGCAAAATCATATTTTTTTTGATATTCCAAAAATCTTCTTAATGTAGTCACATAATTACTCTCAATACTATATTACTAATAACAAAATCCATCAAGTACATGGGAACTAGATTGAATTATTTTGATGTTTCTGTCTGTTGAAAGTAGTGATTTTTTTCAGATTATTTTTTTAATTGATACATTTGATATTCCATTGTTTTCTAGCATTGAATGAAAACCATGATAAATGTTATGCAGAAAAAAGATTTAAAAAAATTATCAGCCCCATCTCCATCAAGTACCTATGTAATACATTCAACCCTCTTATTAATATAGTTAAATATAGTTTACTGGTTCTTTTAGGATTTAAGTTTAATATAATTGATACTCTTCTCCATATACCTAAAGCAACTATAATTTTGTAGGTATTGTTAATATATACTTAATATTAAAAAAGTATCAAATTCTATCATCAATTTTTATTTTCATTTTTGAAGGATTGGTGCAAAATTTTTTTGACAAGTTACCAAAAGATCATATTATTTACCTATCTATGAAGCTTATTATATGATATTTAAAGAATAAGTATTAGCATTCAAAATTTAATATACATATTGTAATTCAATCTATATTTTATTTATTTTTTATTCATTAGTAATAAATAGATAGTAAAATTCCCCTATGCAGAAAAGTTTATAAAATTACAACTCAGTACCGTTTTCGACTCATCTTAGTGCTATGAATATGACCAGCCTCTACACCTGTAAAGGAGTTATACTTTTAGAATCTTTTCTGTATAGTAGACCTTCACTATCTATTGAATTAATATAAATATACTATTTTCTTTTAATGTTATAAAAAGTAGAATTCATCCCGTTAGTAAAATTAGATTTTATAACAAAAATCAAAATGTCTACTAAATATCAATATTCTCAAAATTTTAGATTGAAATTTTATTTACAAATTATAACATCATTTTTAATTCGGATTCCGAATTTTAATTTTAATGAATTATTTTCTGTTTTGTTCAACATTACATTTTAAATGACATAACTATTTATATTTTTAAACGATGATGATGATGAAGATAATAATTGTGTTATAAGATATGATTATCTTCTTTATGTATCTTGCTAAAAACAACTGCTTCAACAGCCTTTAGAGAAGAATTTTCAGTAATTTCATTTTTTCATTTCTTTTCATCTTTTAATATAATACAAAAAAGAAAATTTATTTTATGATGGTTTTGATTTATTACTATTTCAATTAAATTTCTTAAATATATGCATTCGTTAAAATAATAAATGTCACAATTTAAAAGTATAGAACGTATACAATTAAAATGACAAAAAAACAACAACTTTGAATTATCTAATATAAACAAATTTTTATTGCTTTCTGCTATTATGAAAACACTCTACCTTCATCTATCAAGAGAAGATAAATAATAATGCAATTATTCAGCTTCCCTGATTGGCAAAGTTTACTAATCTATTTATCAATAGATTCTCAGACTTATTTTCATTTTATTTTATTCTAAGTTTAAAAAATAAAAATGAAAAGATGTATAATTGTTAAAACATTTTACAAAAATAATAATGAATACTTGATTAATTTTTTCTTTAAAAAAATAATTAGAATTGAATATTCAGCATTTTCAAATATTAACTAAAGTGATGATGATGATCATAATAATATTTTCCTATCTAATTATGTTTTCAAAATTTTATATAAATATTAATTATGGGCTATTTGAACACAGACTTTCAAGCTACTCTCAGTTCTCCACTCCATCTTATATAACCAATACACATGACTGTATGCATATAAAAAATCTCCAATTTGCATATTTCATGCTGAATCCTCACTCACCATATAGTCTTGATCATCATCTTTCATATATATATATATATTGTAATGGTCAGTTTTGTGCATTCTTGCAACAAAATCCAGAGTTTTATAAAATTACCCCAGGACTGATCTAGATAAAAAATTGAGACCTCAAATCAGATCACATCTTAGTTCCTCCACCAACACTCCATGACTTACTATGCTATGAATGACATATATGAAGCTACACTTGGAGTTTCTTAATTCATGTGCCAGCAGTAGCAAATGATGGAGCAAAAGATTCAGGGAATAAATGACTAAATTACTAATAATTTAACTAAGCACACACATCTAAGGCTGGCTAGACAATCCATATTTTAATAACTAGTCCTAAATCAGAGTATCTTTGGATAAAATTTGGTAATGAACTATGAGTAACACAATAAACATATATAAGTTTTAAATATTTAATTATTAACACATAAGATAAATAATACAGATATGAAAAGTGTAGCACGATTTACACACACAGGAGTCTTATAGCAGTGAGAGGATTGCAATACAGGTCCTCATATTTTATGCACTTTAAAGAAGTTTATTACAATTTTAATCTATGATCTATTCATGCCTCAATTATGGTATGCCATCCCTACAAGGTTTGCCAATAGTCAAATCATATGAGAATGATAAACAATAGATAACTAATCTATTATTATTATTATTATTATTATTATTATTATTATTATTATTATTATTATTATTATTATTATTATTATTATTATTATTATTATTATTATTATTATTATTATTATTATTATTATTATTATTATTATTATTATTATTATTATTATTATTATTATTATTATTATTATTATTATTATTATTATTATGTAATGAGCAATAATTGTGCTCATTATGCAGATCACATTATATAAACTAGATCTGAGGTTCAAATCAATGCTGAACAAACAATATTCTGTAGAGTAAACTTGTGATTTGTAGCATCACTTCCAATATTATGTTGCTACATAAAATAAATAAGAGATATGCAGCCTGAATGTGCAGTTACTCATGGGATTCAGTACCAAGTACTTAGATCTTGTGGATCATATGACTTGCTATAATAAATACGTGAACATTGAGTTTGGGTGATCAGAGCAGCTTATACAACAATATGGACCCTTGTGTTCCAGTTCTAAAATAAGATAATGGGGTGTCCATTAAAACCAAAGTTCATTTCAATAAAATATCTATAGCAAGGCATTTACTGTATCTGCAATTTATAAAGATACATTATTAACATTTTCTAAAGTATAAATATTAAAATTATTAAAGCACTAAATCTACAGTTTTATTCTGCAAAACTTCTATATGTCAGTTTGTAAATTAGCTTACTTAAATCATGCTAAAAGGAAGTAATTAAAAGTGATCTAGTTTACCTAGTAATTCATATAGTTTATAAGAATAAACTAAGGAGGAGTAAAGCATATCTGGACCTTAAAATTAACTAATTACTTATAATATGCTTTAAAATATCATTCTCACTTTTACTTGTTTAAATAGACATTTAATATGCAAACCTGAATTATACCATAAGCCAAAACATATCTGTTTAACTAATATATATATATATATATATATATATATATATTAGTTATACAGATATATATATATATATATATATATATATATATATATATATCTGTTAATTAAAAACAAAATTGTAATTATAATTGAAATAATAAATTTAACAGTTTACAAACTATTACAAACAATCCTTAAATCCACAGAAGTACTTTTGGTTAATTTCTTAAACCTGCCTCAACTGCCATTAAATTCAAAAATAAAAGTGGAAGCAAACATCATCAATTCAAACTCCATGAATCTTATATTTTAATGTTAGCAGCTTGTTGATTTATTAAATGCATTTTATTTCTGTTTATAAAAATTGCCCCTTTAATTTTTCTTTTACTATGGTTTCTATCTTCATGAAGAATTTTCACATTTTCAAAATCAAATTTAAATTTATATTTGCATGTTTTTTTGTGATCAAAGAAAACTGAAGAAGATATTAAATCACCATTATTTTTACTTTTTTTACACATTTGTATAACAATTCATGCTCCTGCAATCTCTTCTCAATATTGCACCTAGATTTACCTATATATGATAGCATACAATCACAAAAAATTGATATATGACATTATTTTTTTGCTTGACTGGTATGACATCCTTAGAATTATTGACTAATTTATTAATATTGTTTGGAATGTAGAATGAATCATTAAATACATTCTTATATAAATCTTTAAAAAATTTCACTTGTGTATTTGAAATAAATGGAATAGATATCTATTGTTTACTATTCATCTTCATTTCCTTTAAATTATTATAACTTTTTTTAAATTAACATAAAATATTGTTTATTTGTTCCATTTTATAACCAACATCAACCAGCTCCTTGGCAAATATTTCAATATTTTTCAGTTTATCACTTTGGTAACAATATATTTTTTTATTCTGAAACAAAAAAGATCTAAACTTGCCATCATATGCATCATTGGTACTTTTGATTTACAATGTATATATCCTCTTTTTTGCAGTTGCTTAATTATTAGTTTATAATTTAATATACTGTTATCTCTTGTAATCATTAAATCTAAATATTTAATATTATTGTCCTGTTCTTTTTCAATATTCCATTTCAAGCCATTCAACTTATTTAATTCCTCTACAAGCAAATTTATACTATTAGTATTTCCACAAACAAAAATATCATCCACATATCTTTTATAAATTTTAATATCTCCAAAAGTACACATATTTAAAATACTACAATATTAATAAATTAGTCAATAATTTTAAGGATGTCATACCTGTCAAGCAGAAAAGTAATGTCATATATCAATTTTTTTGTGATTGTATGCTATCATATATAGGTGAATCTAGGTGCAGTATTGAGAAGAGATTGAAGGAGCATGAATTGTTATACAAGCATGTAAAAAGTAAAAATAATGATGATTTAATATCTCCTTCAGTTTTCTTTGATCATGAAAAAACATGTAAATATAAATTTAAATTTGATTTTGAAAATGTGAAAATTCTTCATGAAGAGAGAAACCATAGTAAAAGAAAAATTAAAGAGGCAATTTTTATAAACAGGAATAAAATGCATTTAATAAATCGACAAGCTGCTAACATTAAAATACGAGATTTGTGGAGTTTGAATTGATGACGTTTGCTTCTGCTTTTGTTTTTGAATTTAATGGCAGTTCAGGCAGGTTTAAGAAATTAACCGAAAGGTATATATATATATATATATATACCTTTCGGTTAATACCTATAAACCTATATATATATATATATATATATATATATATATAGGAATAGGTTTTCAGACCAGAGATTTATAGTTGTGCAAAACAGCAACAAAAATTAACTATATTAGAGTTTCTAAACAGTTATTCAACATTATTATTATTATCAATCTCCACTCTGAATGAAGGGATAACATAAATTAATGAATTAACAATATATATAAAAAATAGGCATGACCACAGATTAGAAAGGAACAGATAAATAATAACTGATTATAGTTATTATGTTTAGAATATTATCAATTACAAATGTTTATTAAGCAGGCAAGATTATTTTGATTAAATTCAAAGTTACAAAATTTATTTGTTAAGAGTTATTACAAATTATTAATTATGAACATTCAACATTTAGCTAGCTGTAGAATTATGGATTAATTTAATAGTTTTAAGTTTTAAATTCATAGAGCTCTTCAGAAAGAAATTTACTGATCTTCTTCTAGCTGATGTATCTGCATTAGGTGTAGGCATTTTCTTGTAGGCTGGTTTGTCCGATGTCTTCTTGGCAGGCTGTAGGTCTTGAACTTCATCCCCATCATGGACAATTCTCTGGAAAGGAAGACAGCAGTGATTTTTCTACCACATGGTTTTCATTGTAGAAAGAGTTAATGAGTCATCCTTGATATCTGAATGTTGGGGTTTTTTATTAACTTTTTCTCACCCACCTCACAAGTCATTAAAATTTTTTATAACTTTTAATTTTTAATTTTAAGTTTTAATAGCCAGCATAAAGTTTAACAAGAACAAAAGATTTAGCTTGACTATTGACAAGTGATGCCAGGTTAATGATTTTGTCTTTGCCCTTTTGAACTTTATTTTTAAATCTTTACAAATCTTTGGCTCCCAGTTTATAATTTAATGAGAGGTATTTCTGAGAAACCAATGATCTTAATTTTCTCTTTTTTTAAAGAGACTCAAGTTGTCAACATTCTGTTATATGCATAAGACAGACACCCCTGAATTTAAGATTTATATGTCAATTCCAAGAAATGTGTAAATTAAATAACTTAAAAGATAACTTAGAAATAATTTAGAAAATCTGTAATGTTTACTAGATCTATCACATTACAGTTTCCTTTGCATTAATACATAGGAGTGCTCCCATACATACAATGATGTTCACAACTTATTTTAATTTTATTAATTTTAAAATTATAACTGTAAATACATTATATGCATATAAACATTAATATAACTATTAGATCTGTGAACATATCCGCACATACATCTTAGTAGATGACTGGAGAAATCTTGAAAGTCAGTGTAGAATGCTTTCTAATTAGATATAGTTTAAGTATATACATTATACTTGTATTCAAATATTAGATATTAATTATATTGTTTACTATTCAGTAATAAATTAATGTTGATATATTTTTTTAATACAAATCTGGTTTAACATTTTGGAGGTCGTGGCTATCTGAGAGATACAAAGAAATTATTTTTTTTAATATTATTACATATATATATATATGGTGCGCAGAATCAGGAAAGTGATTAGCTGCACATTTGTGAGTAACTAATGTTAAACATAATATTTATACTGCTAGTTTGGTTACAACACATTTTGTAAACATCTCTGATGTTCTATGTAATGTTCGGATCCGAGTTGATATAGTTGAGAAAGTAATCTCTATATGCTAACTGAAAATAAGAAAAAGTAATATATTTTATTACATAAATGTAATAAAAGTGAATTTTCAAAATTTTTAAATTATTTTTACACTTTAGAACTTATTACTAATGAAAATATTTCTCAGATGCACATCATTTCTGTTGCAATTATTTTGACCATGACTTTCACAGAATTAATTTTAATACACATTTTTAATCCCTCATAAAAATTTCATTTAAGTGATGATTTAAGATTTATTGCCTATAATTTTAATTCATAAATGAATCCAGTATCAGGTTTTAGTTAAACAACAGAATGCAAAATGTAACTTATTTACAAGAAATTATTATTGTAATGAATTTTATATGTTTTTATTTTCATATTACTAAAATGAATACAACAATGAAAATAAATAATAAGTTTAATAAATAATAAACTTGTTAATTTGGCATATCTTTGATGTGAAGGCTTTTGTAAATAAATTATTGTCCTGTTATTTTAAATTAGACTTGTGCATCCATTTATTGAAACATTTTTAAAATTTATTACTAAAAAAAAGTAAAAGCACATAAAGTTACCATGTTGATTAGTTAATTTTAAAAAATCTAAAGGATCAAATTTAATCAAAAAGTCTCCAAGTAAAAATATTTTAGCCCTGCCTCCAGGTTTTCTTTCTTTGTTTTTTGACCAGAATGCATTAGCAACAATATTTTTGAAATATAAAAAGGTTGAAATTTGTATAGTTCTTTAAAGTTTCATGATTATTTTTACACAATAATTGTATAATAATTATTACAATTCAAAAATATGCATTAGTACACTTTTATTTTATACGTATATGTTTTATTTTGAAAAGTATTAAACAATAAATTCTAGTAATCACAAACAAAAAAAAAAACATCAGTGGTTTTTTAATCATTCCATTTTGTGAAACTGATCACCAATATACTGTGTAAAAATTTTTGAAACATTCTAAAAATTATAAATCACTTTTAATATTTTAAAGTAGTATTTGATAGGTGTATTATAGAATATCATTTATACATTTTTGTTTTAGAAATAAAATTGAAATAAAAAGATTTCATTCATTTTCTGGAGACTGTTTTTATGCAGACAACTGAATGACATTTTATGTCTTTTGTTCACAGTTTATTACTATTTTTCAATATTTGCAAAGTCCAAATATGATTTTCTAAAATATTTTTTATTGTAAATGTATATTTCTACCAAATCCAGTTTAATTTTTTGAATTTTGATATAGAATAATGGTTGAAATATTATAAAAAAGTATTAACAGAGATAATAATTGACTGGACATCATAAGGGGAGGTTAATAAATATGTTTATGATGTTTTACTCTATACTTTGGTGCAAAAGTAAAGTGACAGATTAAAAAATTACAGTTTATTCAATTGATCAAAGCTTAATATGACTTTGGTCCTTAAATGACACATGACATCCCAACCAACTAATTACTTACTTGCATTTTTTTGTTTTCACCAATTTTGTGTAATTCCATTCAATTGCATGCTTAGATATGAATAGGTAGTAAAATGTTTAAAAATACAGTTCATTTGATAGTAGGTTTTATTAATAAGCTAGTAAAATTCCTTACCCCTATGACTTGCATAGTTTATTGCAGTGGTAGCATTTCAGATTCTAAATCACAGTTTTAACTCTGACATTTCTAATGCTCCAAATTTACAAGGCATTAGAGCATTTGACAATTTATTTCACATCATTAAGCTAATAATTAAAAATTTTGAAATTTAAATAAATTTTTCACTGCATTAATAATTTGTCTCATAAAATTTGCTTATGATATTTTCAAAACATTATCATATCAACATTAGCTATAAATAACTCCTGGGTTGAACAGGTGTTCTAGTACTTGACAATAACAATTACTAACTTCATCTTTTATAATGAGTCAGCAAATATTTTAATTTCATATATTAAGTTTATTCACTATTGAATTAAAATTTACTCTGCTTACTTTTATCTTGTCTTGTGTGTCTAAATTACCTCTACTTAATTTTTTACATTACAATAATAACCTCATAAATTCTAGTTTGAACATTTTTTTTCCTTTTACTGTTTTTTGTCATTTCAAGCATATATATAAATTTGTAATTAATTGACATTAAACTACTTACATTTGAAAAAAAAAAAAAAACCTTTGTACTAACAGTACTTCATACATATAAAATTTGATTCTGTTCTCATAGTAAATGTTTTTAAGTTGACTTATAATAAAAAATCTCTTTTTAATTTTTTACACTCTTCACAATTGTAAATATAGGGGATTTGAACTCAAATTTTTAAGCCACTTCAACCATTTACACTATTGCATACTAGTGATACATGAAGAAAAGATAAATAATCACCAATAGAAGTATTTCATGCTGAACCAGCACTCATCAGTTGGTTCAGATTATTGTCTTCCATACATATATACAATCAGTGCTCAGTTTATATAAAGATAGGAAATCCTTATACTTTAATGGACAGGCTTCAATCTTCTCCAACCTCCAACTCTTCAGTCATCCATACCATTGAAAATCTGATGATAGAATTCCCAAATCCCATGCTGATGCGAATATTGTTATCATGTTCATGTTGACCTCAAGTCAGTCTGACCCCTCAAATATAGGACAGTATCCATTTAAATACACAGAAGAGGGATGGTCATGTGAGATGATAATCTGGATCAACTGATGAGTGCTGGTTCAGCATGAAATATGTATATTGGTGATTATTTATCTTTTCTGCAAGTGTGTGATCATGTGTATCAATCGTATGAGATAGTGTGGATATTGAAAGTGACTTGAAAGTCTGAATTCAAATCTTCTATATTTACAATTGGACTTCAGGTATAAGAGTGCCTGGTATTTCAAATCTTACTCTTCACAATGTTTTTTTTTTACATTGAGTTATCCTTCAGTTTTGAATATTTATCAATTTTCTTCAGATTTAATACATTGCAAAGGAAAATAATGGCTTTGATGAAGACAGTTAGACAATCAAAACTCTAAGAATTGAATTTAATAAAGAAAGCATTGCGAAAACTGTAAAAAGAAAGTAAACAGAGATTTCTTTTAATAAAATAATATTTAAAAAAATAATTTCTATAAAAATCTTCACTTTTCTATTTATGAATTAACAGTATATTAATATTTATTTAAAAACGTTTCGTCTCTCAACTTTTACATTTCTTTAACGCTTATATCAAAGGTGTAGTTAAATCTAAGGTAATGAATGATATTTAAAAGTTTGAATAAATAGTAATAGATAATATATCTTACCAACAAACATAAGTAATAATTTTAAAATGCAATTTATGCATAAAATAAAAAATATAATTTAATCATTATATATATATTCGAAACGTTTAATTTTGAAAAGTTGACAATAAATTTATACATATTATATTATTGATTCAAGAGTAATAAAATGAATTCTTTTCTAAAAAAAAAAAAAAAAAAAAAGACAGGCTCATTTGAATTAACTGATAATTTTTTATTAACAAGAGTAAACAAAACTTCAAAAATATTTAAAAAACTGATCAACATTACTTAATTATTTTTTTGCATTTTACTTAGTTGTATTTAAATAGGATTGCTTTTTGAACTGACACAAGCGGAATTAGATTTTGATTACCGCTTCCAAGTTCTACTTTTTTTTTTTTTATCGGGAGAAAAAAAAATACTGGAATTAAGGTTTCTATCAGAAACTTCAATAGCTGTCACATTTCCTGTTGTCAAAAATAAATTTTGCTAAGCACAAATCAAATCAGAAGTCAGTATTACTTTTTTACAAAGTACATTTGATTTTGCAATAAACTGGAAGGAGAAAAAAAATTATCCGCTTTTATCTTATATTCATTTTGTAGTTTAAGAAAAATATCAGCTGCGCAAAACAGATTTCTTCCTAATGATTGCTTCGCAGATAAATTTTCATTATTGGAAAAAAATGACAAGAAAAACACTCACAAGTAATAAGCGCTATAATGATAATATAAAATATCATTTCTCTAAATTTTTTGATTAATAAAAAGTATCTTAATTAATATTTAATTATTAATTTTAATTGAAATTGTAAAATTGTATTTATAGTATTTTCACTGGATTTATTTTTTATTATAATAAACCGATTAAAATGGAGTGGTTAATGCATTGGTCTACCTCGTTTATGACCTTAAGTTCAATTCACATAGAAGTTTTGAAAAAAAAAAGCTCTTTATCTGGCCCTTAGTCACCCATTCAATATTAGCAGTATATGAATGTCCAAATATTGTTAGTTGAGGTCAAATATATTAAGAATTTTTTTTTTATTTGACAATGAGTGCTCTGACTTTACACAATATGTTTTTGTGTAGAAGTAACATGTCATACTGAGGAGTATACGGTTCTTGAATTGATTTCAGTGCTTAAACTTCTGGCACTCAAACTTTTATGAACTCTTAAAAATAACGCCATTCTATTAGTGTTGTTTTTATTACTATTAATGTGCAGAATGTGAACACATATGAAAATGATATTAATATGATTCTCCAGTAGAACATAGATAGAATATACATATGGACACTGAAAGTAAGAGTGACATTTTGTGTTTTGCTATTATCTGAAACAATGTTATATATAAATATAAACAATCTCTAAATAGATAAGAATGGGGGAGGGAGATTCATGTATATTTTATGAATTAATAATAATAAAAAAAGTATTACTCACTAGAGCTGAAAATTGCCAAATAGTATGATTTTACTTAGTTTTTGGATTTTTGTTTATTTTTTAACTAAAAGAGCTAGAATTCTATTTACAGAAGAATATATAATGGTTATTTAAGCTGAAAAACAATTCCAAGTCTAATTATAATCTAAAAAAATATTTTAAGTTTTATTTCATCCAGATTCAAATTACAGATCATGAGCATGGCATATTGTACCGGTCGAAAACCACCACCACCGCTCATCAAATCGGATTCAAACTCAGGCAGTTCAAAACTGAATTCAAACCCAACTCAACAGCTCAGATAGCAGAAATCGACGGCACAGTGCCATGCGCCAAGAACTAGCTCAACGGTTGGTGAGGACTAGAGACCCTTGCACTGACACGAATATCTAATAATTAATTACTTTGAATACTTTTTAAATCAAATCATATGTATGTTCGGGTTGCCAACACAGATAGCGGGTATTAACATTTAAATCATTATAAAAGAATGATGAACTAAGAAACCAAGTATGTTAGAAAATATTTAATAATAATGATAATTTGTTTTGTTCAATAAAATATAGATTGCATTAGTTACCTCTAGTCTTTAAAAGAATTTATAAATATAATAAGAGTGGCGGTCCTTATCATATGCCAACAAGTATTACACAACATGGGATTCTATGTCTATGCCCCCAACGAGAAATATAAAGGCAGATAAAGGTATTCATTAAGAACGGAAATGATTGTTCTAATTTTATTACGGTGGAATGTGAGATTTATTTTCGCATTTTGAAATCTATTCATAAAGAGCAAAACGTATTTTAAGGCATAACTTAAATCTTGATTTGAAAACTGATTTAAACTAAATATATTTGAGAATTGGTTCGACTTTAATTTAAATCACTTCATCACGAATTACGAGCACGGAGCGGGTTTTACCGGAACAAAGACGCAATGGTACTGACGAATTACAAGGCAGAGAGTAAAATTGAAAGATGATCGCTAGTCGATGATCGAAGTCCTATGGCGGCTTGCATTTGGCAAGTCTTACGCCCTTTGACTAATGAATCGGAAAGGAAGTACTTTCTTCCTCGAGAAATTTAAATAAGAGAATATGATCACCGACCAGCCTAACGGAGCGGAAGATGGCCCTACGTCAGCAACATTTGATGATGATGACTTGATAGTCATCGTTGAAAAATAAAACCCATGTAGAATGCTCTACGTGATGACTTGACCAATTAATTAAAGTCAAACGAGCTTTTATCGAACTATTTTAAAACATTTATAAACTATATTAATTTTGCCCTAATAACTTGATCTTCCTGAATCTTAATACAAAATAACAAAAGTTGAATTAAAATATATTTAACCCTTTATCGACCCTTTTGCAAAAACATTTTAAATATATATATATATATGGATAAATAAATCAATATTAGTGAAGCAAGAAATAACATTTTAACATTACGTGAGTATATAAACACTTGCAACTTAGGAGCTGGGGACATAGGTGAAAAACGGAGCTAATAATTTATTATTAGCTAATTATAAAAATAGTAAACGTATAATATTTTCTTTCGACTCGATGATTAATAGAACTTATAAATTTAGTTCTAATGGGCGAGAATAACTATTTAAAATTTATATTATATTATTTGCGTGAGGCAAATGGAATCAAGGAGCTCATCGAGTCGAAAGATTATTGGCATATAATTTTAAATACGACATTAATAAAGCACACAAATATATATATATTAAATGAACCGCCAAGTAAGAAAAGAGAAAGTTTAAAGACTAGAGATTTAAAGAATTACGAGATAGATTTACAGTAGCATGAATAAAAGGTTTTATAAAAAATGTTACATTAAAGAATAAAGAGCTCTTAAATAGGAGAGTAAAATAAAGTTCGAACTGGCCAGAAAGCTTAACGTTCATTATAGAAATATATTACCCTTCCGTGCTTGTCCTTAAGTTACTCCTCCAAGTTGTTGAAACGTAGGCATCATTGGTTAACTACTGGAGTAGTATTTTAGTAGCTTTCATTATTTTAGCAGATTGATCGATCCGGAAAACGGTTCAGCAGCTCCAGTGAAGATTCCTCGGGACTTTAGGAACCGTAGCCAGATCCCTGATGTTCTAGCCCTCTATCATGATGAAATACAATTTTTATACACACAGAGTTCACTGCACTACTCTACAACCAAAAACTCGTCTTTTTCTTTACTTTTCAGGGCTATATATCTACTGTTCACTGATGCCTCCGGCTAGCGCTCATTTTATTATCAATCTCTCTTTTTTTTTTAATTAGTTGTTTTCAGAAACATTCCTTCGATAAGCTTTCAAACTAATTTGTGAATTCCTTTCCTAATTAGAAAATGAATTCTTAAAGTCTGAAATGATTTTAATTAAAAATTGAATTCTTATCTTTTTTAATTAATAAAACTTTACTGTTGTTTTTGAGAATTTGAAAGCCCATGGAAAGAATGTAGCTTTTAATCGCAAAACTTTACAAATTATTTAAAAGTAAAAAAAAGCAAGTATTCCCGATGCAATGAAACTTTCGAACAATTATATACATTTAATATTTACAAATATATATACGCACAATCCACGCAATTTAATATATATAAATTCATGAATATTTTATCATGAATTTATTTAGAGAATCGATCCAATTTAAACTAAACTAATTAATTTTACTACGTATTTGAAACAAGTTATTCATTATGGAAATTAGCGTGGATTGAACGTATAAAGCCCCATTGCCTCGGAAATTTAAGGTTAGTATTAGGGTAAATAACATGAAGCTAGGATCGAACTCAGATCCGACTGCTTCAATATAAATGTGCTAACAATTTTATATATATAAAGGACTTGAACATAGACTTTTAAACTACCTATAGCTATCCAATCCATCATATACAACTGATACACATGATTACATACTTA
Organism: Epiperipatus broadwayi; assembly: GCA_028023455.1. Lineage (NCBI taxonomy): Eukaryota > Metazoa > Onychophora > Udeonychophora > Euonychophora > Peripatidae > Epiperipatus > Epiperipatus broadwayi. The sequence goes on along the minus strand of JAQFVV010000031.1, from coordinate 7,909,157 downwards.
TGAAAAACATAAATGATTTTTAATATACATATTCCATGTTGAGCTAGGGACTTATCAGTTGGTCCTGATCACCATCTACCACATATATAAACAACCATTGCTTAGTTTATATTAAGATAGCAAATCTTCAAAATTTAATGGACAAGCTTCAATCTTCTCTACTTTCCAACTCTTCAGCCATCAATATTAATGAAAAGCCAAGGATGAAATGCTCAAAGCCCTTACAATTACATCTAGTTTAGTATAATATATCATCATCATCAGCATCATCATTATCATCATCAAACATTATCAATCCACTGCAGGATGAAGGTCTCTCCAAGTTTAATCCACCTTCTCTGATCTTTAGCTTCTCTTCTCCACATCACCCCTGCACACTTTCTTATTTCATCCATCCATCTCACATGTGGTCTCTTTCTGGGTCTTTTACAATCTCTTGGAATCCAGTTTAAAATTTCAATTGTCCATCTATTATCATCTCTTCTAGCAATATGTCTAGCCCAACTCCACTTCAATCTTTTATTTTTTTCAATGAGGTCAGTAACACCTGTTTGTTCTCTTACCCATACATTGTGTTTTCGATCTCTTCTTGTTACTCCCAACATACATCTCTCCATACTTCTTTGAGTGGTCTGAAGTCTCTGTATTGCTCTTCTATTGAGTGTCCAAGTCTCAGATCCATAAGTAAGAACTGGTAAAACACATTTGTTAAAAACCTTCCTTTTCAAACACATAGGCATATTTCCTTTTAGTATCAAGTTATTTCTACCAAAAGCACTCCAACCAAGTTTAATTCTATGATTAATTTTCTCCATTATGTTTCCATCTGTATTAATAATCTGACCAAGGTATTTGTAACTGTTAACTTCTTCTAATTCATCATAATCAATCTTTATTTTCATACTTTGAGCAAATTGATTAATCATAACTTTAGTCTTTTTAACATTTATCTTTAGTCCTACTTTCTTACTTTCATCTGATAACTCCTGCAACATTTCCTGTAGCTCTGAAGCATTATTTGCAAAAACAACTACATCATCTGCAAAATCTAAATGACTTAAATAATCTCCATTTACTTTCACTAATTTTAGTTTCCCATTTTAATCCACAAAATACTTGCAGCAGCACTGCTGTAAAAAGTTTTGGAGATATGGAGTCACCTTGTCTTGCACCTTTCTCAATGTTGACTTTCCCAGTATCATTATGTAATCTAATTGTTGCTCTTGCATTTTTATAAATATTCTTTAAAATATAACAATATACTGGATCTATACCTTGATGATCCAATGCTTTAATCACTGAAGAAATGTTTATAGAATCAAATGCCTTTTCATAATCTACAAATCCAAAACATAATGACAACTCATATTCATTTGTTCTTTCTACAACTTCTCTCAGTACCTGAATATGAAATACTGTACTAAAACGACTTTTAAATGCAGCTTGTTCTCTTGGTTGGTGGAAATTCAATGTTCTCTGTAGACGAGTTGTAATTATCTTGGTAAAAATTTTATATAAAACTGATAAAAGGCTGATAGGTTTGTAATTTCTAATATCTTCTTTATCACATTTTTTAAATATTAATATTATTACTGCATTCTTCCAATCAACTGGTACATTTTTATCATTTAGACACTTGGTATATAACTTTGCTAAAAAATTTTCAGTATCTTCACCTGCTTCTTTTAATATATCAATTATAATTCCATCATTACCTGGAGCTATTACTTTCTTCATACATTTAATTGAATTTCTCACTTCTTCATTTAAAATTCTGGTCAATTTAGAAGATCTAATAGATATTGGAGGTACTTGTTCTTTATTACTATATAATTCTTGATAAAAATTTTCTACCAATTTCATGATGTCATCTCTCTTTTTAGTAATAATTACCTCTTTTTTTCTTATTGCAGATATAATTTTTCTACCAATATCAAAATGTTGTTTTACATTCTTAAGACTTTTATTTTCTTCTACAGCTTTTCTTGCTAGTTCACAGTTATACTTTCTTATATCATTTTCAATTTTTTTCTGCACCATTTTACAAAATTCGAGATATTCAATTCTTTTTAATGCATCATTTTTGTATATCTTCATATTTCTTCTTTTCTTCATAAATTCTCTAGTCTCAGTAAAAATTTTATGCTGCTTTTTTCTACCAGCTATCTTTGTTGCAGTTTTTAAAAGTGTATCAGTTATTTTCATATTAATTTCATTCAAATCTGAATCATGTTCAAAATCTACTAATACTTGAAACCGATTTTTAAGTTTTAATTTAAATTCATTAGAATGTTTCTAAAGATTAGAAATATCAACTGTAAATATTGTTTTTCTTAACAATTTTTGTCTTTCTAGTTTTACATTAACACATATCTTGCACCTTACTAATCGATGATCACTTCCTCTGTTAAATCTCTTAAGAATATTACAATCTTGAAATATGTATTTCCTGTTAGTCAAAATATAATCCAATTCTGCTGTACCTTCATTTGGATGCTTCCATGTCCATTTTCTTTTAACATTTTTCTCAAAAAATAAATTCATAATATAAAGTTTTTCTTTTTCTGCAAACTCCACAAGTCTATGTCCTCTCTCATTTCTATTTCTATAACCAAAATTACCTACAACACTTTCATCTTTCATTTGTTTACCAATTGTAGCATTAAAGTCTCCCATAACAATTTTAAAATGTTGTTTACTCTGATCAACAGCCTTTTGTACATCCATATAAAAATCTTCTACTACTTCATCACTATGAGAACTTGTTGGGGCATAAACCTGAATTATCTGCATTTGGTACCTGCTATTAAGTTGTATAACTAATCTTGCCACTCTTTCTGATACACCATCAATCTCCACAATACTGTTCTTTCACTTTTTATTTATAATGAATCCTACTCCACTTGTATATCTGATATTTGTGCCTTTATAATAGAATATATGTCCACTTTTTAAATCAATTGTCTCTTCACCTTTTCTTCTAACTTCACAAAGTCCAATAATGTCCCATTTAATATAAGACAGTTCTTCTAATTCTTGCAATCTTCCTTCACTTGAAAGTGATCTGCAGTTGTAAGTACCTAAATAAAAAGTTGTCATCAAATGGCAGCCTGGGTCCGCAATCAGGAGATTCTTAGCACCCTCCGCCTTTGGCCACCAGCTGCTGCCTTGGTTGGTGACTTTACAGCCTCCTGGGAATAAGGGCCATGCTTTATTTTTGTCTGTCATAATTGTATATATGTATTGGAAAAATATTTATCATTTACACAAACATTCTTTCTGCCTTATCAGGCACTGAGAAGAAAGACCATGGTGTCTCTTGATCTTAAACTCAGAGGTAAAAAGCCAATAAACTCACCATGCTGGCTAATGCATGTTGGTGAGCAGCCCATCCATGTTCCTATACTATATGAATAAACACATAGTAATAAAAGCTGTAACGGCAAGAATGTATGGAGTGGACATTAGGTATTTGCCCTGCTCAGTTCCTTTAAGGCATCCAAGAGGAATCAAAGGGTTTCCTTTCAGTTAATAGAAAACTCCTTTCTGCAGCCACAATATATATATATATATATATATATGTCATATTATTATTACTATTTGCGGGATATTCCGTGTAGTGAAAAAGCTAAATGCTGACATTTCAGTACAATATCAAGTACTTTCCTCAGAGTGTCCTCTGAGGAAGGTACTTGATATTGTACTGAAACATCAGCATTTAGCTTTTTCACTACACGTAATATCCCACAAATAGTAATAATAATATGACATCTTTTATCCGTGAAAATATTAGAATTAACCCTTTTCCCGCATCCGACGAGGCTCCTCGTCGACATCTGAAATCACTCTAACTCAGCCCGTTTTCATACGAAAAAATTCGTTAAATACGTATTGAATTCGTTTTTAAAAGTTCTGTACGATGGTGACATCTTCCAATTTATTTTAGAAGTAAAAAATAGAAAAAAAACGCATTTAAACCTAAACAAAGAAGGAACATTATTTGTGATTGGTTCTTAGCATGCTCTCAGCCGAAAAAGACATTCTGATTGGCTGGAAAGAACAAAGAAACTGCCTGATCAAAGAAAATAAAGAAAAACGCTGAGATTTTCATTTCGAATACGATTTAAATTATTATTAAATAATATTTATGGAAATTAAACATAATTTTCAGAGAGAATAATAAAAAAACAAAATTATTTTCGAAAAATATTGAAGATTTTAGTACAAATATTGAAGTTGTAATAAAAAGAAATATTTACTTTTCTATAACGTAAAAGTCGATCTTTTTGTTTACATTATAACTTTTATGTTGCCGATATTGAATATCTTAGAATAAATAAATAGCAATTTATTTTTGAAAGAACTTTCGTTGTCTTCACAACCTTAAAAATTAATTATATACTTTTTATAAATGTATCTGAGTTGAATTTAATATTATAGGCGAATATGTTTTAACAATAGGCTTTGTCTTCAGTTTGTGAGTTGGCCAATTAAAAGATTTGATTTTTATCTGATACAACCAATGATAAAATTAGCGGTTTAAGGGTTAATATATATATACTTTTGAGTTAGTATTTTAAATCTAGTCTCTATAGACCCACCCCTTCACTGAGATGAACAATAAGCTCAAAACCAGTTGGTCTGGAGGTATGGTTAACGATAGACATTTTGAATTCTTTCTCTTTTGGCACTTATAAAAATAAAACTTGTTTGAGGTATTGGTAAGCTTCATCTAGTGATCGTATATATATATATATATATATATATATATATATATATATATATATATATATATATATTTGAAAAACTTTATATATATATATATAATAAAGTTTGATATCTGTATTCGTTTCACAATATATGTAATATACAAATCAATATATATATCAAAATACAGTACAATTTATATAAATTATATTCTTTTAGAAGTACTTTTGACTATACACTTTGTAGTCTTTATCAACTATATAACGTTGAATAATCAAAACGAGACAACCTTTAACAATACCCATAGTTCAATTCAGATTTCCCACAATTCTGTTATCTTAACATTTGATGACTGGTGATTCATCAAATGTTAAGATAACACAATTGTGGTTAATCTGAATTGAACTATATGGTATTTTTAAAGGTTGTCTCGTTTTGATTATTCAACGTTATATAGTTGATAAAGACTACAAAGTGTATAGTCAAAAGTACTTCTAAAAGAATATAATTTATATAAATTGTACTGTATTGTGATATATATATTGATTTGTATATTACATATATAAATATATATATATGTGTGTGTGCGTGCGTGTGTAATAAATCAATAAACAAAGTATGGAAACTTTTAACTTTTAAACATCAAATAATAACTAAATTGTAGAAACACTCAACTATTAGATCTAATCATTATCAAATGAATACATTAATTTTTATAATACACTATTTCAAATTATCCCCTATGCTTCATTATCCCCTTAAATATTATTGCTATTTCTGGTTCAACCCTGGAGAAGAAAATGGAAATACTATAACTTTGGCTTTTTAATCACTCTTTTACTTCTATTTTTTTCTTGGCAGACATTTGGAACAAAATACAGAACTAAAAGATATTTCTTTATTTATTCAAATAAATAATGGTTTTTCTAATTCATAGTTCAAATTGCCTTCATGTGAGAGTGCTTGAGATGGATTTTGATCATATTAATTTTGTTGTTAGATTTTAAAAATAAAAACATGTTTATCATAGTTTGTTTATATATTTATGATTATTTTTTTTAAACTGTTTAGTTTTAGAAGAAGTGATCTCAAGAGAAATCAATAATCTTGGCAACAACCTGTAAATGGCTGAAAAATAATTATTTTATATTTGCCATGGCTGCCAAATTTTTTTCATTTTTTTAAAATTATAAATATTTTTTTTGTTTTTAAATAGAAATTTTATTAGTTTTAGGTAACCCAAACAATAGTATATTCAGGCTTTTGAACATACATTAAAGTAAGACTATTTTTTTATTAATTTCATGTTATTGGCAATGGCAGTAATCGTTTGATTCATTTTAATAGAATTATTTCTATATTTGAATAATTAACGTTATATATTTAACAATAATTTTATTTATAAACATCTATTTTTAGTGTCTAATTCAAAATTCCTGAAAACATATAAAAAAAATAAAGGTAAATTTAATGACGTTAAAGGTTGGGTATTTAGTTGAACATGATACCATGGATTCTGTAGAAAAAGTATCACAAAGTAGTAATTTTTACATGAACTTATTTATTTAATTAATTAATTCTCTATTATTAAAAAAAAGCAAGATTTTGTTCCCCATTTTATATGCATTTCTCATTTTTTAATGAAACTCAATCCATGAGTACTTTTAACTGGAACTACAAAAATAACAATGTCTTGTAATGATATAAACCACAGTAATTTTTTAAAAATATTGTCTTTTACTTTGAATAAGATAAGTGACTTAAAAAGTCATTTTCAAACTACTGTCCAAAGATTTCAAAGTAAATATAACTTTTAAATTTCTTCTTAATGAAAATGCCATATTGAGTTTTAAGGCATCTGCTGAAGATTAAATTTTCACAATAACTATATAATATATAATATTAATATAAAATGTTTAATCATACGTAAATCAACACATATCACAAAAAATAATAGAATATATAAAATGCACTAAAATGGAAGAACACACAAAGCTGAAGAGAAAGTGCTTGTGCATTTAGCATATTATATAGATTTTATACTTTAGAATAAGTAGCCACAAAGTTTAAATTTTATGTTCAATTCAAAAAAGAATAGAGTTAAGAAAGAGAATAATTACATAAAAGTAAAAAAGAAATGAATTAAACCATTTAAAAAAAATATTTTAAATTTATTTATTTAAGTAGGACAATTTTAAAATTAAAGCATCTTTAACAGTCTAAAAAAAAATTCTATATTAAACAACAAATGTGCAAATTGAATATTCTTAATAAGTGATGTTTCTTTTTAAAAAAATATAAACCCATCACCTATTTGATACAGTTTTCTTTGTACACTTAGAAGTTTTCTCTAACAAAATAAATATTAATTACTATCTTATTTTTAAAAATTAATTTTAATGATATTTATAAAAATAAAAAAAAAGGATTATACTTAAGTGAAATTGGTAAATTTAATAATGTGCACATATGATGTATACATGTACATAAAACATATTGGATAAAAAATATATGTATTGGAGATATAACCATTTACAGAGAAATATTTTAAAATATAATAAAAATGATAAGACAAACATATTCATTTATACTTGAAATGAAATTTGCATCAAAATAATGTGTTAATACAATGTATGAATTTATTTTAACCCATTCAGTTGCAATTTATTTGATTGACAAAGTGAGATAAAACACAAAATTTTGATTGGTCAATTACAGAATCAGCAGTAAGATATATATATTCATCTTGTAATAGTATATTTGTTTTAGTTTTGTTTGTAAAAAGCAAATTAATAATTTGTCAGAATATGAAAGTGAACAAAAGTTTTTTCAAAAATAAATTTCTGTGAATAATTATAAAAATATTTTATAGCAGCAAATTTAAAAAGAATGTTAGTATCCTATTAAAAATGTTGCTTACATCAATGATTTTCTCTCTCAATTACATTTTTATAAAATTAAATATTTTTTATTAAAATCTTACTATTTTCCTAAGATAATTTATGTTTTCAGCATATTTTACCAAAATACATTATAATATGTAAATAAATGCCAGAAAAATATTCTAAAACATTAATTCTTATTTGAAAATCAAATAAAGAGCTTGGGGCAATGTAAACTGTTGACAGGTGTTAAAATTGATGTTAGCGCTGGGTTCTTTTTTAATTTATGTTCCTATAAAAGTATACCTTTGTTTACAAAAATCTTACTGTTTTTTTTAAATTAATTATGTTTTCAGTATATTTTATGAAAATAATTTATAATATGTAAAAAAATACTAAAAAAAACACTAAAATATTCGTTTTCATTTTGAAATGCAAAACAAAGAAGTTGGAGTGATGAAAAATTATTGACAAGCCTTAAATGACTTCCAACCAATCACTATCTACAAAAGACTGCCCTTCCACCAATTGTTAATGTTTAAATGTCAAATATATTGATTTTTTACTTGCAAAATAATTCAAGAGATAGCAGCATTACGGTACTTTTTTAAGCTTTAAAATGACTGTAAATTCTTTACCATAGTGTTAAAAATGACAGAAATCAAGCAATTTGAAGCTGTGATCATTTGACAAGAAATTTATGTGGTTAATACTCCTGATGTTATTAAAAATATCTGTCCATTTTTTCCCATAAAAATAATGAAAACTTTAAAAAATCATTATAACTCAAAATTTAAACATCACAAAGCAATGTTAGATATCTTCTTAGAAAAAATAGAAAATGATTCACATATGATATGGATATAGACATGTATCATCCTCAAGGTTTATTTTATTCTAGATTTTCACAAATGTATTGAATTCTAAAATTTACTGTATTGCAACAAAGAAATAGACTTGAGTATTAAGTAATATATTGTTGGAGTGCAATTTGAGAGCTTATAATTGCAGGTTGAATGTTATAATTGATTATTTATTACTATGCATTTAGATAGATTATATTTAACTGTCCAAGGAGTGATATGATGGGTCAGGGTTTACCACAAGAGAGGGGAAATGCATCTCATTAGGGTCAGATCTAAGATATTCTGGTAGATGCCTTCAATGATGTGATAAAGTACATAAGCAATGATCATGTCTATGTTGAAAGGGCTAGCCATAATTTACACATTAAATTTAGATAGATTGGGCTAGATCATCCATATTTTACCCTTCTTTTGGCTCCATTATGCCTTTGTATTCAAACTCAGGGAGAAATCTGCCTTTAACTCTCTTTAGGGATGAACTTATACATGATAACAATTCTTGTGCTTCTATATAGGTTACAATTGATTTAATCATTCATCCAAGCATATCTATACATTATTGTAGAAGAGTAAAGTGTTTATATATGTATGTCCTTGGTTATTGGTTAATAAGTGAATGCTAAATAATTTTGATAAACTAGAAAGCAGTTCATTGCAAATAAATTTGACAACATTTATTAAATATTAATCAAAGTAAAAGCAAAAATTTAAAACTCTTTACCAAGATAAAGGAATATAATTATGGGTGTCAAGGATGGATTTCTACCATATCAACAATTAAATCTATTTATGATTCCAAACCCTTACCCAATGGGAGAGATACATGGCATCATTCTAATTATTTATAAAAGAAATAAAAAAGAAATATTATTGTCGACTGTGAAGCTAACTAGCTAATTTACAATATTATGTAAGTATATCTGTAGTAGCTTCATTGTCCAATTCAAATTATGATGTTCTATCTACTTTGGGGCCCCTATCTATGTATAGTTCCCTAAGGTTGATAGGAAATAACATCCATACAAGAAGATTAATTATTTATACCAAAAAAATATAAACATGAATGATTATTAGTTAACAACAAACAAATTACATGAATTCTGTCCTGTAATAAAAGTATGTACTTAATATAAAATAAACTTAAAGATATTACCTTATCCCATATCATGATGATCAATGTCAAATTGCTACAGAGGGAAAGCTGGTCTAAACATTATTTAAAATATAAATAAAACAAAATCATCTAACATAATGATTTACCCTCGTGTTTTGCTGCTTTCACTTATAATGGACTCTTCCAAATCATAGATACTTATGCCTCCAAGTGTGAAAAAAAGAATTTTACAAATATATAAATAACAAGAATATGTAACAAAATCAGTGTTTTCATCAAATTATTTTGTTTAATGTTCATGAGCTCAAGAACAATGTCCTTTGAGTGTACAATCTATCTTTTTTGGACTTGGTTTATGCCCATCACTTGAGATTACTATGTATCACACTCAAAATAACATTATATCCATTCTATGTAGTTGTTCTTCTCGATCCATGTAGACATTTGGTATAGGAAAATTGGAAATTAATTTATGATATTACAGGAGTAAGTAGACAACGTCATTGCTCTTCCAGGATTGGGATAGTGGCACTTTATTCCTACAACACTAGTGATTTAGACAGAATATATGCACAGTGGTTTATAACAAAATTATATTTTCTTTATTTATGATTTGGTATTTAATGGTTCATACACACACAAAATTACTTCATCATTTTGTTTAAGTGTGGCAAAAATTCTATTTCTTCTCTATTTGTGTTCAAATAATAGCGCAGGTTCTCCAATATCAATTTAAAAACAGTTCACTTATTTTATTAAATTGCATGAACTTATCACATTTCTTTTAATTCAAACATTGCTTTTAACTTCTTATGATTTTGGACTAAGAAACTTATATGGATAATTCAGAATATTGGAATGAGTCATCCATTTTCCTTTGTATTTGAACATTCTATTTCAAGTTGTTGGCTTTCTAGCTTCAAAATACTAAATCTGTTGTGATTAATCTTAGAAAAAATATAAACAGGGAAATAAATAAATATATTTTGGAAACAGTTGAATGTATCATAACAGATTACTTGAATAAAATCAACATTATTATTAAGTTTCACACATTTAAAATCTGTTATTGCAATCACCATAGCAACATCTATTATACAATTAAATGTTTTATGTTTCACATATATTTGCTTATACATTAATTTGGGGGAAATTATTATTAAAAACACATATGCAAAAATATTTATATCCATTAAAATGTATTAGAATTATAATAGAAATTCTTTATTTTGGTTTAAAAATGAAAAATCATATCAAACTTAGATTGTATTATCACTGTATCCATTTTTTTTTTCAAATCTCTATTTCATTTACAAATTGGAGGCAAAATTTTTTTGAACAAATTGTTTTCATCAAGTTAAGTTTGAGGATTAGACAACAATAGTGCCATCAAAAGTATCTTATAAATAGAATGGAGAGGTTGTAATTTAAGTTCTTATCATTTTGTCATTGCACAGAACAGCAGATATGTTTTTGATTTAAATATGGTAATTATGAGGTATAAACTCTCTATATATCAAACAATAATGATTTCAATTTCTTCTGTCTTTGCAATTAATGAATGATAAAGAAAAATACTTAATTAAATTTAATATAGATAGTACGTGACAAGGTTATTGCTGCAAATATTATATATTAATTAACACTATTATATTATATATTAATTAAATTTAATATAGATAGTATGTGACAAGGTTATTGCTGCAAATATTATATATTAATTAACACTATTATATATTTATAATTTGATGTATACAAGTATATTATTAAGTTACAACCAGTAATCACCTAAACATTCACAGTAAAATATAGTAATCAATATTTCTCACTGCTGTCAAGGCAACCTTCATACCTTTTAATAGCAAGAATGGAATCCATTCTTACTAATGGTCCATTGAATATATATGGACACTTAAAGCTTACAACTTGACTACAGAGTATGAAATATTGATACATTGAAGTTTAAATAAACCTCTTTAAACATGAAATAAACATGTCACTGTAATGCAGACTAATAAATTGTCAATTAACATTACAAACTGGAATACTTTTAAATTGCCCATGTATTATTTAGAAATAGTAAGCAAAATAGTGCCTAAAACTAATTCGGGATAATGATATAATTAAGTTCCAACCAGTAACCACCTAAACATTCACAGTAAAATATAGTAATCAATATTTCTCACTGCTGTCAAAGCAACCTTCACACGTTTTAATAGCAAGAATGGAATCCATTCTTACTAATGGTCCATTGAATATATATGGACACTTAAAGCTTGCAACATGACTACAGAGTATGAAATATTGATACATTGAAGTTTAAATAAACCTCTTTAAACATAAAATAAACATGTCACTGTAATGCAGACTAACAAATAGTCAATTAATGTTACACACTGCAATACTTTTAAATTGCCCATGTATTATTAAGAAATAATAAGCGAAATAGTGCCTAAAGCTAATCTGGGATAATGATATAATTAAGTTCCGACCACTAACCACCTAAACATTCACAGTATATTATTATACATTTATGAAAATACGATTCTTTCCAAATTATTAAAATTAAAACATAGAAATCTTATTAGTATGATTTAAAGCTAATTTAAATATGGCCATATAAACATGTTCATTTATTTGAATATTGAATTTCAGAATTATCATTGTTTAAATCTACCTTCGTTTATATATATATATATATATATGTGTGTGTGTGTGTGTGTGTGTGTATCTTAGGCTCCAGTTAAAAATGAATTCATTTTTTCTACTTTGTAATTACATGATGATTGTAAAAGGTGTTTAGTCAATTATAACGTGCAAAGCATTTGGCACATTCGTTTCACCAAAATAGTACATTTAATTTATATATATATATATATATATATAACCATTATATATATATATATATATATATATATATATAATGGTTTTAGTTGCTTACAAATATTTTTAAAATATTTACATATATGTTCTGTCTTATAAACATAATCTAAAGTCAATTTTAATATGACTATATAGATTTTATACATTGAAAATAAATTCATTTTTCTTTATATATAGTTCTGACCACATTAAAAAATTAATTCATTTTTTATCAATTTGCTGTTAAATATTGAACTTAAGAAATATTTAATGTATATGGCGTTTGGAGAGATCATTGTTGTAAATATATATATATATATATATATATAAATGCAAAACCATAAAACAATACAATACTAGATTAAATTTTAAAAAATTTTACCAAAATCCTTACACAACCATGGTTTCATCTACTACAAATAGACCTTCTATATGTAGTAGATGAAACCATGGTTGTGTAAGAATTTTGGTAAAATTTTTAAAATTTAATCTAGTATTGTATTGTTTTATGGTTTTGCATTTTAATTTTTGCTAGTATAGTGTTAGACAGTTTTGGTGATATATATATATATATATATATATATATAATGTCTAACACTATATCTCTCTCTATATATATATATATATATATATATATATATAGAGAGAGAGAGAGAGAGAGAGAGAGAGAGAGAGAGAGTTTGAACTGAGAATTTGAAGCTCTCTACAACTATCCACTCCATCTTATACAACTAATACACATAACCAGATACATGTGAAAAAAATAAATGATCTCCAATATATGCACTCATCAGGATGTCCAGATCACACTTTTTCACATACATATACAATTAGTACTCAGTTTATATTAAAATAAAAAAAATCTTCAAACTTTAATGGACAAGCTTCAATCTTTTTAACCCTCAATCTCTTCAACCATCCACATCATTGAAAATCGAAGGATAGAAAGCTTGAAGCCTTCCTAAGTCACTCTGACCACTTACATATAGGAACATAATATGTCCATTTAAATATACAGAAAAGGGTTGGTCAGAATACAGGCTGAATACGTAATATTTAAATATATATATATATTAAGTATAGTATAGACAATATATATATATTACATTTATATTAATGAAATATATTTCTCTATACAAAATGTAAATCAAGGTGAGGAATAAATTGTAAAAACAATATAATTCTTCCTTATTCTAATAAATAATGTATTATTTTTGAAAAAAAAAATGCTAGGAATATTTTGGCTTTATAGCCTGGGATATTTATTTATTTAGTTTTAACTTTTAATTAATTTTACTGATAGTCTTTGCATTTTAAAGAGTGTTATTTTTTTTCTTTTTCAGACTATTAAGTATTGCCAATCACGTGAAAGAATTTGGAGAAGCTTTTAAATGCCCAATTACTTCAAGAACAATTAGTAAAGAAAGTTGCAACATTTTTTAAATTATCTATGTGTATTTGTATCAAATAGCAAATCAATTTGTCAATGACACAAACAAAAAAAAAGCCGTCTTAATTTTATAAAACATTTTTGAAATAAATTATAAAAACAAGCCAAAAGTTTAGATTTCAAAGTAATTTTAAATGAAAATTATTTGAATTGAAAAATTTCATCATTTGTATTTTAAAGTATATAAATTTAAAATTATCAATTATATAATTAAAGCAAAGTTACGAAAAGTATCACAAACATGTGTTTCATATACATAAAAATAACCAAGAAACTTTGTAAAATTTTATATTTAGCATTATAAATATTAATTAAAATGTGCGATTTTATGCACATCTATTCTTTATCAATGAATAGCTTTTCAAACTAATGTTTTAGAAGTCAAAAATGTGATTACGAAGTACTATTGTAAATGTGAAACAGTTTGTAGGGAAGCCATGTTGAAACAATGTCGAAAATATACAATAAACACATGTAAGGCATGTCGTTTTAATGCAAATTGCTTTTAATTTTTTTTCTTTTTTTTTTTCAGCACTTAATTTTTAATTAAAGATAACAATTTTATAATAAGCTCATTTATAATAAATGGATTAATAAATTAAAAGGTATGCAAAATATTCAAAATGGATAATGTACAAATCATGTAACCTAGAATAAAAAGAGATTGCTATGTCCTAATTTTTATATGTTGTACTTCATGGCAACATCGCTTCTTTTTATTTGTTAACAACGTTTTTTTAATAACTAGAACATGGCATTTTGTCTTTATTTTGTATTTAATATATCTATTATTTACTACAATATTTACTATCTTTATTTTTATATTTATTAGTGTGATATATTTTGCTTAAGTGCGCATAATAAAAGGTATATTAAATGCCGGTATGGGATCAAAACTAACAGACACAAATATTGGATTGTATGAACTGATCACATATGTAAATCGGGAAATACTATAAATTGCAATTTAAAAAATAATTAAAAGAATCAAACTAATAAAAAAGTATATAATAATTAATTTGAAATATCTTATATTATTAAGTTGATTCCATCCTCATCAAATATTTATTTCTTAAAATACAAGACTGAAAATGAGAAAAGTTATAGATACATTTTTTTAGCAAATAATAAAAACTGTAAAATATACAAAAACAAAATGGAAAAATGGAAATATATATAATAAATAAATAGTAAAAATTAATAGATTTCTTTGTTGCCAAAAAATGTCTATTTTTTTGAATACAGTTTGCATATTTTTTTCCTTAAAATGCTTATTTATTTAGGATTTAATTATATATATATATATATATATATATATATATATATATATATATATATATATATATATATATATATATATATATATATATATATATATATATATATATATAAACATTACAAGCATAAAGCTAAACTAGTCAATATAAAATCAAAACTACCCCAAATCTAAAATTAAACCAGACCAGAATAAAAATAATATTAAAACACAACCTAAGGTTTCACTGCTACAAGCAGACTTCTCAAGTGTAAAGAAATAATAATAATAAAAAAAAAAAAAAACACACATTATATATCTGGTTTAATTTTAGATTTGGGGTAGTTTTGATTATATATATATATATATATATATATATATATATATATATATATATATATATATATATATATATATATATATATATATATATATATATATATATATATATATATGCATTTTGTTTACATTTTTACTAATTCTTTAATAAAGTTATGTATATCAAATGGAAAGTAAATAAAAAATATGCCAAAATAAAAACATAATTTACTCAGGAGGTCATGTAACATTTGGGCATCATACGATAGGTTAACTTTGGTCTAGAATCTTTTAGCCTTTAAGTTGGTCACTAAAATTGGGCTAAACCAATTCAATAGTATGAACCATTAAGTGCTTAAATAAATTATGCTACTTGTAAAGAGAAAATAATGGCAAGCTTATCATAGACAATGATGAAAGCGGATTACATGTATATAATTATCCAATAAAAAAAAACTGAAAAATATGACTGTAATTATAAAAATAATTTTATTGTCACAAATTGTAAATTAAATACTACACTATTTAAATTGTCAAATCAATTTAAAATTAAAGTTGCAAAAACAACCTTTCTAAAAAAAATAATATATCTATTTAATTTGTTTAGTTTCCTTCCATTTAGCAAGCTTTTCATTATGTAAAAAACAATAATTTGCCTTTGATTTAATTTTTAATTAATCCACATTATTTTCCTTCTACAATTTTCTAATTAATTAAAAAAATTAACTTGAAGCTTTTATGTTTCCAAAATACTCTTTACCACCCTCTCCCTTTTTTAATATTATCACATATACATAAATCTATAAAAATATTCATTTGCATAATACTTATAAAAAAACATACAGAAATAGTTCACATTTATTATATAAACTATAAAATTACATATTCAAAACTTATATAATTACTAATAATCCATATAAATAAATATATGCCTTATTATTTTAAAATCTGTCACCAATTACAATTTTATTTATTCAATAACAAGCATTTCAATCCTTATGTATAAACCCCTTAACCATTTATCTTTTTTTTTTTAATGTATAATATTTCATAACACTTTCTTTTACCATTGAATATATTTAAAAAAAATTACCATTAAGTGAAGCGGCTGTAAATTAATAACTTGAGATGTAAAATAGACATTTTTGCTTTTACATTATCAAAAGTTTCCTAAATGGTTGAAAAGCACCAGTTAGATAATGAAAACACTATTAAAAAAACTAGTTGTCTTTTGTGAATTTTAATTTATATTATGGATATTTTTAAAATTAAGATTGATTTCTCAATGAATATGTGCACCTCACATACACACAATAAGGTTAATTAGTTTTAAATTTCATTAATTATATCAATTGACTCCAATACATTTGAGGCCCATAGCCTAAATTAAATGTACTATCCCAAAACAACCATTTAATTTTGAAGAATCATAAATCTAAATATAAACGTACATATAAAATTATTTGTAGTGCATACTGTACAGTTAGATTTTAATTTGAGTAAAATTCCACTTTTAAACGTCTAAAGTAAAATATGAAACAATCTTACATATATTAATAAAAATTCATAGATCATTTATTTCATAATTTCTGCTTTTTTATAATAATATTTTATACAGTTCTTTTCCAAATACTGTGAATCATATTTTTCTGGCAATAAACTTCTATGCAGAAATAGAACTTGTACTCAAAGTTTTAGCAAATCAATTCCTCAACAAATGTTTTTTTTTTTTTTTTACAAATTACTGACTAAAGGCAAACTCACTTTCAATTGCTTTTGATGTAGGTATCATTAGTAAAAGTTTTTTATTTATTCCATGAACTTATAAACTTCTCAATCTGGAAATCCCTCTCACTATCAATACACTTTTATTTTATCTTTACTTTTGTGAAACGGTTCATTGATTTAACTATATAGTATTCACAAATTCTATTCCCAATTATTTTAATGCTTTTTCTCTTCTAGAGAAATCTTTATTTTCATTTCAATTCTGAACAATTTTTGACACTTTTTCTAGCTCATGATTAAAATTAATCGTTGTAGGTGTGTGTATATATATATATATATATATATATATATATATATATATATATATATATAAATCTAGCAAAAAAAAGAACATATTGCAAAAAAAATAAAATAATAAAAGATAAAAATAAAACGTCATAAAATATATAAAGATTTCTGATGTTTTTCTCAAAGCTGAAACACTCTGATAAGTCTTCTACAGTTTTTATGCCACCCAATGCTCTTTGCATTGTTTAAATTTTCAGCCATTGGTGATAACTAACTTAGCAATTCCATGAATGTAGATGTATTTAAATTTTACAATAATTTAATTTTGAAAGTTTTTTTTTTCTATCTACGTATATAAGCTTTCAAATTTCTGTTTTTTATGAGTTATGACAAAAATTATATATATATATATCATAATTTTTAAATAAATAGTTATTTTCATTATTAGAGAAGAAAAGATAAGCAAATTAAATTGACAACTAAGACTTACGACATAATGATGTCTGCCATTCTAACACCTATTACATACACTTGCATTTGTTATACAAATCATAATTTAATGAAAAAACTCTCTTTTTTATAAGAACTCATTGTAGAGAACTAGAATGTTAATGAGTTCTGCAATGAGACAATGGTGAAAAAAACATTATTTACAATAGACAACTTCCTGATGTAAATACTAATTATGTTTAGTCTAAAATATATATTTAAATTAAACACAAGCGCAATCTTTTGTCAGTTAAGAACAAGCACACTCATATAACAAAAAATGTTTTTAGAGGAAAAGTATGCCCCATTCTTAACTTCCTCTTTGGTGTTATTTAAAAAAAAAACATTTGTTGGGAATGGTAGAAATAAAGTATTTAACTTATTTAATAGCCACATTTTAAATACAGTATAAATCACTCTGAAATCATAGTTAAGTATTATAAGATGCAGACCTTATAATGTCAATCTGTTATAAATATGAACACATTAAATACTATGTACACTTAATCTAAAGCACATAAATTAAACACAATCAGACTAACTCTTCTAGCTAAGAATGATCTTTCTCATGCATCAATAAATGTTTTTTTAGAAAAAAAAAATACCATTCTTAATTAGAACTTTTGTGTTACTTACCAAGAAACATTTATTGATGATGGCATAAATCGAGTACATAACCTATTTAAAGCCACAAATTAAATAGATCTAAGCATTATCAATACAAGAATCACATGATCCCATATAAATCATCTATTTTTTATTTTACATTAACAAAGTAGAATATACTTCAAAACTCTGATTTTTTTTTATTATGTTATAGTTTGTTTTAATCATAAATTATGTAAATCATTATAGATATAATTTTATTTCACCAAACTATTAATAAAAGTTATACAAATCTTATAAGAAAAACAAAAGAAAATTATTTCAAGAATAAATACAGAGCAAGAGAAAAAAAGGAGAGAACGATGCTATAATAATGGATAAATATTTAAAATTTTTCAATGATGCTTAATTGGTGATTGAGTATATAGTGTTCATTTTTTTAAAGAAACTATATTGTAACAATTAATAAATAAGGTAGAAGCTAAGGTATTATTTTGTATTTTCTAAAAAGAATTTTTTTAAATTAAATTTTGTGTAGATATATATATATATACTGTTTTTGTAATTGCAATTGCCTGTTAGTTTTACTTTCTCATAATTCCCAGGGCAGTTAATATTACCTGGATACTGTCCTAAGTAAAGGACTTTCTAATTAAATAATTATAAATAGAAAACTCCATACATTAAATATTTCCATTTAAACATCCATTAAAAATGTAATTATTGGAATAATAAATTTAAAAATGCTAGATAGCAAAAAATCTATCCACATTACAGATAAAAGTAAATATATTTATGTTTTCTAGCTATACTAGATTAGAAAATTATATCTGTTAGAACAATCATGCATAAGTCAATTATTTTATATAGCTAGATGTTTTTATTACAAACAGTAATATTTTAAACAGCATTAAGCTTTTGCCCATGCGCTTTGGATTTTAACTATAAAATGAATGAATACAAACACTTCAAACACATGACAAAGTCTTTGAAATTGAAGTGTTTGTATTCATTCATTTTATAGTTAAAATCCAAAGCGCATGTGCAACAGTTTAATGCTGTTTAATATATAACAATCATGCATGTAAATTATATTCAATTTCAATAAGTCTGCTTGAACATATTCATGAATTTATAATTTTCCCTAATAGATATCTGTCTAATCTAATATCCATTTAAGATCATGAATTTCAAAAGGAAATTGATTTTACTTTGATGGATTGGTTTGATACTAAAAAGTTTATTGTTTTGTTTCATATATATATATATATAAAGTGAAAAAGAGTGAGTGAGAAAGAGATTAAAATATGTAATAAGTTCAGCAATAAAATGATTTTGTGAAATCAAGTATTATTTATGTTTTTTCAAAAATTAAATAATTGCAATGTTAATCGTACATTTTTTTTAAAAAAAGCATGTTTTAAATAGAAATTTTATAATATAGATAATATTGTTAAACAAATCAATTTTAGAATTTTTAGCAATTTAAATATATTAATGTAATTAAAGTAGGCAAGAATTGGTGGTCAAGTGGTCAGCGCAGTCGCCTTACAAGCAGTTGTCCCAAGTTAGTGGGTTTTCTTCCTGGACAATGCTATGGCACATGAAAAAATAAATAAATAAATACATAAATAATTAAAGTATATGCTAATAATAAAGCTAATTGGACATTTTAATTCAGTAGTATTTGAATAAATATTTAACTGTTTCAGAAATGTTATTATCCTAACAAAATCAAGCGCTTACAGAATATATATTTTGAAGAATAAATCATTATGTTCATTTACAACACAGCAAAAAATACCTCTCACTGTAGCTGAAATAATGGTTTATTTCAATAAATTTATGGACATTCTACAACCATGATATTGTATGCAATAGAGTTTAAAGTCTAAATGGCCAATTGTATAATGTTTTATTGAATCAAAATACATCTTATCAAAACCACATTGTTATTTTATAATATAGTATCTGTTTGAAAAGTTGAAAAGTTCTCTAAAATTTAGCATTAAAAAAGTATGAGTATTGTTTATTCCATTTATAAAAGTATCAAAATAAATATTCACCAATATGTTTATAACAAAATTTAAAAATTGCTTTTTTTATCAGATTAATTATTGTTGATTTACTTTCAGATTTTTATTTATTTATTGGTTATTCTAATAATTTGTATATGTATTCTGGATTTTAAATAAAATGTACAAAACATTTTTTCTTAAAAAATAAATTGTTTTTTTAATTACAAAATGCTATCTTTTTTGCTCATTGAACTGTTTTATTTGTAAATAAAAACTCACGCACTCATAAACACATGCATCTCTAATAATCGTTAAAGTCTGTCAACATATAGACAATCTCAATATCATTAACAATCAACAATCTCAACCTGTTGTGTAGACAGCCTTCTTTGATTTTAAAAGGAGATTGCATTAACAACAAGTTGAGATTGTTGGTTGTTATTGATATTGGAATTGTCTAAATGTTGACTTGATTTTAATAATTACTTATAAACCCATTTAGCCTAGAACATTATATATATATATATATAGCGCCATCTTTTGGACATAAATAACAAGTGATAGCAGGTTACGTGATTAACTTGTTTTTGTTTTTTCATAAATGTACCTTTAGAGTTTTCTTGCAATGATATATATTGCAGAGACTTTGATTATATGGTGATTCTGAACTGAGATCAGACCCATATAAATATCTAGCTTGCTAAGCTGGGTTTGAAGACTTTACCGGTCTGAAAAATTCACGCTTGCAATCTGATAGAAACGTTTTGCATAAACACTTGAGAGTCAGTGTTTTAGATCTAGTTTCTATACTCTATCCCCCACTGAGGATAGCAAACCAGCTTGAAATCAGCTGATCTGGGGGTGAGCAAATGAAAGAGGTAGTTAATTTCTGACTCTTTTTTCGTTTATGTAAAACAAATCTTACACTTGTTCGGCGGTTTTGGTATAGCGCCATCTTTTAGACATAAATAACAAGTGATAGCAGGTTACGTGATTAACTTGTTTTTGTTTTTTCATAAATGTACCTTTAGAGTTTTCTTGCAATGATATATATTGCAGAGACTTTGATTATATGGTGATTCTGAACTGAGATCAGACCCATATAAATATCTAGCTTGCTAGGCTGGGTTTGAAGACTTTACCGGTCTGAAAAATTCACGCTTGCAATCTGATAGAAACGTTTTGCATAAACACTTGAGAGTCAGTGTTTTAGATCTAGTTTCTATACTCTATCCCCCACTGAGGATAGCAAACCAGCTTGAAATCAGCTGATCTGGGGGTGAGCAAATGAAAGAGGTAGTTAATTTCTGACTCTTTTTTCGTTTATGTAAAACAAATCTTACACTTGTTCGGCGGTTTTGGTATAGCGCCATCTTTTAGACATAAATAACAAGTGATAGCAGGTTACGTGATTAACTTGTTTTTGTTTTTTCATAAATGTACCTTTAGAGTTTTCTTGCAATGATATATATTGCAGAGACTTTGATTATATGGTGATTCTGAACTGAGATCAGACCCATATAAATATCTAGCTTGCTAAGCTGGGTTTGAAGACTTTACCGGTCTGAAAAATTCACGCTTGCAATCTGATAGAAACGTTTTGCATAAACACTTGAGAGTCAGTGTTTTAGATCTAGTTTCTATACTCTATCCCCCACTGAGGATAGCAAACCAGCTTGAAATCAGCTGATCTGGGGGTGAGCAAATGAAAGAGGTAGTTAATTTCTGACTCTTTTTTCGTTTATGTAAAACAAATCTTACACTTGTTCGGCGGTTTTGGTATAGCGCCATCTTTTGGACATAAATAACAAGTGATAGCAGGTTACGTGATTAACTTGTTTTTGTTTTTTCATAAATGTACCTTTAGAGTTTTCTTGCAATGATATATATTGCAGAGACTTTGATTATATGGTGATTCTGAACTGAGATCAGACCCATATAAATATCTAGCTTGCTAAGCTGGGTTTGAAGACTTTACCGGTCTGAAAAATTCACGCTTGCAATCTGATAGAAACGTTGTGCATAAACACTTGAGAGTCAGTGTTTTAGATCTAGTTTCTATACTCTATCCCCCACTGAGGATAGCAAACCAGCTTGAAATCAGCTGATCTGGGGGTGAGCAAATGAAAGAGGTAATTAATTTCTGACTCTTTTTTCGTTTATGTAAAACAAATCTTACACTTGTTCAGTGGTTTTGGTATAGCGCCATCTTTTGGACATAAATAACAAGTGATAGCAGGTTACGTGATTAACTTGTTTTTGTTTTTTCATAAATGTACCTTTAGAGTTTTCTTGCAATGATATATATTGCAGAGACTTTGATTATATGGTGATTCTGAACTGAGATCAGACCCATATAAATATCTAGCTTGCTAAGCTGGGTTTGAAGACTTTACCGGTCTGAAAAATTCACGCTTGCAATCTGATAGAAACGTTTTGCATAAACACTTGAGAGTCAGTGTTTTAGATCTAGTTTCTATACTCTATCCCCCACTGAGGATAGCAAACCAGCTTGAAATCAGCTGATCTGGGGGTGAGCAAATGAAAGAGGTAGTTAATTTCTGACTCTTTTTTCGTTTATGTAAAACAAATCTTACACTTGTTCGGCGGTTTTGGTATAGCGCCATCTTTTGGACATAAATAACAAGTGATAGCAGGTTACGTGATTAACTTGTTTTTGTTTTTTCATAAATGTACCTTTAGAGTTTTCTTGCAATGATATATATTGCAGAGACTTTGATTATATGGTGATTCTGAACTGAGATCAGACCCATATAAATATCTAGCTTGCTAAGCTGGGTTTGAAGACTTTACCGGTCTGAAAAATTCACGCTTGCAATCTGATAGAAACGTTTTGCATAAACACTTGAGAGTCAGTGTTTTAGATCTAGTTTCTATACTCTATCCCCCACTGAGGATAGCAAACCAGCTTGAAATCAGCTGATCTGGGGGTGAGCAAATGAAAGAGGTAGTTAATTTCTGACTCTTTTTTCGTTTATGTAAAACAAATCTTACACTTGTTCGGCGGTTTTGGTATAGCGCCATCTTTTGGACATAAATAACAAGTGATAGCAGGTTACGTGATTAACTTGTTTTTGTTTTTTCATAAATGTACCTTTAGAGTTTTCTTGCAATGATATATATTGCAGAGACTTTGATTATATGGTGATTCTGAACTGAGATCAGACCCATATAAATATCTAGCTTGCTAGGCTGGGTTTGAAGACTTTACCGGTCTGAAAAATTCACGCTTGCAATCTGATAGAAACGTTTTGCATAAACACTTGAGAGTCAGTGTTTTAGATCTAGTTTCTATACTCTATCCCCCACTGAGGATAGCAAACCAGCTTGAAATCAGCTGATCTGGGGGTGAGCAAATGAAAGAGGTAGTTAATTTCTGACTCTTTTTTCGTTTATGTAAAACAAATCTTACACTTGTTCGGCGGTTTTGGTATAGCGCCATCTTTTGGACATAAATAACAAGTGATAGCAGGTTACGTGATTAACTTGTTTTTGTTTTTTCATAAATGTACCTTTAGAGTTTTCTTGCAATGATATATATTGCAGAGACTTTGATTATATGGTGATTCTGAACTGAGATCAGACCCATATAAATATCTAGCTTGCTAAGCTGGGTTTGAAGACTTTACCGGTCTGAAAAATTCACGCTTGCAATCTGATAGAAACGTTTTGCATAAACACTTGAGAGTCAGTGTTTTAGATCTAGTTTCTATACTCTATCCCCCACTGAGGATAGCAAACCAGCTTGAAATCAGCTGATCTGGGGGTGAGCAAATGAAAGAGGTAGTTAATTTCTGACTCTTTTTTCGTTTATGTAAAACAAATCTTACACTTGTTCGGCGGTTTTGGTATAGCGCCATCTTTTGGACATAAATAACAAGTGATAGCAGGTTACGTGATTAACTTGTTTTTGTTTTTTCATAAATGTACCTTTAGAGTTTTCTTGCAATGATATATATTGCAGAGACTTTGATTATATGGTGATTCTGAACTGAGATCAGACCCATATAAATATCTAGCTTGCTAAGCTGGGTTTGAAGACTTTACCGGTCTGAAAAATTCACGCTTGCAATCTGATAGAAACGTTTTGCATAAACACTTGAGAGTCAGTGTTTTAGATCTAGTTTCTATACTCTATCCCCCACTGAGGATAGCATACCAGCTTGAAATCAGCTGATCTGGGGGTGAGCAAATGAAAGAGGTAGTTAATTTCTGACTCTTTTTTCGTTTATGTAAAACAAATCTTACACTTGTTCGGCGGTTTTGGTATAGCGCCATCTTTTGGACATAAATAACAAGTGATAGCAGGTTACGTGATTAACTTGTTTTTGTTTTTTCATAAATGTACCTTTAGAGTTTTCTTGCAATGATATATATTGCAGAGACTTTGATTATATGGTGATTCTGAACTGAGATCAGACCCATATAAATATCTAGCTTGCTAAGCTGGGTTTGAAGACTTTACCGGTCTGAAAAATTCACGCTTGCAATCTGATAGAAACGTTTTGCATAAACACTTGGCAGTCAGTGTTTTAGATCTAGTTTCTATACTCTATCCCCCACTGAGGATAGCAAACCAGCTTGAAATCAGCTGATCTGGGGGTGAGCAAATGAAAGAGGTAGTTAATTTCTGACTCTTTTTTCGTTTATGTAAAACAAATCTTACACTTGTTCGGCGGTTTTGGTATAGCGCCATCGTTTGGACATAAATAACAAGTGATAGCAGGTTACGTGATTGACTTGTTTTTTCATAAATGTACCTTTAGAGTTTTCTTGCAATGATATATATTGCAGAGACTTTGATTATATGGTGATTCTGAACTGAGGTCAGACCCATATAAATATCTAGCTTGCTAAGTGTGGTTTGAAGACTTTACCGGTCTGAAAAATTCACGCTTGCAATCTGATAGAAACGTTTTGCATAAACACTTGAGAGTCAGTGTTTTAGATCTAGTTTCTATACTCTATCCCCCACTGAGGATAGCAAACCAGCTTGAAATCAGCTGATCTGGGGGTGAGCAAATGAAAGAGGTAGTTAATTTCTGACTCTTTTTTCGTTTATGTAAAACAAATCTTACACTTGTTCGGCGGTTTTGGTATAGCGCCATCTTTTGGACATAAATAACAAGTGATAGCAGGTTACGTGATTAACTTGTTTTTGTTTTTTTTATATATATAACAAATAAATTCAAAAGTAAACAGGACATGTTAATTATTTACAATACAATTTTAAGACTTCCAGCCAATTAAAATCACCAATAATAACATTACCAAGTTTGACATATATTAATATAATAAAACAAACAAATGTTCAATTGTCTTCAATAACAATTTTCAGTTGGGTGAAAATGAAATGTTTAAATCATTGTACAATGTAGAACTTTATACCTGTTAATTATGTATTTAAGATATAATAATTTATAGTTGATTTCAATTTTGTCTGAAAATTTTTGCAGTACAGTTGCAGTGTGTAATATTATAGGATTGAATTCATAATTATTTTACACTTAAGAAATCTGTGTACATTTAGTTTGATAAGTAAAGTACTTTGAGTTTTGTGCATTAAATTCAGATTCAAAGATAGATGAAGGTAGTTTTATTAAGTCAATAAACAATCATAGTGGGGAAGCTTGCAGTTGATTATATTAAAATGATAGAAAGCCAAATAAATTAGGACTGATGATTTTAATTGACTGTAATCATGTACTTTGCCATGATAATATATATATATATATATATATATATATATATGATCACTATCATGGCAAAGTATATATATATCTATATGTACTTTGCCATATATATATATATATATATATATATATATATATATATGATCACTAGATGGAGCTTACCAATAGCTCTAATCAAGCTTTATTTTATAAGTGCCGAAAAAAAAAAGAATTCAAAATATCAGAAAATCCCTATCACCAGACCAATTGGTTTTGAGCTTGTGGCTCACCTCAGTGGAGTGCTGGGACTCTAGAAACTAGATTTAAAATACTAACTCAAAAGTCAGCACTTATAAAACATGTTTCTATCAATTTGAAATCATGAACTTTTTAGACATGTAAATGTCTTCAAATCCAGCCTTACAAACCAGATAGCTATATGGGTCTAAATTCAGCTCAGTTTCACAATATAGTAATAGCCTCTGCAATATAGTATCACAAAAGCCTTTAAAGGTACATTTATAAAATAAAGCTTGATTAGAGCTATTGGAAAACTCCATCTAGTGAGCATTAAATGCAAGCTTAAAAGTAAGTTATAAAAATTATGACTTGTTTTAATTATTATAAGTGTACCATTGAAGGTTTTTGTGATGCTATATTGCAGAGATTATTACTATATGGTGAAGCTGAGATGATTTCAGACACATATAGCTATCTAGTTTGTAAGGCTGGATTTGAAGACATTTACATGTCTGAAAAGTTCATGCTTTCAAATTGATAGAAACCTGTTTTATAAGTCCTGTCTTTTGTGTTAGTATTTTAGATCTTGTTTCTAGAGTCCCAGTGCTCCATTGAGGTGAGTCACAAGCTTGAAACCAATTGATCTGGCAATAAAGACTTTCTGATAGAGATTTTGAATTCTTTATTTCTCAGGACTTATAAAATAATGTTTGATTAGAGCTATTGGTGAGCTCCATCAAGTGATCATTGAATGCAACCTTAAATGCAAGTTATGAAATTTATGACTCATTTTAATTATATATATATATATATAATTGAAATAATAAATTTAATGGTTTACAAACTATTATAAACAATCCTTACATCCACAAAAATACTTTTGGTTAATTTCTTAAATCTGCATCAACTGCCATTAAATTAAAAAAAAAACAAAGAGGAAGCAAATGTCATCAATTCAAATCCCATGAATCTCTTATTTTAATGTTAGCAACTTGTCTATTTATTAACTTCATTTTATTCCTATTTATAAAAAATTGCCTTTTTAATTTTTCTTTTATTATGGTTTTTCTCTTCATGAAGAATTTTCACATTTTTCAAACTGAAATTTAAATTTATATTTACATGATCAAAGAAAAGTGAAGGAGACATTAAATCACCATTATTTTTACTTTTTACACTCTTATATAACAATTCATGCTCCACCAATCTTTCTCAATATTGCACCTAGATTCACCTATATATGATAGCATACAATCACAAAAAAAATTTGATATATGACATACTTCTGTGGATTTAAGGATTGTTTATAATAGTTTGTAAACCATTAAATATATTATTTCAATTATAATTACAATTTTGTTTTCATTAATGGACATTTTATTATACACACACACACACACACACATATATATATATATATATATATATATATATGTGTGTGTGTGTGTGTGTGTATACACATAATTTGTACTTTGGATATAAATGAAATGTATGAATTAATAGATCGAATAGAGTCAATTAATATTATTTATAATGCTCTTTTTTCAAAAAATTTAAAGTCTGATATTATAAATTTTATTATAAACGTATTGCAATTTATTGATAAAAATATTTATGTTAATTTTAAAAATGAATATTATAAAATGAGTTTGGTTGGCCAATGGGTCTTCTTGCTGTTGCTCAAATTTGTAATTTTGTTATATCAACTTATGAAAGTAAAATTTTAAAGCAATTGAAATATCAATAAATTAAAGTATATCCTAGATATGTGGATGATGTTTTTATTTGTGGAAAACAAGATTTAATAATCAATTTATTTAATGAATTAAATCAGATTAAGGATATAAAGTGGGTTATAACTGAAGAGAAATACAATTCTAAAGGAATTCTTGGATATTCAAGTTACATGTAATGATTACAGTTTGGATTATCTTATGTTAATTAAACCAATTGAAACTAAAGGTTTTATTCCATATGAATCACATGTACCTATATGTCATAAGTTGTCTGGATTGAAATCATTCTTATTTCGAAATGAAAAATTGTGCAAATATTCTAGTGATTAAATAAAAAATGTACATTTATTTGGTGATGACTTGTTAAAAATTGGTTATTATAAAAATGCTATTACTTATATTATTAAAAAATTTAAAAGGAATAAACAATATAATAAAATTAAAAATAAAAATAATATTAAAATGAAATGGATTTCAATGCCATAGGTCAAGTTTATTAGGAGAATTTATAATGGTTTGTGTCATATTGCTTTTTTATCAACAAATAATATAAATAGATTACTTAATAACTCTAAAATTCAAAATTTAAAGTTTAATCAAAATTATATTATATATAAATTGATATGTGGATGTGGCTTACAATACATTGGTGAATCTAAGTATACATTTGAGAAAAGAATAAAAGAGTATATGCTTTTATATAATAAAATTAAAAAAGAGAAACAATCTGGAATAGATGTAAATAAACCTTCATCATCTGTTATATTTGATCATAATAAATCTTGTTAATATACATTTAAATTTGATTATACAAATATGAAAATTATTTAAATTGTACGTTGTCCTAATAAATGTAAAATAAAAGAGGCTAATATATATATATATATATATATATATCTATTTATTTTATATATATATATATATATAGTAAAGGAAACTAATCTAAGACATATAAACAATGCTAAGGAGGCAACATTGCCTCATGAATAGCAATATTTATTTTGGGATGACTCAAATATAAAGGGAAACTAATAAACACTGCCAAAAAGTAAAGCTAAAATAAGTGTCATTAACTGAATAAATTGCAGATGTGTATAATCATGAATATAACAAAAATATAACTGAGCTGGACTAGTTGCCTGCATGTGCCTCATAAATTTGGGAAACTACATATAATAAAGAACATCATGAACCATGTGGTTTTCTCCACTTATGCACTAAATATTTGGGAACTCTAAAATATATTACATACATGTACTTAGGCAACTAAAATATATTACATACATGTACTTAGGCAACTAAAATATATATCTTAAAAATAAACAAATTACTGCAGTTTAAATTTATATTTACAATAGATTCATGAGTTTGTAATAAATGGTTCAGAGCATAAATATCTTGCTTGCTACAGAAGATACAATTAAATAAATGATTTACTTGATGATAAATATAGTATGGAGTGTACAATGAATTATCTTGATTGTAAAATAAATGGTTTTATAAAATAATTTTGTAATGATTGATGCAAAAGGCAAATAAAACTACTTAATAGGCAAATCAAAGTACTAAGGTTAATGTTAATAATATAAATTTATTGTAATAAGTATTAACTCATTGAGATGATAAAATAAAGATCATAAATCTAATTTACCCACTGAAATCTAAGATTCTTTCATATATTTCTATAATTTACCCCCCCCCCCCCTAGACTGCAATTAATAGATTTATACACATTTTTAATTATTAAAGCATAAATTCATAAAAAAGATAAGGATAAACTCATTCTCATAAAAATAATATATTAGATGAATGAATCTATTATTCAAGCCTACATCGAACGAGAAGATAAAATTGCTTTATAATAAAAATTATTAATAAAATAAGAAAACTAATAAATATTTTATCATTAAAGTTAACATTATACGTTTTTAAGCATTTCTTTAAGAAGTGAAAGTTTTCCAGTAGTGATAATTTAAAAGATTTTTATTATGATCTGTTACCACAGATTGCATATATATTCCATTATTTGATGATGTTTCCTTTAGTACTTTTTTTCTAGAAAAATCACCTTCATAGGGATCGTAAGCAATTTAAATTATTAGATGATATCCAATTGTTTTTTCTCTTGATATTTATAATCCATGGTAAATTCACTGATCTTAGTTCAATGGCAGTCAACATAGCATTAGTGATATCCATTTCATTTAAATCATAAAGATGCCAAAATAAAGAAGAAATACATATCCCCTTATTAAATTGTTTTAGCCATGGTAAATATTTTTTGCTATGCATCCTGAACATATTTATAAAAGCAATGTAAAGGAAATATATTTTTTTAAGCAAATGAAAGTCTTTATGCTCTTGCTAAAATCATTTCTGTAGCTATGTCAACACAAAACAAAGTTCTTTTCTTTCTTTAAACACTGATTTATAAACATGTAACACCCAATAAGGCATTGTTATCGTTTGACAATAATAATTTAAACAAAATATTTTATTTTTAAATTAAATTTATAAATGGTTCACTTATTCCACATATTCTCACACTTTGTAAAACTAAAAAGAAACAATTCAAAACCATTAACATAAGATCATCATGACTAAGTGAATCTTCTATGAATAACTCAATGGTTTATTTAAAATGAAACGACAACAACAATGAAGTCAATAATTATATGCAATAAGCTGTCTTGCATGTTTTTTTAAACAGAGTACAATTAACAAGAATAATATCCCACAACAGTTATATTCATTACCATGCATACATTTTATTCTAACTGGATATTTGAAAAATAAGAATATATTATTACATAGGTTTTGACTAACAAAATTAATCTGTTTATTTCTGATAAATATTGATTCTTTATACCAGATAAAACGATAAAAATAGTCATCATAAATTGAATATTTACTATTATATCTATAATGACTGACACATTTGGTAGTGGTCTTGCAATAACCATATTTTCCAAATCACTAATCTCATTGTGATCAAACAAATCCAACCTACCTACATTTGTAATTGAGTACTTCATGATGATAAAACCATTTTGAATTTAAAGGTTTTATCTCTAATGATAAAATCTTATATCTATCACTACTATGTAAATGTGGGATGGAATTGGCTTTGAAAGAATCCTCACAATTTACTATGAATTGAATGACATCTAAGCTAATCCCATAATACAAATGATCTCACTTTATCTAAAGTTTCCAAACCTTGGACTGCATGTTCCTGTTTAATCCATACTGTCTCTAACTGTTTATCATTAATTTGTTGATACTCATTTAACCTAGTTTCGAGGACTCTACCTTTATTCTGTCATTCCAATCTATACTATTCTCTCTTAGTTTCTATCTCCTGAGTCCAGTTGTGCCCTTTTTATACACTATCTTTTAATTTACTGACTTTTATTCATATTTTCGCTAGAATGTCTTTCATTTTACTCTCTAAGTTATTAAAATTAACTTTCAAGCTATGCATTTGCTTTTGCCAGTTTTTATCTGCTTTCATGATTACATTTCTTGGCTTTGCTTCATGTCTAGTTTAAGCTTTTTTTGACACTGTTTCATACTTATTTTAAGCTATTCGTGGTGTTGCTTCATGCTTTGTTTAAGCTATACTTGGTATTGCTTCAATTTCAATTAGATTCTTGTCACATTTTTTTTTGTTTTTGTATCAATTTATGTTTAATGGCTTTCTGTCTTTCATTGACCTTAATCATTTAGCACTGCAACATTACTATTATAGATTCATTTTGATAATTTTTTGACATGACAGAGATAACATTAACTTCTTTTCTTTGTTGTAATGTACCTTTTCTTATTTTCCATAATTTATTTCAGATTGGTATTTATCACTTTATTTTAAAAAAGAAAGAACATAATTCTCCTCTTTAATTTAATATGTTAGACCAAACAAAATGAATAACTTATTTTCTCTACTATTTTTCTTTGCTGGAACCTACAAATTAATTAAATGTCTACTCACACACATTACAACTGATGTGATATACTTTTTGATATAAAATACCACAATAACATCACCTTTCAATAGAAATTGGTTTATCTATACACAATATTATTATAGTGTGATTTTATGGCTATGCTCAAAAGACTTTGTATTATGTTATTATCAATAAATTCAGATTGTGAGCACCATTTTTCCTATCAGTTTCCAAAATAACTAAAGTATAACACCTTCAATGACATAAGTTAGTTTCAAATACTTTTCAGTATTTATTTTACAATTGCTTCATGAGAGAATTAATAATATTTATTAGAAATTAACCCATATTCCTTTGGCATTCTACTAACATATAGCACATAGCTAGCTCTTTTGAAGTCACAAACAATAATATTTTATTATTATATGGCAAGTCCAAGTATCATCATCTGATGTTTTGCCTTCACATACTCTTTTTTCTTATGTTTATAAAGCCTTTAGTTTATAAATCATTTTACAATTTTGGTTTTTCTTAACCCGTGTATTATTACATCTTTATTCACTCTAATTTCAAAGCTTTAACAAAGCACAATTACAATATTAAAATGATTATCTATTGACTTATTACTCTGTTTAATATAATACTAGTATGCACAAAAATAGATAATATTAATTCTGATCATTAATCAAATATTTGAATTCTGTCTACCTCTTATTACACAACTTTAAATCGCTCATGGATCATGGATAAATACTGATGGTCTTGTCGGGTAAACAAAATATGAAAAAAACTATTCTAAGACATATAAACAATGCCTTCTACCATGCTAAGGAGGCAACATTGTTTCATGAATAGCTATACTTTTTGTTGGATGAGCCAAATATAAAGACAAACTAATACCAACTGCCAAAATGTAAAGCTAAAATAAGTGCTGTTCACTGAATAGTTTGCAGATTTAGGTAATCATGAATATAACAAAAATATTATAACTCAGCAGGTCTATATGGCCTGAAAGTGGTTCATAAATTTGGACAACCACATATAATAAATAAAATCACAAACTAAGTGATTTTCTTCACATATGCACTCAATCATTTGAGCATCTAAATATATATCTAAAATTAGACAGATATGTTGAATCACAAATAGGTCTATGGCAGTTTAAATTTATATTTACAATAGACTCATAAATTTGTAAGGTACCAATGACACAGAGCATGTGTATCTTGCTTGGAAATAAAGATACAATTCAATAAAAGATGATTTACTTGATAATAAAGTATAGTAAGGGATAAACTGTAAAATAAATTGTGTAATAAAATATTTTTATAATGATTAATGCTAATGTCAAATCAAAGTACTTAGGTTAATAATAATGATATAAAATTATTAAAATAAAGATTAATTCATTGAGGTTGCAAACATAGAAAAAATAAATCTAATTTAACAACTGTAATCTAACATCCTTTCATATATTTTTATAATTCCGCTCCTTTAAGATTGCAATTAATAGTTATAATATACATTTTAAATTCGTAAAAGGGTTAAATATAAACTATTGTCACAAAAAATTACTATATTAACAATTTATTTATATATTAATTACATGAGTATTATTTCAGCCTATGATAAGATAAACTATCTTATAAAAAAAGACTTTAATAAATGTTTTATCAAACACACATGGGGCTTTAATCATATGAAATTGCAAAATGACAAAACCTTGCCTGAGATTTCTAAAAGTAAAATTTTCGGTTGTTTTTTCCCCTCAAAAATTTTGTGAAACTTTTTTTTAACGCCTTTAAAATTCATGTATATTTATTTTCTAATATTTTAAATACAAGAAAGTCAAAAGATGGAAAAAAATCAAATAATAGGTTATTACAAAGACACTGAAACCACAGTTTGATGAATAGACATTGTTTATTTGGCAATCACAAACTTTTCTGGGTGTATTTCACGAAAATATTACAATCATCGAGATAATATTATGATGGTTTAAAAACTTGATTTTTTGAAAAAAATATAATTATATTTGTATTATAATTGTGTAATAATTACTAAAAATCAAAAATTAATATTATTTCATATTTATTTTTTACAGAAGTATTTTATTTTTAAGTATAAAATAATATTTTCTTCTGAATATTGTTATTATAGAGATTATGATTACTGGAAAACACAGCTTTCTAGAAATGAGATCATTCTGCAGATTTTTATTATATTTAATAATAACATAAAAATTATAAAAAAATCTAAACTTTTAAAGCATAAATTGGTAGTCAAAGGAAAAGTAATAGATTATCTGATAAAATAGCAACTATTATTGATAAAGTTAAGAATTATGTTAGCGCTTATGATCAAGTTACTATTTATGTAAAGGATATAGATGCAGAATCTAAGGAATTCATAGCAAAATCTTTAGATACTTATCTCAAAATTATTCAAAAGCAATTGAATTATACTAAAATGTTATATAAAAATATTGTAAATAAAAGCAAATTTCTTCACAAAGTTCAACATACTGGAAATTTCTTTTCAAGAAGAATTAAAAAGGCACTTTTGATTATTATTATTTTTTTTTTTTTTAGAAAACTTGGACAAATATCTAGATGATCTGAAAGATAGATATAAATAAATGAATATGGTTATTAATATGAAAAATAATATTCTTTAAACCATGTTAGTCCTTAGAAAGATTACAAATTTGAGAAGTTTTTCGATATCTCATAATTCATTAGTTATCTGCAAAGACATTTTTTTTTCTTCAGTGGATTAGAGGGTATTGTAAATATCAATAAGTCTATCTATATTTTAAAAATTATCATTTGTTATATATATAAAAAAAAACCTCTTTGAGTTGATGTTTATACATGAAGTATTATTGTTTATGGTTATTAAGTATAGTTATTGTTTGAAGTTATTATCTTATTTATATGTTGATGGTACATCGTTATGAATATTTAATTATTATAAATAAATAGAGACATATAAATTGTTGATTATATAAAAAAATAATTATTTTATTTGCAGTGATTATTAAAAAAATGCAATATTATTATTTATGTATATTTTTAAAGCTGTCAAGTAAATTTTCAATTTAATATTTTTTATATATATATATGTTTGATATTTTATTTTTTTTTAATGTTAATTGTTTAAAAGAAAATATGTGTAACGAGGATTTTCAAAACAGCATTTTGCTAGCACGTGGAGCAACAATAAAAAAAAAGAAGCCATTATTATTATTATTAAGATAGTAATAAAACCAACTGAAGGATAAAATTTTGTTGTACTTTGTTTCTTTGAAATTACCATTCTTCAGAATATTGGAATAAGATAGATTTCTATGGTAAATACATAAATCATGACAGGCTAATAGAGATATATCACAGCCAAGAGGCTGCACTGTTTTCTTTCATTTATTCCAAAGCAGTTTAAAAAGAAAAAACTAAGAAAATTTCAATACATATATTTCATCGCGTCTGAAGCCGAAATTTGACATAGCTATCTGGAATCTATAATGGTCAATCTAATAATAATCTGGAGGTAACTAGAATTAATATATTGGATTTAACATTTCAATTTATTTATTTATTTTTCAAGGAAAGAAATTTTAGAAGGATAAAAATATACATATATCCAAGAATTGACAATTTTCTCTAACGTGATAATTTCCTCACCTTCACTAGAATGCATTCTAATATTAAACGGATAAAGAAATAAAACAATGGAATAAGTTGACTTTTGAAGGAAAACTAACCTGTGAACTTTGAAAGGTAGTCAATAATTTTATATGTATAAATGATATATAAATATATTTTTGAGATCGATATTTTTGTTTACTTTTATTTTTCATTATAAAAATATAATGTTTTATAAATATTCAATTCAAGCGTCTTGTTTTCTAACAGCAATAAACGTTTAACAGGTGTCAAAATTAACACTTAAGTAATTTAAAATCTTAAAGTATGGCTTATAAGTTTGGGTTGCATATGAATTGTTATGTATATTTTAATAAGTAAATTTATATTCGTAAATTTTTATTATAAAATTTTTTTATTATTAATTTATTTATTTTCATTTTTTTTTTAACTTTATATAATGATTCTTATGCATACCAAAACAATAATTTATATGTATTTGTTGTATATAACATTTTTTTTTTAATATTTTAAATATCTGAAAAATATAAGTATGGATTTGTATTTATATTGATATCTACTTGTTAAGCACAGATATGTCTTTATATATTTAATATATATACTTATTGCAAGTATATATGTATATTTATTATTTGGGTTTGTATTTAAAACATTGATATTACCTAAAATTAAACCATAATATAAAATAAAGGATGTACTATTTGTTTTATAAGTAATGCCTTTGTAATTTATTTGAAAGAGTATTAATATTTTATTCTTATTTTTCTTTTAATGCCAGAGTCATTATGAAATTAATTGAATTCACAATTTAAT
The DNA here is from genome assembly GCA_028023455.1 of Epiperipatus broadwayi. NCBI lineage: Eukaryota > Metazoa > Onychophora > Udeonychophora > Euonychophora > Peripatidae > Epiperipatus > Epiperipatus broadwayi. The sequence goes on along the minus strand of JAQFVV010000031.1, from coordinate 7,872,480 downwards.
AGAGGATAACTTCATATTTCACTTATTGTTTAGTCTTTAGGCCACTTACACATATTGTTATTCATTGGTATGTTTAGATATACATAAATTTACATAATTAGATGTGTATATTGGATTTAATAGAATTCCCTTTGTTTCTGATATATATTTGATTAGTTAGTCACATCAACCTTGAAAATAAATTATAATGATAGATCTCATTGCTCTGTATGATTTTAGATTTATTTCATGTATAGCTAGTTGGAAGGGCATATAAACAATTTATTTAAATATAACTGGGATAATTTTGTCTTTCTTCATTTAAATCATACAATCTATTATATTAGGATTTCTCAACAATTGGATTCATTTAGATTATATATATATTCCATTATGTTTATCATCCAATGTTTGTTTCCTCTCATATATTGATGTTCCATTACATTTGAGGTATAATATGTTTATATCATATATTGTCCATTACATTTGGCACCACAAACTGTTGGTCCCAGTTAACTGATGATTGGTATAATGGAGTAAAAGTATGTTCCATTACATTTGGATGCCATAACGTGGTCAGCATAATATGTTCGTTTAATTATTCATTACATTTGGTGTCTCAAAGTTAGGGGCTTGGTTAACTAATGATTATTGTTGCAAAAGTTCATATGTTTATTTTCATTTGAGATCATATAAAGATACATTCCATTATATTTGGCTTTCCTAATGTTTGGGGCCTTCATTCTTTAATTTAAATGGAATGCAGCAAGTACGTTCCATTACAATATATATATATATATATATATATAATTCTTTGAAAAACAAAATAATTAATATAGTACACAATATTTTAAAAAACAAATATCTATTATAATTTAATAAAAGTACTTTCAACTATCTAAGTAATCATTATCAAATATATTCAAATTCTGTTACAAAAAACCATTATAAATGTATACAAAAACAATTACATCATATATCAATTTTCCCACCACTTATGAATTTTTATATTAGCAGCTTGTCTATTTATCAAATGCTGCTTTCCATTTCTTATTAACATAGCTTCCTTAATTTTACATTTATTATTATTTCTTTCAATACATAAAATCTTAACTTTATTAAAATCAAAATCATATATACATGTAACATTATGATCAAAAAAGACTGAAGGTGATATGTCATCATTTCTAACACCCTCTTGTCTTGATTTTTGCACTTGTTTATATAGCAATAAATGCTTCTATTATTTTATTCCCAATGTACACTGAGATTCACCTATATATACTTTTCCACAAACACATCACCGTTTATATATTATACAACTTTGATTTAAAATATTACATCTATTTTTTGAATTATTTATCAATCTATTTACATTAGGAGTATTATAAAATGTGACTCTACATATATTTTTATAGATTTGCCTTATAAATTCTACTTGTTCATTACAGATAAATGATATTGATATCCAAGTATATTTCATTTTATCAATATTCTATGGCACTTAAAATATTACAATTATTATTAAACTTACTAACAATATTATAAATTAATTTATGATTATATCCAATATTTAATAAATTCATAGTAAGTTTATATCTAAGTTAGAAATAGCATTGATAATTATTAGTCTAATAAATGATTAAGAATAATTATTTATGCATTTTTGTTGAGTGAATGGCATCACACTTGGGATCAAATTATAATAATTTAATATTGTTAAATGCTAAATAAATGTTGGATTGTATTGGAAATTGTAACTTTTGTTGAAGAAGGAGTAACAATTCAGCACACAGCTTGTGATCTTGAGAATGTTTCTCCATTTTTGATGCATTTTATAAGTTTCTAGATTGTAAGATGAATATAATTTTAAGTAGATTTGAATAGACAGAATTATGTTAATAATAATATAAATCCAAACCATAATTAGAGATAAAAATTAACATTATGTTGAATTAGTATGCTTATTGATGCATAAAAATATTGTTGTATTTTTTTCACTGTTCTGTAATGTATATAATTGGTAGATGAGCAAGTACATGCTATTCTTCAGAATACAAATATAGATGCTACTACTTATATGACTTTTAGTACATTGTTTCAATTAAAATCATCATCATCTTAATGTAGAGATTTTTCCTCAAAGTTTAGGCAAAAGCCAGCAACTGATGACTTTAGAAATGAATATTATTCACTCTTACAGTAGATATTTCTACAGTAGTATAAAGACAAATGCTTCAAGAAGCAATTGCTATATGTTATTATTGATATTAACCTTCCTAGACAAGGATTAGAAAAGTCTACTCAGAAATATATAGAAACTACCCTGATATCAAATATATATTTCTATTTAAATAAATTGGCATAAATGTAATTCCTTAGTATTATTTTGAAAATTCATGATTATTATCTCTTAATAATATAAAGGAGTAAAAGGATGTTAGATTAATAACTACAAAAAATCCATAAATGAATCATAATTTCACAGATGAATGCAAATGCCTGAATTAACCAGCAAAAGATTAGGATTTTCTAGCTTTATGCTATGCCAATTGACTACTTTTTTGTGATTAATCTTTTTCAGCATTATTTATTTATTTATATAAAAAATAGAAATACAGAACATATCAAAGAATAGCATAATCTTACACATATTTATAATCATATATGTAAGTTTGAACTTGATAACTGGCTGACATGTATGCAAGAATAATAGAGAAAATTTGTTTTTACTTATAAATTAACATCACAATATTACTTATAATATGTGTGTGCACGAGTAGATTTTGGATCACCATGGTGAAAAGTTTTGTTTTATTATATGTAAAACACACACCTGTTGTTAAAGTATATTGCATTTTGATTAATGCACATTTGAAGCTAAAAATGCAATTTAAGTAAACTACTCATATAATATAATATTCTAAATTTTATAATTTCTTTAAATAATTTAATTTACTTGTAAAGGTGTTAATAATTCTACCAGCTGTTTGAAGATTGCTTCTCTTGCTTTGCAGTCAATGTTCACCATTTGAGTTTTGGTTTTTCTACAGTAACAGCTTGAAGTATATCATTTAGACATGTTTGCTTTTCTAAAACGAAGATGTTGATTAAAATCAAAACTTTGCAATATATATATATATATATATATATATATATATATATATATATATATATATATATATATATATATATATATGACTTTAACAAAATAAGTTTACTTATTATTTTAAATGTGTATTTTTTTTTAATTTCTTAAGAACACTTGAAAAACTACAAGAGAATGTCAATACCTAGAAGGTAAAATTTTATTTATAATTTATTTATATTTATTTTTATCAAAGACTTAGTCTTTATTTTACATCTAATAATTTTATAAAAATTAAAGTATTTATATTGGAATGATATTCCCAATATTAAAACAACAATTAAGATAGTTTTTAAATGAAAATTATATACATTTTTATCTGTTTACTATCACGTTTTAAAGTAAACTTTTACTCTATTTATTTTGCTCCAATGTGATCTATCATAAAACTTGAATAATCAATAGATATGTTACAGTAACGTTGTATTAAAATCATTAGATGAATTTCTGGGCTATTGTCTTTTTTAACAAAGAATATAATCTGTAATCAGACGTCCAGGAAACTTTTTATTCCAATACTAACAAAGATTGCCAAAACAGCAAAAGTATCTACAGGTAATATAAAATTTAAGATCACTAGAGTATATATAGGCAAATAGTCTTGGTCCACAGTGAGGCTCTTAATCTCTAATAATTTCAACGTAAGATAACTGACATAGTTTATGAATAAAAAATGGCTACTAGATGTCAAAGTACAAATCTTGAAATTCAATGAAGATATTTAATAGTCAGAAACTTGTTTGAAAATTTGGTAATAAAATTATTATCTAGTAAAATTTAATGTCTCACTTGATAAAATGGTGTTTTTTTTTTCCTCTTGCAAAACATCTTTATTTTTGTATTTTTTTTTTTGTCTAATAAAAATTAGTCCAGTAATTTTCTTTCACAAAAAAACAAAACAAAAACATCACTTTTAATGATACAGATTTGAGAACACTATTTTTTATATATATATAAAATTTAATTAGAAGCAATGTACTGAATTTAAATTATTTTAAGGGACATTAGAATAAAGACAATACTTGTAATTGAAGCACTTTAAAATGAAGGCAATAATTGCCATAATAATAATTTAAAAATAAAACACATTGAGGTTTATACTACAAGCCATTTGTTTTGGGAAAACATTTGTGATAATTTTTTTTAAAAAAAGTACTTAATTCTTTATACACCAATAAAGTGTGATCTAGCTTATCATATGATTTCATCTTACACAGGATCGATATATTTTTAGTTATTAAAAAGACTAAAGACACCATAATATATACGTACTAAACTGAATTCAGTTTTATCTTCCAATACAAGGAAGTTGGCTTAGATTTTTTTTTACTTTGGGGTGATAACTTGATAGTATAAAATACAGGTAAATGATAGAATCTGGATGAAAGTGCATTTGATCCTAAAGGTCCATTTGCACTTTTTTAACATCAAAAGTTCATCACTGATAAAAAACCATAAGTTGGCAACTAGTCTGCAGATTTTTGATAGAAAATCCAATTTGGCAATTTATTACTCACTCTTTCTGAATCTGTCTATAAATGACATAATACATAAAAAAATGTATGTTACTTAATTCTTTGTGAATTATGAAAATAATTATTAATTATAAAGTTAATTAAAAGGAATTGGTTCTGTGAAAGCTATTTGCAAAAATATAAAATAATATAGTGTAAACAACACTAGCAGTATAATAATTATAATAATAATAATAATAATAATAATAATAATAATAATAATAATAATAATAATAATAATAATAATAATAATAATAATAATAATAATAATAATAATAATAATAATAATAATAATAATAATAATAATAATAATAATAATAATAATAATAATAATAATAATAATAATAATAATAATAATAATAATAATAATAATAATAATAATAATAATAATAATAATAATAATAATAATAATAATAATAATAATAATAATAATAATAATAATAATAATAAAAAATATATAAAATATTGTTTGTAACTTATTTGGTCTGTTAAAAATAAATTTAGTAAGGTATATTTTAAATAACTAAAACATATAAAAATTCTCTCCAATAACAGTCTGTAGAGAAGTAGTGAAAAAATTGCAATATGCACCTATTATGCTAATGTTTTTACCCATAGATAACTATTATTTAACATTGTATAGATATAAAAGATAAAAAACAATTGCTAAATGAGAGGAAAATGCACAGATCAATAGTTAGTTATATTTATGTTACCAGAATACAGTTATCCAAAAGGAATATATTTACTTATAGAGTGTTTAATAATTTCAAACTTTAATTTAACATAAATATTTGCTAATATATTTTTCATTTACTATGCTATATAACAACATTTTAATTTTATATCTAAGTGTAAAGTTGAAGGATGGTCACATTTTACAAATATGTAAGAACAAATCACACTTGAGTTAAAATGTTCAATTTTTATATAAAATACAATATTTTATAAATAAAATATTTAGAATTTTTTTCAAAATATAATAATGATGATAAATTTAAAGTTTATATATTACTTAATTTATTTAGACTTCTAAATCCATTTAGCTTTTATCAGAATATTAACTTTTAATCTTCTAAATTTGATCATTAAATCCTTTGTTTAGTTTTTTTGATATTACAATTAATGCAGTCTAGCTTAGAAGAACTCACTAGTAAATTTTTGTAATATTTCTTGGATATTTTATGTTTGTTTGACATCTTAAAATTTATGATAATTCACATTAGTTCCAACTAAAACAAGTAGATATCAGTGTCACCTAGAAAAAAATAAAACAAAGTCAAGGAAGTATTGAAATTTAAAATTCTTAAATATATATATATATATATATATATATATATATATATATATATAAATATATATATATATATATATATATATATATCATATTTTACAGTAGAAAAATCATCATCATATATTAATAGATAGTAATCACTGAAAATAATATTCTGTAAATGATTTTGCCAAAAGCATTTACAATTTATTATTTTCATTAATTAATATCTATTAATATCTGATAGATATTTTTCTAATATGAAAATATAACATATATTTCCACATATTAAAATATTTCAATAATTACATCTGTTAAAATAATATATATATATATATATATATATATATATATATATATATATATATATATATATATATGTTAAAACGAAGATTTGCACGGGTTAAATATATAAAATACATATAACTCTGTGGATGGCTTGTGTGACCAAGTCGAAATGTCAGTGTATTGATATTAAAAGTTTTTAACACGGATGAACCCGCAAAATATGTATTATATATATATATATATATGTTCTCATTTCACACACATATATATTAATTAAGAAATAAATATTTTATATATATGGATTTATATATGCATTTATTATTATATAGTTTATAAATAGTTGATAAATAAGCAGTTGTAAAGAGAGAAAGTAATGAGAAACAATATTTAATATAGCAATTTATTATATTTTATTAAATATGTGTTGAAATTATTTAGCTATATTCTTATTAAATAAAGCAAATCAGAAAGAAAGTGTGAAGTAAAGTGATCAAGATTAGTAGATTAGGATATGAAAATGTACACGTGTGTGTATAGATATTTTAAATATAAAACAATTTTACACAAATCTTTAATGACTAAGATTGCAAGCTTTGTTGTTTTTTATTATCTAGATTGTAGATATCTACAGAGGGTACTGATGCTTGGATGGAATAAAGGGTAAAAATTAATCCTAAGTTTTTATTAATTGCGACAGACTGTCAAACTTGTGAAGCTTTGATTTTTATCTCAAGATAAGATTTCCAGGTGGTCCTTTTCTTTGATCAAAGATTCACAATATAAATTAATGAAACAATATGTAGAGACTTTCAGTTTTTTTAATGTTATTAAAGAAGAGATGTAAGCATTCAGTTTTTTTTCAATATTATTAAAGAAGGGATGTAGTGGTCAGTTTTTTTCAATATTATTAAAGAAGAGATGTGGTGATCAGTTTTTCATTATTATTAGACTGAGATGTAATGATTGATTTAATGAAAACAAAAGGAAATGGACAGTTTTCATTTTTTTTAAAAAAAGAATGTGAGCGATTGATTTTTAAAAAAAAAAGAAAATTGAGAAAGGACAAAAATGACTCTTGTTTTAAAATAAGTATAGACAAAGATGTGCATATATATAAGTAATTCCCAGCAAGATCAAGATAAAGAAAAAGAACAAAATTGAATTTCTTGGAAGAAGTTATTGACAATTATATAAAATGATATTAATATATTTTACTGTATATAATACAATGAATTTGCCTTGCTCAAGCCACTTCTTCTGCTTCTTGAAATCTGACATTTATGGGTTAACTCACTGATCTATCCATGGACTTATACCAAAAGTCCTTTATAACCAACAGAAGGATCGAGTTTGAAGCCACCCACACAAGCTATTTGAAATGCTTTTTTCTGGCTCATGGCCTCTTATGGGTTCATTGCCTTTGAATGGAGGGAGAAGGGGAAAGAAGACAAAAGAAAAAAGAAATTGTATAAAAGCTTTATAACTAAGTTTGATTAAGCTATGAATCAATCTTTTTTTAAAATTTTCCTCACATTCATCTATTGTCTACAATGATTTTTTTTAAAATGGTAGAGACAAGCAAATCCACCAGTTCATACTTATCTAAAAGTATTTGTAATAACTCTATTTTTTGAAATGTTAGAAGCAAGCCAGTCAACAAATTCATCGTTTTCAAAAGTATTGGCAATAAATAATTTTAAAATTGTGGAAATAAGCAAGTCAATTAATTCATGTTTATCTTAAAAGTATCTACAAGAACTTTTCCTTTTTTAAATGGTGCATCCAGCCAGTTGAAGCTAGGTTAGACAAGCAGTCGGAAAATTCAAACCCAGGATGATCATGAGAAGTGAAAGTAATTGGGTAACTTTGAACTTTCATTAACAAATCTTTTATTCTTACTTAATAAAAGTAAACTTTAATTTGTAGAATCAAAACATTTTTTTTCTTTTGATACAGAAACATTAAAGGCTTGTTTATCAATAGTTATTCTCAGTATCACATAACGTAACACAGTTTAAATCTTTAAACTTAAATTTTCATTATTTTTTAAATTATATATTGTAATATTGAAATGTTTTTTTTATTGTTCTTCAATTATTATGATAATGAGCAACCTATAAATATATGCATTTGTAATGTTTTTTATATTTCTCTTGTTGCATATTAAATTTGATATAATGTATTTTATTTTATTTTGCTCAAGGTTGCAAGAATATTTTTATATATGTGATTTATGTATTAATCCCTAATATAAGGGAACACATTTTAAAAATATATCTTGACATATCACAGGGTGTGTGTGCATGTGTAACTGCTTATACAAACATGTCAAAAGAATAGGTTGTGCATAGTTTGTTAAAATATGGTAAATTGTAGAGCAAGACTTACATCAGAATGAAAGTGAAAAACACACATATTACATATGAAATTTAATTTTATGATATGTAATAAATAAGGAAATTCTTAAGTAAGCATTTATAGAATTTTTTTTTCTAATTTCAATTTAAGCCACCTTATATAAAATATCAAAAAAAAAATTGATAAACTTGTATATTAAATTTATTTGATTGTGCGTATCTAAAATTTTGTATTAATTCTATAGTTAAATATTATAATAATAGAGTCAATTGCACAGTTATTAATTTGATTTTAAAGAAATAAAGAGTAATAGTATTAATAAAATATGATGATATATCTTAATTGATTTCCCAGTTGTTATTAAAAATATTGTTGTATTTTCTTGTTTTGATTCTATCATTGAAATGATCATCATTATCACTTGCAGATATTAAGAATCACCAGCACTCGCAAATATTAAGCAAGCACTCGCAAAATTTTAAGCAAGCTGGAATATTGATTTACATTTAAGTATTTAAAGATTATGCTTGAAAATAACCAAGTTTTAATAATTATAGGCGTATAATAGAAAGCTAAAATTATGTTGTGTCCATGAGTTTTGATCATCTTCATCAAAGATGGATATTGTATTATTGATTTAAAACACTGTTTCAAATAATACTATACAAGAGCTATGATCGCCATCATCACTGATTAAATAAATTATAATCAGTAAATCTAATGTTTAACATAATTAATATATTTAGTAAATAGGGTTTTATAGAAAGTTGAATATCTCGTGGGGAGATGTGTGATGATCAGGCATCATCACTAGTCTTATTGAATCCTAGTTTTAACTATAAGAGTATTTTAGTAAATAACCATAAACTTATATAAATGTTAGTGAGTGTAATGTTTAAATTCCATTTTGACAAGGGATGATTTTAAAAAGTGCCTATGAGTTTATAAAGATAAATTTATTGTTGTAAGTTCATTATAAAGCTATTACTGATATCATCATTAACATTATTATCATGATCATTATCATCTTTATATTGTGATGAATAATTAAGTAAAGTAACTAGTTTCATGGTCATCCACTTAAGTAATGGTCTTCACGATGTTTGTTTGGAAGCCATTAATGAGAGTATTTTGCATCTGTTCATCAATATATGTAAACTGAGCTAGTAATATTTTTAAGAATTTTATAATATAAAAATTTTGGTGATATGGGATCTTATAATTTTATTGACAAAGATAAAATATAAGAATGTCATTTTTTTGTTCACTTATAATCCAAGTCATGTGTAGTAAAAATGTACCGAATGAGTTTGAACTCATTACACTATGCACAGGTAATGCTTATCTAGATTTAGAACAATCTAGTGGTGCTCGTGGAAAACACATGTACTTAGCTAAACTGAATAAAAGAGATCCCATCTTTTTTCCAACTTATTAACTTTATATAATATGTTTTATAAGTTGTCATGAATAGCACCAGTGTGTGTGAATGGTCTTATATATTTGGAAAGAAGAATAGGAAGGATTATTTGTTAAAAGAACCTAGTATTGGAGATAAGCGAAATGCACTCCAGGGATTCACAGTAATTTTTATTCAGTTGCTATATCGAATATTTGTTTATCTGATGACAAAGGCCTGTATGTTTTATTGCTCAAATGACTTCCCAATATCGAAATATTTTAAAACTTTAATGATGATAGTTTTAATTTTCAATTTGTTATTTTATGTGTTGAGAAATGAGATAATTTATTTATTTCATTATTACCATGACAGAATTAATGTTTAGGATAGTTGCAAAGGGGCTACAATGTTATATTTAGTTAGATATGATTAGGCACTCAAATAGAGCATGATATGCCTATGTTCTTATTTATGTGTTAGTGTCATCCTTATTTAATTATAAATTGTATTTTAGCTAACACAGTAAATTCATTTCTCATTTAATTTTACTCGGATACAACTGATAAACCGCTGGAGCATATCATATATCCTGTTTAGTGTTTAGTTATTGAATTATAGCAACTATCATTTAATCACTCATCTATATATTTATAATCGGTTACAATATAGCAGCCTTTTTCATCATTACAGTAATTTGTATGCTGTTACAAGTTTTTCTTACTGTTACAAATGGCACAGATTATAAACATATTTTAATAATTAATAATTTTGTCTATATTTATTTTATGATACAAATGGTTTTCTATTTTTATTTCCGTTACTATATATATATATATATATACCATCATCATCATCAACCATTATCAATCCACTGCAGGATGAAGGTCTCTCCAAGTTTAATCCATCTTCTCCGATCTTTAGCTTCTCTTCTCCACAACACCCCTGCACATTTTCTTATTTCATCCATCCATCTCACATGTGGTCTCTTTCTGGGTCTTTTACAATCTCTTGGAATCCAGTTTAAACTTTCAACTGTCCATCTATTATCATCTATTCTAGCAATATGTCCAGCCCAACTCTATTTCAATCTTTTAATTTTTTCAATAAGGTTAGTAACACCTGTTTGTTGTCTTACCCATACATTGCGTTTTTGATCTCTTCTTGTTACTCCCAACATACATCTCTCCATACTCCTTTGAGTGGTCTGAAGTCTCGATATTGCTCTTCTATTAAGTGTCCAAGTCTCAGATCCATAAGTAAGAACTGGTAAAACACATTTGTTAAAAACCATCCTTTTCAAACACATAGGCATATTTCCTTTTAGTATCAACTTATTTCTACCAAAAGCACTCCAACCAAGTTTAATTCTATGATTAATTTCCTCCATTATGTTTCCATCTGTATTAATAATCTGACCAATGTATTTGTAACTCTTAACTTCTTCTAATTCTTCATAATCAATCTTTATTTTCATATTTTGAGCAAATCGATTAAACATTACTTTAGCCTTTTTAACATTTATATTTAGTCCTACTTTTCTACTTTTATCTGCTAACTCCTGCAACATTTCCTGCAGCTCTGAAGCATTATTTGCAAAAACAACTACATCATCTGCAAAATCTAAATGACTTAAATACTCTCCGTTTACTTTCACTCCTTTAGTTTCCCATTTTAATCCACAAAATACTTCTTGCAGCACTGCTGTAAAGAGGTTTGGAGATATGGAGTCACCTTGTCTTACACCTTTCTCAATGTTTATTTTTCCAGTATCATTAGGTAATGTAATTGTTGCTGTTGCATTTTTATAAATATTCTTTAAAATATGACAATATCCTGGATCTATACCTTGATGATCCAATGCTTTAATCACTGAAGAAATGTGTATAGAATTGAATGCCTTTTCATAATCTACAAATCCAAAACATAATGACAACTCATATTCGTTTTTCCTTTCTATGACTTCTCTCAATACCTGGATATGATCTATTGTACTAAAACCACTTTTAAATCCAGCTTGTTCTCTTGGTTGGTGAAAATCCAAAGTTCTCTGTAGACGAGTTGTAATTATCTTGGTAAAAAAATTATATAAAACTGATAAAAGGCTGATAGGTCTGTAATTTCTAATATCTTCTTTATCGCCTTTTTTAAAAATTAATATTATTACTGCATTCTTCCAATCTTCTGGTACATCTTTATCATTTAGACATTTGGTATATAACTTTGCTAAAATTGTTTCTATTTCTTCACCTGCTTCTTTTAATATATCAATTATAATTCCATCATTTCCTGGAGCCATTTCTTTCTTCATACACTTAATTGCATGTCTCACTTCTTCAGTTAAAATTCTGGGCAATTCGGAAGATGTAATAGATATAGGAGGTACTTGTTCTTTATTACTATATAATTCTTGATAAAAATCTTCTACCAATTTCATGATGTCATCTCTCTTTTTAGTAATAATTCCATCTTTTTTTTCTTATTGCAGATATAAATTTCTTACCAATACCAAAATGTTGTTTAACATTTTTGAGACTTTTATTTTCTTCTACACCTTTCCTTGCTATTTCACAGTTATACTTTCTTATATCATTTTCAACTCTTTTCCGTACCATTTTACAAAATTCGACATATTCAATTCTTTTTAATACATCATTTTTGTATATCTTCATATTCCTTATTTTCTTCATAAATTCTCTAGTCTCAGTAGAAATTTTATTAGTCAATTGCTATGTTTGTTGCAGTTTTTAAAAGTGTATCAGTTATTTTCATATTAATTTCATCAAATCTGTATCATGTTCAAAATCTCCTAACACTTGAAACCTATTTGTAAGTTCTAATTTAAATTCATTAGAATGTTTCTGAAGATTAGGAATATCAACTGTAACTATTGTTTTTCTTAATAATTTTTGTCTTTCTAGTTTTACATTAACACGTAACTTACACCTTACTAATCGATGATCACTTCCTGTGTTAAATTTATTAAGAACATTACAATCTTGAAATATGTATTTTCTGTTAGTTAAAATATAATCCAATTCTGATGTACCTTCATTTGGATGCTTCCATGTCCATTTCCTTTTAACATTTTTCTCAAAAAATGAATTCATAATATAAAGTTTTTTTTTTTTCTGCAAACTCCACAAGTCTATGTCCTCTCTCATTTCTATTACCATAACCAAAATTACCTACAACAATTTCATCTTTCATTTGTCTACCAATTCTAGCATTAAAATCTCCCATAACAATTTTAAAATGTTGTTTACTCTGATCAGAAGCCTTTTGTACATCCATATAAAAATCTTCTACTACTTCATCACTATGAAAACTTGTTGGGGCATAAACCTGAATTATCTGCATTTGGTATCTGCGATTAAGTTGTATAACTAATCTTGCCACTCTGTCTGATACACCATCAATCTCCACAATATTGTTCTTCCACTTTTTATTTATAATGAATCCTACTCCACTTGTATTTCCAATACGTGTGCCTTTGTAATAGAGTATATGTCCACTTTTTATATCAATTGTTTCTTCTTTTCTTCTAACTTCACAAAGTCCAATAATGTCCCATTTAATATAAGACAGTTCTTCTTCTAATTCTTGCAATGTTCCTTTACTTGAAAGTGATCTGCAGTTGTAAGTACCTAAATAAAAAGTCATCATCAAATGGCAGCCTGGGTCTGCAATCAGGGGATTCTTAGCACCCTCCGCCTTCGGCCACCAATCGCTGCCTTGGTTGGTGAGTTTACAGCCTCCTGGGAATAAGGGCCATGCTTTATTTTTGTCTGTCATAATTGTATATATGTATTGGAAAAATATTTATCATTTACACAAACATTCATTCTGCCTTATCAGGCACTGAGAAGAAAGACCATGGTGTTTCTTGATCTTAAACTCAGAGGTAAAAAGCCAATAAACTCATTACACTGGCTAATGCATGTTGGTGAGCAGCCCATCCATGTTCGTATACTATATGAATAATCACGTAGTAATAACAGCTGCAATGACAAGAACGTATGGAGTGGACATTAGGAATTTGCTCTGCTTGGTTCTTTTAAGGCCTCCAAGAGGAATCAAAGGGTCTCCTTTCAGTTAATAGCAAACTCCTTTCTACAGCCTATATATATATATATATATATATATATATATATATATATATATATATATATATATATATATATATATATATATATATATATATATATATATATGCTTACTTATTTCTTTAATTATTGTAAAGTTAAATGAAATATTTGAATTTTGTTAAGTGTATAATAATTAAGTATTTTAAAAAAATCACAAAAGTTAGAATTAGAAATGATTATCATCAAAAAAGAAATTCTACTAAAAAATTTGTAACTGATAATTGAATTTTTAAATTTAAAAGTTTGTATTCATGACTCAACTATAAATTTCTATTGGCATATATTAATAATAAAAATACAAGTTTTTATTTTAGTTTTTATTTAATTTGTTTATTCTTTTTAGTATTTGCAAAATTAAAATATTATTTTAAAAATGATTTTTGTTTTTTGCATTTTTTTTTACAATTTGAATTTTTAAATTTAAAAGTTTGTATTCATGACTCAACTATAAATTTCTATTGGCATATATTAATAATAAAATTACAAGTTTTTATTCTATTTTTTATTTAATTTGTTTATTCTTTTTAGTATTTGCAAAATTAAAATATTATTTTAAACATGATTTTTATTTTTGAAGGTATCATTTAAATGAATGTTGTAGAAAATATAAATTTTTAATCAAAATTAAAGACTTAGTCATTAAAAATAAAGCACAAAAATGATAATCTACCTGGAAACATAAGACTGTTTAATGAGTTTTAATTGGGTCATTACAGAGTCACTGATTGTGAGATATTTTGCTATAGATAATGGTGTACTCACTTCGGCTTTTCTTTGCTATTTTGCAGTTATTTATAATGTTAATTAGCAAGAGCAAATTTTTTTCATAGAAATTATTAATTAAATTTAGCATATTAAAACATCTGAATATGTCAGTATTATGCAGTCGTCATACAAGATTTGAATATAATCACATTTCAGCAATACCTTATTTGCATCAAAATAAATTGAGGAAAGCTAGATTAATGTATTTTTTGGACTGAAGGCAATTCTGAATCCTGTTTGATAGATTATTTGGTCTCAAAAAATTGTGTGTGTTTGTTTTAATATTTTCAAAAAAAAATTGCAATTTACAGTAATTTATTTATATTATTTAAATTAATTTATGCAATATATTTGCAAAATATTTGAAATTAAATAAAATATTTGACTACAATTATATTTTATTTGAAAAGATTTGCTTTTAAGAAGGCAAGATTTAAAAACATATTTAACGTAAAATAGAAGTGTCATTACTAGAAATTGTCTATCACTTTAGTAAATGCCAGTAAAGAGATTTTTATGTGAAAATGTAATAAATGTAAATGAAATTCTTACTTTTTAAACATATATTTTTTTTTTATAATAACTAAATAAAATACATATCTATTTTAAAAATGGAATTTGGCAAATATTTTGTTCTACAGTTTTTATTGATAAGATTATGAGCCAATAAACAAAAAAAGCAGTTATAACCATTACATATCCATATTACCATTTTATTTTGTGAAGTTCAAGTATTAAATTTTAAAATGAATTTTGTTTGCAGACTTACATGTATATGTTGTTACATTAATATGTTGTTACATTAATATGTTGCAAATATGGATGAACTTGTCAATAAAATCTTTATAATCACAAAAAATGTTACAACTTGACCAGATTAAGGTATTACATGCATAAAATAATAACACTTGGATTTAAGTTTATCATAAAAGCAAAAAAAAAAACACTATTCTAATAATTATTAATGCAAGTTATTATAGATTTATTCTGAATTAGTCATATGAAAACTTATGTAAGTATCAATTTTTTTAATGTAGAATAAATACAAAGCAAATATTTTACTTTGAGTATCACTGTAATGACAATGGTTTTAATTATAGTATTACTTTATACATATATATCATTCCTTTTTCTTTTTATAATCAGAGTTGTGAGACATCAAGTTCTTTCTCATAATGAATCATATTTAATTTGATTGCCCATTCCTGTAGATCAAATGTTTGCAATATAATATCTAGACTATTGCACATAAAAATATGGCATATATGAACATAAACATAATAATCAAAATGCACCAATTATTACAGAAGAGTATATAGAATAAACCAGTAAAAATTATACACCAATTTTTTTGTAATACAAGTTCAGAGTATTCATAACATTTTCCGGATAATTTGTCTGAAGACAGGCATTATAAATATTGTCAAGTGGACTTAATACCAAGTCAAAATCTCTTTGGTAAGACATTTGTTTACTATTATTATTTTGATATTTACTTCTTTTTACTAATATACTCTCACAATTAGATTAATAAAAATAATAACTTATATATAACAAGTTTATTAAATTTTATTTCACACATAAGTAATTGATTCATTTATCACTCACATGTCAGATGAACAATAAATCAATATACTCTTTAAATATTTAAATCATGGCATACATAAACTTCTTGTGAAGGCTTTATCTTTTTGTATAAATTGAATCTCAATCTTTATAGCTTTGAATTTATAACATATCGTTGTGAGATGTTTGCTTTTCATCAGTTATTTCATTAAGTAAATGTACACAGCACAATGTATTAGCTATTTATATTATTCGTTTTATTCTACTTTTGTATCATTTAGCATTAACTATTACAATAAAATCATTTTAACATATTAAATACAAACTTTATAATTAGTAAATTCTGTATTTTGCATTTTGGAAATAATATTTAAAAAGGAGTCGCTCATGCAGCTATCTATTTAAGTTATTCAATATATCATATCAACTTGATAATTTTTCTTTTAACCACTCTGCTGTTAAATACAGTTAGATTTTGTACCATTTTAATTTTCACTCATGTTATTTACAGTTTGTGGCCATAGGTTGCACAATCTCTTGATCAATTATGGTCAATTTTTTTCATTTTAGTTATTTTATAGGAAATTCAAAATATAAAATTTTAGTCCCAAAAAGTCCACATATGGCAATATATTTTGCTGTGTATTATTAGTGTTTACACCAGCATATTTTCTCTGATTGGATAGCTTCCAACACTGAAAATTGTGCAGCAGGCATTTATAAATGATAAAGTCAGATATCAAAACAAAATGTTTTACATGTTTTTAATTGATTTTGAATGTAAATAAATTTATTTACCATAATTTTTTATATTCATAATTATGATTTTACATTACTTTATTGAAATATAAAGTTTAATTTGAAGAATTTTTAATTTTACAAGGAAAATAAGTGTGGGAAAGTGACACTGTTCAACAAAGTGAAAAGAATGACTGTTACTGACCATAATTTGCATATCAGGTGTTTCTAAATGACAAAGTCACAAATCAAAACAAATGTTTTATGCATTCATAAATGATTTTAAACATATATAAATATATTTATAATATTTTTTTTACAATCATAATCAAGATTTTATATTACTTTATCGAAATATAAAGTGTGCTTCAAAAAAATTTACAGTTTACAAAAAAAAATATAAGTGTGGGAAAGGGACTGCTCTTCAAGAAAAGTAAATAATGATGACTGCTAGAGAACTTAATAATGACACACAGATTGGTTGAAATAAAATTGTTTTTTACTGCTGATGATTTTTTAAATATTTTTAATATTTTTCTTCAGTTATTAACATTATTTTTAATTTTGTTACATTTAACCAATTTGAATCTAAAATTATTCAATTTATAGAAGATGAATTGAAACAATTCTGTGTATTTTGGATTAATATTTTATCAATAGTAACTGACTGGAAATGAAACTGACAAATAATAGTTCACAGATTTAAATAATAGAGCAATACAAAAATTGGTCAAGGTTTTTAGAAGTTGATGTTGACATCAAAAAGATTAAACAAAGGCAAAAACTCTTAATGTGGTTGTGCCACCCAGTAAAAGCCAGGATAATCATGCATTGTGTAGGAATTTAATTGTTCTTCAATTTGCTTTTATAACATGTATATCTTTCATATAAATTTTAGAAGTATCGAGTTCAAATATATCTTATCTTTATACATATATAATCATTATATTTTATATTTTAAGATTACTCATTTTGGCAATTATATATTTTTAAAAACTTATACAGATGGAAACATAATTAAACTAAGAAGAATACTATTTGGAAGTTAAACTTCTATATGTTAATAATATAAACTGAAACCTGATAAATAATTCCTATAAATAACTTTAATTTTAAACGTCACAAATTCATTATAAATTATATTAATGTCCTTATCATTTTTTCAATTATTATATCAGGTCTTTGAAAATCATATTTCTGTGAATCTCTGATTACACATACATTCAAATAATCAAGATATTTATTAATGCAAGAATACTAAATGCATCGAATAATACAGTTAACTATTATTCATGAAAATAATAATGTTTGAACAAAATATGCTGCTTTATAATAATTATTGATTGCAAGTATGATTTTCTATTTTATCACAATTTTATACCATTTTTACATATTCATATAGTTCAGTGATATATATATAATATTAGCGATATATATATATCTATATCTATATATATATATATATATATATATATATATATATATATATATATATATATATATATATATATATATATATATATATATATATATATAATGTTGTGGATGGAAATTACCCTTCACACATATCCTCTTATAATGATATTAAATTTATATATACTCACTCATTAATAATGTTTTAAAAGCATAAGTAAATTACTTTTGCATAGAGCCTATTCTTATATAAACCAACCCATATTGAAAGTGCTAAAGTCAGGACTTGATATTATTAGGATACTAATAATTCAATTGACAAATTATTTGTACAAATTTCGTTTATATATCATAGGGAAGAGAAAGTTTATATATATATATATATATATAGAATATATATATATATATATATATATATATATTCTAACCTTGCCCTCGTGCATCTTCACTTTCAGATAATATATGGTATAAAATAAAATAGGTTCTAGCTCAGTTCATAGTTAATAAATAAAATATTCAGCATTAAAATTAAAATGTTTCACTAGCTCATATTTAAAATACGAATAAGGTTCAATTTATAAAATAAATTAAATAAATATTTAATATTTTCATGAGACTTGAAGTGAAAATACAGGTGACAAGATAGATTACATTGAGCCAATATCTTACAGGATACTACCTCAATGGCATAAGAACACTATCCCCCCTTATTACTATTTCAAATAACAAATTTATAGTATTCTTACGACTTTAATAACTTCTACTCACTAAGATTAAACTAATAATTAAATTTTAATCTTCTATTTAATAATCTAGCTCAATAAAATAATCTCAGGTTCATAAAGTTTATTCTAAGTTAATTAAAAAATACGGTAGTAAAATATGAGAAGGGATTTTATGTCATAATCTACTACACTGAAACAAATAATAATAAATAACAGTAATAATATTCTTCATTGTTTAACTAATTCTGTATATCTTTTCTTTTTACTATAATTTTATTACCATAATAAAATAATAAAATAATATAATATGATCTTATATCTTCATGTAATGATATAATAAATACGTGGTAGCATTTTATTAATCTGACAAACAAAATATGTGTGGCAACTGATAGCATATAATTTAACATAATATTGTGATAATGATTTATGACCAATAAAATAATGCAAGATTATGATTATCTAATTATAATGAATACCAATAAAATATTTAAAATTCTTAAAATAATTCTCTATTTATCTTTTGTGCAAAATTATATATTTGTTTCGATTATTATGCATATATCGTGATTTCATGCAGCGATGTGGAGAAATAAATAACTCGGACACAAAATTTTTGAAATAATAAAATTTAACAAAGTTTATTACTAACAACAAATAAATAAACAATTTATTTACACTATTTACAGTGGATATCCTTAACTTTTTTACTTTACAGTTTGATCTACCAGGTTATATAAAAAAAATAATTTATATTTTAATTACATCTTTATTTAGATTTAGGACAAAATTAAAAAAAAAAATGTTACTATTTGGTTTCTCATTATGGTTAACTTATTACAAATAAATTTATCTACTTTATTAGCAACAGCATTTTATCCTTAATATTATTAAACTATCTTATTTTTTAAAAAAATTCATACCTAGAAAAACATTCTATAGAAAACAAAATTTTATAATGAGTATGGATTTCTCAAAATATTAAAAAAAAATTTCATCTTGCAAAGTCAAAGATGTTACACAAAATATTATCCAAAATTCAGTACTAGATTTTAGTATTTATCACACAATGTTTACTAATCATAGTATATTCTTCTTTAAACCCTACTTTAGTATGATATAAGTGTAATCATCAATACATGTCTGTTAATCAATAAACAAAAATATACTATGCATATTGTTTACATAATTTACTTTGTACTATTGTATTTTAAAAATATGCAATGCTTATTTTCTCTTAAAAAACAATACTAAAGCTTTTAAAATTATTATCACTTTAAAAAAAATATCTTTGTTTAGATACCCTATTTAAAAATATATATATATATATTTCATTTCCGAAATAAAATTCAAAATATATTCTATGATTCTTTCTTTCCTTAGGATACTTTGGATCTTCAATTTTAAGTTATAATATTATATTCCTTCTAAGCAAATAAACCAATCTTATACAAAACGATAGCATAACCTTAGTTCTAAATTATTTATCATTTCTCTTAAACATATCTTACTAAACGATGCAGTTACATGAAATAAAGATAGCGAAAACAGATGCATAGGATTAAGGAAGAAAGCTAGAGTATTACTCTTAACATATCTCAAAATCATGGCACAGTGCGAAGAGGTATGACATTTACTTGCCTAATATCCTCTAGTACAGGGACGATGTTAAAGATATTTCTTCAGCTTTATTAGAACATCAAATATTTAAAGAAATATAAACACTGTCCAAATAAAATGTATATCAGTCATAGGACTTTGTTAACTATGCTGACATTCACATAAAGACTAAATATTATTTCCATTCCTTATAACATCCTATTTCTTAATCATCATCTTGGTTTTTTGTTCACTAAGTACTTCCAAGCCACTATCTCAACATTATTTCTCAAGATTTTTCTACATCTTACATCGATAAATAACTATCTGCATTTACAAAACAATAAATAAAATTCATTGATAGTTGAACAATCTTACTATCCCATAAGAAAAGTTGCTTACTTCATTGCTCTGTATGTTTAATCATATACGACCTACTGAGACAATATTTAAATATCCCATAACATGAAAATTCTAAAAGAATCATATAATTATTTGTTATGTTGGATTATATCACTAATAAAAAAAAATAATAACAATCTCGTATGAATCAATCCTATCTCATAATGTTTTTTAAAATGTTGTATGAAATGCAGTACATATAAGTAAAAAAAAAAACTTTTATACTTCATTCTTACTATCCATAGATGATCTAAAGAAAACACAAAAAATATACATTATAAATTATCAATAGTTATTATTATTACCAATAACCTTGATCTAGTCGTCTGTTCAGTAGGTTTCCTTTATCCACTTGAGCATTGCAGAGATATAAAAAAAATTCACACCCATACACTTTATATTAAAATATTTTTAGCTAAATTATTAGATTATTATATTATAAAATTTTAATATTAATAAATTAATGTTTTTATGTTTTTCCTAATCTTATATAAAAATTTAGATTTAAACTAGGTTAACAAAATAAAAAGAATCAAAACTATAGTTACATATTTTCTTGATGATAGTTCCTGATAAGTTCAAAATGCTTATTATTTTCTCTAGAGTTTTTAAAAAATGTTCTTCTCCAAGCGCGATAGTTTAAAATAAAAATAATTATTAATCCATTTAGTAAAATTTAAAAAATAATCCTTGGTTTTAGTTTTTAGGACAATAATTATTAAATCATAATATCAATTAATCCCGTGCACCTTCTTAATCTTCTCTACCAATATTCTCTGTGTATCCGATGCATCAATCCATCTAATTTAACTTTAAAAATATTCGATAAACTTTTAAGTACTATTTGTATTTCCATGGATCCATTTTTTTATTCATCTATGTGTTCACTTTTATATATATGTTAGTTCTTGATACATTTAAACTTTCAATTGGTATTTTTATAAATCTCTTTTAAAATAAAAACTTCAAGTACTTTTGAACAAATCTTTTCCAAATACATTTTAAATAATTCGAAGAACGGATATTTTAATATCAAAAAATGCTTCTATAACATATTTCCCTGTGCTCTTTCTTTAATTCTTGAAAAGACTTTTAACAATGCCACCTTCAGAAAGTATTTAACACTTTACTTCTTTGAACATAATATACTATAAAATAATTCATGAAACATAACTGTCTTATCACCATTTTAAAAAAAATCTTAAATAAACTTATAAATAATACGTTTCAATTCATTTTTTAGACTCCGTATAATGTCTGAGCTGTGGTTTTTATGTACCAGAACAGTTCTTCAGTTAAATATTAATAAAGCTGTATCAATAAATATTTCAAACATTTTTACAGTATTACAATTTCTATCCATTTTATTCCACCGTATATCCATTTTTTATTGCGAAGTTTAGGTTAAACTTTTAGATAAAATACGACTGATAAAGGAACTTTAGAAAATTTAACAAAGCATGTTAAACGAAATTATTAAAATATTTTTTAGTTTACACTCTCTTTTTTTTGCAAGTTACTGTTAAAAATTATCAATTAGTTTTTTTTTCAAATAAATTATGAGAAAGTACTAAAAAAAATTGACTAAAATAAAAAATTTTAAAATACTATCTTTTGATAGCTATAATTTACCTTTCTCCAGTTTCAATACATTATTAATCTCCCCCGATAACTTAGTTACGATGATATTTATAGTCTGTAAGAATACCTATTCCTATTGGTTAATTCTTACTTTAGCTTGAGAACAAATTTACATATTTTTAGTTTATAGTAGAATTAAATTTCAAAATTAGAAATCGTGACGTAATGAACTTAAAATATTATTTAAAATACCACTTTTAAATAAATTATTATTTTATTAAAACTATTTAAACATTTAAAATAATTTTTAAAATAACATTTAATAACTCATTCCATTTCTTAATATTCAATTTATCTATTTTTATTTAAATAAAATATTTAATTTTTATATATCTGTATTCGTCTTTATGATACTATTTAAAACATTACATCATTTAAGCATTACATATGATAGTTAACTTAATGTTTAACACTATTTACTTTTATAATAGGCAATAATTCTATCCAATTCCATAATATAACTTTTAAAATATTTTAAACTTTGTTATTATTTCAAACAAGCGTGTGTGTGATAGTATACATTAAAAGTCATATGATTAATAACTTTGACAGACGATTTTCAATCTATTTCTCTGCCTAGACTAATAAAATTGATACACTTATTATATTATATAAAATAATTATAAAAAATTTGGAAGAACAATTTAGAAAATATAGAATTAGATATAATTTTCACCATCACAAAGTTTATTTTAAAATTATACTATATTAATTTTGACTATTTAAATATGATTACAAATCTAAATATAGCATTTATTAAATTATACGTTTTAAACTATTAAAATCGGATTTTTAAATATACTTTTAATTTTTATAGCTGTGTTATTTAATATGGCCAGCTTTTACAATCATATGCAACAATATTTTAAGCTTTACATAACTATGTTTAAATAATTCGCTATAATTTTATATACTACGTACTTGCTTTAGCCTCAAATTGTACTTTAAAGATATAATTGACTTAATACAATTAATGTATTAAAAGAACATATTCTAAATTTAAAATTTTTTAGTAATTGACTGTTATAAA
Source organism: Epiperipatus broadwayi (assembly GCA_028023455.1). Lineage (NCBI taxonomy): Eukaryota > Metazoa > Onychophora > Udeonychophora > Euonychophora > Peripatidae > Epiperipatus > Epiperipatus broadwayi. The sequence continues at coordinate 7,848,494 of JAQFVV010000031.1, read as the reverse complement.
CTATTACTGACCTATAGAAAAGGGCACAATATATATATATATATGTAAAATAAATAAAAATATCCGTTAATTAAAAATAATATTGTAATTATAATTGAAATAATATTTTTAAACGGTTTATAAACAATTCAAACAATCTTTATATATATATATATATATATATATATAATCTTGTGGAACAGGTGAAAGCAAGTAAACTAAGTACTAATCTAATATTACATGTGTGAAAAGTAATTTCTTTCCACAAAATTAAAACTAATATAATTCAAAGTCATAGACAATTAAAAATGAGAAATTTTCTCTTCCCTGTGAGACATAAATTGAAATTTCTCCAAATAATTTGTCAGTTTAAATATCAGGCACTTAAAGTTTAATACTATTTACTTTTATAATAGGCAATAATTCTATCCAATTCCATAATATAACTTTTAAAATATTTTAAACTTTGTTATTATTTCAAACAAGCGTGTGTGTGATAGTATACATTAAAAGTCATATGATTAATAACTTTGACAGACGATTTTCAATCTATTTCTCTGCCTAGACTAATAAAATTGATACACTTATTATATTATATAAAATAATTATAAAAAAATTGCACTGGTAGAGATTATCACATCTGGATATGATCCTGGTATACTAGAAAAATCAATTTTGTGGCCTGAATTTATAGTATAGAGTAAGAGTGCTGATGAATATGAGTGGTGTTTAACTGCATTAGCATTCTCATCTCTCCTAACATTGATGTAATGATTACTCATACCTATGTAAGAAGCTTTACAATTTTCATATCATGAGATTCAAGAAGGCTTGAATACTTAGGCTTGATTATTATATTGCTAATCTTTTAATGAGGATAAAATGCTGTATCTATATTATAGCATTTAAAGATACATCCAATACTGTTTGTAGTTCTTTTTACATATGGAACACAAATCATAATAGCTAATTTATCATCTTTTTGTTTCCTATTTTGAATTGTGTGATCAAGTCGAAACATTAGTATATCGATATTTAAATTTTTTTTAACACGGATGAACCCATAAAATATGTCTTTTATATATGCAACCCGTGAAAATCATTGTATTAACACACACACACACACACACACACATATATATATATATATATATATATATATTGTAACCCCTCACACACACATATATATATATATATATATATATATATTGTAACCCCTCACTCCTATCACTAACACTAACAATTACCTGGGGGTGTCAATTCTATGGATCATAAAATAAAATATTTATTTAACTTTATCTAAATCTATTCATGAGGCTCTAAATTAAAGCTTTCACCTAAAACTAACTCAGTTGAGGGATACAGAGTAGTATGAGGTGTACAATGTACATTAGATGTGGGAGAAAATATTATAACTAATAAGAATAAACATCTATCAAGTTCTATGCTAAACATAAATTAAATTGGTAAAATCCTACCAGCTAAAATTAATTAATAATACTCTATATCTCACCTCCTCCCATCATCCATATGCAATGAACAATCTCTATTATATTATACAATTAACTAATAACTAAAATAAAATAAATAATATTTCAGAAATTGTAATGTATAATTCACTAGATCTAAACTCAAACTAAACATATCACTACTAAATTTTAACTACGCATTAATCTAATCTGGCTAAATGAATTTATTATCTAATCTAAATTATATATTGAAGATCTCAGGGAATTAACTTATGGTATGGCTTGATCTAACATTTCTATACCTCAATATTACTTTTTTTAACACTATGAAAATAATATTATAAACTAAACAATACCCTAATTAGATACTTGCAGTTAGATAATGAAAGAAATCGGGCACATTTTGATTTCAATTCATCATCTAAACAAAAATTAAATAACAAACCCCTTTTAAAAATGATCAGTAGGTAATTGGCATCTCATATAGTGTTTGAATCAAGAAAATCAACATCATCATATCTAGAGATTTATTATAATTAAATAGAATACAATTATGTTACATTAAATAAAATAAATGCATAAGCATGTGTGGTAGTGTGAAACACGAATGAATGCTAAAGAAGAATCTCCTAATACAAATCTATATAATAAAATATTTATTAATCAAATAGAAAATAGTTAAATCAACATTTACTTTTCTTTTATTGGTATGAACACAAATTCCGAAGGGATTTAATATCATTGAGTACAGGTTATACAAGAAGATATAATACAACATGATTCGTTAACCTTTTACATCTACTATATTTCATTCATCAGAACATTTTGATAGATTGGTAAACATTTTATTTGAAACATTAAATGAACTAAATAAATTCCTATCATTTGCTATAAAGAAATGGCTTTTTAGCTATCAGTGATTTCTGATAGACTTATACAAAAATAAAAAAAAAAAAATATGACCTTACACTTTTAGTAACTGATTACTAAATTATCTTATACTCAGCATTTTGCTGGATAACATTCATGTACCAATGACAACAACATAGATTAAATTATAATTACACTAAACAAATTAAGATTTTGCATTGTTACTTTAAAAGTATCTTAAATAAAATTAAAATAAGGGGATTTAAACTAGGAATAATATTTGACTATCTTACCAAAGAAAATAAATACTTCTATTAATAAAATGTATTTTTCTTTGTAATTTTGAAGTACAGTATTATATTGAATAACTAGGTTCTGCTTTGCCAAAATAAAGTAAATCCTTGTATTCATTAACTATGCCCTATCTTTGCTTGATTATTTATGCAAATTATGATTAAATGATAAAAATCAATGAGATGAAGCTTAAATCATTACTACCAATGTTTTTAAATATAAGTAAAGTTATACGTTAATAATAAATTTTTTATATCAAAATTAACAATCTGTGCATGAATCTGTATTATGCTGTGTGTCAAATACAATAAATAAATAATGTTAATCAATCTAATCGGTTTGCTTATGATATATCAATAGAATCATAATACTGATGAAAGCGAAGATCAATCAATCTTTATCTATTAACTACAATACAGCTGTTTTATAAGATACTATACTTTCCTTTTATTCTTCTTTTTTATCCATATACTACAAACACTAGGCTATACAATAAGCTGGTAAACATCCAATACACACATGAGATAAAAGATTTCTATACTTCAAATCAGGCAAATACAACAATAACTTCCAAGTCTAACTTTAAGAGTAAATAACTGGTGGAATAACACATCACCAAATGAAAATTAGGGAGATAACATCTCTAGCTTCATACACATTTAATCCAATAACTGGTGGAATAACTCATCACCAAATGAAAATCAGGGAGATAACATCTCTAGCTTCATACACATTTAATTCAATATAGCAAATATAAAAGGAGGATTCAATCCACTCCTATCAAAAATACTCCAATACATGGATAAGAAAAGGAATATTCAATTCCATACACTACACTATACTGCACTGGGCAAACTACCCATATTAAATATTCAACTAATAAATACACTGACTCAATCCCATAAAATATTATAAACATTGTGAACTTTATAGCATATAGCCACAAAAATACTTTTCACTCAGGCATAACAAAGAAATAATAATTCTCTCTTAAATAACTTTCTAATTCTTCAAAATGATTGATCATCTTTTCCTTCCGAATCCGATTGATTTAAAATCATTTTTACTTGCAATTACATATAATTATAAATAAATTTGATAATAGACACACACACGTATAAGCATATGATATACAGACCATTTAAAATCACAGTAAGTAAAGGAATTACTGTTAAAATATTAATTATTACTGCTAGAATTAATAAAGAATAAATATATCACATCTGACATTTAAAGAACAGTTGGAGGATAAAATACTAGTTACTATAGACAAAGCAAGACAAATAATTTTTTATAATATAATGCATTGATATTGGCACGAATCTGTATTAAAATTGAACCTAAATAAATAATAAAATTGTATGTTATAGATGAAATAATTATTGAAAATAATGGTATTCTAATTTATAAAAAAAAATATATATGGTAAGATTAAATATAATGAATTTTTTTTAGAATAATTATTCACCCTTATTGATCAATAAATGGATTCTTCCATTTATTTTATTATACGCATGGGTTATTAACACACGCACGACCAAAGTTCATATTAAAATAATAATAATAATATAAAATTACCAGCATAATGTTTTTTTTTTCATTATGCTATTCTGAAACGTTCTTGAAGAACAAATATAATAATAATACATATAATAAACATATTTAACTAATACTAACTGTCTAAACACTATTAAATAAAATAAAGTTCTCTTCTTTTTTTCTTTTCTTCCAAACGAAACGAAAAGTTTATGAATAATTTTACATGACTTTCCTTGTCATGTCTCCAAATAAATAATAAGGATACTAAATGATAAATACACAAGGATGAATATTGATACAACAAACAACACATTTCCTGCAGGAGAAACAAAACAATATTTTGTTGAATACATAAGAGCATATTCAATGTTTTTAGTTATCAACTAATGAAATGCTGTCGATTTTATATGGAATTTCATTAATTAAGCAATGAATATTCCACAACGCAAATAAAATTTAAGTTTGTACTTCATTCCTGGGATATATTTAAAATTTGATTTCACAATTGTAAAGCCACTCAGGAATACACGTAGTCATTCAATTAATAATATTTGTTTAGATAAACTCATTGGTAATATTAATACAGCAATGTCACATAACTTTATCCATTTATAATTTCATTCCTCCTATTAGTCTAGAAGAACAAATAATTATTAAAGTACATTTAATGACATATTAAATCTTGCATATTTTCTTTTCCAAAGGTAAAAATAGAAATAATTATGCCGCTGTTCTAATACATATGACAATAAAATTACATAATTTCTTGTGTATATTTTGAATTTTGAGTTTTCTTTTATATTTAGCATTAAATTTGTTTATTAAAGTTTTAAAAATGTTTAATAACAGTTAACATCTTTCCCACATATATACGATGCATGTAGCAGTTATTCCTTCATAGTATAATCAAAACTTAAAAAATTAATTATTATAAAATAAACCAACATTCTTTTATCCTTTCCTGTTAATTTTAAATTTAAATAAAACAATTTTACAGTTCTAGCAAGCATTCCCATTTCTTAAATAATAATAATTTATCTTGAATAATAGAATATAACACTTACATATACTTTAGCATAACATTGGGACAATTTAAATGATCAACTGGGAGCAAAATTGACGTATCTCTTAGTGGTTTTTAAGTACACATTTCGTAAACAAATAATATATTTAAATTTTCAGCTCAAACTTTGGAAGAGGAAAAATACTTGCACTATTAAACTTTGCTAAATAAACTTAGTTATAGCTGTCTTAAAAGTTTGTTTGATTACTCTCTTAAAAGTAATAATAATTGACTCTGCCCTATTAAAAGTAATAATAATTGACTGACCCCTTCTAACTGAAACATAGGCTTAATATATACCATGTGTCTATATATGTAATATAGAGTATATGAGCACAGACTCATATCTTTCCCATATATATATATATATATATATATATATATATATATATATGGGAAATATCAGATATATATATATATATATCTGAGCACTTATAGTATATATGTGTGGGAGATGATAATCTGGACTAACTGATGATTGCTGGTTTAGCATGAAATACGTATATTGGTGATTATTTATCTTTTCAGCATATATGTGCTTGAGTGTATCAGTGTTATTAGATAGAGTGGAGAGTGGTGGGTCATGTGAAAGTCTGTGCTCATATACCCTGAATAACCCCTTCTAAGTAATAATAATTGACTCTACTCTAAGTACTAATAATTGATTCTGCCCTCTTAAAAGTAATAAGTATTCCTTTTTATGATTTTTTTTAATAATCATTACATCACCTTGTTCCCTTCCAATTGTTTACGATAACATTACATCACCAGAAAAAGATTGTCAATCGCTCCTCCCACTTGCAAACTTACTTAATTATGCAAAAACTTGAGACACTAAAAAAAAAAAAATAGAGATGAAAAAAAATTATTTTGTCTTTTAAATAAATGAGAAAAAAAAATTAACTAACAATTAAATATTTTTTAAAGCAGTAGAGTAAAACTGATGACAATTGTTTTAATAAATAAAATATTTTACAGTATTTGTCATTATATAATCCACTGGTCTATAATTTATTGATGTATTTAAAATGTAATTAAGCTAGATTTTAATACTGTTATTTATAAAATTAAATATTTGAATGTAATGTGGGATATTTAATGACTTAATGAAACATATAAAAGAAAAATGAGGTTGGATAATGCATGAATATTCAGTAGTAATATGCTATAGGAATTACAGTGATATGACTGAAATGACAATGTGAATGATGATGAATGAAACATATCTTACTGTTTATTCTATAAATTTTAAATGTATAAAACAAATGGACTAGAAAATCATTCTAACAAAACTGAATACTGCTTTATAAACAAATAAAACAAGTAAGTATCCACTCAGACTGTGTTGATTATGCATATAACAAACTACTCCCTATTCTATCACTGATTATACCCCAAAACAAGATACTAAACATTTAAGAAATCTGTCAACTATACCTAAACTTACTTTTGATTACAGTTTTAAGTCAAAATAAATAAAAAAAATTAAAAATTTTAAGTTATTTCATTTTTTTTAAAAGGATTATTCAGATATCACTGATATACTACCACACTACTACAATGACTATTTCTGGTGCCAAACCAGAAGGTCACAATATATATATATATATATATATATATCTGACCGATCTATATAAATGGTATGCATATTGCATATATATATATATATATATATATGCAATATGCCTACCATTTATATTTGCTTCAACTTCTATTTAATTAAATTATAATTTAACTATATTTCTTTTTCTAAATTATTTCTGATGGAAAGTTGTCTTTTCTGTCATTTAAATGCATGTAACAAACCTAAACATTTCTTTTATGAATTCATAATTTTAAACAAATATAATGCTTTGTTCTTTTATTTTATATATACTAATAGCTTAAAGAGGTACATTTAAAATCAGAAATTTTCATTTAAATTCTTTTCGTTCAATATGTTAAATTTATATTTAAATTATTACTTCGTTTTTCCTTTAAGGCTTTTTATCTATTTTAATTAGCCCTCCCCAAAAACACTATTACAATCTAATATAATACTTCATCAAAGTTATTAATTTAAATTATAAGAATGAATTGTTTATCACATTAATAGATATTTTGAATAAACTGTTCAAAAATGTACTTTTCTTTATGTGATCGTTAGGAATAAAGGTCAATAACTTTCTTGATATTGTGCTTATTTTTAGTGCTTTATTTATCAGGTCTATTTTAACCATGATCATATCTTGAAAATGATTCCACAGCCTTAAGTTTATATATATTATAGATTTCTTTCAGACAAGTGATGTGTTGGTTATGAAAAATATTTTCCAATTTGGATTTTGGTTTACATTGCAATTTTTATGGGATTTTTCTTAGGTTTATTTCCATAATTATAGGATTATGACAGATTTTTTCACACAATGATGACCAACGTAAGAAGAAAATTCTTAAGAATTTTAATCATAATAAATCTAATATAGTGAAAATGGGCATTTTGATTATATTTTAACAGTAATTTATTTGATCATCTTTCAGATTCTTATATCACGTTATAAACACACACACACACACACACATATATATATATATAATTGAAATAATAAATTTAACAGTTTACAAACTATTACAAACATTCCTTGAATCCGCAGAAGTACTTTCAGTTAATTTGTTAAACATGCCTTAACTGCCATTAAATTCCCACCATTCCTTAACAATCCACCATTTTTTAAAATTACTTAAATCCATTGTATTCAATATATGTAAAATAAATAAAATATCTGTTAATTAAAAAAAAATTGTAATTATAATTGAAATAATAAATTTAATGGTTTACAAACTATTACAAACAATCCTTAAAACCGCAGAAGTACTTTCAGTTAATTTCTGCAGATTTAAGGATTGTTTGTAATAGTTTGTAAACCATTAATTTTATTTTTTCAATTATAATTACAATTTTGTTTTTAATTAACAGACATTTTATTTATTTTACATATATTGAATACAATGGATTTAAGTAATTGTAGAAAACGGGGAGCATTGAGGAATGGTGGGAATTTAATGGCAGTTGAGGCAGGTTTAAGAAATTAACTGAAAGTACTTTAATGAATTTAAGGATTGTTTGTAATAGTTTGTAAACTGTTAAATTTATTATTTCAATTATAATTACAATTTTTTTAATTAATGGACATTTTATATATATATGATTCACTTTCTTCACTTTACACTAATGCCCCCACATAATTATTATACCCACAAGAATATAACAACCAAAATATCTGTCTTTAAAAATTGTTTTACAAATTTATTATAATCCCATCTTAAGAAAACTAAAGGAAATTGCAAGTTTAAATTTCAAACATTTTTAAAAACTTTTAATCCAATACATCTGTATTTTCATTTTATTTTTGGCTAAAATATCAGAAACACAAAATTATCAAAAAACAAATATCAGAAACAATGGTCTTGCATTGGTGGCCGAGAGGTCAGTGCGACTGTCTTGCACTTGCAGGCAGTTGCCCGGGTTGCTGGTTCGCGTCCCGGCCAATGCTATGACACTTTTAAAAAAAAATATCAGAAACAGTGAAAAATTCAATTAAATCCTAATGGTAACTGTAAGTTATAAATTCTTTTTGAATTATATTTTTTATACAATTGTATAAATTCATTAGAATTTAAAATGTAGTTTTCAATATTAATAAATTTGCCATGACTATATATTTAAAACTAAATAAAATATAAATTTATTATTTGTGGTTGAGTAATATAATTAAAGGCAATTACGTTCACATAGTTTGCTTACACATAAACTATAACATTATATATTATTTGACTGAATGTTTGTGTTTATGGTACATAGATGTGATAATATGTTGGACTATTCTCATTATCTATCAACAAATGTTGAATGTACAGGAAATCTTAAAATTTATTTAAACTTTTCAAATACACACAACTTGTTAGTAGTAAGACCCAAATAGACAATGCAGTTAATAATTATGCAACATTTCAAAAAGAATTATTCTCCATTCTTTTTTCAGCTTTGTGGGCCTGTTCAGTGTCAGTAGTAGCGTAGAGGTCAAACTCACACTTTTAGATTCTCGAATATCAAATTTAAGGCAAACACCCTAACCAACTGAGCTATTTTTTCAAAGGCTACATATTATCACATATAATCTTACGTAGTCTGTTTTAATTATATATTTTTTAAAACCTCCCCTCATCTCAGTTCTATAATTAAATAAATATTACCAAATCTAATTATCTATTAATTAGATTACCTTTTCCTTTTTTTTTTTTTTTATTAATTTCTTTTTTTTTTTTTTTGACCTCTTTTTTTTTTTTTGTAAGCACAAAAACTACATAAACACTACTAAACATTAATTAACATTTACATAGTTGTAATAACAAAAACTATATAAATAATAGTGAAAATCTTTTTCCAAACTTTTTACTTTAGTACATAGTTTTCCAACTCCATCTGTTGTTACTTAATCGTTTACTACGTTTTTTAAAATGATTTTTCCTTACATAAATTTACTTTCCTTCTATAATATTTTTCAATTTTTTTATACATTCATACTACAGCAATTTTATTTGTCTTAATCATTATTAATTTTATTTTTCTCCAATGCTTTCTAAAATTCTTCATTCTTAAATTAGCTTTTATTGCGTAATCATTTAAACATTCTTAATCCAACCGCTCTCATCTTTTATATATATATCTGAATGGTCAGCATTGCGTCGACGCAGAATGCGCTATCATTACATCTGAATATAAATCCCGGATGTTTTGATTTACTATTTCATTAGATTTTCCAATATTTGATTTATATAATATTAAATACAAGTACATTTTATATGCTTTATGTAAATTTAAAAACAAATAAAGTAATAATGAAAGAATTATATATTATTGGAAATAAAATGAATATATATATTTAGCAATTTATCGATACATTTAAAGTGTATAAATATGCAATATTTTAATTACGTTCAATTGAATAAAATATTGCTTTTCTACAAAACCTCTTTATGTAACATTTAATTTTTTTTCTATTATTGAATTATTTTTTTTTCTATTGGTTTTCTAAAACCAATCTACTAGAAGTATTCCATTAAAAGAAAAACGAACTTTCTATCATTTTTAAAACGGATTATCTAGTATTTTCTTCCTAGATAGTATTTCAAATTGACATCCGAAAGTAATTGCAAATAATAAACCAGTCTGTTAAAACTTTAATTGATTGGATAAGTAAGTGAAGCAGGTAATTAGTGCAAACCAATATTCTTTCTCAATTTGAAAGACATGTGCAGAAAAAAAATTAGTAAATCTGCCAATAAAACTTTTTTTATTTTATTTTTATAGAAGTTAGATGTAATTAGTTTTGACAATCTAGTTGGTGGATAAAAGATTTTAGTTTAATTTCATATAACTAAGAAGAAATTTTTTTATTCCTTAATTAATAAATATAAAATCTATAGTTTTTTTTAAATATCTTCACCACTTACTTCTTTTCAAAATACTCAACAGACGCCGTGCGTATATAAAATATATACATGCTGTTTATTTTGTTTTAAAAACTTGGTTAATGTGATATTAAATCATAAACACCTATTGCTTTCTAGCGATTTTATATATATATTATAAAACACGTACTCAAAGAAACTCAAGTAATATGTCAAAAACATGCCTATACATAGATTGAAATTGGTAAATCAAACCAAATAGCCTATAAATTAATAAATTATACAATCACAAATACCAATGCTTGTTAAATCATCAACTATTTCTCTGTTATCTAATATTTTGTTCTGACGTAATAACCTCGTTAGATGATTTTAGAAATTGACATCAGCCATCTATGTCTCCTATACATAAATGGTGTCTTAATATTCAAATGACAAAAATGTAATATTATTTCAAAAAAGAAAGGGCAAAAATTCTTTTTAAAAAGACACATTTACGTATTACAAATTGAATGCAAGAAACTATATTTATACAGTTAATTACCATATATAAATAATTGTCATTATTAAAATTTTAAAATGGTGAATCTAATCAAGGGAATAATAATAAAAACCTTTTTTTAAAAAAAAAAATACAAATTTAAATATACATATATTATTATTAAATAGATGCAATCAATGGACGAGTAGGCACAACGTAGAAAGAAATTTTGATACGGAAACTTTCTAGCATTCATTGATTACTATGGCCTGCACTGGGTGACAGTATTTATATGAAAATAATTGCTACGTTTTTTTCGTCATAGGTATTATTTATATATGAATGGATATGTTATAATTAGGAATTATAATCGCATATATAATAATTGATTTTATGAGATACAAAACTTGACTTGATATTTCTATTTTTTATTATATATGTAAATATGCATTTCTGCATATATACATATATACGCAGTTTTACTTTTCCTTTTCTTTCTTTCTCTGTTGTCTAATGTTATACATTTGTAATTTAAATATTAAAAGGCACCATGGTGATGTATATAGAAGCTGGGGGAAGGGGTGATATATTAATTTTCAATGTCACCAGATGTGATCTTTGTTCCAGAACAAAATACTATATAGTGATAAAAAAGTTGCTGCTATTTTTTTATGCATTGATGTGTAAGAATTTATTACGTATAAGTAAGACAAATTCTCAAGCAAAAAAAAAAAATATACATTCAACAATTAACTCTTCCTATTAAACTTTTAAAATATCAAAACTACTTACAAATTCCACTTTATTGTTTAAAATGTATATTTCTTCACTTTTACAGTTCTTATTTAAAGAAACAATGAGATAATAAACATTTTTCTGAGAAAATAAATAATATATATATATGTAAATATTCATTTATTAAACACCATATAAATATGTAATATGTTAACATTACTTATACCTTCTATAAAAAATTATGGAAGACATGTGTGTGTGTATATATATTGTAATCTTATATTTAGAATTTGCGTTAATGGACACTACCATTAACTGTAAAAAAATGTTATTGGTTCTCTTTCTTATAAAATGAACTACATTAGTCTATTAGTTTCATTGTGATCAATAATAAAATTAGAACCGAAATTCAAGTATTTCTACCAATACTACACTATAATAGATTGGGTGAAATTATCCAAAATATTTGCACATACAAAATGTTATCAATTATAGCGTACCAAAAAAAAACATGCGGGGGGGGGGGGTTTCGAGGTTTAAAAGCACAACTAATTTTATTGTTAAGCCAAACAAAAACACGCACAAAAACAATATTAAAACAGGAAAAACTCTCCATAAAGTATTGCCACTCAGTGCAAGCCAGAGTAATCAATGGATGCCAGCAGGCTTGTGCCTAAAATCCCCATCTAGTTTCTACTCATCCACTATCCTCAGATGGTGATATTATGCACAAGCCTTCGGGCATACATTGATTACTCTGGCTTGCACTGAGTGTCAATACTGTATGAAGAGTGTTGCCTATTTTAATAACAGTTAAAAGCAAGATTAAGAAATGGTGATTGTGTGATGTTTATTGGCTTAAAACTAATATTAGTAGGAAAGTACAAATGATAAAATACATACAAGTTTAACTGTTAAAAGAAAACAATTTTAAATAATAATAATAATAATAATAATAATAATAATAATAATAATAATAATAATAATAATAATAATAATAATAATAATAATAATAATAATAATAATAATAATAATAATAATAATAATAATAATAATAATAATAATAATAATAATAATAATAATAATAATAATAATAATAATAATAATAATAATAATAATAATAATAATAATAATAATAATAATAATAATAATAATTTACATCTAGACAATCAGTACTTTATTTAGCTAAAATAGTAAATGTTAACATCGGGTTTAAATGAGTATTTCTGTTTGTGGATGGAAGTTATATCTTTAAAAAATAAAATATGTGAATTGAATATATTATTACTGTTCAACTAATGGGTTACTTTAATAAGTTTATCAATTCAAAATTATGAGAATTAAAATAAATTATTTTATTTAACATCCTAATGTTATAAACCACTTGATTACTAAATAAACAATTGTATATTTTACTTGTGAAAAGTGAATATAATTTAGTGTTAATATTAAAAATATAACACTTCATATCTCCCTTTTAATATTTAGTTCTGAAATTTGGCACTTTTAGTCTAATCAAATTCTGAAACTCTGAAACTCACCTGCTTTCAATAGTTACCATAGCAACAGAACAGATTTTCCACATAGAAACATGAAAAGCAACGCATTGTGAGTGACATTTGATAATATCACAGGTCATATGATAATAAGCTATAAATATAACTACCTATCACATTTGAGCAAGGACCTTACTAAATTTAAATCTAAATTAAATCAATTTGAATCTTATTCAACACGGAACAGTAGAAAAATCAGCTAGGCATTTTGCCTAACTTAGTGAAATATTTCTTCTCATTGACCCAAATGGAGAAATTAAAATATTATTAGCTACTATCATAAACTATTATTTTATAAGAGAACAAGATATAATATTTTGAGTCATTAACTGAAGTTTTGAAATCACATATGGAATTTTAAATGTATGTAAGAACATTTCCATGATCATTTAACTTTTGTTTACAAATGAAAAAGGCTTATTGAAAATGATATTGGCTATCTCCCTAAGGATTATCTTGAATACTACTATCATCATAGAAACTCATGGTTTATTACATTGTGTAAATATGTATTTATGAAAACTGCTTCACAATCTGAAAAACTTGGTATTTCAAATTCCAGTTACTGAAATACTTATTATTTTGCTTGATCTCTCACAATCTATTAAGTGACCTAAACTATAGCTACAGTCATCAAATTACTCAAACTTACAGATTATTGAAATTTCTCTGTCTTATGGGCAAAATCTTCTCTACACCTTTGGATATTGTATATAGCTACAACCAAGGATTAAAATTTTTCTTTTAAACTGAATGATGCTATGAGTACAATCTCAGCAAAAGAGTTATGGTTTGGGATTTAAATCGATTATCTTTTCATATTTAAATTATCAACACATTATCACTTAACAATTATAAATGCTGATATTTATAAATGAATAAACTGTTAGAGATACATCTATTGGAGTACAAATAATAATTGTGATTTGATCAAAGTTCTTGAAAATATTATTGTTGAACTTTGGTTGTAAACCTCGACCTCTGAAGGAATTCACTATACCATGCGGATTAAGTGTTACTTGCATATTTGTACATTTCTTGTTAGTACACCACCAATGACATTCATATATGATTGGAATTTTAAAATTCGACTGAATAAAATCTCGATCATTTATTTAGGATTGTGGATTATCCATTTTACAGAAATTATAAAGTTAATTTTATTATCGGTTTGTTTGAATGTTTAAAATATTTTTTATTACAATTTAAATAAAATTCTCATAAAAATACTGTTATAATAAAGGTAGAAGTAAAATATTTAACTTGCTATTAGAATTGGGTATAAGATGTGTTTGTCACATTATTGGTATTCGAGCTACTTTATGCAAAGCTCTAAGTTAATATACAAGCTGCCATAACTCTGTTAATATTAATATATTTGTTTTATTGATCCTTGGAAGCGACCTTTTACCTTCTTCAGCCCAGGTATTTTTAATCACTGAAGGTGAAATGTAAACATTGCCCTTCCATTCACACAAGAAATGTTCACATAACATAAAAAAATAGGTGCAGTTTAGTAAAATACTCTCATGGTGGCACAACTTGTAAACATTATTAGTTACTGGAGGCAGATTTCTAATAAAATATTTATAATTTAAATGTTATAAGCTAGATGGCATAACAAGTCACTGCTCAACATATGTATTAATTTATGTGTTTTAATAAAAATCATACTACATGGAAATAAATTGTTTACTTAGATGTGATATGTTGGACTATTTCCATTAAATATGAGTCAATGTTGTATGTATTGAAAAATTTAAACTTTATTTAAAAATTTTCCAAATACAAACAACTTGTTAGTAATAACACACAAATAGACAAGTTGTTTGTATTTGGAAAGTTTAAATAAAGTTTAAAATTTTCAATGCATTCAACATTAACTCATAGATGATGGAAATATTCCAACATATCACATCTAATAATATAAAAACAGGCAAAACTCACTATATGTATTGACACACACAGCATGCTAGAGTAATCAATGGATGCCAGAAGGCTTGTGCATAAAATTATCATCTAGTGCCTACTCATCCAATTTCCCGAGACTAGTTGCTGGCTTGTGGCTTTTGTCAGTGAGGAGCCTTGGATCTGTGAAGTGGTGATCATGTGATGTTTATCTAATAATATACCAACATTACATGCCTTCAGACAAATAATAAATGTGACTTGTTTCTATAAACGTTAAACTATGGATCTAATAATTAGAAAAAAGGTTGATATCTTTCTAATCTTTATTATCAAGACGTTAAACGATGCAATAAAACATTTTTAGACCCATCTGTAATTAGTGTTCAGGTTTTTCCAGTAGACTGTTTTCTTTGTATCACTTTTTTTTTGGGAAACACAGGTAGTTATAATCCCATTATTAAAATAATGGGCAAATAAATAGAAGGCACGGTATTATTTGAAAATATTTAGAGAACATTTTTCATTAATTTTGTATATAATAATTGTATTAAGATTAATAATTTATTATTATTATTATTATTATTGATCAGAACGATCGTTAGTCATTAATGAAATCGTCATCACCTACAGAATTTAATACAATTTGGCGATACATAAACTTTGTATAAATTAATTTTCTTTACTTTATTTATTTGCACCATTCCTATTTTTTTATTTTCCTTTTATGAACAGCATCATTTATTGACGTATGATCCAGATACAACAAAATCCCTTTGATGTCTTAATGATATCCATGACAAAATGTTTAAAAGTTTATAGCAATTCTAATTTTTTTTAAGAAAAATTAATTATCTGTAATTTCATAAGAACCACGAGATATTTAAATATATATGATCGGGGAAGGAGAGTGTTAATTTGCTAGCCTTAAACAAATAAACTTAATCATTTATGTTAGAAGAATATTTTTGCATTTGATATATCGTATAAACATATTTGGAAATCACGTTAAGGAAATCTATATGAGCATCCTGGTGTATTATCATTATGATTATTGATGTATTGACCCTTCAGCAGATTATAGAGTAGTTATTGCTTTTGTTTTAAATTAATAAAATAGATACAACTTTATTTTTAAAAAGTGTTGAGCTTGATGGTAAACGGACTCGAAGCAACACACTTTTCTCAACCAAACGATCTCCCAACCTCAATGTTTAGCTACAATGTACGTATATATATATATATAATGATTTCATGGTTATGTATATGTACAATGTACGTATATATATATATATAATGATTTCATGGTTATGTAATGTAAATAGAGTATGGGGGGGGTTAAACTGTGTATTATTACATTGTAACGTAGGGAATTAATACAAAGTAATACACAGTTTAACTGAAAAAATACTTTATTTACATGACCTTTACAAATGTTATATAATGATCATGTCAATAGCTCATAACAAGTTTTTCAAAATATCTCTACCTCAGACCGGTTTCTAGCTCTGGCTGTTGTCAGTGAGGCACCAGGATATTCTAACATTAAATTTAAAATAGCAGGTCAAGCTCAGCACTTTATCTAATGTTTAATTATTGAATCCATATGTCTTCAAATCCAGCTATTGTAAATAGCCATATGGGACTAAACTAAGTTCAGATACATGATATATTAATAGATTTATCAATATAAAACCACCAAAGTCTTAAGTGCAAAAACAATAATTGCAAGAAAATCAAGTCATAGATCACCTGACCTAATTTTATAAGTTTGTATTACAAATGTTATATAATGAGCATGCAAATAGCTCTTAACAAGCTTTTCAAAATATCCCTATTCTCAGACCAGTTTCTAGCTATGGCTGTTGTCAATGCAGTGCTAGGTCATTTCAGCATTAGATTTTATATTGTTAAAGCTATTAATATATTATGTATCTGAACTTGATTTAATCTCATATGGCTATGGTTTTGAAGACATATTGATGTCTGAAAATTTCAGTTTTTCTACTTAATAGGTAAACATTAGATAAATTGTTGGGCTTGACTTGGTATTTTAAATCTAATGCTGGAATATTGTAGCACCTCACTGACAATAGACAGAGCTAGAAACCAGTCTGAAGATAAAAATATTTTGAAAAGCTTGTTAAAATCTATTGGTGTGCTCATTATATAACATTTATAATACAAGCTTATGAAATTAGGTCATGTGATATATGATTTGATTTCCTTGCAATTATTGTTTTATACTCACATTATTAGATTAAAAGAATGTATTGTACTGAATAATTAGAATATATTTATAATATTCACAGAAAATAATAATATATGAGATATAAACAGCAGATAAAGATAACTATTGTAACACATTTTTATAAATAACATTATAGCCATTTTTAAGTACTATTTGTAACACATATATTACTATTTTATGTAAATATTCTTTAAATATATTTTAATTGTCAGACCCATGGATTTGCATCTGTTAATAGAACAATAATAAGATTAAAAGAATATGATTCAGTTGATTAAATTATATTTCTAAATATATATATATATATATATATATATATATATATATTAGAAATATAATTTAATCTTCTATATATATATATATATATATATATATATATATATTAGAAGAAATTATACTGAGCAAAAGAAATTATTCAATGTTTTATTAATCTAAATTTTATTTTTGAATTTTAATCTATTAAATATCAAATAAAATGTTTATATATATATACATACATACATACATACATAATATTCATATTAAATAATAGTTTTTTTTTCTCCAAACTCTATAAGTCTATGTCCTTTCTCATTTCTGTATGATACTTGACAGTTAGCTGGATGATACCACTAGGTGATGCTACAGTGCCCTTCAAGAACTGTAGAAGAAATTGCTGAAATGGCTGTAAAATTTAAATGCCTTAGGCAACATGAAGAAATCTCTAAAATACAAATTACAAAAACAATAAATCAAAGAAAACATTATTTAATGCTATTTTGTAGCCTATAAAATAAATCAAAAACTGTAATACTAAATCTGAAAAATATAATGTATGCTAAACACTATTTAATGCTTTTATCCATCATGAATTCTATTTTGAAAAGCACACAACTACCCCCCCCACATACACACACATGAAGAAATCTATGAAATAAATAAAAAATCTATTTAATGATTTTTTTTATCATAAATGCTATTTTCAAAACCACACACACCCCACATGAAAAAATCGATCCAAAATAAGTAAAATACAAATTACAAAAACAAGAAATCAAAGAAAACATTATTTAATGCTATTTTGTAGCCTATGAAATAAATCAAAAAAAGGATTCACATTAACTGGACTATATTTAAAAAAAAACAATCATAAATCCTATTTTCAAAAGCCTATGAAATAAAACAAGCGTTAATTAGAAAAATGTTGGGACAAATGGATTTCACTACATTTTAAAAAAAAATATTTCTCTGACTTTCAACACTATTTTGTGGAGTATCAACAAACAAAAAACTTATTAACCTACTTTTCAAAAATATAAAAATATATAATACTAAATTTCATCAATATATAAAAAAATAAAAGGCTTTCAACAGTAGTTTTGGATAGGTTTTGAATCTATATTGTCGCCGAATGTTTTCACACTTGTTCCCATTGCTTATCTTAGCTTAACAATTTTACTAGTTACTTGATTTTAAAAAATGGTCATGTTTTATAAGTTTCATAAGCAAAATAGCTTATATTTATTTTAATATTTTTTTTATTAATAAAATAACGATATTATATTAAAATGTGTGCCATAAAATAGTATTCTAATAGTATAGTACTTTAGTTATATGAGAGACGAGGGTAGAGAATGTAAAATTAACTTAAAATTAACTTTTGTAATTTAGGTCAGTTTTAAAGACTGCAAAAGTTATTTTACTACTTAATATCTTTAAATATTTCATTTGGTAGTTGTAATAAATTATAACTAGATATTTAAAAAGTAGTTGATAGATTAACATAAATTTTGGAATGTCCTTTCCTTGTCATATGTGGAAGTATAAGTGGATGAATGCATGGAAATTATGTTTTATAATTACCTAAATGGTTTTATTTTGAGTTATTGAACCTATATAAAAAAGGAAATATAAATGAATAAATAATTATAATATTAGTTAAGGTAATTTAATGAATAGCTTATTTATTGATTTAAATACTCAAAGGTAATTAAGTTAATAAATGTTTTAATTATTTTTTATATAATATTTTTTTAATTATAAGAAAATATTGATAAGTTTATTTTTCCAATTTAAGTTCATTCAGTCACATGCAATTTTTGAAATATTTAGACTAAAATATCTAGACTAAAATGATGTTATCAATTAATTTATATATCTTTTTTCCTTTTCTTCTGGTCTGATAGAATCTTTGGCACAAGATAAAATTTCAAAGTAATTTTTTTAAAAATAATTTTATTGTTTTTCCTAAAAGTATTTAATTTAAACTTAAATATTAACAAATCAACAATGAATTTGGGCTAACTCTTTAGGTGACCCACTTTTTGATAACTGAATTACAATTAAGCTTTCTTAATTGTTATAAAAATGCTTCAAGGGAATTTTATTATTATTACTAACTACTTCAATAAAATTAACTACAGAACAAGTTTTAACACTAAGCAGTTATTATATTTGTTTATTAATTGCTTTATGAATTTGATTATGAAAAATATTAAAGAATAACCTAAAAATGTCTCAGAATTGTACGCAAATATATTATAAATTGCCTAAAATATGTTCTTTAATGAAAAAAAAAGCAAAAAATGAAGCTACAGTATTAATTAAATAAACCTGCAGGATTCTGAAATGTCTGTTGAAAGAATTATTGTATAACAACATTGTCATTTCCTGTCATGACTCATTATTGATTTATTTTCATTTATTTTACTGCTTGTATTTAGAAGGGCTTATATATATATGCAAATTTATAAAAAAATATTTAAAAATACAGTATGAAAGGCTTATAAAAATATATGTATAACCATCACTTAGGAATGCTTTCATACAACTTGTGGCTTTGTCAACTATCACATTTAAAATGGCAGCTTTCCCATAATTCTATGATGTCAACTTTCCCATAATTCTGTGATTTTAATGTTTGCTGCTTGCCTATTAACCATATTGTTGCTTGTATTTACATATCAACATCGCCTCTTTAATTATTCTTTTATTATTTCTTTCAATTTCCAATATTTTTACGTTGTTATAATTAAAATCGAAACCATATATACATGATTTATTATGGTCATAAAAGACAGAAGCTGATAAATTATAATTATTTTTAAATTTTTTTTTGTATTTTGAACCCTTTTAAATAACAATAAGTGTTCCTTTGTTTTTTTTCCATTGTGCACCTCGATTCACCTATATATCCATGGCCACACCCACATGTTCAGTTGTAAATGATACAATTTTTATTTGTAAATAAAGTTTTATTCTTTGAATTGTTTATTAATTTATTAATTTATTTATATATAGGTGAATCGAGGTGCACATTATATTATATATATATAAACAAAAAAAGACTTATAAATCCAATAAATAATATTATATTTCAACCAGAGGACTGGTTTTCATCATAAAGAAAAAATACACAGTAATATATATATATATATATATATATATATTGAACTAAATTAGATATAAGAAGTATATATATATATATATATATATATATATATATATATATATATATATATATTGAACTAAATTAGATATAATAAGTATTGTATATGTCTTGTTTTTGAAATTCTTTTGCCATGTGCAAAATAATAGTTTTGACTAGAAGCTTGCCGATTGAATTAATATTACATGCACTTAACAGATGGCTCAGTGCAAAAAAAGCTCACTTATGATCTAGGGATTTTTTGAGGGGTAAAAATATTTTATGCAATATTTTCTCCAAAATTTTGATATTTAATGTAATACTATTCTGTATTATAAGTGTCCCAGGTAATCAATTTATGCAATTTTAATTTTGAAGGGTTTATCAGAATGTGTAGATAATCTGCACATTATTAGGTAATATTCATTACATATTGGTATGTGATTGATAAGCTAAATTATAGTTCATCTATTTTGAGTCAGTAGAGATTTTCATCTCTCACAGTAATTATTTTAAAGGTATGAGATCGTATCCAATTATGTGATACACAACCAAATATCTAATTGTCAGAAGTTTCTCTTTTATATTATTGCATAAACACAATAGTAATTATAACCGCTAGTATTTTTTTATGCATTAATAATTATTATTCTCACACTTTTATTCACACTATTATTCATGTCCACTGGTTACCATAAATTTAATATTTAATATTCCATGCACATATAAATTGTAACTTTGTGCCAAAAATTTAATATGCTATTAAATTTTCTTGATTAATTTTTCAGTTGGTTGACTTAAATTTCAACTGAGGGTTCAGACATTGCTTATTGTTAGTATGATTAAAAATTATTGCTTTAGTTAGTTATAGTGATGTTTGTATCTTGTCATTGTTAGTAATAGTATTGATTACATTTATTAGTAGGCTTGATGGAGTGGATGAGTTCCCTATCTTTATTATATGGTGTTCCATGAGATGATAGTGCTTATTCCCAATGATTTATTATCACATATATTCCATGGTGTAACTTTCAGATTTTTCATGATGTGCTGTAACAAAGTCCAGACATCCTTTTTTGCCTCATATGTAGGTAGTTGAGAACCACCATTGTTATGATGTATTTATTGATTTATTCTAGCTTGCTCTGTGGAGTCTATTTTGGCCTATCACTCATGAAGTGTTTAAAGCTATTTTTCCATCACAGTAGGTTAGGTTGCTTTCTATTTTGATATGTGATGCCAAGATAAACTAGTTTGAAGGATTTGATTTTTTCAGATTGCACTCAGTTATTTTAGTGCTCAAAGGTGTAATAATGTCTGTCTTGTGCCATTATACTATAATCACTCATAAACCAATCATCAACAGTTAGTAATTTTAAATGCTTAACTTGTAAGCATATGCCTAGTGGGTACAATGCACACATGCTATGTAATTGCTCTATTCATCTAGAATATTTAGCAATGGATATGTAAGTCATTTACTTTTAACATGTTAGTAATTTATAAACAAAGGCAAAACTCTTTTCTCCATACAGTAGTGCCACCCTGTGCTAACCAGAGTAGTCAATAGATGCCAGAAGGCTTGTGCATAAAATCCCTATCTAGTGCCTACTCATACAATATCCCCAGACTAGTTTCTGGCTTGTGGCCATCATCAGTGAGGAGCCTTGGATCTGAGAGCACTGCACCTAGATCTTAGGATCTAATGCAACCCTCCAGCAGCCACCTTTTAACTCTACTTTACTACAAAACTATGAGAATGAAATTGGAAACACAAAAATATTTTCAATCTAAGCTCAATAGCTTATATAGTCATATGGGTCTGAACTCAATTCAGCACCCATACATTTTGGTGTCTTTGGCTCTTAAACAACCATAGCCACCACTATCCTATTAGGCAGGATTGGTGTTAAACCACTAAACATCACATGATCACCATCTCATACTAGCACATAATTGTTGTAAACAAAGGCAAAACTCTTTTCTCCATACAGTAGTGCCACCCTGTGCTAACCAGAGTAATCAATAGATGCCAGAAGGCTTGTGCATAAAATCCCTATCTAGTGCCTACTCATCCAATATCCCCAGACTAGTTTTTGGTTTGTGGCCATCATCAGTGAGGCACAGGATGGCACTACTGTATGGAGAAAAGAGTTTTGCCTTTGTTTACAACAATTATGTGCTAGTATGAGATGGTGATCATGTGATGTTTAGTGGTTTAACACCAATCCTGCCTAATAGGATAGTGGTGGCTATGGTTGTTTAAGAGCCAAAGACACCAAAATGTATGGGTGCTGAATTGAGTTCAGACCCATATGACTATATAAGCTATTGAGCTTAGATTGAAAATATTTTTGTGTTTTCAATTTCATTCTCATAGTTTTGTAGTAAAGTAGAGTTAAAAGGTGGCTGCTGGAGGGTTGCATTAGATCCTAAGATCTAGGTGCAGTGCTCTCAGATCCAAGGCTCCTCACTGATGATGGCCACAAGCCAGAAACTAGTCTGGGGATATTGGATGAGTAGGCACTAGATAGGGATTTTATGCACAAGCCTTCTGGCATCTATTGATTACTCTGTTTAGCACAGGGTGGCACTACTGTATGGAGAGTTTTGCCTTTGTTTACAACAATTATGTGCTAGTATGAGATGGTGATCATGTGATGTTTAGTGGTTTAACACCAATCCTGCCTAATAGGATAGTGGTGGCTATGGTTGTTTAAGAGCCAAAGACACCAAAATGTATGGGTGCTGAATTGAGTTCAGACCCATATGACTATATAAGCTATTGAGCTTAGATTGAAAATATTTTTGTGTTTTCAATTTCATTCTCATAGTTTTGTAGTAAAGTAGAGTTAAAAGGTGGCTGCTGGAGGGTTGCATTAGATCCTAAGATCTAGGTGCAGTGCTCTCAGATCCAAGGCTCCTCACTGATGATGGCCACAAGCCAGAAACTAGTCTGGGGATATTGGATGAGTAGGCACTAGATAGGGATTTTATGCACAAGCCTTCTGGCATCTCTTGATTACTCAGGTTAGCACAGGGTGGCAGAGTTTTGCCTTTGTTTACAACAATTATGTGCTAGTATGAGATGGTGATCATGTGATGTTTAGTAATTTATATTATGTGGACAGTTAGTTTTTAAATTTATGTGGGCAAATGACTTCTGATAAGTGTTCTATACATTTTATTCATTTATTTAATTATTTGTTAGTTCAAAATTCTCAACAATAGGAGAGTTTTTACTTGTAATTTGAGAGCTATTTTAAGTATGCCAGCTATTGCTTACATGTAGTCAACTAATAATAGCAATCATTAGCACATCAGTTAGTTAATCCAGGTCATTAATTTTTATAGTGCTTTAATTTGGAGTAAATAAATAAAGAGAAATGATGTTTTAATAAGCTAATGATTAATACAACATAAGGCATATAAATTTTATAATGCCCAAAAATTTGTTAAGGGATTGCTAATATTGGAGATGTGTAAAATTGGCTAGTGTTAACTCTCCATTTAAATAAAAATGTTAAATAGAGTGATTTATATAAAATGCTTTATTTTTCAAAGGAAACCTTAGTAGTTTGTGTATAAGATCAAAACATTTTGTTAAATACTGTCAGTCAAATCATTATATTTGTTAACAGCACTATCTTGGCCATTTTTCCAAGTTGGTGTACATTTTATTATATTATATTATATTGTAAATAAACTTATTGAGTATTTATTTAGAATAAATTTAGTTTCTACTTATTTTTGTTGTATGTTATTGTCTTGGGTTCACAATATTAATTATTTCATTTAATTAATGCCATACAGAATACCTGTCTATCCACAAAAATAAATAACGTTATGCATATAATTGTAATCTCTGGATGAAATCACTGAAACAGACAAATTTACATTTCCAGATACCAAAAGTACTATTTTGCTTAAGAATGATTTTCTACTGTGTTATTTTCTAAGGTAGAAGATGGTGTAATACAATGTGGAAATGGTTTATTGTTTTAGAAGATTATCCATATTATTTTAGACTGCGAACTATTGAATTATTTTAATGTCAATGTCCAGTTTGCATTTAGTTGCTTATGAAAGTTGTCTGTGGGATGGTGGAGGGACATAAAAAGCACCCTTGTTCTTCTTTCATCTTGAGTGATGTCCTGGGTAAGAGGCTATAATTACTCTCAATGTTGAATATTTTAATCATGCAATTAAATATTTAAGTAAATATCTTTTTAATAATTTTGATAAATATTGCCATCTTGTAGTAGAATGTTGTCACTTCAAGTAAGGAATTGCTTTCTATAGTCAACCAAGATAACATTCAGCTATTTGTTTCTCTATTCAATTACTTAGTAGGCAACTTTATATTAGTGTTTTTTTCACAAGAGTATAGTAGGAATTCTGAGATCATTTACTCTTGTTATTTTCACATTGATTTACTTAATTTTCTATATTTCAATATTAAGTATTATGAGTGTAGGATGAGTATTATTGTTTGTTCCCTGTTCCAGAGGAAGAGCACAACTTGTGGTAGTTTGTTTCATTTAATTTATTATAGATTGTGCTATTATAAGTAATGATAAGAATAGTGTTTATTTTGAAATATGAGATAGGAGAGTAGAAGGTTTTTCTCCCCTTTAGTCACAAACCTGTTGTGTTCAGAGAATATGATTCAATGGGAGGGCTGAGTATTTTCCTCACTAATCTATTCCAAATTATTATTATTATGACCTGTTTGTTTGGCAATATTGTATGACTTTTTCTCCATCATTATACATCTCTGTATAATATCATCTTTGTGAATTTTATTGTAACCCTGCTATGTCTAGCTGAAGAGTCTCTGATTATTTATTTATTTATTTATTTTCTATTCCTCATCTTTATTTATCTCCCATCTCTTCCTCTTCTCTCTTTTGCTTTTTCATTATCTTATCTTCTCATCCTCCCCTCTCTCTCTCATTCTCTCATCTTCTCCCTCTCTTCTCTCACATTCTGATTTCCTTTTCCCTTTCTCTTTCTGTCCTCTAATTTCTCTCTCTCTATCTTCATCATCTACACTATCTTTTTTCTTTCTTTTCTCCATCATCAACACTCTGACTCCCTTCTCCTTCTTTTCCTTTCCCTTCTCTCCCTTCCCATCCTCTATTCTCACTCCATCTTTCTCTTCCCTGGGTTGCAATTGGCTAATTTTTTTCTTCTTTTCTCTTCTCTGTCTCTTTTGATTTCTTTCTCTCTTATCCTCTCATCTCCCTCTTCTCTCTCACATTCTGATTTTCTCTATGCACTTCCCATCTCTCTTTTTATTAAGGTTACAATATATTTTTATGATTAAACTAGGGAGGAGACTGCACATTTCAGGTGTTATACATTTACAAATATACCTGAGAGATCATCCCTGGCCATTACTTAAATAAGAGATATAATAATAATTCACAAACCTTAATAACAGACTAATATATATTAAGTAATTAAATATAGATAAAAACAAGGGCATAACAATCTGTTGTTATCTCTTAGAATAGATTTCAAAGCAATAATTTACATCACCTAAAAAGCAATGAAAACAGTGCACCAGAAAACTTCTAATTGTCTTTCCCAAAAATTTATTAAATTAATTATTCTCTGCTGTGAAATAATGGTATATCATAACTTACGAATTTTTTGAAATAAAATAATTAGAATAGAAACTACGCATGACCACAGATTATAGAAAAGTTAAATTAATAAGTGATTACAATTACAGAAAAAATTATTTAAAAAATACATTTATAGGCAAGACTGTTAAAGTTACCATGTAGAGATTTTATTTTAACAAGAATTTTAAGTAACTGAGAATTTATAATTTAATGAATGTTCATTATAACTATAAATAGTCAAAATTAGTCATATATCACATGACTTTATCTCTTAAGCTTGCAAGTTATAAACAATGAGGATTGCCAATTCCTCTACAAGCTTTATGATAAATGATTAGTGAGAGTGAGCACTTAAAATACCTCCATCAGAAACCCCTCTCAAACCCCTGACTATGGTTTCATGCTTTGGCACTCCTCAAAGAAGTGTCAGGATAGGTTCAGACACTAGATCTAAAAATACCAACCCAAAGCCAAGCACTTATCTAAAAGTTATCTATTGAGTGGAAAATCTGAAGTTTTCAGACATGTACATGTCTTCAAATCCAGCTATCCAACTTAAACGGCTATATGGGGCTGATAGATCTTGAGCCATACCATATATTAGTAGTCTTAGCAACATAAAATTGCATAAGACTTATGGCAGAGACTATAAATAGTCAAAATTAGAGTCATAGATCACCCGTCCCTATCTCTCCAGCTTGCAAGTTATAAACAATGAGGAATGCCAATACCTCTACAAGCTTTATGATAAATGCTTATCCAGAGACAGCACTTAAAATATCTCCATCAGGAACCCCCCAAACCCCTGACCATGGTTCCGTGCTTTGGCACTCCTCAGAGAGATGTCATTGTTTATAACTTGCAAGCTTAAGAGATAGGGTCATGTGATCTATGACTCTAATTTTGACTATTTATAGTGCCATAAGTCTTATGCAATTTTATATTGCTAAGTCTACTAATATATGGTATGGCTGAAGATATATCAGCCCTATATAGCTACTTGAATTGGATAGCTGGGTTTGAAGACATGTCTGAAAATTTCAGATTTTCCACTCAATAGATAACTTTTAGATAAGTGCTTGGCTTTGGGTTGGTATTTTTAGATCTATTGTTGAATCTACCCTGACACCTCTCTGAGGTGTGCCAAAGCACGAAACCATGGTCAGGGGTTTGGGGGGGTTCCTGGTGGAGATATTTTAAGTGCTCGCTATGGCTAAGCAATTATCATAAAGCTTGTAGAGGAATTGGCAATCCTCATTGTTCATTATAACTAGGTTCATTTAAATATTATAAGTTTTTAAAATAGATTTATAAAGTACTATGGTGAAGAATTTTTACCATTTTTGTTCAGGTTGAGTTGTCTGCCATTTGTAGTAACGGGTTGAACTCCTCCATCCTGGTGAAATAAAATATGGGCATTCTTAGAGCCATTAGAGACAAAATATGGGGTTTATATATCACAAGCTAGGTTTGCAGAAAATTTAGCTTTCTATTGATCGTGTTTTCTTTGACTTAAAGCTTGTTATTTTTATAATTAAAAATTAACATTTAACCTCCATGCACGTTTAAAATATAGAAAGTTTAACATAATTAATCTGATACACATCACTATTTGTACTTGCTTTAAATAATTTTGCAGAACTTGGGTCACATGACAGATTGAGAAATACAATATCAGATCTCCCCCACAGGTAAATCAATTTATACATTTTAAAAATCAATAAGGTATTTTTTTAGATTATCACTGACTAAAAAGTAAAAAGAAAATAACAGCATTAAAAAAAGTATAATAGTACATTTTCTCATTTTAATAATTGTAAATCAAATAATATATATATTCTAACCTTCATTTTATATCGAACTAGCTAAATCGAATGATGCATCCTAATTTTAACCTAATTTAATATTGGAAATATTATATTTCTATCTTAATAAATAAATAACTATTATTTTGAGTCTCTGATTAAATGAATATATATTCATAAATAAAAACACAGCCTATGCTCAGTGGTCGGTTAGTTATAAAAATTCAGCTGCGATATAGGCAGTTAAGATAAAGAAAGAAATTAAAATCATAAAATAAATTATCATCAGTAAAATAAATATATTGGAAAGAGAGAGAAACTGCAATCATTCTCTAATTAATTATTTAAAATAAAACTAACATTCCCCCTTTATCAAAAACACATTCTCTGGGCTATAAGTATTTGCACCTTTAAATAATAATGATAAATTTTCATATTTTTGTTAATGTTTTTTAAAAAAATATATTTAATAAATTATTTGCCAATATGATTTGAAAATACCTTTCATATAGCACAATTGAATATTAAACTCTTTTATGCCACAACACAACTGTAATATCCATAATAATCGGTCACTTTTTAAGTAAGAAATAATGATAATGATAATAATAATCTAAGGGTTGTTTTGATTACTTTAAGAAAATACTCTACAATACTGGGCTGTCACACATGACCACATTCTGGTAGGCTATAGGAAGCATTCACTTTACTTAAAAGATAATGTGTCCTCATATATCATAACAACTACTATATTATTTAAAGGGGTTATAAATATGATCAATAATGAACTAAATAATTACCTAAAATTTGGAATAATACAACCTTTTTAACCAGTATCTCAGCCAGAATAATAGCAAGACACAGTTACCTTTTGTATCCTTCCATCATCCATGATAATACAATAAATTAACTAAAACTAATTAATTCAATAATTTAACTAAAATGAAAGTGGAATAATGTGCAGTCAGGGTTTATAACTTGGAAATAAATTCATTTTTACAATTACATAATGTTTAGTCTGAAGTTTGCAATCCATGTAAAATAACTACAATCAAAATGAGATGTTCAGATCTGCATACATTTATCTATCTGGTATATTAAGATTTCTAATGTTTGAAATGATTTAAGACTCAAAAAAAGGTTTTGCAAATATTTTGCAAACATGCTTATACTTTGGCATACAAAAAAATAAAAATTGACAATGAATCTTAAATAACAAATTGATTAAATAATATAACATTGATATTACAAATACATTAATCTGTCCCCTAACAGGGTATAAATTAAAATAATAATTTCCTATATGTTTGTAATCCAGCTAGTACACTGGAGTAACTACTTAAAATGTGCAGCTAATTTACCACTACACTGATTCATAATTTTTGTAAACTTTATAAAATAAATCTCTAACCTTAAATTATAGGGCTAACTAATTTTTTTATTACTGTTACAATATGAAATACACAAAAGTTATGGCATATTATTTGTGTAACACAATAAGCTGGGTTCAAATATAATTATTTTAAAATATTAAATTTATGACTAATAAAGTTAACCAAGCTATGGTTTATAATTAGATAAATTATGATTAAGTATGGATCATTTATCAAAAGTTTCACTCACAGTTTTATGCTTGACTTAATGTCCACATAATTTATGATAAATATTTCAATTATGAATGACTTAATTCAAGTGAAGAATATTTCTTAACTATTGATAACACTAAAACATTGTGATCGAATATTTCCTTAATAAATAAGTGTTTTAAAATATGCAATTTATATTAAGCTTACTCCATTGGTTTGCTTATGAATTACCAGCAAGGCTCAGTAGCACAATACAGATATTGATCCCAATTATTAAGGCACTACTGATAACAAAGTCCACCTTGAGAAACTATTACCTCAAATCCAACATTTATTCTTGCCATAACTTTTAAACAGAGCACAATAATCTGCATCTTTTATGGAAGAAAGATATATTTAATTTCACATGAGGAATGCAAAAATAACAACTAATGTCTGCTGAGTAAAATACTACACTGAAGCATTTGGTGGTTTCTAGCCTATTTCTCATGTATACAAATGAATAGGTGTGGATTATATTTCACCACCTAAAGAAAGGAACACACACCAAATATAATCTTCTTTTGGTATTAAAACACATTAAGTATACTAAATATTATATAAACTCTGGATCATCTTTTTCATGAGACCCAATCACATTGACTACCAAACGTATTCTAACACTATATCAAAACTAATCCTCTCATGAAAAATAAAGTATTTTGGGGAAAGCATCTCCATCCCACAAAACAAAATACATTATAAATATTAAAAATGCTGATATTAAACATATACCAACTCTACACTTAGGCAAGAAAGCAAAACACACTAATAATAATAAACTTATATTAAAATGTATACTTCAATCAATATCTGAATCAAAGAATTAAAATACACATGTCTCAACCCTGCATAACTGTACATACATGCAGAAAAGTATAATAAATTTAATTCCAATGAAGGAATATTCAACAGCAATGTATAGCATATAAGCTTAAACTAACATAAAGTGGACATTCTATTAAAGAATAATTGTTAATAAATTACTTAATTAATATAATATAAATTATGTTGACTTTAAACAATAGATATATTGTCGAAGCATTTTTTTTATATAGTTACTTCTGATAAATTTAAAGTACTGTTTTACCCATTAAAAATATAACATTTTTCTTCAGATACTTAGCAGGCAAAGTTCATATCTCCAGTTGCATGTAATAAATCAAATATATTTCATAGGTATCACTTCATATTAAATACAAACTTAACCCAAAGTAATGATAGTAAGATATACACTTGTCATTACAAGATCTTTAAAATATTATGCAACAAATATTAACTTTAACATACATTAATATTATAAAACAAAATTAATTTTAACCCATTAGTTTTTTTTTCTTTTTAAAAAAATATTAAATAAATAAATGCACATTATCTCATTAGCAGAACTATTTCTCTGCTGAGCTGTGTATCCAACTGAAGAGTTTCCATCCAGTCACAGTCTACAAAACACTGAAAGTAATAAACACATTTTTTTAGCAATTATAATAATAAACATGTAAGAAAATGTAGTAGAAACAAAGCTTAATTTCCAGTTGTATTATAATGATAAAAATCTGGATCCTAAAAAAATGAATATTTTAACATTGATGATAAACATACACATTATTTGAAGACTAAAACATTGAAGATGTGCACTTTTCTGGAGATTGGTATTTTAATAACTGCAGTTGAATTAGAGAATGAATGAAGCTACAAGGATTCCATTATACACACAATATAAAACACAATCTAATTTTATTTTTAATTCACTAAAGATATTATTAATATTAATTTTTATTAAGTGCAATGTCAGCACATAATACTTATATAAGGATAAAGCTTTAGTACATGCACCTTGAATACTTAATTTTAGCAAGAGAGACCTATATAATTAAGAAAAATAGATTATAGATAAGAGGGTCCCTCTTATCTTTATAAAGTCGAATCTTGTGTTGTGATTTGTAGAGGTCTCTCTTGCTAAAATTAAGCATCCAAGGTGCATGTACTAAAGCTTTAGCTTTATATAAGTATAAAGATATTATTAAGTTGTCTTTTATAATTTTAGCACTTTACTTTCAAATAGTTTTTTTTTCAAAGAATGCATGTATATTTAATTTTCACATTTATGTCAAATAATTGTTTTTTTCTTTAAAATATGCAGGTATATAATTTATTATTATTTTTCTTTTCAAAATCTTTCTCCCTAGATAATTATTAATGAGCCAAATATAATCCAATGTATAAAACACCTTTTTTTTTTTTACAAAAGCAGATGATATTTTTTTTAAAAAAATGCAGGAAAATATTTCTATTTCTTTTCTTTCTAATATTTCCTTTATTTTTTTTTATACCAGGAAAATATTAACAAAGAAGAATAAGTCATTAAATAATTAGTTCTAACTTGAAAAAAAAAAAAAAAACATTTGTTTTCCTTACTTTAGATATAACAAGAATTTGGTTTGATACTTTTGGTTAATTCCTTCATTTTTAGTTCTGTTTTTAAAAAAATCTAACTATCAAGACATGATAATTAATAATGCATAAAATTTTAAATTGTAGAGATAGCATAAATACAGAATGTCGTACCAACGTTTTTACTCAAACATTGTAGGTAGAACTTCCAGTATATTACAAATTTATTTTCTCAAAATTAGAAAATAATAATGTTGCAAAATTTAGCACCGTTAACTCTGAAGAACAGAAGCAGACTATATAAAAAATAAATGAATTGAGTCATTCCTTTGACCCTATAGACCTCTACCAAAAATCATTTGATTACAGCATAAACAAGAAAAAAAATGTATAATTTATTAGAATCATGTGGTTTTCAATATTATTTAAAATGTATTATGAAACTGTTTAATAAATGAAAATAATAAATACATTCAAACCAACAATAATATATCTGTGATTATAATTACCCATGAAATTATTTTCTTCAAAAATAAATTCATCAGAAGTTGCCTTTTTAAAACAATACTATCTTAACAATTACTAATTGACATTTACGGTTTTTTTTTCTTTATATAACCATTTTAGAACTAAATACAGTTTATTATAATTGTTTTAAATTATATTAACTTGCTCTTATACCAATATCTTACTTAGATTATTATGTCATTTTAAAAAAAACCCATCATATTGCATTGGCGAACATATTGTTTATTCACACAAACCATGCCTAGGAAAAAAGGGATAGCACACTTTATTAACCAGATATTTCTTTTATTTTTTCTTTTTCTAAAGAATAACATCAATTTCATGCATAAATAATGTTAAATGAAACCAAGTGCCAAAAAAGCATTTGGTTACAATATATATATATATATATATATATAAAATATATATATATATATATATATATATATATATAATTAAAATTACCCCAAATTCAAAATTCAACCAGACCAGCAAAAAAATAATATTAAAACACAACCAAAGATTTCACTGCTACAAGCAGACTTCTCAAGTGTAAAGAACTACAAAAACTACACAATATATATATATATATATATATAATATTAAACATTACCCACAAATCCATTCACTTCCCATTCATCCTTAATATTAAAAGAACTCTTAAATAAGTTAATTGTTTTAGAATAATAAATTTTCAGTAATAAAGATTCTTTAATTCTTTTGATTTCATTTCTCTCAAAGAAGACAACCTTAACTTCATCAAAATGAATAGTGTAGCCAGTATCTTTTCATGAACATACAAAGCAGAACTAAGATATCTATTTTTTAACTCTATTTTTGTGAACCTTTATTCTTCCATTTAAACTCAAACTACTCTGACCTATCTAGACTTTCTTACAAAATAAACAAAAAATAAAGAATCTTTATTATTATTGAAAATTTATTATTCTGAAGCAATTAACTTATTTAAGAGTTCTTTTAATATTAAGGTTGGATGGGAAGTGAATGGATTTGTGGGTAATGTTTAATATTATATATATTGTGTAGTTTTTGTAGTTCTTTACACTTGAGAAGTCTGCTTGTAGCAGTGAAACCTTTGGTTGTCTTTTAATATTATTTTTTGCTGGTCTGGTTGAATTTTGGATTTGGGGTAATTTTAATTATATATTGATTAGTTTAGCTTTATGCTTGTAATATATATATATATATATATATATATATATATATATATATATATATTACAAATATATATATATATATATATATATATATTCTCAAAATATAAAAATAAAGATAGAAGAAGTTAACAATTACAATATAATTTGGGCATATTATTAATACAGATGAAAACATAAACGATGATGTTAATCATAGAATTAAACTTGATTGGTTGCTTTTGCTAAAATAACTTGATACTAAAAGAAAATATGCCTATGTGTTTGAAAATGAAGGTTTTTAAGAAATGTATAAAACTGAGACATAAACACTTAATAGAAGAGCAACACAGAGACTTCAGCCCACTCAAAGAAATATGGAGTGATTCATGTTAGGAGTAACAAAAAGAGATCAAAACACAATATATAGATAAGATAACAAACAGGTGTTATTGACCTCATTAAAAAAATTAAATGTCTGAAGTGGAATTGGGCTGGACATATTTCAAAAGTGGTGATAATAAATGGATAATTGAAATCTTAAACTGGATACCAAGAGATTTTAAAAGATTCAGGAAGAGACCACATATGAGATGGATGGATAAAATAAGAAAGTGTGCAGATGTGGAAGAAAAACTAAAGATCAGAAAAGATTGAATGAACTTGGAGAGACATTCATTCTGCAGTGGATTGATAATGGTTGATGGTGATGATCTCAGCCTCATTTACAAAAATGATATTAATTTTAGCTAATTTATTAAAAATTATTTTGTAATATTTATATGTACATCAGGAAATGCTGGGCAATATAGTATCATTAATGGCAATCCTTTATAATTACCAATTCCACACCTATTCTTCATTGTATAATATAAATTATAGGTTAATATAATTACAATGTAAATAGCTATATTAACCAGATTTATAAAATAACCACCATTTGATTAAACTCATGTCAGTATTACTGTAAACTGTATCACTTTAATTTATAACATAACAATTATAATTGAAATGCTTTTGTAATCCTAGCAAAACTTTTGTAAAACAACACAATTTTTGGTCAACAATGTATATTGTTTAAATATAATATAAATAATAATCATAATAGTAATAGTAGTAGTAGTAGTACTCATAGTTGTAATAGTAGAGGTAATATTAATAGTAGTGGTAATAGCAATAGTAGTAGTTATGGCAGTGGTAGCAATAACAGTAGCAGTAGTAATAGTAATTGTAGTAATAACAACAACAACAACAAGAACAATAATAATAATAATAATAATAATAATAATAATAATAATAATAATAATAATAATATTAATAATAATTATGATGATGATAATATTAATAATAATAATAATAATAATAATAGTAATAATAATAATAATAATAATAATAATAATAATAATAATAATAATAATAATAATAATAATAATAATAATAATAATAATAATAATAATAATAATTTAATTTCTAAAATGAAAGACAGAAATCTAATTGATAGTAATCAATGTAAAGAAATATATCTTGCTACATGGAAACATCATAATATATTTGCAAAAAATAAAAAAAAGAAATGTAAAAAGGTGTACCCATTTAGACTAATTTACAACTTTAATAAATATATATTTTGAAATATATAAAATATATTAATGAATTATATAACAAGATATTGGAATATGGACAATTTACAAAAAAAAAAAAAAAATCACAGGAAACTATTATAAAGATAATTTGTAAAAATCATACGTGAAAGAAAGACATAATTTTATTATATATATATATATAAGTGTATCATGAAAAAACAAATAGTTATAATAATCAAGTTGTTAGAAAGTAAGAAAACTATAATAAAATGTCATATATTATTACTACAATAATGTTTATGGCTAAGTGATAATGTTTTGTAATTTAAATAAAATTACATATATTGGAAAATTAATAAAACGGTGATCATGTGATGAAAATATAGGTTCTAATTTAACTCATGATGTAACATTATTGTTTATAACGAACATAATAAAATAATCAATAAATGTATTATTGTATATAAAAGATATGTTATGAATCTAAAATAATTGGAATTAAAATGTATATTCTCTTTTATAAATATATCGCCATCAATCTCAATTATATAAAGGTACTGAGAAATATCAACTCTAAGTATGTCTTCTGAAATAAGTATGGAAGTGTTTAAATCCAAAAAATTCAAAAAGTAACAAAATTTGACTTTATGAGCTGTTACTGCTTTGTAATTTCCTATGATATAGACATTGAAATTAATCAGAATGAAGATATTAGTATTATTTGCCTAGCTGAACATTTTTTCAGCTCATAAAAATTAATTAATTAATTAATTAATGTTTGAAAAGATAAGTTAAGAAACTTAGCTATTTGTAAGCCTACAACAATTAAAAATAATGAAATATAGGCGATAACGTTATTTATTTAGTGTGTCTTTTATTTAGATTTTACAAAAATGTTTCAGAGTTATTAATTTAAAAAAGAGTGAAATATAAATTACTAGCATACAAATTAAACTCAATAATAAAGAAATTGCATTAGATAGTTTTGTGTATTATGAAATAATTAAGCAATTGTTTTAAAAAAGGGTAACATTATATTCAAATATTATTTTTTTATTTACTATATTTTTTTGTGCATATGTTTATTAATTTTGATGATGGTCAACTATTTTGTATCATTTTAGTATACTTATATACTTATTATATTTATTGTTTTTGAATTGTAATGTTTAATTTTTGTCATTGTGTGTATATATATATATATATATATATATATATATATATATATATATATATAAAACAAAAACTGTTTAAAACACTATAATAAAAAAAAAAAAAAAAAAATTCAAAACAAAAAAAAAAAACAATTAAAGATTAAATTTAAAATTTTAAAAACCTTACCCCACCTAGTTTTTTCTTCAAATAAAACTCTAAATGAAAAAAAAAAAAGAAAAAAAAAAAATAATATAAAAAAAAAAACCTTCCCAAAATCCTTTTAAACCCACTCTAATATCAAAAAGTTATTCAAAAGATTAAAAGATGAAAATAAAGAGTAAAAAAAGAAAAAAGAAGGAAGTTTGGGGAAAAAATTTTTAATAGACTGGTATTTTTTTTGGGATGAGTGGTGTTTGGAAGGAGGTGGGGGTGAGGAAAGAAGTGGGGGTGTGTGTGGGTTTATATATTTTTTTTTTTTTTTGGTTGTTTTTTTTAGAGGTGTTTTTGGTGGGGGGAAAAAAGAGTGGGGTAAAGTTTGAATTTAATTTAATATTGTAGTTTGGTTTTTTTTTTTTTTTATATATATATATATATATATATATATATATATATATTTAGTATAAAATATATTAATTGATGTAACTGGTATAAAAATTTCTCTTTCTTCTTTTGGTGATTTGATTGGCTTGATTTGCACTTTGAACAGATTACTTTCTTATATTGTTTTAATAAATTTAAATTTGCTTCATCCCATATACTAACTCATATCAAAACGTTTAACTTTTAAAAATTTGACAACATTAAAATTTGGTAAAATATTATAAATAATAATATTTTATTTTTATTTGTTTAAAATGATCTTAAATTATTATTTCTATTGAATTAAAAAAAACCATTTGTTCAATTAAAATTAATTATTAAAAATAAATACAGTAATTACGTATGCGTCTCAATGTAATAAAAAAAAAAGAGCGCGAATTTAAGAGGAGATCGTCTGATAGTTTACTTTTGGAGGGAGAAAGAAAAGAAAATGGTAAAGGCAAATGGTGTAAATTTGATAAGCTTATTTTAAAATAGTTAATAAGTCAACGGATTACCACAAAATTTGCTATAAACGTAAAAATAACCTAGTGGTATTTAATTAAGATGAATTGCTAAATTTAAAAAGTCTGTTCAAGTCGGCTGGCCAAGTGGATCAAATCACCGGTAACAATTTTCCAATATTACATTTTTAAGATGTCAGAGCTTCCCAGTTTAAAAGAATTAATTGCAAGAGTTTGGTATGTTTTAAAATGATTATTATTCTACAATTTGGAAAAATTAAATAAGTATTTTAATTACAGAAGTTTTATGAAAATGAAAATTTGCTTTTTAAAAAAGAAGAAGTTTAAATTAAAGTAAAATGTTAAAGTTGTCAATGTAGCTTAATATTTCCGTTTCTAATTCTAATAAAATATAGTATTAATTGATATTTAACTTTACAATGCCAATCATATATTTGCTAGTTAATTTGTTTAACATTTGGATAATAAACCGTCTTCAAAATAGTTAATCAAAGCTATTTTCTAATTTTAACGTCAGTTTGAAATGATTAAATTAATTGCTATAATTAGTATTCCTACATTTAAGCTTGGATAAATAAATATTAGCATGGATGTGATAAACTTGGAACATTTTAATAGAGAAATGTAGAGATTAATAACTGATGAAAAACATTTTCATTTAAATTCTGCATGTCATGTTTTGAAATTGTTTCTGGTTTATGGAGCCACATAAAATCGTTAATCTAATAGTGATTATAATAACTAACACAAATGGATAAAATTGCATGTATGGAATTTAACTATAATTATAGCTATTGCTTCGTGTATTTTGTTCGACACATCGTACATGGATTCCACGGATCGTATTTGGAGTTATAAAATGCTATACAATCAAATTTGTGATATACACACCTGCTATAATTCACGTATTGAACTATAAAATGCTATACATTTAATTTATATCATACACACACCTGTTAAATTTTATGTATTTGATGAATAATGCATTACTTTAATTTTATAGTTATATGAACTTGCATGTGAAGTTCATAAGTTATATTTTATTAAGTTTAAATTAATAGGGGTTGAATAAAATATTTATTCAAGAGAATAGCGCTTGCGAAAAAGCTTAAAAAGTACTGAATGAATTCATGAGATGTATCAATCTTTATGAGTTATTTTGTTAGTCTTTCCAGATTTATATTCCTATACTAATATTACTTATATTATATTACACATGTTTTATTTTAAGAAAGATAAGTTAGTACATTAGTTGTCCTGATTAGCGTAACATTTATTATGCAAGAACCCACATTTGCTAGAGTCTTAGTGTTTTCTGAATGATCAGAATAACTGAAGGGGATGATTTTGCACTTTAATGTGAAGTAAATAGTAATGTTGTTTTATAATGTAAAGGGCATTAATCTGTGCTGGTGGTTAATCTGCAGATTACTTTATTGCCAATTTTGTATTTTACACTCATTCCTGCGCTGGTGGTTAATCCACGGAATGGTGTACTTGTACTTATTGCTTTATGATGGTGTCTAAATCCACAAAACGTTTAGTGTTATTTAATTCCTTCGTGTAGATGAATACATCCACAGGAATATGTTTTACTTCATAGATATAAGTTGGGCGAAGTATTTTAGTTAATCTGCTGAATCATCTTCTTTCATTTATAAGCATAATTTATAAGTTAGATCGTCAAATTGTAGCAGGACATTCTATTCAAGTTACTTCATAATAATTAACTGTTGGTTGATTATTATTTACCGGAGTGTAAGTTTAAATTATCACTTTATTTAATGATTGCATTGTAGCTAAATCCTACAGACATAATATTATTTATTATATTATTATAAGTTTGCGGTATGGATTTATTGAATCTGGAAATGACGTTAAGTATTTCATGAGTTGATGTTGAATTTAGTATAATTTCCTCAATACATTCATTATATCAAATTGAATATGAGGTATGATTAGGTTTTTAAAAAACTATACCTATGAGATGTTATTGAAGAAAGTCGATGGAATTATAGTTTATTTATTTTATTTGTTTATTTATGTCTTTAATTATAACGTTGGAATTAATTACTTATTATTCATAATTTTGTAAATAAAAGTTGATTTATAATTAAACTTACTGTGCCGTTGCTATGTGTCATTCGTAAAATCAGAAATCATAAACCTTGGATAGAGCATACATTGAAGTACATACTATCATCAACATGATATAAGAGTTTAGTGATATTTTGAAAAAACATTTAGATGCTTTTCGTCTTTGGTAGTTTATGATGTGTAAGGTACAATAAAATCCCATTTACCTTTTCCATCATTTTGGCTTTGCGTAGTTGATTCTAGTATACCATACAAATTGATTATTAAACTTGTAAACAGATTTACCAAATAATGACACGATTAAATATATTTACTTAACGTTTTTAAATTGTCATTCATCAATATAATAAGAGTCTCAATGATATATTAAATTATAAAGGAACCCAAGTATTTATGTTTATTTATTGCAAAGCTTTACCTGGACTAGCATCTGTATTAGAAATCATATAGATGGTTTAAAATTTCATAATCTTATGTAATTCCACAAATTATGCCATCTTGTACATGGTCGGCCATCGGGTCTCATACAATAAAAAATTGCAAATTAAGGTTTGAAAATAATAACATTACACTTATAATTTGATTAAAGTATTTTATCATAATACTATGGTAGTTCTTCGCGGTACACCCTGGCTGCAATCAAATTAAATCATAAAAAGTTAGATCATTAGTTTGGTCTGTGGTAAATTGCCCCAGATGTTGATTGTGGTCTTTCGTGCATAAAATAGATATCATGATATGCTTTTGGATACAGCTCTTAATAGCTGACAATGTGCAACGGGAATTGATCAGTGATAGAAGTTACGATTCTTAGTGCATTTGCATTTCTATAGTTGGGACCACGCAATTTACGGTTACAATTTTGAGTGCCGCAACGGGTTCGGCACGATGGGTAGTTGAGAGGGCGAGCAGATGGTTACAATATATATATATATATGTTTCATTTGATCTGTAACATCTTATAAATTTCTATAAAATTACATTGAAAACTAGTTAAATTGTTTTAGACAACATCATATATCATTAAATTTTGTATGTATTCCACATTGGTAAATGTTTATCATTTTAAAATAAATTTAAAACCTTTTTCTTCTTTTCGTAAATATTACCTTATGAATGTATTTAAAGCTGATTAAAACATCTATCTGTAACTGTACAGACAATGACAATTACTGCAAAGGAGCTGCTTATAATTAATAAATTTAACATAATTAAATAATAATAAATATGGTAATAACACATTTGTAGGATGTCATTTTTAATGTTTCCCTGGTGGCAAATTTTGGTAATATTTATAGTTGATTGTAACATATAAACCTTCATTTTATATGACAATTCTATAAATTGGACTTCATTTTGTTAGAAATGTAAATATTCACATGATAAAAATAATAAATGTGGACAATAGAGGGTCAAATCTTTGACTAGACTTTAAATTTATTGTTAAAAATAAATTATTGAAAGATTTATTATTTGAATTTGATTTGTAAAATCTGAATGGATTTTGTTAAGTCATGATAACCTTGAAAAATCCTATTCAAATTCCCAAATTTCATTTGTAATTATTAGAATATTTTATAAATTTTGTACAAGTGTCTTTGACTGCACAAAATGAATATAGTTTTTTTTTAAAATTATTATTTCAATTTTTTAACTTCTATTTTTAAAAAAAACATATTTTTACAAAATTGAAATTCAAACATAAATATATTTATTTTTTAGCAATTGCTATATAAATATTTTGTAAAACTAATCATAAATATTTAAATCAATAACATAAATAATACATTTTATTTCACTGATTGTAAATATTAATAAAATGGGAGTTTATATATTTGTTGATATGACCAAAATAACCAATACAACTGAACAGACTCATTGAAAGCTAAAGTCAGTACTTCTTAACTTTTCTTTTGGAATGTTCTGTGGTCTACTAACAACTTCAGATTTTTTTTAAACTAATAAATCAATACTATGTTTTTATCACAGTTTAAACAAGTAAATATAAGGCTAAAAGTTGCCAAAAAGAGTGAAACAAATAGAAAAAACTAAATCCATATCCAAACAAATAACATTTAAATAATCAAATGAAACATTATAACACTTTAAATAGTCAAAATAAGAGTCATAGATCAATTCATAGATCACATGACATTATCTCTTAAGCTTGTAAGTTATAAACAGTGAGGATTGCCAATTCCTCTACAAGCTTTATGATAAATGCTTA
The DNA here is from genome assembly GCA_028023455.1 of Epiperipatus broadwayi. Lineage (NCBI taxonomy): Eukaryota > Metazoa > Onychophora > Udeonychophora > Euonychophora > Peripatidae > Epiperipatus > Epiperipatus broadwayi. Next base: position 7,806,248 of record JAQFVV010000031.1, on the reverse strand, counting down.
GCCAGAGCCAGCACTTAAAATATCTCTGTCAGGAACCCCTTCCCAAACCCCTGATCATGGTTTCGTGCTTTAGCACTCCTCAGAGAGGTGTCTAGTGTCTGAACCTACCCTGACACCTTTCTGCGGAGTGCCAAAGCACAAAACCATGGTCAGGGGTTTGGGGAGGGGTTCCTGACAGAGATTATAACACTTGTTTCTTAATAAAATAAAAAAATAAATAATAAAAATATTTAACATTCTAAGTAATTTTATCATTATAACCTTCCTCTTTTTTGCTTTAAGATATTGAGTAGTTGTGGAAAAGCTACATATATCTAAATATGATCGACAATATTCAAATTACTACAAACTTATTTCTTCCATTACATAGTTAAATTATGAATTGCTTACTTTTAGATTGGGAAATAATTTCTAAAGTCATATTTAAAATATGTTTCAATGTATCACTAACATTTCATTCATGAACATTTGTGCAATTTTGTAAAAAAAGTACAATTTCAAATTCCAAAAAAAAAAAAAAAATACAAAAATTATAATTTATCAATGATTGAAAAACATTTAATTATATGAATAATGATGCTGGTAATTTAAATGCTTGTATTGAAGTTGAAAAAGGGGTCTGTTGTTCCTTTCTTTTTTTGTTATGTTTTAATAGTTTTTGTGTTAGAATGAAAGTTTAAAATTAAGGGTTAATATATTTAATTTCATTAGAATTGCTTGAAGTCTGTTATATATTAAGTAATACCAGCCTGATCCATTTGGAATTCTAATATTTTCAATAGATCACTTATTTTTATTTATGGAACAGAAGGTAGAGAAATTTTTAAAGTATACAATAATTTCACATATACAGTTAAATTTTTTTAGAACTTTTATTTGTTTTAAGTAATGATCATAAGAGAGCAGTATAATTATTTTTTTTTCAATTTATTATTTTTTAACATTTAAAAATCAATATTTAATAGACTTAAGTTCAATATAACATGGTGAAATTCTGTCCATTAGTTTAAGATGTTTATGAAAGTAATAGGATGGATTGATTTTCTAAGTAGTTTAAATTAGTTTCTTAAATAGGTAGAGAGAGGGGGATTTCTAAAATAATATTCACTATTGAATTTTTTGTTATGATTTAGATAATAAGAAAGTTGTTCATAATAAAAAAATATAATATAGAACAACTTAACTTATTGATTTACTAAACATAATATATACATAAAGAATTTGCATATTAACATCTTGCAGAAACATCTAGTTATATATATACACTATATGTATAAAATTGCTTTAAAGTAAAATTATATATAAAGTAACATTCATTAACAATACAGTTTGGTAAGCATTTTTTCTAAAAAAAAAAGTCCAATCAAAGTAAAAATATTAAAAACTTTTCACTTAAAAAATATTTTATACTTTTAATCACTTATATGCATATATATTATTATGTACACATAATAAATAGGATATATACATAAAGAGTATACATTTTAAATTAAAAAAACGTATCTAGTAATATATATATATCATCATCATCATTATCAACCATTATCAATCCACTGCAGGATGAAGGTCTCTCCAAGTTTAATCCATCTTCTCCGATCTTTAGCTTCTCTTCTCCACATCACCCCTACACATTTTCTTATTTCATCCATCCATCTTACATGTGGTCTCCTTCTGGGTCTTTTACAATCTCTTGGAATCCAGTTTAAAATTTCAATTGTCCATCTATTATCATCTCTTCTAGCAATATGTCCAGCCCAACTCCACTTCAATCTTTTAATTTTTCAATGAGGTCAGTAACACCTGTTTGTTCTCTTACCCATACATTGCGTTTTCGATCTCTTCTTGTTACTCCCAACATACATCTCTCCATACTTCTTTGAGTGGTCTGAAGTCTCTGTATTGATCTTCTATTAAGTGTCCAAGTCTCAGATCCATAAGTAAGAACTGGTAAAACACATTTGTTAAAAACCTTTCTTTTCAAACACATAGGCATATTTCCTTTTAATATCAAGTTATTTCTACCAAAAGCACTCCAACCAAGTTTAATTCTATGATTAATTTCCTCTATTATGTTTCCATCTGTATTAATAATCTGACCAAGGTATTTGTAACTCTTAACTTCTTCTAATTCATCATAATCAATCTTTATTTTCATATTTTGAGCAAATCGATTAAACATTACTTTAGTCTTTCTAACATTTATCTTTAGTCCTACTTTCCTACTTTCATCTGATAACTCCTGCAACATTTCCTGCAGCTTGGAAGCATTATTTGCAAAAACAACTACATCATCTGCGAAATCTAAATGACTTAAATAATCTCCATTTACTTTCACTCCTTTAGTTTCCCATTTTAATCCACAAAATACTTCTTGCAGCACTGCTGTAAAAAGTTTTGGAGATATGGAGTCACCTTGTCTTACACCTTTCTCAATGTTGACTTTCCCAGTATCATTATGTAATCTAATTGTTGCTGTTGCATTTTTATAAATATTCTTTAAAATATGACAATATCCTGGATCTATACCTTGATGATCCAATGCTTTAATCACTGAAGAAATGTTTATAGAATCAAATGCCTTTTCATAATCTACAAATCCAAAACATAATGACAACTCATATTCATTTGTCCTTTCTATAACTTCTCTCAATACTTGAATATGATCTACTGTACTAAAACCACTTTTAAATCCAGCTTGTTCTCTTGGTTGGTGAAAATCCAAGGTTCTCTGTAGACGAGTTGTAATTATCTTGGTAAAAATTTATATAAAACTGATAAAAGGCTGATAGGTCTGTAATTTCTAATATCTTCTTTATCACCTTTTTTAAATATTAATATTATTACTGCATTCTTCCAATCATCCGGTACATCTTTATCATTTAGACATTTGGTATATAACTTTGCTAATATTTTTTCTGTTTCTTCACCTGCTTCTTTTAATATATCAATTATAATTCCATCATTACCTGGAGCCTTTCCTTTTTTCATACATTTAATTGCATTTCTCACTTCTTCATTTAAAATTCTGGGCAATTCGGAAGATGTAATAGATATAGGAGGTACTTGTTCTTTATTACTATATAATTCTTGATAAAAATCTTCTACCAATTTCATAATGTCATCCCTCTTTTTAGTAATAATTACCATCTTTTTTCCTTATTGCAGATATAAATTTCCTACCAATACCAAAATGTTGTTTTACATTATTAAGACTTTTATTTTCTTCTACAGCTTTTCTTGCTAGTTCACAGTTATACTTTCTTATATCATTTTCAACTCTTTTCTGCACCATTTTACAAAATTCGAGATATTCAATTCTTTTTAATGCATCATTCTTGCATATCTTCATATTCCTTCTTTTCTTCATAAGTTCTCTAGTCTCAGTAGAAATTTTATTAGTCAATTGCTGCTTTTTTCTACCAGCTATCTTTGTTGCAGTTTTTAAAAGTGTATCAGTTATTTTCATATTAATTTCATTCAAATCTGAATCATGTTCAAAATCTACTAATACTTGAAACTGATTTGTAAGTTCTAATTTAAATTCATTAGAATGTTTCTGAAGATTAGGAATATCAACTGTAAATATAGTTTTTCTTAATAATTTTTGTCTCTCTAGTTTTACATTAACATGTATCTTACCCCTTACTAATCGATGATCACTTCCTGTGTTAAATTTATTAAGAACATTACAATCTTGAAATATGTATTTCCTGTTAGTCAAAATATAATCCAATTCTGCTGTACCTTCATTTGGATGCTTCCATGTCCATTTCCTTCTAACATTTTTCTCAAAAAAAGAATTCATAATATAAAGTTTTTCCTTCTCTGCAAACTCCACAAGTCTATGTCCTCTCTCATTTCTATTACCATAACCAAAATTACCTACAACACTTTCATCTTTCATTTGTTTACCAATTCTAGCATTAAAATCTCCCATAACAATTTTAAAATGTTGTTTACTCTGATCAAAAGCCTTTTGTACATCCATATAAAAATCTTCTACTACTTCATCACTGTGAGAACTTGTTGGGGCATAAACCTGAATTATCTGCATTTGATATCTGCTATTAAGTTGTATAACTAATCTTGCCACTCTGTCTGATACACCATCAATCTCCACAATATTGTTCTTCCACTTTTTATTTATAATGAATCCTACTCCACTTGTATTTCCAATATTTGTGCCTTTATAATAGAGCATATGTCCACTTTTTAAATCAATTGTCTCTTTTGTAAGTTTTTAAATCAAATTAATAATGTTTAATTTTATATGTTTTCCGATTGATAAAAATCATTTCCATTTTTTTTCTTATTGTAAAGATTATTTAAATGTAGGAAATTTAAATTGTTTATAGACACTTGCATGGATTCGTTTGCGGTTAATTATATTTTGGTTTTCATATTTGATCAAAATATATAGACATTCGATAAATAATGATACCTTACGGTGAGTATCTAAAATGTATTTATTCGGATGTCTTTTAAGTTGTTGGTGACAACGCAAGTATCTTATGGTGAATACTATTGGGTTACTTATAAGTTTCCCTCTGCAATTGTCAGTATCAATAATTTTGTATTTTGATCATTTATGTTTATTTTGAAATGTTTTTGACCGTGGAATCTATGTAATTGATCTATACCCAACATTTTTAAACAAATCTGTGTGAACATATTTAAATGTTAAATTTAAGTCGGGCATGAATGACTATATAGTTTTGTAAAGTTATATTAAGGGAGGGTAATCTTGGGTTATTCATTTTGCAGTTGCATTGGTTCAATGGATTGGATATATTTGTGTAAGTTGTAGATGTAGTATGAGGTCCGCTACGGGCAGGATTATAGATATACGCCACACACCCTCTGTTTGCCTATGGATGGATTTGTAAGATGGCAAAGGACCGCAGTCCATTCCTATGGAGTTTTTTGTTTATTGTTCTACTTGCCAACAGATGTCATATTCCTGTTGGTGGAGAGTCAATGTCTTCTCTATTTCTACTTATTGTTCAGATGTACATTCCTGACAATATAGTATTTTGTGTTGTCATATCATGCTACATTGAATACATGAATGTATCAGAAGGATTGGCACCAGTTGATTGCGAAATTTGTTTCCTAAGGTTAAATCAGGGAAGAATATTTTCTTTTCAAATGCAGACCTATGTAGTCTATTCATACTCGACCCTCTAAATAAATAGTAAACTCATTATTTGCAATCTACTTAAATTTAGAATTAAAGATCAATATAAAAATATAAACGTTAAATTTATTCCTCAAAATTTAAATATTATTTTATATGTGTGTAAATAAATATTTTTATGTGTTGATTTCTGCAGTGGCTTTTATTATTTTATATTTAAGATATAAAATTTATATTTTATTATCTCTGCTACTCCACTGAGCTAGTGACTTGGGCTAACGATCTGAATATTTAAATAAAGTGGAATCTTAACAGCGCATATCTGCCTAGTCTATAAATTTTTCTAGGCTCAAATGCCTAGATGGCACTCTGTAGAGCAGATATTGTTTTTGCGGTTAGATTCGATCTTCACTTTCATTCCGATTGGTACAAACTGAAAGGAGTTTGCTATTAACTGAAAGGAGACCCTTTGATTCCTCTTGGAGGCCTTAAAGGAACCGAGCAGGGCAAATTCCTAATGTCCACTCCATACGTTCTTGTCGCTGCAGCTGTTATTACTATATGTTTATTCATATATTATACGAACATGGATGGGCTGCTCACCAACATGCATTAGCCAGCGTGGTGAGTTTATTGGCTTTTTACCTTTGAGTTTAAGATCAAGAAACACCATGGTCTTTCTTCTCAGTGCCTGATAAGGCAGAATGAATGTTTGTGTAAATGATAAAGATTTTTCCCAATTATACAATTATGACAGATATATATATATATATATCATATATATATATATATATATATATATATATATATATATATTGTGAATGTTCAGATTGATGATCCAGGTATATAAAAAAAAAAAAATAAATAAAGAAGTTTGTTGATCTTATTTGATTTTTCCTTTGCTTAATAGATAGATAATGTAAGATCTTGGAAATGTAAATTTAAATTTGATCACCATGGCAACCTTAAAGCTTTTAAATAGAATTATATACTGTTGATTCTAGCTTTAAAATAAAAATAACTTCACGATAATCAAACTTAAGAAAAACATATAAATAAATAAATTTATTTAAAAAAAAAAAAAAAAACAATTCAGTACAATATAAGTTTACCCAAATAGGATCAATATTATTTTACATATTTCATATATGAATGCAGTCACCATAGTAACATTATTACATACAGTTCAATGTTTTTATGTTGTGTATATTTGTTTATAAATTAATTTAAAAAATATTATTATTAAAAAATATAGATATGTGTAAATTATTGATGTTTATCAAGTAAATAAAAGGTTGTTATCAATTTTGTATTTTGGTTTGTAAATAATAAAAAAAATTGTAATCGAATTTGGATTTAATTTTCATGTATCTTTTTCTCCAAACTTACCCCAAAACTGCGTGAAAACTACTATAAGAAAATTGATAGAATTGAGGTTGATTTGAGTAATATTGGATGGTCGTCAAGATACGAAAAACATCAGAAAGAGAACATATAAAAAAGACGCGACAGAATATAACAGGATCTTCTTCATCATTTTGCTATAGTCAAGGACAGACATATTTTCTGTGTCTTAACAAATAAAGTTTTTCAATATTTTTTTTTGGTGTGTAAAACCATAAAACATGGAAAAATAGTGGAATTATCTGCCCGTTCAATCATTTAGAGGGCAGTTGCGAAAAGTTTCCGGGGAAGCGGCAGCAAAGTGTAAAATAAAAAAGAAACCTATGCAGTAAAAAAAAAAAAATGCTTTATAAAAAAAAAAAAACTCTGCTATTTTAATTTTAAAAAAAATGGATTTGCGTAAACATCGTCTCACAAGTAAAGGAACAGGGACCAACTGGATCAATTCACATCATAAAAGGGATAATCAAAGTGCACTCACCTCTTCGGACAGAAAAAGAAAACTTTTAATGAAGCATTATAAAGTTTGCGATTATTATTTCTGACAAAGAAACTTCTCTTTACACCATAAGAACTGAAGTCAATCAATGGGCCAATAAAGAGTAAACGAACAGACTCATATATATATATATGGTATGATTTTTTTTTATATAAAATGTGCGTGTATTAATTTTTTTTATATGTAATAAAAGGGGATGATTTTTTTTTAATTATCTCTAAAAGTAATATAATTTATTAAATGAAAATGATCGGAAAGACTCAAATATATTTATTATTTCATATTCATTTATCCGTTATTATTTTGATAAACAAATAGATTTTGATACCCTCCTATTTCACATCTTTGGTATCGGTTATATGTAAATTTTTTTGCAAAATATCCAAAAGCCTTTCCCTTCATTTACTCATTCATTTTTTTTTGTTATCGTTGTCGCAACACATTTGGAGATACACATAGCAATTTATTATTTTTATTTAGTCAACCAATCTAAAATATAAAGTCATTTCCGATGTATTTTATCATTAATCTTGTTAATTTTCTTTTATATAATCCAATAAATTGAGTTAATTTAGATATCAAGACTAGTTTAATTATTTTGTTTTATTTGGATTGCATAAGACGACATAGCTATTTAAGTAACAAGATTCAAACTCAGCTTGGTAAGTGAATTAGAATATAAGATAAGGTATGTTTTGCTTATTAGTATTTTATTTTGTTTCCATATGAATTTTATATTTACATTTGCATTCGAATATATATATATATATATATATATATATATATATATATAGAATATATATATATATATATATATATATATATATATATTCTCATTTATCTTAGTTAATATTACAAAGTCAATCATTTCATGTTTGTCTGATTCCGTCATAAAAATCTAAATAGATCGTACTTTATCGTTTGGTTCAGAATAATTCGTCTTGGATATTTTCTTAAACTCCTATAAAATGAAGAGAATAAACTTCATTGACCGATTTAATTGAATATTGTTTTGATTTGTATAAATATCAATTATAATCATATGTTTTAATTGTTGCCGGTCAATTTTTATTCAATTGTTTAAAATTTCAAACAGATTGTATTAATACTCACAGGTGAATAAACATCCAATAGAAACTTGATATGTCTTTTATGTAATGTGGTTGGACATTGTAGAGCTAGAGATGAGCCAATAGAGTGTTGATATTAAACTCCAGTGAAGTATTCTATTTTAAAACATAAACGAAGCACTAATTAAGCATCACTTTATTGGAAGATATTAATAAATTATTTATAAATTATTTTGTAGCTTCTTAGTAAACCATAGACGTATATTAATTTGTTTAAACATTTAAGTGAGTGCATAAATTTTCAAAGTGTTTATAAAATTATAATAAAACCAGTTGATGTCAACAAAAAATTATTAATTAAAGATTGAAGTAGAGAGAATTGTATATCGCCTATTGACATGAGTGTTTATCTTTCTATTTAGCGTTTATTAATTTATTATATATATATATATATTATATATATATATATATATATATATATATATATATTTGGGTTCAAGTATTATTTTGTTTTGATATTTAAATAATGTCTATATGTAAGAAAATGTTTTGTAAAGTACTATTACAGGTACTTAGAAGCTTATCCATTAAGTTAAAAAGGCAGCATCTTTAAATAATAAAGTAGATTTAAATTACTATAACAGTAACAGGCCAATAATATATATATATATATTGGAATCTGTTTTAGCTATTAATTGGATTTGATTTTGATTAGATTGCCAATCAAGTAGTTAGCTTAATCCTATATTATTGTTTAGGGCAATAGTAGTTGGTTTCACTGCTTTTTGCAATTTATGTTGTAATTGTGATGGATTTGTTGATGTCTGGAGCAGATAGTCTCATTATTCCTTCATTTCACATATAACTTAAGTGAATTAAACTTTAAGAGAGATTATTTGTGCTTTGTGATGGTTTATTACATAATGGCGACCCGATTGAGCTAGACCAGATTAATTTAAATTAGATTTTTAGATTTTTTTTATCAGATCAGATTGATCATCCTAACCATCACCTTCATCCATCAATTCAATCAGTTACAAATTGGCACCAACATTTTGGGCCTTCTTTCTTCAATTTAAATGGAATACAGCATTCAACAATTCCGACGGTTACAAAATGGCGCACCAACTCAGGCCGAAATAACCAATTAAAGACCCAAGTTTGAGTCTCATATAGATGCTAAAACATGTTATTATTTTTATTTGCATTGGTGGAGTTATATAGCTGATTATATTATATCATAGGTTTAAATAAGATATTAGAATATTTGTTGTTGTCGTTCTTTGGGGATTTTTATTCGCAGCTGTAGGATTGAATGGGTAGATATGTTTTATGTAAGAATAAATAAAAGTAAAGTATTTCGCAATTTATTTAAAATAGAGATATTATATTTGACATAAATAGAAAATAAAAATGGAAAGCAATAAGAAAGAAAAATTATCAAAACCTGAAGGAGATTTGTATCCAATTCTGAAAGAATTAATGGAAAAGATGGGTGATATGAAAAATGATATAAATAATAAATTTAGTGACATGAGTAGAGATAATCAAATGTTAAGAGAAGACATGAATAATAAACTGGGTGATATGATTAAAGAAAATAAAGAACTTAGAGAGGAGGTAAATATTAAAATTGGCTTATGCAAAATCGAGTTAAATGCTACCAATGCCAAGTTTGAGGAATTTAAATATGACTTAGATGCTCAGTTAAAAAAATCTGATAGTAAATGTGATAGCAGATTTAATGAGTTAAGGGACCAGTTAAATAAATCACAAGAAAGATTAGAAAATAGATTTGAAAACTTGAGTGAGGAAGTTAAAAATTGTAAAGTTGGGCACAAAGAATTAGAGAAAAAGTACACAAAATTTGAGAAAGCTTACAAGGATGGTCAAGAGGCTTCAAAAGTAGAAGTAAACAATCTTAAGCTAGAGGTTAAGGATCTTCAAAGCCAGATGAAAGTTGAATATAAAGAGGTATGCAAGAAACATAACAAGGCTGATAATGAAATAAAGAAATTACAGAAAGTGTGTAAAGAATCGCAGAATAGTCTACTAGGTGTCCAAGAAGAGTTAAGCAACATTGAGCAAGTGAAGGCAAGAGAGTTAGACGATTTAAAGGATAGACTAGATAGTCACCAATTATCATTGCAACAGTTAGAAAATTATGCTAAAAATCAAGAAGAGGTTTATAATGAAATTAAAGATAATAGCAAGATACTGAAACAAGAAATAAATAGGCATTTGGAAGGAACAGGAAATAAATCTCAATCGTAAGATATCTATAATGTTGGAAGATAAAATAGTAGGAATAAAGGATACTATGGTAAAAGGTAATGATAGTCTAATGGATAAACCATATCAATATTTGGCCACAGAAAATAAGTTAAATAGAAGTGATCATGATATACCATCAATGTATGGGGATGAGAATAATAAATTAATACATAGTCCAGAAGAAATTAAGAAAGAAAGGATAGATGGAAACATAGCAAGGTTTATCCAACTCAAAGTCTTCAAGGGTGATTATGATGAAAACCCCATAGAGTATCTAAGTGCACTGGAAGAGCTATTCTCATTAAGTAGATTAAGTGAGATGGAAAAATTGTCGGTGGCTAGTAATCATTTGAGTGCATCTGCCAAACATTGGTGGAAGTCCTTGTTTAATAAGCCCGAAACATATGGGGATTTTAAATATGTATTGTTGAATAGTTTTTGGGGGGAAGACAAACAGGACAACATTAGGCACCAGATTAGCCAAGATAAATATAGTGTTAGTAAGGGTAGCTTGACTCAATTTTTCCGGATGCAGACAGCAAAATTAAAAATGCTGACCGCATATCCGTTGTCGGAAAACCAAATAATTCGTATTATTAGGAGAAACCTGCCACGCCATATTGAGCAAACTCTGATCGCTGCCGATAGGCATACTGTTGAAGAGGTGTCCGATATACTTGGATCACTTGAGGCAAGTGAAGCACCTGCAGGAAGTGGTCATAAATACCACAGAAATAATCCTACTTACAATGTTTCTCCCATTAAATATTATAGAAATAGAAGGACCTTAGATAATAGAAATGATAGGTATTATAGAGGCACTAAATATGCCAAGTCTTTAGCACCAGTAAATACAAACAGGGCTAATCCCAAAGGTTATGATAGAGCAGAAAAGGGTGCATGTGCAGCAGGAAGTTATCCTGTCAGCATATCACAGAATACACCTGTGAAAATGCTAGGGGCTAGGCCTAAGACTAGTCCTTTAAATTAAAAATGGCCTCGTTGGAATGTTCCTCACTGCGGGAGCCTCATAGTATAGTGAATTTGGGGAGCCATGATATTTTTAGTTATTTGGAATCAATAAATTTTGAAACAGAAGATGATGATTATGATAGGGATTTGGAAAGTTATATCATTAATTATTGTCCAGAAATTATTATAGTTATTCAAGGTACCTCAGTAAGGGCTTTACTTGATTCAGGGAGTCAAATTTCCCTTATCTCTGAAAATTTTTATAATAAGCTTGCTGAAATCGATTCTGAAATCCCTATGTTGCCATTGAGACAGACACAGGTTATAATGGCAAATGGTCGAAAGGCAAAATTGTTTACTCAGCAAGTATGGCTGAATGTGAGAATTAATTCAATTACAGTAGAACAAATCTTTTTGATTATGTCTGGACTTATTCATGAGGTCATAATAGGATCCGACTTCATGAATCGGTTTGGATGTATTATCGATTATGCAAATCAGGAAATAATTATAAAAGGGGAAAAGCATAGTTTTAAGAGGTCAGTACCCATTAAGAGTGTAAATATACTAACCATCCAAGATAATTCTACAAAGTCAGATTTATATGCAAAGGTCGATGAATCATCTGAGTTAGATGACAACTATAAGCAAAGGTTTTTTCAGATACTATGTAGATATAAGGATGTGTTTTCTAAAAAGCCTGATGTGATAAAGGGATATGTGCATCGGATACGCTTGAGGGACTATAGCCCCTTCCAATGTAAAAGCTATCCTATCCCTCACCAATATAAAGATGAAGTAAGAAAACAAATTGATCAAATGGTTGAGTGGAAAATTATTAAGAAAAGTCCCTCAGCCTATAACAGTCCATTAGTGGTTGTTCGTAAAAAGAACGGGTCCATACGTATTTGCTTGGATGCGAGGTTCTTGAATCAGTTAACGGTTCCAGAACGTGATGTTCCTCCTACTGTGCAGGAATTGCTCATTAAATTTAAGGACAAAAAGGTCTTTTCTACAGTTGACTTAACAGCTAGTTATTGGCAGGTATATTTGCATGATGAAGATCAGCAATACACTGCATTTAAATATGAGGGCTACTCATATGTGTTTAAAAGAATGCCTTTTGGGCTTATAAATAGTGGAGCTGGACTCCTCAGATGTTTAGACAAGGTATTGTCTGATGAAGTAAAGGGCATCATTACTATGTATGTAGATGATGTTGTGATTGCTTCTGAAAACATGTCAGAGCATTTTCATCATCTTAATATGTTTCTGAGAGAGTGTGAAGAGAAACATATTAAAATAAATTTAAAAAAGAGTAGAATAGCTGTTAAGGAGATACAATTTTTGGGACATATTGTAGGATATGAGGGAATAAAACCGCATCCAGAGAAAATAAAGTCTATTCAAAATTTTCCCATTCCAGAGAATAGAAAGCAACTACGTTCTTTCCTTGGTGTCTGCAATTTTTATCATAGATTTTATGAAAATTTTGCATATGACACTGTTCATATATTAAATCTATTAAGGAAAGATGTGAAATGGAAATGGACTGAGAACCACTCTATAGAATTTAAAAAAATAAAATCAAATTTTCTAAATACTGTAATCTTATATTACCCTAATTTCCAAGAAATATTTTATGTACAAACTGACAGTAGTGGGTATGGTCTAGGAGTAGTTTTATTCCAGCTGGACCATGAAAAGAAGCCCCGTGTCTTATATTTCTTGAGTAGATTGTTGAAAGGTGCAGAATTACATTATACCACCACAGAAAAGGAAGCCTTGGCTGTTGTATGGGCTTTTCAAAAGCTTCGACAGTATCTGCTTGGATCTGAAATAGTTGTTATTACAGATCACAAGAGTTTAGAGTTTATAAATCGAAGCTATCTAAATAGTGAAAGGCTAGTTAGGTGGAGTCTCTTCCTTCAACAATTTAATTATAAGGTTCAGTATTGTAAAGGAAAAGACAATATAGTAGCAGATATTCTAAGTAGGAATTCTGTCAAGATAGACACCTGTCACTTAAATCTCGATCATGCTTTTATCACTGTAATCTCTCTGGTAGTTGATGAATCAGTGGAAAATGATTTAAAGAACTTAAAATTTTTACAATCTGGTGATCCAAAGTTGAGTGCTATTATTCAATATTTGGATGCGGGGATTGAATCAATAGCCATAAAAAGAATAATCAAGAGTAAAGTAATTTTTAGATATAAGATGAGTGAAGGTCTGTTGTATTATAAGGTAAAGGAGGACCATGAACAATCATGGAGAGTTGTGATACCATCATGTATTAGAAATCGATTGATATATTATGTGCATTGTCTTTATGGACACTACGGACCCAGAAAGGTAGAATATGTCGTGCGCAGACTGTTTTACTGGCCTGGATTGTATGCATCCATAATGAACAGGCTCAAATATTGTGAGATCTGTTTGAGATCTAAATATGCTAACAAGTCATATGCTGGGGCATTGCAACCAATAATACCTGCTCATCCCAACGATCTCTTGGCAATTGATTTCTATGGGCCTTTACCAGCTTATAAAAGGTTTAAGTTTGTTTTGGTCACTTATGATGTCTTCTCCAAATTTGTAGGGGCATATCCGGTGACCAGGGCAAATTCAAAGAATGTAATTAAATGCTTGCAAGAAATACAATTTGTAAATATAGGGAAACCCAAGGCTATCTTGACAGACCATGCTACATCATTCCTATCTAAGGAGTGGAAAGGTTGGATTGAACGGCAGGGTATAAAACATATTCTGTGTTCAATTAGGAACCCACAATCTAACCCATGTGAAAGAGTTATGCGTGAGCTGGGTAGATTATTTAGGGTATACCTAGGAAGCAACCACCGTGCTTGGGTGAATAAATTAAAGGATGTCATTCACTATATAAATATAACACAGAATGAATCCACTAAATACACCCCAATGTATTTGCACTTTGGATATAAAGAGCCCATATTAATTAAAGCACCATTACCTATTATAACTGAAGAAAAGGTAGATTATGATAATGACTTAGCAAAGGCTGGCCAGAATTTGAGAGAGATGGGACAGAAAAGAATTACCCAAGCCTCTCATAAGCCTTGTATATTTAAAGTAGGAGATTTTGTATTTGTAAGAACTCCCCAAATCAGTGACCCACAGAATTATAAGTTCAAAAAGTTTTTGAATATATATGAGGGACCATTCCAAATAAAAAGAAAAGTGGGGGAGAATGCATTTCTCATAGAAACCCCGGAAGGTGAAAAAGGTACCTTCAATGCCCGAAGCTTAAAGCCAGTAGCACCACCCAATTAAATAAAAAGACATTCACTAAAGTAACTTTATTAGTATGTCTCATGATATTTATTATTATGACCAAAAGTCATTAGTAATAGTGTAGATACACATATGAAAGACTAAAAAAAAAAATAGAGTGAGAAATATTTATAGTCAAAGTACTTTTGAAGATTTTCATTGTATAGTATGCAAATACTGTTTAAAATTAAACCTTGTAGAATTGACTGATGATGGTGAATGTGTTATTTAATGCATTGGAGATGTAGAGTGTAAGATTTTAATGTCTGTGCTATTTGTAAATTGTAAATATTTGTATGGTTAAGTCTTTTCTTTGAGGAAGTTGGCAGAACTATAGATGTGTGTTGTGGCTCATAACTCTATATAAAATTATATTGAAGTCTGAAGTCGACAGATGTCCCAGACTTATTATTGTTCATTGGCAGGTAGGAAGAAATCCTTAATGGCAGGATTTATCTTTTAATATGAGTTATAATTTTAAAGAGAAATGTTTAGTAGTTTCCCTAACCTGTATAAAATAAAGCTATTCAAACATAAATGTCCCTGATTAGCATCAATGTAGAGCACAGCTTAGTTTGTAAAGTAGTTGTCAGATCCTCCAGAAATTAAAATTAGATTTGATTGACATTTAATCAGTTTACTTTAGTATTAGAAGTGATTTAAAAATGGGATATCTCTATTGTTTTGAATCTCCAGCTCACTGTATGAGTTAATTTTCATTTGTTTAGATTATTTTATAGGAAAAGTGACTTTAAAGGTTGATATTTTCAATGTCCAAAGCAGGAATTGAATAAATATAAGATATTAATTAACTAAAGTTACATTCTCATTTTATGACAATATTGAATGTTTAAAATTTAGGCCCATAGTAGTGTCACTGAAGTGAACTACAGATATGTCTAAAGAAAATAATAATAAAAGCTATTGTTGAGTTTTAAGAAAATAAAACCGTGAATATATATATATATATATATTTTAACAATGCAATAAAAATATATGATTATTAGAGAGTAACTAATAATATTTGGCTTATAAATGAATTTTGTTCCGTAATATATTTGGCTTGTATGAAGCAAATACTAAATGATTTTCTTGTTTGACTCTAATTTTAGAGCATTGTTGTCCAGAAAGTTGCAGAGAGGAATATAAAGATGTAATAATTTGATTGTGAAATCCAAAAAAAAAAAAAAAGAAGAAAAAAAAACCTAGAGATGCGATTATACTACATAAATGGTAGATATATAAAAAAAAAAAAAAAAGGAAAAATACATGTAGGTAAACTAATTAGACAAGCATAAATGGAATGAACGAATTCCACATTGCTTCTATGAGAATAAGATATTTGAAATTTTTTTACTAACATTTCAAATGATATTAAAATCAAGACAGATGGAAATGATAGACGTTTATCTGTGCAGAAATTAAAATGTTTAATGATTTTAAAGAAGGAAAAAGTGTCTTTATTTTTTTTTCTCTGTAGAGGGGAGATGTTGTGAATGTTCAGATTGATGATCCAGGTATATATAAAAAAAAAAATAAATAAAGAAGTTTGTTGATCTTATTTGATTTTTCCTTTGCTTAATAGATAGATAATGTAAGATCTTGGAAATGTAAATTTAAATTTGATCACCATGGCAACCTTAAAGCTTTTAAATAGAATTATATACTGTTGATTCTAGCTTTAAAATAAAAATAACTTCACTATAATCAAACTTAAGAAAAACATATAAATAAATAAATTTATTTAAAAAAAAAAAAAACAAACAATTCAGTACAATATAAGTTTACCTAAATAGGATCGATATTATTTTACATATTTCATATATGAATGCAGTCACCATAGTAACATTATTACATACAGTTCAATGTTTTTATGTTGTGTATATTTGTTTATAAATTAATTTAAAAAATATTATTATTAAAAAATATAGATATGTGTAAATTATTGATGTTTATCAAGTAAATAAAAGGTTGTTATATCAATTTTGTATTTTGGTTTGTAAATAATAAAAAAATTGTAATCGAATTTGGATTTAATTTTCATGTATCTTTTTCTCCAAACTTACCCCAAAACTGCGCGAAAACTACTATAAAAAAATTGATAAAATTGAGGTTTATTTGAGTAATATTGGATGGTCGTCAAGATACGAAAAACGTCAGAAAGAGAACCTATAAAAAAGACGCGACAGAATATAACAGGATCTTCTTCATCATTTTGCTATAGTCAAGGACAGACATATTTTCTGTGTCTTAACAAATAAAGTTTTTCAATATTTTTTTTTGTGTGTAAAACCATAAAACATGGAAAAATAGTGGAATTATCTGCCCGTTCAATCATTTAGAGGGCAGTTGCGAAAAGTTTCCGGGGAAGCGGCAGCAAAGTGTAAAAAAAAAAAAGAAACCTATGAAGTAAAAAAAAAAAAAAATGCTTTTATAAAAAAAAAAAAGTCGGCTATTTTTAATTTTAAAAAAAATGGATTTGCGTAAACATCGTCTCACGAGTAAAGGAACAGGGACCAACTGGATCAATTCACATCATAAAAGGGATAATCAAAGTGCACTCACCTCTTCGGACAGAAAAAGAAAACTTTTAGTGAAGCATTATAAAGTTTGCGATTATTATTTCTGACAAAGAAACTTCTCTTTACACCATAAGAACTGAAGTCAATCAATGGGCCAATAAATAGTGAACGAACAGACTCATATATATATGGTATGATTTTTTTTTATATAAAATGTGCGTGTATTAATTTTTTTTTATATGTAATAAAAGGGGATGATTTTTTTTTAATTATCTCTAAAAGTAATATAATTTATTAAATGAAAATGATCGGAAAGACTCAAATATATTTATTATTTCATATTCATTTATCCGTTATTATTTTGATAAACAAATAGATTTTGATACCCTCCTATTTCACATCTTTGGTATCGGTTATATGTAAATTTTTTTGCAAAATATCCAAAAGCCTTTCCCTTCATTTACTCATTCATTTTTTTTTTTTTTTTGTCGTTATCGTTGTCGCAACACATTTAGAGATACACATAGCAATTTTATCATTTTTATTTAGTCAACCAATCTAAAATATAAAGTCATTTCCGATGTATTTTATCATTAATCTTGTTAATTTTCTTTTATATAATCCAATAAATTGAGTTAATTTAAATATCAAGACTAGTTTAATTATTTTGTTTTATTTGGATTGCATAAGACGACATAGCTATTTAAGTAACAAGATTCAAACTCAGCTTGGTAAGTGAATTAGAATATAAGATAAGGTATGTTTTGCTTATTAGTATTTTATTTTGTTTCCATATGAATTTTATATTTACATTTGCATTCGAATATTAAATATATATATATATATATATTCTCATTTATCTTAGTTAATATTACAAAGTCAATCATTTCATGTTTGTCTGATTCCGTCATAAAAATCTAAATAGATCGTACTTTATCGTTTGGTTCAGAATAATTCGTCTTGGATATTTTCTTAAACTCCTATAAAATGAAGAGAATAAACTTCATTGACCGATTTAATTGAATATTGTTTTGATTTGTATAAATATCAATTATAATCATATGTTTTAATTGTTGCCGGTCAATTTTTATTCAATTGTTTAAAATTTCAAACAGATTGTATTAATACTCACAGGTGAATAAACATCCAATAGAAACTTGATATGTCTTTTATGTAATGTGGTTGGACATTGTAGAGTTAGAGATGAGCTAATAGAGTGTTGATATTAAACTCCAGTGAAGTATTCTATTTTAAAACATAAACGAAGCACTAATTAAGCATCACTTTATTGGAAGATATTTATAAATTATTTATAAATTATTTTGTAGCTTCTTAGTAAACCATAGACGTATATTAATTTGTTTAAACATTTAAGTGAGTGCATAAATTTTCAAAGTGTTTATAAAATTATAATAAAACCAGTTGATGCCAACAGAAAATTATTAATTAAAGATTGAAGTAGAAAGAATTGTATATCGCTTATTGACACGAGTGTTTATCTTTCTATTTAGCGTTTATTAAAATAGATATATATATATATTTGGGTTCAAGTATTATTTTGTTTTGATATTTAAATAATGTCTATATGTAAGAAAATGTTTTGTAAAGTACTATTACAGGTACTTAGAAGCTTATCCATTAAGTTAAAAAGGCAGCATCTTTAAATAATAAAGTAGATTTAAATTACTATAACAGTAACAGGCTAATAAAATATATATTGGAATCTGTTTTAGTTATTAATTGGATTTGATTTTGATTAGATTGCCAATCAAGTAGTTAGCCTAATCCTATATTATTGTTTAGGGCAATAGTAGTTGGTTTCACTGCTCTTTGCAATTTATGTTGTAATTGTGATGGATTTGTTGATGTCTGGAGCAGATAGTCTCATTATTCCTTCATTTCACATATAACTTAAGTGAATTAAACTTTAAGAGAGATTATTTGTGCTTTGTGATGGTTTATTACATAACGGCGACCCGATTGAGCTAGACCAGATTAATTTAAATTAGATTTTTAGATATTTTTTTTATCAGATCAGATTGATCATCCTAACCATCACCTTCATCCATCAATTCAATCAGTTACAAATTGGCACCAACATTTTGGGCCTTCTTTCTTCAATTTAAATGGAATACAGCATTCAACAATTCTGACGGTTACAATATATATATATATATATGTGTGTGTGTGTGTGTGTGTTTCATGGCATACAACGACATAGTTGTGTGGGTGCACAAATATATATATAAAGTTGAAAGAAAAAGTATAAATAAATACTGTCAAATTTTTTATAGATATTTCTACATTTTACTGTAATAACATAAAGGAGCTTGGTCTCTATTAGACATTATGTTTATAGTGGCTGGTACATCGATGATGCTAAATGGCTAGAGCATTGATAATGATTAGCATGTTTTAATATCCCAGCATTACTTGTTTTTATAGTTATATATTTTGATATATAAACAATTAGTTTGTGCATGCAAGTTAAGTTTAAATACTTGCCTCAAGCTGGCAAAGTTTAATAGTTAGCCTGGTACTTTAGACCCATTTCAAATCCATTTACCAGATTGACTATTGATTTATTTTGAATGTTGATCATTCAATGCTTGGTAATTTATAGTTAATTATGCTTATGCTTAAGATAGTCAACTGTGCTGATCTTAGAAATCTCATAGAATGATCTTAGAAATCTCATAGAATGATCTCATGCTCATCCTTTATAATTACTTATTTATTAATATTATATTAAATTTCATTATTTGAAATATTTTGTTGACTTGGGATTGATGATGATAATTGCCATCACTCCATGTACAATCCCAAAGGACCTTCATATCATTACAATATACATATATTACCTATAAGTGTATAGTCAATTTAAAGTATGATATAATTTTACATTTTCATTTACTGTGCCAATAAAACTTCAAAATATTAGATATATTTTTTTTAATATATTAAATGCTTTTATTGAGTGCACACTAAAAAAAAAAGTAATTGTTTTTTTCCAACACAATTGCATTTTTTAAATTGAACTTGAAATAAAAGAATGAGAGGGGTGTGCATCCAGAAATTAATTAAATCAATTTTTTGTTATAAGAATAGTGATTGACTGAGTTCATGTGTGGACATCCCCCACCCATGCTTTCATTTCAAGTTAAGTCTAGAAAGCCAAATAGTAGTTGAAGAAACATTTTTTTTTCTTTTTAGTGTATGGTCAATGAAAACATTTAATGAATTTTTTTTATCTCTATTATTTTTTTCCAAAGAAGACAGCAAGCTTAATTATCATACAAATAAAAGATTAAATATTTATAATACTGTTAATACATTCATCCTCAGTGGTTCAGTATTATGTCAAAGCTGTTTTTCAGTTAAAATGGAAAATGATAAAAATAAATTAATAAGCAAAATAATCAATATATATATATATATATATATTGTACATATACATACAGTATTCAATTATTTAAAAAAAAAAAATTTTTTTTTATTCTTTTATACATACAGAGATTTATATGTATAGATTTATTATTATGAATAAGCAGTTCTTTTTGTGATTTATTATATAATATTTTTTTATTAAATAATATGTGTTAAATTTATTTAACTTTCATTTTGTTAAAATAGAGTAAATCAGAAAGGTGTGAAATAAAATTGTTAGATTAGGAGATAAAAATTGTACACGTGTGAAACAATGAATAGATCTGTACAAACACAAAGATGCTTTTACACTTATTTCTGATGGCTATAGATGGCCAGCTTTGTTGTTATCTGTATCTTAAAATTATTTTTACAAAAGAGGTGCTTTGATGTAGATAACGATCAATTATAAGTCGTCATTGATTGTGACCGTCAAACTTGTGAAGCTTTGATTTTTTTTTAAGATAAAGATTTCCAGATGTTTTTTCGCGATATAAACGATTAAAACAATTTTTTTGGGCAGTTAATCATAAATTTTTTTAATCAGTCAGTTATAAATTTTTTTAGAGAGATGATCAGTCAGTCTTAAATTTTTTAAAGAGATGATCAGTCAGTCATAAAATTTTTTTTAAAGAGATGATCATTTAGTCTTATGATTATTATTTTGAGACTCAACTCAGTCGGTCCTTCCTTGTTATAATTCTTAAGCAGAAATGTAAGCTCAGATTTTTTTTTAAAAGAGAGTGAACGCTTTAATTTTTTTTTTCCTCACTCTTTGAAAGTTGAAAAAAAAGAGAGCAAATGAAATGTGCGTTTATATAAAGCAATTTCCAACAATATAAAAGAAGAGGAAATGGAACAAGATTGAATTTATTATAAGTTAGTAATAATTATAAAAATGATATTAACATATTTGGTTATGCAAAATACAATGCCTCTGCATTGCTAAACCATTTTTTTCTGCTTCCTGATTAATACAGAATGAGTCAAAATCGCTGATCTGTCTATGAAGTCATGTATCCAGTAATAACCAACAAAATGATAAATTTTGAAGCCAACCACACAAGCTATATGGAATGCTTTGTTCCTAGTTCCTGTCTTATTAAAAGCTCATTGCCTTTCGAACCAATGGAGAAGGGGAAATAGGAGGAAAAGAAAATTTAAAACAGCTATGTAGAACCAAGTTTGAAGCCATAAATCAAATTTTTGTTGATTTACCTCAATCATCTAAAGTGTCGACAGCAATTATTTTTTTTAAAGGAGAGAGACAAGCAAATCCACTGGTACCTACTTATTCAAAGTACTTATAATAACTTTTTTTTAAATGGTAGAAGGAAGCCAATCAACAGTGAATAATAATGGAATTGAAGAAACAAGGAAAGTCAATTGATTCAGCATTATCTTAAAAGTATCTGCAATAACTTTCTTTTTTTTTTTTTTTGTTGTTGGTGAGCAAAGAAAAGCAGTCTGAAAATTCAAACTCAGGACATTAATAAGAAGTAAAAAGTAGACGGGTAAATATGAACTTTCTTTAACCGATTTTATTCTTTTACTTATTAAAAGTAAACCTTAATTTACTGGTCAAAGCAATTTTCTTTTTTTGATACAGAAACATTAAAGACTTGTTTATCTATAGTTATTTGCAATATCTCACAACATAGCACAAACATAGTTTAAATCTTTAAACTTAAATTTTTCATTATTTTTTTTTATTATATATTGTAATGTTGAAATGTTTTTTTTTAATTGTTCTTCAGTTGTTAATGATAATGAGCAACCTATAGATATATGCATTTATAATGTTTTTTATTTTTATTTTATCTTGTTGCATATTAAAAGATTAATATATGTATTTTATTTTCTTTCGCTATAAGGTTGCAAAAGAAAAAGATATTTTTATATATGTAATTTTTGGGTATACATTTTAAACATATATGTTAACATTACCGAATGCGTGAATGTGTAACTGTTTATCCAAACACATCAAAGAATAGGTTATATATGATTAGTTTAAAATGGTAAATTAAAAAGTAGGGCATTACATTTGAATGGAAATGAAATAACACATACAAGTTTCACCTGAAATTTATTTTATGATATGATAAGTAAGAAAAGTCTTAAATAAGCATTTATAGAATATGTAATTTTTTTTTAATATTGATTTAAGTCAGCTTATTTTGAGATATCAGGAAAGATGACAAACCTATATATTAAGTTTATTTGCTTATACTTATATGAATTTTTATATTAATAAGCCATTTATTTAATTGTCGATTTGACTTTAAAGAAGGAAAGAAAGAGTAGTAGTGTTAATAAAATATAATTATATATCTTAATTGGTTTCCGAGTTATTATTAAGAATATTGTGTTGTTGTTTTTTTTTTTGTCTTAATTCTATCATTTTAATTCAGCATCATTGCTCGCAGTTATTAAGTATTACCATTCGTATATATTGAGCAATCACTTGCAAATATTAAGCGTCCGCAAAATAATAGGTAAACTAGAATGTTGATATTTGAGTATTTAAGGATTATGCTTGAGAATAACCAAATTTTGATAATTATAGTTCAACATAGAAAGCTAAAATTGTGTTGTGTCCATGAATTTAGATCATCCTCATCAAAGATGGATATCATGTTATTAGTTAAAAATGTTTCAAATAATACTATATAAAAGTTATGATCGCCATCAATCATCATTAATAAATTATAATCATTAAATTTAATGTTTAGCGTAATGAATATGTTTTAGTAAATAGGGGTTTATAGAAAATTGAATATTATGCAAAGAGATTCATGATGATCAATCATCACCATTAGTATTATTAAATCCCAGTATGAAATATGATAATTTTAATAGATGCCTATAAGTTTATAAAGATGAATTTATTGTTGTGAGTTTATTAATAAGCCATGGCTGGTATCATCATCACTATTATAATCATTATTATGATATTATTATCATCATCATCATTATTACCTTTATTGTGATAAATAATTTAGTTAAATGGCCATCAATATCAATAATGGTCTTCACATGCTTGTTTGGAAGCCATTAATAGGATTATACATGTCTGTTCATCAATATACGCTAATGAGCTAGCAATGTCTATAAGAATCTTTGATCTATAGTATAAACTTTGGTAATATTGGGATCTTGTAATTTTATCAATATAGATAAAATGTAAGAATGTCATTTTGTTCAATAGTCATCCAAGTCATGTGTAATAAATATGTACTGAATGAGTTTGAACTCAAGTACACTATAAATAGATACTTATCTAGATTGAAAACAATCTAGTGGCGCTCATGGGAAAACACATGTACTTAGCTAAACTGAATAAAGAGTGATATCATCCCTTTCCAACTTCATAATATTAGTTTTATAAAATATATTTTTTTATAAGTTGTCATGAATAGCACCAGTGTGTGCATATGACCATGAATGGTCTTATATATTTGGAAAGAAGGATAGAAGGATTCTTTGTTAGAAGAATCTAGTATTGGAGATAAGCATAAGGCACTCCAGGAATCTCACAGTGGGTACTTTTATTCAGTTGCTATATTTAATATTATTTTTATTAGATGACAATGTCCAGTATGTTTTACTGTTCAAATGACTGCCCCAATATATAAATAAATACCAAGAATCTTTAATGCTGATATTTTCTTTGTCTATGCTATGATGAATTGATATAGTTACAAATTATAGTTACAAATACATATCTTTTATAATAATTTAATAATTACAAATACATATTTATATTAATTGATAAATATTGTTACAAATGGCAATTGATTTATTTAAATTGTTACAATATATATTCGACCCGGTACAATATATATATTTTTTTCTCTCATATATATATATATATATATATATATATATATATGAGAAAATAAACTGTCCAGTTATAAAAAATTGGGAACCTGCATTCTATCTTTCCAAGCTACTCTTAATATGTAAAAAATCTTATGAAATTTAAGCTGAGACATATAACAAAATCGGTTAATAAAACAATACAAAAGTAAACACACATTTTATGTTTAAGTTCAGTATGATGCAATTTATTAAAATAGAACTGAGAGAGAATTATAAACATAACAGAAGACACACATTTTAACTTAAAAATTGATAGCAGGTAAGTATTAAACTGAAATCGAAAGAACAGAGAAAATAACAGTTTAAATATTGACACAACTTAACAATTGATAATAGAATATAAAAGAAACAACTGATAGATAATATTTTGCTTACAGATACATCTTTTTAAATGGATTTTTCATTTCTTTTTTATTCATATGGCAAAGATTAGAACATAATTAGGAAATATGAGTAATATTACTTCTACTTCATTGTTTGAAGTATTTTGCATGATTCTGCACTAAGAACCTTTATATATTAAACACTAATTTTTTCCTTTTTTATATATGACTTTTGATTGTAATCACAAATTTATTTTTTTTAGAAAAAGGAAAAGGCAAGATGCCCTATTCAGTTTAGGTTGGAATTTATTGAACATTTTGTAAAAAAAAAAAAAAAATTATAAAGAAAAAGAAAAACAATACATAAAAAAAAAAAACTTAAAACATTTCTAGTAATTTTATCCTTAACTAAAATTTTATTTAAAACCAAAGTTCAAGAAAGTTAAAAATCAATATAGAAAAAATTATAGTCTAATGTTTGCCTTCAGTCACATATGTAATTACAAGGATGAGTAAAAGCATATATACATATATATTTATAAATGTGTGTAACGATATTAGTACATGGGTATAAAGATGTAATATTTATAATAAATGCTTATCTTTTTATAATTTAAACTTTCAGTTTTTTTCTTTATCTTTTCAATTCATTTACATGTATGGGAAAATAAAGTATATATTAAAAAACTTTTTCTTGCTTTTTTTTTTTTTTTTGGTACAATGGTAAAAAATCTCTACATTTAGATGTTATATATATATATACACACACACTAACTTACATATATAATTTCGCGTACAATTTAAATTTATAGAAAAATATAAGGCTTATCATTCAAACTTCTTTCCTATAATTTTCTGTCAAATACAAAAGGAACAAACACAAAAGTTGCAAGTTGTCCAACTATAAATAAATAAATTTCACCCTTTTTATAAAACATGCAGTCTCTAATAATTCATAACCAAATTTCACTCAAGTGAGGAAAAAACACAAGAAATTCATATATCAGCTATCTCTATATGCAAATAATAACGAGAAATTGAACATATACTATCGCTTTGAATTAAGTGGACCAGGAGACTTCATTTAAAAGACTTATTTATATATTAAATATAGACCAAAGTCTTGCGATAATTCTTTGAAAAAAATCAAGTAAAGTGGATGATTAATTTATCTCCCTGGTTACTGGTGATTAGTAGCGGTTTAAGGGTGTTTTTTATTATCATATTCACTAGCGGAATGTACCCAGTTATTATTAGAAATGTCTAACTCGCATTACAACTCAGGTTTTGGCTAAGGCAAATGTATGTGGGAAAACTATGCAATGAAACAGATTCACAAATATATATAAACCACAAAAAAATAGTTAAAACACATCATAACCAAAATGAAATTAAAATAATCCTAAAAATAGAAAATAAACGGAGACATCCTATTTGTAAATAAAATAAAACAAGAATTTCATAAATTATGTTTTATATCATTTAAAACAATATACAGTAATATATATATATACATTTTTCGATATTTTAATACGCTTAAAAAATATGAAATTCAAAGCCTATTGCTAATGAAACAGGCGCCACTGATTCTTTATTTTACATTTAAAGTAATTGGCTGTGCTCCGAAAATAAATTAACCGCTAATGTAACAAAATGCTTTACAACAATATTTTTAATTAAATTTATTAAACATTACATCGTAGTTTTTATACTTGATTAATTAATGAAATATATTAACCATAAAACATATGGTACTTTATTATTAATTTTTTTGTATCATAGCATCGGCCGGGAAGCGAACCCGGTATCCCCGGGACAACTGCTTGTAAGGCGGCTGTGCTGATCTTTTGACCATCAACGCATGAGTAGTACTTTTATTTTTGATCCGAATATAACAAAATAAAGTTTTGAGCAATATTTTATCACACACACATATATATATAACAAAAATTCGTTTTCCATTTTTATTCTCTTATTCTTTTTCTTCAACCTCTTCTTTTTGTTTCTATTGTCAAACACATATGCATAAATATGCAAAGCTTTTTAATACACGTTTTCATGAATCGATTATCATGTAATATTATTAAATACAAGTTTTGAGCATTTATCGCACATCCTACTAAAACCATGTAGGCGAAAGTAATGGTTTAATTGCAGTATAAATTGGAAGATCTAGACCTCATAATATATGGATCGCAGTCCAACTCTCTTACTTTAATTGCTGGAAATTTTTATGAACATTTAAGCAATAAATGATTCGATTAATACTACACACATATGATTAAAATTGAAATGGAAATATCTACTTTCAACTAACATATGTAACATCAACAAAACGAAAGTAACTATCTTCAAATGAATTATGTAACGTCAACCAACAACTACAGAGTTTTTCAAGTTGAATAACTCAGTGGAAAGTAGTTACTTCTGTTAAAGTTATGATTATTTATTATTATATATAATTGTAAATAAATTACAAACAAAATTTGCATACCTTCAACAGATTAGAACATACTAATCTCATAATTTTAGTTTCAAATCCAAATGGATCTCGATTTTTTTTTTCAAATAATTTATGATTTACAAGCAAAGTTAGAATTTTTAATCAAATAATTACTATATTGTCAATCTAATTAGATTAACAGGTATTTTAGGGGGGGGGGGTGCATTTAATATTTTTAATTACATTGCAAATCGAAAAAGTGTAAGTAAAATTTCATCAAATGACTATAAATATTATCTATCTTTTTGTTATTCCTCCATGCAAAGATTCTAGAGTGGTGTGTGTTTTACAATGGAGTATTTAATATATAGGGTATATGATCACAGACTTTCCTATGACCCAACACTCTCCATTCTATCTCATAATGCTGATATACTTGAACACATATATGTTGAAAAAATAAATAATCACCAATCTACGTATTTCATGCTAAAGCAGCAATCATCAGTTGGTCCATATTACCATCTCTACACATATATGCAATAAGTGCTCAGATATATATTAAGATAGCCAATCTTCATACTTTAATGGACAGGCTTCAATTCATACCACACTCCAACTCTTCAAATTGAAAATCTGATGATGGAATTCTCTAAGGCTAGCCTGAGGCTGAGATTCTGATCACATCCATGTTGAACTAAAGTCAATCTGACTCCTCACATATAGGATATAATCCATTTTAATACATATATGAGGGATGTACAGATATCTCTATTATGTAATAACTGAAACGTAGGCTTATTATATACCCACATATGTAATATATAGGGTATATGAGCACAGACTTTCACATGACCCACCACTCTCCACTCTATCTCATAATATTGAAACACTTGAACACATATATGTTGAAAAGATAAATAATCACCAATATAAGTATTTCATGTGAAACCAGCAATCATCAGTTGGTCCACATTTTCATCTCTACACATACATGCAATAAATTCTCAGATACATATTAAGATAGACAGTCTTCATACTCCAACTCGTCAACTGCCCATCCAACTGAAAATTTGAGGATTGAATGCTCAAAGG
This sequence comes from Epiperipatus broadwayi, assembly GCA_028023455.1. NCBI lineage: Eukaryota > Metazoa > Onychophora > Udeonychophora > Euonychophora > Peripatidae > Epiperipatus > Epiperipatus broadwayi. The sequence continues at coordinate 7,777,889 of JAQFVV010000031.1, read as the reverse complement.
CCACCCTGAGGCTGAGATTTTCATCACATCCATGTTGACCAAAAGTCAATCTGACCCCTCAATGTGGAAGTTACTGTCAATTCCAACAAACTATATATAAACTAATAAACAAAAAAGTAGGGAATGAACCGCCCACATGTTTTTTAGCTGGATTGTATTTTAGCATTCAATTTGCAATACAGAGTGTAAATTCTATTTATTAGTGCAATTTCAGTACAATCATAAGCTGTTCTGAAATTACTATTGATAGAAGTATTTATGAAATTTTATTTTAAAAAAAACAACAACTGTATATGTATATGCCTATTTGGGTATGTATATGTATTTGTGATTGTCAAATATAGATTGTTAAGAAATAAAACTTAATTATCAGGTAATATTTTGCAACTGCTTGTCATAATCTCTGTGTTAATAAAATATATTCCAGAATTTCTTTTTTAAATCTGTATTTGTAAACTTTAAAGTACTTTTATATTTAGAAATAAAATTATAAATGTGTTTTATCACTCATAAGACACACAGACATATATTATAATAAAACGATATGAAGAAGATAGATACTGATGCACTTAGACTATAAGTTAAACTATCGTTATTGTTAAAAGGTGGTTGCCTTGACTACAGTTTGAAATTGTTGATTGCTATTGATATTGGGATTGTCGAAGTGTATATTGGTTTTTAATGATTAATGTATATGTGAGTGTAAGTTTAAACTATAAATATCTGTGCTATTTCTCTTATTTAAAGCTTAGGCATTAATCTAGGGAAAATTGTTTTCATTTTTGATTTATAGTTTGGATCATACAAATAAAATATCTTTGCTGGAGTATTACCAATCCACTTTTAAATTGGTTACTTGTTTTGTTACATCATGACTAAGTTCCAGTTAAAAGGATATCCAAAGTGATCCCATTAAAATCTTTCAATGTATTGTAACCAGTTGGATTATATGGTACACCCATAATAATATAGTGTGTATATATATATATATATATATATATATATAGATAGATAGATAGATAGATAGATAGATAGATAGATAGATAGATAGATAGATAGATAGATAGAGAGAGATAGAGTGAGAGAGAGAGAGTGAGAGAGAGTAAAGAAAAAGAATAAATAAACACAGACATAAATTTTTGTAGTTATTTTTCTACATTTCCTAAAATAAAATAATAATAAGTAAAGGGTTAAATAATAACTCTGATTTAAAATAAAAATTGTTTATTAAATTAAACTTTTAAAAGGTCTGATAAATATTATTTGTGATTTTGATTTTGAAATTTAAATATAAGCATAGTTTTTTGATAATTTAAAAAAAAAAGTATATTTTTGAAATCTTTAATTAATTTGAAAATTTTTATTGTCTAAGTGAAAACACGTATGTTTTCTAAAGGATTAGAGAGATAAAAATAAAGAACTCTTGTTTTCAATCAAGATGTTATTATCACCTTAGATGATTTTATAAAAGGGCTGATAACAAAATTAGCTCCAGTCTGGATAATAGTTTTTTGTGAGAAGGGTCAGCTGAATAGTTGGTTATAATATTTTGTTGCAGCTTGAAGTTTGTAGCAGTTGGTTTTTGCTGACCTTAGAGTGGGCAGAATAGCTACCATGAACTGATGTAGCTGAAGACAGGGCATTATATTCAGAAGCTGCTAATATTTCCTTTACAGGAGTTTGAATTCACATGTAGAAAATGACCCACTTTTTATGCTGAAATTCAGTCTTAAATGGGGGAAGGACAGTTGTTTGCCCAAAATCTATCAAACCAAGACAGCTGCTAGCCTGAAACAATCTTAGACAGAAAGAAACCAACTTTAGACTAAGATTTTACATGAATTACATAATTTTACCTGAAAATGACAGCAAACCTGGATTACATTTTCTGATGGACCAAAAACCAAGATTACCAAGAGAAAGCTTGAAGAAATTGGTGTACTTATGCTGCTGTTTATCAATACATGCAGGGAACTACAGATAAACACATCACATGTATATACAGTGAGTTATTTTATCATAATATTTTTTAAAACAACTTTTAAAATTATAAATTCATAACTTAAAGCAAAACAAGTAAATAATTTGCTTGAGTCATATGTCTAAATTTGGAAAGACGATTTGATATATATTTTTGAAGAAATTGCTTTGGTAATTCCTTTAAAAAATGACATTAAAAGAAGAATATACTAATGCAAGCATAATTTTGTTTGAATTAAAATCGTAAAAGCAAATCTTTTAAATTGGTCTAAGAACACTGATAATTATTCAACAAGTACCTGTCAAACAAAACTTGACTTTATTTAGTTTGATAAAAAAAAGAACTTATAAACTGAAATTAAATTTTAAATTATATATTTTGTTTATATGCACACACGTATATGTGTGAAATTTATGTGTTTTCCAAATGAATTAATTATGAAAAAATATAATATTATTGTAACAAGTTGAAATAAATATATAAAATTTTAATATATATTTTTTGATTTAATGTCAATTCATTTTTTCACACATATATGCACATATATATGTAAACCATGTTAATAACATGAATTGTAACTTGTAATTTTGTAAATTAATGTAACAATTTTGAAGTACAGATGTATTGTGACCCTCTGAATGTGCACAAAAAATCAAATCATAGTATATCAATAGTGGATAACCACATTGTATTTAAAAAAAATGAAATAGCCTTAAGATTTTAAGATTTTTCTGGAAATTGTTCAAAGCTTTAGATGCTCATGGCTTATGCATTTTGATTAACTATTTTATAAGAATTTATTATTACTATTATTATTATTATTATTATTATTATTATTATTATTATTATTATTATTATTATTATTATTATTATTATTATTATTATTATTATTATTATAGTTAATGAAGTATTTAATACAAGAAAGAGGGGTTATTTATTATAGGAATTAGTATATTTTGTTAGGAGGATGCAAAGATATTTTATTTTAGTGTCTAATATTTGTTTGAATGTTTTTTCTGATTTATTGTTCAGTGGCATCCACTCATGTTCAGATATTGATTAATAAAATAGGTTTAACCCATACCAAATCAGTTGCATTTAATCAAAATAAGTAAATATTTAGACTGCAGTATAGATGTGTGTGTATACCATTAGTATGTTTCATTTCATTCTCATCTTTTAATAAAACTAAGCAATAGTACATTTACAATAAAAACATTTAAATTACAGTAATTGTCTTTAATAATTTAACAAATATATTTTTTTTCAATGATTAATGGATATTTGGATCAGTGAATTATTTTACAAGTTAAATAAATTATTAATCATTTTTGTTTAACAGTTAATTAATATTCATTTATTTCAAGTTTGTAAAAAGCTATTTTTTATTATTTTGTCTTGATTTAATTGTGAAGGTTAAAATGATTTTTTTGGAGAAGTTTTCTTGCATATTAAATTAGCTTCCGGTACAAAAGGTGGAGTAACCTTTTGAGTACAGATGACCTTTTGATGGAGGGAAGAGATATCTATTTAACAAATAGTTTTTATTAAAAATTGCTCATTATTGATGTAATTGCAGCCAGTATATTCTTCTTCTCTGCTATAACAAGTACATATCTCTTCCATAAATCAAATTGGTTTTAAAAAAGCTTTAAAGTAAACTTCAAGAAGTCATAGGAAATTCTAGTATGGAAAAAGTCTTCATTTAGCATGCCAGGCTAAAAATCTAAGAAGGTATATCAGTTTTTATTTCTTTACCTCATTTAAATGTTTGAATTAATCATCTTTTGCTTATTACTATTTTTAAAATGTATATCTATAATATTAAGCTTGTGTAACTTTATTTATTTATCATTAAGAAGGAAGATAGAATGCATAAACTTTATAATCATATAACTAATCAACGTGTATCTTATAATATCTTTTGGAAATGTGTGCAGAACATTTTTACAGAATTTATTTTAATTTTTCATTATATCTTATATCATACTTCTACAAAAGTTAAATTAAAATTAATGGATATGTGTATTTTAAAATAACATGATATACTTAAATTCATTATGGAAAAATGACTGTATTTATTTATTTGGTATTCCTAAAATAATATGTGCTTTTATGAAAGACAATAAATTATGAATTATCTGGAATAACTAAAGGATACTACTTATTAGATGTGTATTTAGATCAGATAGAAGGACAGGAATGCAGCATATTTCTGTTCTCTTTGATATGAATGCATTATGAAATAAGCTATTATTTGATTGTGGAATTATCAACGTATTATGATATATGAATGTGCAATGTTTAAAAAATAACTATATGTATGCTAGCTTATAAATATTGGAAAAATAAATGTTACTCAAGAAGTCTATAAAGTATAATTGCTGATTTCACAACTACTATGGAATGAGTTAAATAATTGATACCAATGTAGCTGAAAATGTCTTTCATATTTCCATCATGATAAAAATTAACTACTTATGTATGATTTAGTAATCTCAATTAGCTATGCCAAGAACGTTGGAGATACTAGATCAAATTTAAATTATGATTATTTTATTTTTGTCCTACAGAAATTTATTTTATGTTGCTTATTCTTAATAAACATGAACTCAGTTTGGAATCTATCTCCATATCATTTAATAAACTTGGAGATGGACTTTACAAGTGAACTTTTTATTTTAGGTCAAAGAACAAATGACTTTTGTTTCTTTATTTTTTTATTACTTGTCATCATCAATGTATATGATAGACAGATAGGCATATTTATTATTATGTTTGGCTTATAATTTTGTGCTATTATAAACTTCTAGATTGTCTCGGAATGCGTATTCATAGATTTGTGGGTACACTAGTAAAATTTGATGTTATTCAAATATGGTTTATGTTTCTTTTAAGAAGGTAAAGGAAATAAATATATTTCTTTTTTCTCTTTTATTATATTGTTAAAGAGAGGTGTATATTATTTTATATATTTTTCTTATCTCAAAGTGAGAGTTCTGGCTTCTAAATCAATGAACATATAATAGAAATAGTCGGATAGAGATGGTAAAGAAATATCGTTTGTAATATTTATGATTATTAAATTTTAAATATAGCTTAAAGTTTATTCAGAATTAAAAGTTATATTTTAATTATTAATTAGTTATGGTGTTGCTTGCATAGTATATAACTTAGAATTATTTTTTTAAATATATTCTTATTTATGCATGTGTATGTCTATTTTGCGCAATTATTACATTTGCTTAATAAAAGTCCAATTTATGGATAAATTTACATGAAAATTTGGGATGCTGTTGTATTCTAGAGAACTGAAAGGATTTGTAGGTTATCTGTATGTATTTATCTGTCATCATGTATATATAATGTTAGACATGTGGGAGAGCTTTGGGAATGGAAATTACTCTGGATGTGTTCTATGTTTGTAGGGATAAAAAATTTTACTTATGTAGTGTATTTTAATAATTTTCCATGAGTAGCCCCTATTTTATATTGTATGTGTATTATGAAGTGATAATTTTAAAGTTGAGTGATATTTTCTTATAGTCCTGGTGATGAGGAAAAGGCCCACATCAGTAGTATATTTCAGAATTAGATGAGTTATTGTTGAAGTATGAAATGGTATTTAGGAAGTTGAGTGATGTTTTTCTTATAGTCCTGGTGATGAGGAAAAGTCCCACACCAATAGTATATTGCAAAATTAGATGAGTTACTGTTGAAGTGTTAAGCGAAGAGTTTATTTGTTCCTCATGTGAATTTCCCTTGAAACGTTCAGTTTGTATAATCGTGAAATATAGCTCTGTGTTATTTAGTATGTGGCCAGATAAATTGTTAAATTAAATTCTTGATATAATATTAGTATCTTATTTTGTTGGTTGGTTTATGATACTGTCTGAAATGAAGTAATTATTTAATATTTCCTCAATGGATTGATAATGTGGAAAAAGGATTGTTTTCTATTATTGTTGCTTGGAATGTGATACACATGCATAATATAAACAATATTGCGGATATAAAAGTATAATGTTAGTGAAGTTAAAACAGGAAATAAACGTTTTTTAAAACACATTATATTCATTTAACATAAAGTTATAAACCATCAATCATCAGAATGGATAAGATTTTATTGCTATGCATGAAAGGTGTTTGTAATTAAGAATGATTATTTAATTAGTTATAGAAAGTTGCTTTGTTGATGGCTAAATATGTTAATTTGATTTTTTCATTAATCGATAGTAAATCCTCTTAAAATATTTATTGTACCAGTAATATGATATACTATTTAGTTAATGTTATGTTTAGATGAAATGATTAAGCAAAGTAGGTATTCAAAGTCAGAATATTCATGTTTTGTTTGTTAATTTTGCTTTCAAAAAAGTATGAATAATAAATAATGTAATATAATAGGGATAATCCCAAACTGATGTCCAAAGATTTATTTGAGAATTAAATTATTAAGACAAGTAGTCGTATTGTAAAATAATTACGTTAAATTTTCAGTGTAATAAATGATTTGTTTATTTATTTAAAAACTGTGTCTTGAGTTATTCTTGTATACATTCATGTATGAATTTCTACATCTCCACATTTCATACATCTATTATAAAATAAATATATTGTTTTATAGCTATTATATTAAATATGCTGGTATCTGATAATATTGTTTTCTCAATCCAAACATTATAAGAAACAGTGCCACTTGATAAACGTATAAGAAAGGTTGCCTAGTTAATGTATTGGTTAGATGGTGATGTGAGATTAAAATAAACCCTATTTCCATCATTATCTAATTGCTAAACACAGTAAAACATTTAGTCAATTTATCTCATTACATTTTATTATAAGTTAGAATTATAAATTATGGGCCAATGTAGTTTCTTTAATTCAACTGTGTTTTTTTTTAATTCCCTGAGATCTTATTGCATATTCCTTGATCACCATTAAGGTAGCTGTTTAGATGATGATATGCCAAGTCATAGAATTGTATAGTGATATAATTATATCAAGCTGATATATGTTATACTTGGATGAAGGAAGAAATTAAGTTGAAAGGATATTTTAATAGTCTTACAAATAAACATTGTTATTCTTTATCATACAGTTAATTAACAAAAATATTTATATTTTATTTAATGTTTTATAATATTTTTTTCTTTATTTGTTTATAATTATATATTTTATGAACTTCCTGTAACCTCCCACTGAGCTGAGCTGAATGTAGACATAGGTAAAGAGTCTCAGTAATAATTTTATATCAGGTATGTTGTTATATTGTTCTATTCGTTAATAGAACTGGCTCCCTGGGCATTTACTCATATAATGTATATGAGTGATGTTGTGAGCACAGGTTATAATATAAATGTGTCTATAGATGCTTATTAAGAAGTAATGCAATTAATGTAATAACTTGAATTTTGTAGTAATCTTGTAAATCATATGGTGATGACTTTTATTATTGTATATTATTCAAAATCAGAAATGTTATCCAATAAGACCTTAAATATCATTTATTTGATTATTATTACTAAACTTATTTAACTGTTAAAATTGTTTCCATCATCTCTTGGTCACATACAGTAATAGATCTTGTGTTCTCTGAGCTAGATTCATGCACAGGATGAATATATGAATGAGGGTGTGTATTGAGTGCTTTGGGGCATCCAGATATGATCAATCATCATCCTGGTTGGCACAAAAGAAGATACTCCTTAAAGCCCATGCACTATATTTTATTTTAGTTTAGTCTTGTTAAAAATTTAAGTTTATAGTTGGCCAGTACATTAATGGTACTAAGTAGCCAGAAAAATTGATGATGATCAGCATGTTTTAAATGTCCCAGCATTATTGCTTTGATTTCTAATTATTGTGTATTCTAATGGATGGGCACTAAACTAGGGCATCCAAGTTATGTTTAAATAATTGCCTAAGATGGCAAAGGCTCAATAGTTAGCCTGGTCTACAGAAGACCCATTTCCAATCCATTCACAAGGTTGACTGTTGATTTGTGTTTTTATTGTTCACATCCAGCCACAAGATGGACTGTTGATATATTGTGCTAATTTATTTTATTCCATCAATGATGATGATGGATGATTAATGGTATTTTGAGTAGTACTCATAATTACTTATAATTACATTACTTTTTGATAATGCTGGTTGATAAATAATTAAGCTTTTAGTTGCTCTTCTGAGTTAACTGTCTGATCTCTCAATACTCTCAGAGATCTTTTGATCTTATGCTCTCTTATAAAATACTACATTACTTAAATATATATATATATATATATATTTTAAGTATATATAGTATATATATATATATATATATATATATATATATAATCAAAATTATCCCAAAGCCATATATATATATATATATATATAAATCAAAATTATCCCAAAGCCAAAACTCAAACAAACTAGCCAAGAAAATAAAATCTATAACGCAACCAATGGTTTTCCTGCTACAAGAAAACTTCTCAAATATAAAGAACTACAAAACAACAACATAATCATATTAAACATTATCAATATTTCAATTTACCTCCCATCAACCCTTAATATTAAAAGAACGTTTAAATAAGTTAATTGCTTCAGAATCGTAAATTTTTAATAATAAAGATTCTTTAATTTTTCTTTTAATTTTATTTCTCTCAAAAAAGACATTAGCTTCCCCAAAATTAATTGTTATTTAAAAGTTCTTTTAATATTAAGGGTGGAAGAGAAATAAATGAAATTGTCAGTTAGATTTAATATAAAAAAAAGTGTTGTTTTGTAGTTCTTTACATTTGAGATTTTATTTTCTTGGCTAGTTTGGTTAAGTTTTGGATTTGGGTAATTTTGATTATTTATTGATTATTTTAGTTTTACGGAAGGAAATAAATCTTCACATATGCTCTCTTGGATTGATATATTAAATTTATATGCACTCAATCACTTATGCTTAGAGCGTGTTCTTATATAAACCAACACCTATTGACAATGTTAAAATGAGATCTTAATCATATTATGAGCCTGATATTTTAATTGATAAATTATTTGTCCAACTTTAGTTTACATATTGTAGGAAAGAGAAAGTGTCTCATTTTTAAATATCTACACATTGAATTATACTGATCTAAACATATGTAAATAAGTATTTTAGCGATTTTATATAATAAACAGCATCTATAATAAATGGTCACATATCAATAAATGTATTTTAAATTATTATATATAAAGGAACATTTTCTGATTTCAAAAACTATTGAAATATATATTATTGTAAATAAAGTATTTGATAAAATTAAAAAAAATATTATCTAGAATTAATAATTGGCATTTAATAGTGAATTACAAAATCCTTATTAATATTAAAAATATATAATAACCCCTGAATTTAACAGAATGTTATTTGTCAAGACATAAATTAATTCATTCAAAACTTATAAGCTTTTAACTTTAGAAAATTTAAAAAATAGTGTTTCAAAAAGAATGATTTTGTTGTGAAACTTACACTTTTATTTAGTCTTTTTAAAAACAAAATTGGATTAAGTTAGTTTGAAACGTGATTAATATTTACTAAGGCTGTAACCTCAAGAATGTGCATGTGAAAATGCGATAGTAGGGACCTCTACATGTCTTAATCACAAGCTTACGTTTTGGAAGAAACATGTGATAAATATTTATGTAAGAAATGTTTAGATAACTAGCTGTTTTTAGATAAACACAAAAAGAAACAATTAATAAATATGCCCTAAATTAAATTAAAATGGATTTAATATTGGATCTCATTGACATCATGTGATCAGAGAGTATTTAAACCAATATAAAATATTTGAGAACAATTGTTATTCCAATACTTCATAGTTGGATATTAAATTCAGCAGTTTTTTTATTGAAAATAGTCTTAAGTGATCAGAAATATTTTATTTAGGAATTTTTTAATTACCCATGTAAATCAGAAGCTACATTGTATCTGTTCTGTATGGAAAAGCTTCAATATATTGTTTCCTTCAAAGTGAGAGGTAATTTCTCTAAATTAGATAGTTATAACTGATCTTGTCAGAAAATAGTCTGACTCACTTTTTTCAAATATTGGTCTTTGGACTTATCTCCTTTCTTATGAAGTCATCAATTAATATCAATGTGAAGGTATTATAAAACTATAACTGTTATCCAAAGAATAAACTTTCAAGAAGAAGCATGATTTTTTTTAGCCTAAAGATAGCTTATTCAAAAATATCTATATTGAAAAGATTATGCTCTCTAGGAGTTTAAACTAGCCTACAGAATTAGAAAGTTGTATGCAAATCTGTGAAATTATCTTATAATTCAATTTTTAAAAATCTCTCTAAGTGAGAATATTCATATTTATTTAAGTTCGTTATTAATAGTTTTACTCATATATAAAGACTTTGGTTATTGTTATTATTTACATTAAGGCAAAACTCTCTACACAGTAACCCACTCAGTCCAAGCCAGAATAATCAATGGATGCAGGAAGGTTTGTGCATAAAATCCCTATGTAATGCCTGCACATCCAATACCCCAAGACTAGTTTCTAGTTGCATCTATTGATTATTCTGGTTTGCACTGAGTGGCGCTACTGTTTAGAGAGTTTTGCCTCTATGAAAAACAGATTGTGTAAGCATAAAGAATGGTGATCATGTGATTATTTACACTACTGGGTATTTCATTGTTTAATATTTAATATTTGTTAATGCTTGAATTATAATACTTTGTTCATTTTTCATATTATGCATTGATCATTAGCTGAATTAGACATGTGCATTTTAATTCATGGAGAAAAAATGTAAATTTCAGTTGTATTTGTATATCAACATATATCAAAACAGACTGTCCTTTATACCGAATTTAAAACAGTTCATGTAGATTTTTAGGCTGATGTGCATATAATGGAAAATAAAACTTTACAAATATGTTAATTTTAAAACAGTACTATGGGAAAATAAAAATAATCGTTTTTACTATTTATTTTGCTAATATTTAAAGCTTTTGTATTATTTTATTTTCAATTAAAAACACTATTCAAGTTATGTTATATTGTGTGATGTGTTTAATAATTAGGGATTAAGTTTCAAATTGGTATATGATAATTAGTTAGTATTTTATAAAAAGCTAGTATTGTAAGACATAACTCAAATTATAATTTAGTTATAAGATGGTCATCATCTTATAATTTAGATTAAAGTGGCATTCATATAATTTCATCAACCACAAATATAAATCTTTTCATCATATGACTCTTATGATGATAATACAGAGATTCTATAGCAATTTAATATTCCCACATTTTTTATGGTGGCTGAAGAAATGGTAATTTAATATCTCCTTCAGTTTTCTTTGATCACGAAAAAACATGTAAATATAAATTTAAATTTAATTTTGAAAATGTAAAAATTCTTCACGAAGAGAGAAACCATAGTAAAAGAAAAATTAAAGAGGCAATTTTTATAAACAGGAATAAAACGCATTTAATAAATCGACAAGCTTCTAACATTAAAATACGAGATTCGTGGAATTTGAATTGATGACGTCTGCTACCGCTTTTAGTTTTTGAATTTAATGGCAGTTGAGGCAGGTTAGAAAGTAACCGAAAGTACTTCTGCGGATTTCAAGATTGTTTGTAATTGTTTGTAAACCGTTAAAAATATTATTTCAATTAAAATTACAATATTGTTTTTAATTAACGGTTATTTTATTTATTTTACATATATATATATCATCTATAACAAAATATTTTTTTTAGATTGACAAGTTTATCATAGTTTCCAATGTTTTTTGTTTAAGCCCTCTTTTTTAAACTCAGTTTGAAATTATGAGACCATGAATTTTATACTAAAGTGGGGAAAAATGAGAGACAAGAGAATAAAAATTCAATCATATAAATTTCAATGTAAATAAATAATCTTTCATTCATTGGGATAAAAAAGACAGATTATTAATAGAATAAAATAAGTAAATAAAAGCTATGTTTTAACAATAAAATATCAATAAAGAAGAATTTAACACAATGCAGATACATCTTTTTATTATATTCAAATTTACATTGAAAGTAATAGAAAAAAATCACTTACAAAATGCAATCTTTAATATTGCAATGGTGTCATTCTATCCTCAGCTGTTCTTTTATTTGCACATGGATTGCATTCAATTTCAGTGATCGTATTTTTAAAATGCAATTTTCTTGAACTATTCTTAAATCTTCTTTCTAAAACTTTATTCTGCAAAATATTTTACAGACAATAATAATGATTGACATAGTCTCTTAGGAATTTTGTTTGTGTCAGTCTCGCCATTTAAATAATTTTCTTTCTGAAACGATTTCTTTCAATATCAGATCTTTAGCCTCCTTTTTATCCAAATTTGTCAGAGACGGTTTTCTCCAAAAACAAATACATTTTCATACAAAATTTTTACTAAGATAATTACAACTCGTCTACAGACAACATTGGATTTCTACCAATCAAGAGAACAAGTTGGATTTAAAAGTAGTTTTAGTACAGTAGATCATATTCAGGTATTGAGAGAAATTATAGAAAGGACAAATGAATATGAGTTGCCTTTATGCTTAGGATTTGTAGACTATGAAAAGGCATTTGATTCTATAAACATTTCTTCAGTAATTAAAGCATTTAATCATCAAGGTGTAGATCTAGGATATTGTCATATTTTAAAGAATATTTATAAAAATACAACAACAACAACAATTAGATTACATAATGATAGTAGAAAAAGCAACATTGAAAAGGGTGTAAGGCAGGGTGACTCCATATCTCCAAAACTTTTTACAGCAGTGCTGCAAAAAGTATTTTGTGGATTAAAATGGGAAGCTAAAGGAATGAAATTAAATGGAGATTATTTAAATCATTTAGATTTTACAGATGATGTAGTTGTTTTTGAAAATAATGCTTTACAGCTACAGGAAATGTTGCAGGAGTTATCAGATGAAAGTAGGAAAGTAGAACTAAAGATAAATGTTAAAAAGACTAAAGTAATGTTTAATAGATTGTCTCAAAATATGAAAATAATGATTGATTATGATGAATTATAAGAAGTTACCAGTTACAAATACCTTTGTCAGATTATTAATACAGATGGAAATATAATGGATGAAATTAATCATAGAATTAAACTTGGTTGGATTGCTTTTGGTAGAAATAACTTGATACTAAAAGTAAATATGCCTATGTGTTTGAAAAGGAAGGTTTTTAATAAATGTGTTTACCCAGTTCTTATTTATGGGTCTGAGACTTGGACAATTAAGAGAAGAGCAATACAGAGACTTCAGACCACTCAAAGAAGTATGGAGAGATGCATGTTGGGAGTAACAAGAAGGGATCGAAAATGCAATGTCTGGGTAAAAAAATCAAACAGGTGTTACTGACCTCATTGAAAAAATTAAAAGACTGAAGTGGAGTTTGGCTGGACATATTGTTAGAAATAATGATATTAGATGAACAATTGAAATTGTAAACTGGATTCCAAGAGATTGTAAAAAACCTAGAATAAGACCACATGTGAGATGGATGGATGAAACAAGAAAGTGTGCAGGGATAATGTGGAGATGGAAAGTTAAAAATAGCAAAAGATGGATTGAACTTGGAGATACCTTCATCTTGCAGTGGATTAATAATGGTTGATGATGATGATGATATAATGTGCAGCCAATGTCTTGGCCTAAAACTTCTCCATTTTTTTATAAAGCAGTCTGCTATGACTATATTATTTTTTTAATATTTATCTATTTTTTATTCGTCAAGATGTAGATTAATTTCTTAAACAAACTTCTGCATATGGTCACAGTTTGACATTTTATGTAATTAAATGTTATTGTTTTTTTAACCCAAACAAGATTAGTCCTTGATTCTGTAATATTACCATATTTCGATTTATTTTCATGATTTAGCAATTGAATGTGATGTAGGATCGATTAAATTTTATTTTAACATTTTTTTAAAATATCTTCTTAATCAGTAATCATGAAAAAAATGAATATATTCAATGTACAGAGTATAGTTTTTGGCGTATGTATAAGGTTTTGATATACTGTATACAATAGCTTGGTGAAAACATCCAACATGTATACCTAACATATATAATAAATAACAATTACTCTTCTGCACAAGAAATTATAAACTTATTTAACCACACATTGATTATGTAAGTAATATTTACTAAGACTGTAAACCTTAAAAATATTCATGTAAAAATGTGAATGTAGGGACCTCTACAGGTCTTAACCACAAGTTTACACTTTGGAAAAAAAGAGGGGGACCCTTCTTTACTTCAACCTAATTTTTATATGAATAGGTAAAGCTGAAGTGGTTAGATCTGAGAGTGTGAAGATATTCAGTACTTCACTTATAAGTCCACAATTCCTATTACATATTAGTACTTGTGAAATCTTTTGATTTACAATGAGTCAATGGAAAGATCTTATGGTTAGAAATCTATTATGATAATTTAAAGTTGTAATTATAAATTTATTTAAATGCACATTGACTACATAAGTAATATTTTCTAAGGCTGTAAACTTTAAGAATATGCATGTGAAAATGTGAAGGTTTACAGTGTTAGTAAATATTACAAGGAATTAATAAATAAAACAATTCATTTGGCAAATTATTAAAGAAAGAATATGAATAATGAGTCTGCAGATTTTGGGGATTTATTCAAGTATGTGGTAAGATGTCAGTCATATTTTTTCTTTCTTTCTTGTTTGATTTTTGGATAATGAATATGTTAACTTATGAAATATTAATTATGTTGCTATGACAATAATAATATTTATATAACATTATTTATTATTAATTGTATTTAAGATTATAAATTGACTTTATTTATTTTTAAAAGAAAAGTAAATATCTGAATAATAAAATATATGGTTTGGATAAAATTATTATTATTTCTTTGCTATATGTTTCATTTTGGCTACTGCATTCATGATAGTAATATGTAAACATTACAAATATATATCTAATATTTCAAATATATATTTGTTGAATATTATACTAGGAAATAAATATAAACATATATTTCCAATGTATTTTTTTTTGAAAATGTGATGTGGCTTGTTTACTTTTTGTTGAAATAAAAATTAGTACTTGCATATTTAAAATGTAAATATTTATTATATGTAATAAATGTAAAATATTTTTTTGTCATTATTACATTTAAAAAATTTAATTTAAACTAAATAAACCTGTCTGCTAATTTTTCAGTTGTGCGATTAAATTTATTGCTTAATAACATTCAAGTGAGAATAGATAAATGGTCTATATTATAAAAGTTATTTGAAATAACTATATTTTATAAACCAAACATCAAATCACAATACTCGTAAATGTGTGCTTATATTACTATTTCTCTTTTTTGTACTGGATTCTGTGGTTATTATCTGACTAGATATAAATTTATCTGATAATCATAATCAATATTTGTATGTTTATCTAAATTATTATTGTTTTGATAATTACGGTATAGGATTAATGGTTAGTCATTAAGATCTTAATCTTATCCAATTATAAAGCTGATAGTAATATATTTTATCTTCTTGTAAGTCTGAATTAGTTTATGTGATCTTGTTTTATTTGTAATTTGAAATACTATATCTGTTTGGTTCTGTACTATTAATAAAAGCACATGTACCTATTTTTTTCCTAGCATTTATTTTTTTCAAAAAGTTTTATTCTGTACAATATATATTTATAAATAATCAATAAAATTATACATAACTCAAAATAATAGACAACTGGTTTGTATGCAATTTAATTTAATATTATCAAATCAATTTTTATTCACAAATGAATCTTCTCAAGATGCCATTTTGAAAAATTAATCATGTGACAATAAACATTCTACAGCTTTATACACTCTCTAGTGGTCACCATTAGAAATAAAGCTATAAAAAATTAAAAAAAAATATTATTTTATTAAAAAAGTATATATTTAATAAAATACTGTATTTTTTTTTTTTTTAGAATTATGAATATTAATTTTAAAAAAAGTATTGGAAAACACTTTCATTAAAGAAAAAAAAATAAAAACTGTTGACTTAGTAAAAAAAAGTTACAATCAGAAGTGGGCAGTATTTATCAAAAAAATGAATCTTCTATTTGAAAAATAATAAAGAGAGAAAAGCATACTTATGCTATTGTTATTTGTGATTCTGAAACTGTTACTGTTGCAAGCAAATTAAGGACCAACTTTTTGTACAAATCTGGGAAAACTTTAAATTTATGATCGACCAACATGAGTCATAAGACTGTTCTAATTGGCTTGCAATGGTGCACAACTCATGGATCATAAGTTCTCAGGGAATCACATAAAAATTGTTGAAGGTTTTGCAATTTTTAAGAAACTTTTTTAATTAAGTTTTGGATTGTAAGTTATTTTTAAAAGAATTTATTTTTTTTAAAATAGATAGAAATTACATGAAAATAATTGTTTATATATATTATTATTTTTTAAAATTTTAAGTATACAATTTTGTTTCAAAAATTTCATTTCAAATTGTATGTGCTTAATACTAAAATATTAGTAAATATAAATTTGTATATATCAAGTAAAACTATTATCATTTTATTATTAATATCTTTACTTTATTCATACTTATAATTTGGGTATGGTTAAAACAAAAAATGGGATACATCAAATTTTTATTTGAGGAAAGAAGACACAAAAGTAAAAAGGTTGTGCACCACTGGTGTATTGCATTAGTAAGCATTAAGTCTTTACCATAAATGTAGCCAAAAAATTGGAACACAAAAACAAACAATTTACTGCAAATAAAGAATGGTTTAAGATGATTAATAATCCAATTCTTCCATTGTCCATTTTATATAAAAATAATAATAATAATAAAAAGATAACTTTTATTACAATATTATTTTTTAATGAATTTATTGAACATATACAATGTGATTTCTTAACTTATTACTAATAATTACAATACTGTATTATTTTTTGAAAAGTATATATTCTTAATTTACATAAGCACATTACACACACGTAACATATGTTGTATATGCATATGCATGTTAAAATGTACTGTATTGTAAAACTGCAGGGTAGTAAATAATATGTATTCTATTCTAATATTTGCTTATAGTTATTGTACACTATGTTCATTGTATGCAGAGGGAGTTCAGAATAAAATTTAGCATAATTTGTGGGCCCATTGTAGAAACAAATGTTACTAAAAATTATTTAATCGAAAATAAAACATGAAGCAAAAAAGAAAGAAAATCTTAGTTAAGATTAGTTCATATTATTAACAAAATTAAATTAATACATAAAGTTTTGAATTTATAATATTTACGTTACTTCTACATTTCCTTAGACATTTTTTTCCCTAAAATACATGAAAGCTCACAAACATTTTTGTAAACACATACCTTAATATATCTATATCTTTATATATTTATAAAAGAGTGTAGGTTTATTTATTATATGGTAAATAAAAGACCAGCATTTTTTAATAAATATTATAAAAAGAAGTGGAGATGAAAAATTTTTAATTTATATTCCGAAAACCTTTTTAATTTATACTAAATATCTAAAGGCAGAATTTAACAGAATTTTAAATTTTCCTTTAAATAAAAAAAATCAATAAATTAAAAAAAACAACTTATTGTATGTAAGTTTTAATAGAATTGTAATAAATGTTTACGTTGTAACTAATGATAAAATTTCTGGGAAATATTAACATTTACAAATTAATTATCTCTATAGCCATTGAATGTGGTGCATTGAGTAGTTGCCTTTTTTGTTTATTTAAAGTTACAAAAACAAGCTGTTATAGCAAATCACTGTATGTTGCGCAGAGTATATCTTATTTAACTCTTTCTTTGCCAAAATAATATTAAAAAATTGAGGGGAAATTTCAAAATTTAATTTGTTATATATCTTGTTTTCAATATAAATAAAATGTGTGGTAAAATCGAAGTATGTTTAACATAAGTATTATTAAAAATAATTTAAAACTTAAATAAAAGAATAAAAAATAATAAAAATTATGAATTTGTTTAAGGTAAAAAAAACTAAGCTTATTTTTTTTTATGTTAGCCTCAATAAAATATTTTGTTCATTGATTACTGTGACACGTTTAAATCATTTTAAAACCATGATATAATTATAAATATAAAATATGTTTTACGATTATTATTAAAACGTCATTAAGTTTAATGAAAATAAACTTGAAACATAAAAATTACTATTAAACGTATGCTTTATAAATAAAATTTAAATAAGTGTTATTATTTTGTGCAATTTTGAGTTGTGCATTTTTATCTTTGCATTACAAAACATTTTATTTTCTGATAATTCATGATGTCTAAGAGTAAAATGAAAACTAATATATATATATATGAAAAACAAAAAGCAAGTTAAAACTTGCTAACGCTTGTATTTATGACAATAGATGGCGTTCTACCAAAAACACCGTCAAGCATATGTTTGTTTACACAAACATCAGAGCAAGCATTCACTATCTCAAACTTTACAAGTGTTAGCAAGTTTTAACTTGCTTTTTGTATTTCATAAATGTACCTTTGAGGTCTTTCTTGCAATGATATATATTGCAGAGGCTTCTACTATGTGGTGATGCTGAACTGATATCAGACCCATATAGTTATCTGGCTTGCTATGCTGAGTTTGAGTACATTACATGTCTAAAAGATTCATGCTTGCAATCTGAATAGAAACTGTTTCATAAATGCTCAGTTTGTGCTTAGATCTAGTTTCTTATTCCTGTCCTTCACTGACGATAGCAAATAGCTTGAAATCAAATTGAAGGTGGAACTAAAGTTAGAGATAGTGAATGCTTGCTCTGACATTTATGTAAACAAACATTCGCTTGAAGGTGTTTTTGGTAGAATGCCATCTATTGTCATATATATATATATATATATATGATATATAGATAACTTGTTTTTATTTTTCATATATATATATATATATATATAATATTTAAAAACATGTATACATTATATTCTTGGAGGTTAGACTATTCCCAACTATGTCAGTTGTAAAAGAATAAACTTGGTATATTTAATACAATGTAATAGATGCCTGAGTCATTACATAGGTGAGCCAGCAAACAGTCTACATATTAAAATGACCAATCATAGGTTTTATATTTTACATAAAAACAAAGATAGACCAGTTTCTAAACATTTCAATTTACCTGATCACTTGATTGATGATTTAAGAGTGGTTATATTGGAAGTTAATTTTTCTTCCATGAGAGTAAGAAAACAGAAGGATAGTTTTTTATTTTTAAATTTAAGACATTATATCTTCATGGGATAAATTTGAATATAGGTACTATCACATCTGTGAATTACCTGGTTTCCTAGGGACTTATTATTTTATTTCCTAAATAATTATTTTATAGGTGAACTAGCACAAACTGAAATAAATATAAAAAATATATGTATAAGTACTTCAGATTTGCTCATATAAAAGAATTTGAGTTGTAGGAATAAGAGGATTCCTTTTACTCCTGCATAAATACTATATCTTGTATTGTGGAGTGAAGTATTCATTTATTATTTAACATTCACAGAAGACGCATGCACAATTAGCTTGAAAGGCTGATCTTTGAATGTATATAAGATATATAGTAAAATACATATAGTAGAATATATATATAGTTTTTTGGTGTGTACATATATAATCGTATATTTTTATTGTTTTTGATATATATATATATATAATAATAATAATGCATGTATGGTTTTAGTTTTTTAAAATAAGTTTTTTGTGAAAGAATATTTTTAGTTTTTTATACAAACTTTTGTAAATTTATATATATACACACACAAAGTTTTTAAAGATTTTTAGTCTATAGGAAATAGTTTTGTTATCTGATACTAACTGTCTGTAATATTTTGGTGCTTAAATTCTGGAAATAGCCATTTTGATTTCTGATGAAAACAAGGGGTTGAAATATTAAAGCAGTTTTATAGAGAAGTAATTCTGTGTTTTTATTATGTTTTTATGTTTTTATTTTTTCTTTAGTTAGTTTGTATATATGCATATATATATATATATATGTCAACAGATGGCGTTCTACCAAAAATACTGTCAAGCGTATGTTTACATAAATGTCAGAGCAAGCATTCACTATCACTAACTTTAATTCCACTTTTAGATCATGATTTCAAGCTATTTGCTATCATCAGTGAAAGACAGGAATAAGAAACTAGATCTAAACACAAACTCTGAGCATTTATGAAACAGTTTCTATTCAGCTTGCAAGTGTGAATCTTTTAGACATGTAATGTCTTCAGACTCAGCACAGCAAGCCATCTGTTGACATTAATACAAGTGTTAGCAAGTTTTTAACTTGTTTTTTGTTTTTCATAAATGTACCTTTGAGGTCTTCCTAGCAATGATATATATTGCAGAGGCTTCTACTATGTGGTGATGCTGAACTGATATCAGACCCATATAGCTATCTGGCTTGCAATGCTGAGTTTGAAGACATTACATGTCTAAAAGATTTATGCTTGCAAGCTGAACAGAAACTGTTTCATAAATGCTCAGAGTTTGTGTTTAGATCTAGTTTCTTATTCCTGTCTTTCACTGATGATAGCAAATAGCTTGAAATCATGATCTGAAAGTGGAATTAAAGTTAGAGATAGTGAATTCTTGCTCTGACGTTTATGTAAACATACGCTTGATGGTGTTTTTGGTAGACCGCCATCTGTTGACATAAATACAAGCATTAGCAAGCTTTTAACTTGTATTTTGTTTTTCATATATATATATATATATTGATCTAGACAAATTGATGAGTGCTGGTTCAGCATGAAATACGTATATTGGAGATCATTTATCTTTTTCACATGTGTGTGGTTATCTGTATCTGTTGTATGAGATAGATTGCATATCAAAAGAGAGCTTGTAAGTCTGGGTTCAAATACCCTATAATTATTTAAATATATGAATATATTACCCATTCCGAAGGTAAAACTCTCCATTCTTTGCATCACAAGTATCAGCAAATGCTCTTTGAGTAAATTATGGTGAGTGAAATTTGATAGTCAGCACTAATTTGGAAGTACATAATTGCCTTAGAAATACTAATATCCAAATTTTTATTTTTAAAATGCTTTTTATTATAGTTCTAATTAAATCTTATTTTTTATTATTGTGTTTATCCCTTAAAGTAAATATACTTTTAGACTCATTGCTCATAGAGAAAAAACACCTTCCCAACAACTGTAAAGTCTGCATTGTATTACGTACATACTTTTTTTTTTTATAATATCTTCCTTAAGCAACTCAGATTAACTAAAGCTCCTTCTGTCACTGTAATCAAATAAATTATCATTTACTAGCCATAACTGAATGTCATATTATCTATGAGTTGTCTATCTGAAAAAAAAAAAAAATTCTAAACTATTTTTGTATTCTCAAAAAAAATTATCAATATTTATTTTATTCAAATTAGTTTGTGGGATAATGGGAAGATATGCTAATAATTGTACTACAAGTCAATTCAATATTCTAAAAAACTATAATTTTATCTTTTTTTAATATATACTATAAAATTGTCAGAACATCACGTGATCTTTGCTTACACATTACTTTTAGCAGCAAATTTTGTTTCTCTTATGTCAGTTCTGCCATTCAATGTAAGTTAAAGTAATCAATAAATATCAAATGATAATGTATAATAAATTTATATCTAGTACTATAATTAGTCATCTACCATAGTAGCTTTTAGTTCATTGCTTTCATCTGTTAGGAATTTTATATATTAATTTAGTGCATCTGAATTTTCTTAGATTCAATGCACTTTTTTTTAAACACAATAACAAATTGTTTTTTTTTTTTTTACAAAATTCTTTTACTTCAAAAATAATAATAAGAGTCTAGTTAAAACAGGCAAATCTCTCCATACAGTAGTGCCACTCAGGACAAGCTAGAGTATTCAATGGATGCCAGAAAATTTGTTCATAAAATACCTATTTAGTGACTACTTATCCATTTTCCCTGGACTAGTTTCTAGCTTGTGACTTTTATCAGTTAGAAGCATTGGATGTGGATACCAGAAGGTTTGTGTATAAAATCCCTATCTAGTGCCTACTCATCCAATATCTCCAGGCTAGTTTTTAGCTTGTGGCTCTAATC
Source organism: Epiperipatus broadwayi (assembly GCA_028023455.1). Lineage (NCBI taxonomy): Eukaryota > Metazoa > Onychophora > Udeonychophora > Euonychophora > Peripatidae > Epiperipatus > Epiperipatus broadwayi. Next base: position 7,755,763 of record JAQFVV010000031.1, on the reverse strand, counting down.
CAGGGTTTCTCACTGATGAAAGCTACAATCTAAAAACTAGTCTGGGGATATTGGATCAATAGGCATTTCATTGGGATTTTATGCTCAAACCTTCTGGCATCCATTGATTACACTGATTTGTACTGAGTGGTACTACTGTATGGAGAGATATACCTGTTTTAACAGCTTAAGTAAGCATAAGAAATATTGATCATGTGATGTTTAGTATTTTAAGAGTCTAGTTAGTTTTTTGGGAGGTAATGTGACTTTGAGAATGTAGGGAGTAAGTTACAATTCTGGAATGTTTAGTTTTCTTGATAATCTTTCTACCATTTAACCAAACTGAAAACTGAAATACATTTTAAATTCATATTTAAATACAGCACCACCACACTTAATAAATCTTTATATCTTCTCCATTTCTAAATGCATTCTATAATTTTTAAACTTATTATTCAATCAAAAATAATGTTTTGTTTTTTCTACAATAAATTCAATCATTCATTTCAATTCTATAATCCTAAACAAAATGTACTATTTTTTGAAAAAAATTCCCTTGATTTCAATTATTATTTTTTATTTAGATTAAGAATTAATATTATATTAATTTTAGAATAAGCCATAATTTTGAGAATAAATTTTTATAAGATTGGTGTGCAATATTTCAATAGTCATTTATTTTTTCAATTATATTATTTTTAAAAGTACATTGTGTTTGTTAAAGTGGATTATTAGTATAGACATTGCCTAATTAATATACACTAAATCAATAAATAACTGAATGTAAAACTTTATTAAAGATTACTATAATTGCTGGTAATAGTTGAATAATTTGAAATGAACATATTATTCCTAATATTTTCACAAATAACTAAATATTAAACTTCCATTTAAATTTATTTTCATAGTTTGCCATTTTGAAATTTTAGAAGCATTTTTTGTAAATCCATTGCAAAATTTCTTAACATGTATTTTGTTAATATTTTTTTTTTTTGATTTTGAATATAAAATTTTACATATGTTTATAAACCATTTTTTATCATTGTATGTGCTTTTATGTCTCAAAATAATACAATTCTGTAATTGTAATAAAATGCAAAACAATTACAATAAAGTAATTGTTATTACAATTAGTATTTTTTATTTTTAAAAATTAATTTTTTTACTTACAACAAAAAATAAAATTCAATATACAATTAAAGACAACTTGTATTAAAAAGTTTATATTAAAAATAGTATTTTAACAAACTTACTTATCATGTTACTATATAGAGGTCAAACTGCGTAAAATGACACTCACATACATATCAAGCACATGAGTCCAAAGTTGCATTAATTAGTTTCAGTCAATATATTTAAACTCTGTTTTGTTATATATATAACAAAATAAATATGTCTGATAATATCAATAATACAATAACGAAACTTAAATGTATTCCAAACAACAGTAAACAATTTATAATATAATATAAATAAAAACTCAATAAAAACTCATAAAAAAATATTTTCGATTATATTCATAATCATTTTCAACTCAGCTTTCAAAATGGAATTGTCTATTACCAACCGGAAACACATGTCAATTTAAATATCCCACAATTCATTAATTCTAACATTTGCTGGCACAGTTATGCAGTTTTATTTTCTCATATTATGAAGAGAAGATTTTAAACAAATTTATATTTATCGGAAATATTAAGATATATACGAGATATGTGGAAGATGTTTTTATATGTGCTTCTTCAGAAATGATTGATAAAATTTTTGATGAATATAATAAATTAAAAGGTCTTATCTGGACTATGGAGAAAAAATATAATAACAGTATTAAATATTTAGATTTGATAATTTCAAGAAACAATAATATGATTGACTATAAATTGTTTGTTAAACCTATTGAAACTAGAGGGTATATTCCATATTTATCTAAAGTGCCACATAATTTCAAAATGGCTGGTTTTAGCTCTTTTTTGTATAGAAATAATATTTTGTGTAAATATGCATGTGATAAAAAGAAAAATATTGAAAATTATGTAAGTGAATTATTAAGTGTAGGTTATAATATAAAAGAAATTTATCAAGTGGTTTGTCAATTTAGTAAGAAAATTAATAGAAATACTGGTGATGAAGAAATTGAGAGTAAGAAGTGGATTTATTTGACTTTTTATAATAATAATCAAGTAAAATGCATGAAAAAAGTTAATAATGGTATATATAGTGTTTCATTTTATGGATCGAGTAATTTAAATAGAATGGTTAATAATTCAAAAGATAAGTTAGAAAAAAATAACGTGAGTAATATAATTTATAGAATTTTTTGTGGGTATAACTTATTATAAGTAGGAGAATCTAGATGTAATATGGAAAAAAAGAATTAAAGAACATAAATTGTTATCTAAAAGAATTTTGAAAAATATACAGATATGTAATGATAATAATAATGAAGTTAAGTTATATACTGAATCTGTTTTTTATGATCATGATAGAAATTGTAATTTTAGGTTTAATTTTGATATAAATAAAATAAAAATTTTAGGCCAAGAGAGAGATAATGAAAAAAAAATTAAAGAGGCAGTTTTTATTAGTAGGTATAAAAATACGATAATAAACAGACACTCAGCAAATGTTAGGATTATTGAATTGTGGGATATTTAAATAGACATGTGCTTCCGGTTGGTAATAGATGACTCCATTTTGAAAGTTGAGTTGAAAATGATTATGAATATAATCGAAAATATTTCTTTATGAGTTTTTATTTATATTATATATTTATATTATATTATAAATTGTCAACACTTAGACAATTCCAATATTTCTTTATGAGTTTTTATTGAGTTTTTATTTATATTATATTATAAATTGTTTACCATTGTTTGGAATACATTTAAGTTTTGTTATATATATATATATATATATATAACAAAATTATAATTCATATATATATATATATATATATATATATGAATTATAATATTCTCATGGATAAATGATGAATTCAAAGTATTATTTCCAAGAATAGGACTTTATGTTTAGTGTAATGGACATCCAAATAATGAGATCCTGTAAAAAATTAACAATAATATTGGAAAAAGCTATTGGAGGATAAAATATATTTTAAAACTTCTCAACCAATAGATTTTGATAATAAGAAAAAAATAATAAAGAAAAAATATTGATTTTAAATGATCCCACACACTTTCCTATGATTTGAGAAAAAAAGTTCTGAGGAAAGTATTTGTTATTGTACTGAAATGTCATTTACTAGCTATTGTATTTTTATTACATGGAAGTTCCTAGAAATAATATATGTATATATTACAAAGAAAAAAATATATAAAATAAAAAGATAAAAGCATAGTTTTTATCACAAAAATAACATGAAGAAAGTTTTTAAATGTTATTTAATTTTGAATTGTTTTTAATTTTGATAATAATGAGTAGTAATGCTAAGATCTTGAATGCATATTAGGTTTAATAAAATAAATGTTAAATTATGAATTTTTTTATATTTTATTTTATTTCATGCCACACCCACACTTCATAAAATTTTACATTATTTAAAAAAAAAACTAATTAAATAGATTTAATTTGTCCTTAAAATAACAGTATAATAAAAACAGATGCTACTTTATTTTATTTCACATTTAATATATTTGGTATTTAGAGAGATGTCAGTTTTAGGTTATGAAGATAGTCAAAAATGCTCCTAAGTGGATGATTATGTATATAATTTTGAAGAAATAAAAACATCAAATAAGAATATTATTTAAATTTACCATTTTTGCTATTGGTGGAACTTTAACATTCATTCAAATCAGTAATTGTAGTGCCTCTGCAAGCATCTTTCTACCTTTTATCACCCAGTGGATGACATGTGTGACTAAGTCAAAATGTCGGTATCTTAATATTTAAAATTTTATAACATGGATGAACCTGCAAATATATATATATATATATATATATATATATATATATATATATATATATATATATATATATATATATATATATATATATATATATATATATATAAACTAGTTTAGGGAAAAGGATAATTCTAGATTGAAATTTTAAATGCTTTGTCTTGTGGCATTTATTGAAAAAGCTTGTTTAGAGCTATTAGGATGCTCATTATATTGTAAATATAATCTCATTTAGTAAATACTGAGTTTGCACAGTATAAATCAATCTCAAACTCAGGACCATTACTTCTTTCTGTCTGCCATTTTGCGAGAAAAATGTAAGTGTACATTTTTTTTTCTACGATAAAACTTCAATTTTTTATAATTTTTTTACATTTAGTTTTTCAACTAAATTTATTTTTATGTTTATTCATTTGATTTGTTTTTATTCCTTTCATTCTTGTGCATTGTTCTTGCTGTATTTTTTATTTTTATTTTTCAATAAAACCAAATGTAGGTTTTACAGAAAAGCTACACATGAATTAATCCAGTTTCAATATTTCTGCTATGAAAAATAATCTCAGATAAGTGATTTTATATATCTTTTTAGCAGCATTTAGAGACAGATGAGACAAAACTGTTTATGAAAATATTATTTTAATATTTATCTTTCAAAATTTAGAATTTGTGAACCAGTGTAAAAATAAACATTTTTCAAAAGTATTAAAAATCTTTTTTCCTTAATTTTTTTTTGAAGTAATGACTATTTTATCAGCTTTATTACATACTTTCATATTTGCTCTTTCTAACAATTTATATCTTGTTATAGTAATTGCATGCAAACATAATACACACTAAGAATTATAAAATTTATAATTTTTTTAAAAATACAAAATGGCGATTTATGGGATTAAAGAGTGATATATGACTTAATGTTCTTTACTATTATAGTTTGGCTTTAAAAGTTTTGGGGGTTACATTACTAAAGTTAGATCAGTCTCACGTGACTATTTAAGTTAGATAACTGGATGAATAATTTTAGATAAAGATTTTAAATGCTTTCTCTTGGGGTATTTATTGAAAAGCTTGTTTACCTCTATTTCCATACTTATTTTACAGCTATTTGCATACTTATATATATATATATATATATATATATATATATATGTGTGTGTGTGTGTGTGTGTTTATAGTAACTTTCTTTTCATTTATAGTTTGGGAGGGATATTTAAAGATTAAAATCTAATGTTTAGTTTGTCTTTAATAACTTTGTAAACTTGTTAGTTTATCAGCAAAATTTAAAATTGTTTGCTTATTTAAAATTTCATGCTCTGTGTTTGAGTTAGTTTGTATTTCAATATTTAACATTTTTTAGTGCACAACTTCAAATTGATATCATTTTGAAGTTTGCTATTATTGAGATATAGATTTTTAAACAGAGGGCGTTGCTGAATATTTGTAAATGTATAATGGTTTAGACGTCAAAGAGTTTTTCTATTATTAGTTTTTGAAATAAAAGTTACAATTAATTAATTAAAAAGGGTAGGGGGTTTGCTTTAGAAATGTCAAACTAAAAGTTTTAAGTTTAAAGCGTTTTGCTAAAAAAATGAATTCATAGTTAAGTAAAATTAAAAAAAGTTAAAGAGTTTTCTTTATTATCGGTAGTTGAAATATAACTTAAAGTTTAAAAATATAAATCTTTTTTATTTAAGTTAAAGAGAAAAAAAAAGGTCATCTTAAAAACTAAATAATAAATTGATCTTAAATTATATATGTGTGTGACAAATTGATGTAAGCTTGTTAGTAAAAATATATATGTGTGATGGTAAATATAATAAACATATATGAAATAAATAAAAAATGATATAGAAAATTATCATTAAAACCACAGTAATGACTATTAATGAAAAGTGTAAAAATAACATGTTTGCAATGGCTGCTAATTAACATCTACAACAACAGGATTAAAAGCTTATCTTGAGGAATGCAATTTAAAAAGGACAGAATTTTGACAACAGATACTGCTGGCAGACATCAAAACAACAACAGGCAAGTATAAATAGTCCAGTTTTTCATCCAACAAGCAGTTGAGATTGAGAGTTGAAATTGAAAGTTGAGATTACAGTTTAGATTATTCAGTTGAGATTAAACCAGTCAATCAATCAGTGTTTCCAGAATCAAGAATGTGGTGTTAAAAACATCAGAAACATATGACTGTCTTTATCCTGAGTCCCATGTAACACCACAATCTGCCAGTAAAAATAATGCTTGCATAACAATTGGAAATCTCTGTCAAAACTTAACTGTCTCCAAGAATAATACCAATGAATGAGCATTAAACTTCCTCAAGAAACTTCAAATCTAACCGGATAAAAATGTTTCATTAGAAGCAGTAAACAGCAAGATGTATCCACATTTCTAAAATCCTAGGTAATAACACTTTCTTATTCTTACTTCTAAAGTAGCCATCACATCAATTGGAAGCCTCCAGCATCAAAGAGATAATGAACTCTATAAGCATGCATAAATGAACTACTGATGTGCGTGTTTTAAAATTGTGTGGGTATTAATGCTTTAGTAAATATTGATTTCATTGTATTTTAATGTCAAATATTATTTCTTTGTTATATTACATTGCCATTATATATGTGTAAGCCTGAAGTTATGATAAGCCCTTGTTCATTTAAATAAGATTTATAAAACATTTTAATTAGTATAATGTGTTAATTAAACTAAATTGACTTTTAAACTTTAAGTTCAATTTTGTCAGTCAATTCTTTTGCTAAATAGACTAAGCTAGTTAAGGGATTTTTCGAGCACTGGATTATGGGTCTAATGTACAAACCTGTTAGTTCTGACACTAGCTGGATCCTAGGGTTTACTCTGAAACAAATATAGTGTTTGGATAGTATAGTTTGAATCTAGCAGCTGAGGTGGGCCATGATCTAGAAATGTGATTATGTTATGTGTTGCATAGCTCGGTCTGATCATAGGTATTGTTGACTGCTCTATCAATAATATTCTCTACTCTGCTCGAATGCTCCAGTTTATTCACATGATATTTATAATATAAGATTATAAATTTATTAGAAATAAGGTTTAAACCCAGCTAAACCTAGCAAGTAGGATAAGTGACATTGGATACGGATCGAACCTGTTACAATTGGTGTCCAATATGGGGTGGAATTTGACATGATTAAATAATCATGTATATTAATTTAAAAAATGTAAACAGTCCAAAAATGCTAAATTGCATATCTAAAATCAAGAATGTAAAGTGGTATAATTTTAAAAAAAGAATTGATCAAAACTTTTTTTTCTTTATATGAAAAGAAATTTTGACATTTATGTTAGTTAAAATAAATAATTCTGTTAAATTAAAGACAGTTCGATATTTTGGGCTGAAGCATTAAGGATGGGTAGAGAAAAGGAGAAGGGTGTGGTGTCAGTTTTATGTTTTGTGTAAGAAAAAAAATAAACAATTCGTATTTCAATTTAGTCAAATAAAAAAAATATATATTGTTTCACAATAGAGAAATGGAAAAAGATATAGAGCTGGGGGGATTAATAAAAAGAGTAGAGGTGTTAGAAAAAAACATGAGAATATAAAAACATTGGTACACATACATAAAATGGAGGTAGTAAATCAGCTGCTAAAAATAAAAGCATTTTCAGGGACACAGAGGAGAGAATCCAAGTGACCACTTAGAGAGCCTGGAATGCTACTGTATCTTGAATAGTTTAAATGAGGGAGCAAGAATTACCTTTGCTTGCAGTCACATAGAGGGAGAAGCTTAGCTCTGGTGGAACTCATTACGTGTAAAACCGGAAATGTTCGGTGAATACAAGTGTTCAGAAATGGCAAATTATTGGGGGGAGAGGTTTCAGGACAAGGTTAAATTTCAAGTAGAGCAGGACAGGTGGTATCCAGGGGAGTTATTTATTATATTTTTTGTAAACAAGTAGCAAAATTGACATCAAATACAGCATACACATTGTTGGAACAGAATATTATGCGTATAGTTAAGTGTGGTTTACCTGGAAAGGTGGAACAAATAATAATTGGCAAGCAAACCATAGAGCAGATGGCTAAAATACTAGTGATATTGGACAACAATAAAGGGGTGGTCGATGGTCAGGGTGAGAATGAAAATGCAGAAATTGATTGTATACAGGTAGCGAATCTGGTATGTAGTGAAGAAGAAAGCACACCCATAATGGCACCTCAGAGCTCTCCAAAGATAGAGTTAAGGATAGGGGGTATGTAACTAGTTTGTTGTTCAATTCAGGGAGTCAGGTATCAGTGATGTCACAGGAAATCTTTAATAAAATAAGTGACATTGACCCAGAATTTAAAATATTGCCATTAAAAACAATATATGTTTAGCTGGCTAATGGTAAGTAGATGAAGTTGGCATCTAAACAGGCATGGGTGAAATTACACATGGCAGAAGGAGAATACAGGTATGTGCTGCTGATTTTGGAGAGTGTGTTTTATGATGTCATATTACGCTCAGACTTCATGTACAAAACAGCTCTGTGTATTAGATTATAAAGGAAGTTGGGCAGAAATAAACAAAGTAATAATACCGTTTAAAAAACACCAAAAGAATGAAGTAAAAAACAGAGTGGTGCACAAAGTGCAGGAATGGAAATAGAGATAAGGAAAAAGGTGGATGAATCAAGATGCATAAATGATAATCAAAAAGACCAACTGAAGAAACTATTCAATAACTATAAAAGAATATTTTACAAGGTTTCTGGAGTAATCCAAGAGTATAAATACAGGATAAGGCTTATGAAAGACCAGCCATATAAAGTGTATGCCTATCCTATACCTCATCAATAACGAGATAAAGTAGAACAGATAGACAAAATGTTTAAATGGAGGATTATATCTAAATGTTTGTCTTCCTTTAATAACCCCATCGTGACAGTAAAAAAAAAGATGGATCAATTCAGTTGTGTTTGAACACCTGGCAGTTTAATAAGTTAACAATAGCTGATACTAATGTTCCACCACCTCTGAGCAAATTTGTAATTGAAATTTTAAAAAAAGAACATAATTTTCGATGTTCGACTTAACTGCCATCTATTGGCACATCAAACTTCATCCAGATGATCAGAAATATACTGCATTTAAATATAAAGGATGTGCATATTATTTTAACTGCATTCTTTTTTGGGCTAAAAATAGTGGAGTAGGGCTTATACAATGTTGGGATCAGGTGTTATCAGAGTATATTAAAAATTTAGTTATAATGTATATGGACAACACCATGGTGGCATCGGAAAGCATAGATGAGCACTTTGTGCATTTAGAAATGTTGATGGAGGAGGGTGAGAGAAAGGGGATTCAAATTAATTTAAACCAAGGGTAAGATAATGACTTACCAGGTCAAGTTTTTAGTTCATATAATTACTGAAAGAGGAATATTATCTAATCCTGAAAAAATCCAAGCAATTCAAGAATTTCCCATGCCCCGCAATAAAAAAAAAACATTAAATCTTTTCTTGGACTATGTAATTTCTATAATCGATTTTATAGAAATTTTTCACTTGACATGGAGCCATTACTGCAGTTATTAAAAAAAGGGACACTGTGGGTATGATATGAACAGCTTCAGTGTAGTTTTCAGAGAGTAAAGGTGGGATTTTTTAATAAAGTTATGCTGTCACATCCTGATTTTGACAAACAAAATGGTCAGCAGTGGGTTTGAATTGGGGATACACTATTTCTGATACAGGAAGGGGAGCATCACAGAGTTCTTTGTTTCATTTTTCATTTAGTAAAGAGACCAGGAGTGAATTACACTGTAACCAAAAAAGAAGCCCTGGCTGTTGTGTGGGCATTCAAGAAATTCTGGCAGTATTTAGTAGGCTCTGAAGTGGTAGTAGACACTGACCATAAAACTCTTGGAATTTATTAATCATAGCTTCCTGAGGCTAATAAGATGGAGCTTGTTCCTGCAAGAATTTAATTACAAAGTGGCTTACTGTCATGGCAGAGAAAATACTGTGGCAGAAACTTTAAGCCGATATCCAGTATCTCAAGAGCATCACTTGAGTTGCAACAGAGTGTATATAGCTTCTGCCAAAATATATAAAAAATGTGAAAGAAGAGGATTTGCATAGATTAAAGATGCAGCAAGATGAAGATAATGATTGCAAACAAACAATGGAGTATTTACACAATCAGCCTATAATGAAACTGGCCAATAATCTGCTGTGGAGGGACTGAAATCACTGTTGCTTAAAGGGCAGACTCTTACAGCATGTATTATGAAAAAACAAATAAACATGCATTATTCTTCCAGTCACCATAAGAAAGCAAATAATTAAATATGCGCAGCACTTATGGACATTACAGGGCAAATAAAGTGGAGGGATGGCTCAGCCAGTGGTTTTACTGGCCAGGAATGAACACCAATATTGCAGATGTTATTTGTAGTTGCACCATATGTTCAGCAACCAAGCTTCTAACACATCAGGAGTGAGGCTGCTACAACCAATATATGCCCAATGCCTTAACATCTTACTAGAAATAAACTTTTATGGACCTCTGCCTTAATTCAATAAAATAAAGTATCTCATGGTGACATATGACATGTTTTCAAAGCTGGTAGTGGCATATCCAGTGGCTTAAGCTAACACAAAACAAACTATTCAGGTTTGAACCAACAGCACTTTAAGACTTGCAGAATTCCTGAAAAAATTCTGTCGGATCATGGAATGCCCTTTGTATCTAGTGAATGGAAGAAATGCATGGACAGGCATGTGATAAGACACATACTTATGTCAATTTGTAACCCTTAGTCTAATTCATGTGAGTGGATTATGAAAGAGTTAGGGTATTTATTTCAAGTTTATATACAGGATGATCATGGAAAATGGGTGAAAGAAACACCATGAATTGCCAACATGATAAACTGGTCAAGAAATGAATCTATAGGTTCTGAAACTGTTCAGCTATATTTCAGAAGAAATATTCCATATCTGGTTGAAACTAAATTCCAAGTGGGGATGAATTGAATCAACCAGAAAATGGATGCTAAACAAGCACTTAACCACTTAAGAAAAATGGGCATGCTATGGCAGAAAAGGCAGGGAAAACCTAAGACCAAATTAAGGAGGGAAGATGAGGTCATGGTGAGAAATTCATCTGGTGAGTCATCCTAAAAAACATATATACAAGAAATTCCAGCCAATATATGATGGCTCATTTATAATCAAACAGCAATACAGTAATAAGGCATTTGTGATAGCACAGGCGATGGAGGAATAGGGAACATATAACACCCGGTCATTGAAGTTAGAGAAAACAGAAAAACATCCACTGGACAGGTGGTAATAATAATAAATGAAATGTTTGGGAGTAATAAAAATGACGGAAGCTTCGTAAAATAAACAATGTTTCTCCAAGCACATATTAAAAGGAAAAAATACTTGTACCTAAATAGATCAAATAAAATCATTAAAAAATAAGAGAATAATAAATAAAGATCATACTTTCCTTCAACCTTAACAAGTCATAAGCCTGGAAAATGAACACCGGCAAGAAGATTTCACCCCTTTCTTAGGAGTCCCTCAATACTTTTTGGGGTTCCTGAAATACAAGTCACCATAAGCCATGTCAATACAAATACAGAATTCTATCATTGAAGCCACCACTAACACAGTTAAAAACCTTGCCAAGGTTTATTTATCACTGCAAGGGAAAATCTCTCTCCTCAATATCAAGGTAATGGCAAAGATTAGCTATTATCTTCCTGTAATTAACATGACAAAAACTTTCAACACCAAAATCAACTGAATCTGTGCATGGCTTTTATGGAATGGTAAAACAGCAGACATAGAAATTGAATGCATTCAGTGACATAGGAAATATAATGGTATGTCATTGCACACAACTTTTTCAATATATTATCAAAAGTGTCACTCTCTGATCCACATCCTCCAAAAGAAATTTCCCCAGATTGTAATGGAACTACCAGTCATTCCATCAGACAGACCTCCACCTTTGAAAATAATCTGGCTAAATCAGAAGATACTTGACTACCTTCTCGCTCACAATGGACACTCAACCCTAGTATTCAGACAGAAAATCTCTGTTTGGGATGCTTATAACCTGCTATTTTCCACACAAAACTTTACCATTTCTTACCTCAGTGATAACAATCAGGTGGTCACCAGGTTTTTCAGGCATATCAAGCTGGAGAAAAGTTTCCTGAACTTTCTAGTGAAAATCAATCTGAATTCACTCCAGACAAACTGGTTCCTGCACTACAGGAGATTCCTCAAGAATATAGATCCTGTATGTCACAACTGCCATAAAACCTGTGAAACTTTTGATCACATAATAAATGATTGCCCAGCATATGACAAAATCAGAACTTTCATTACTCACAACTGCCACATTTCCCTGAACAAAATCTTAAATATCAAAAGCTGCTTCATGTTCAGAGATTATGTCACCACAAGACTCTTGACTTTATCACTTATACCATCTGCATGGACAGAATGTCACAACAAGTTTACCATTCCTCATCCCAAGCCTGAAGACACATTCATTTCCAAGCTGAAGGAATTTTGCCATTAGGGCAGAATCATTTCATCCAGATTCTTGTTTGACAACATGTGGAGCCCGATTAAGCTGTATTAAACAACACCAGTGGCCTGAGTAACATGGATAACTATTATTTTTGATTTACAATTGTATCATTATTACATAAAGTTATTTATAAATAAAATAAAATTGTTTCTGAATACATGCACAAAAATAAAGAAGTTAAATAAATAATTTAAGATAAGAAAGAATTAACGATGACAGAGATAAAATGGTAAAAAATGATGCATGTTACTCTCAAACAGAAGGTGGTGTAATGTACCAACATTGTGTTGGCACATAATAATTTTGTCTAAAAATTATTAAAATATTCTTTCATTACAAGAAAATAGTATGTAAAAGTTTGAGTTTTTTTTTATTATTGCAGTTTGTTTTCAAAAAGTAAAATTAGAAGTCAAAGAGTTTTTCTATTATTAGTTTTTGAATTACAATTAATTAATTAAAAGGGGAGAGGAGGGTTTGCTTTAGAAACACCAAACTAAAAGTTTTAAGTTTAAAGAGTTTTGCTAGAAACAATTAATTCATAGTTACATAAAATTAAACGAAGTTAAAGAGTGTTCTTTATTATCATTAGTTGAAGTATAACTTAAAGTTTAAAAATATAAATCTTTTTTTTTATTTATGTTAAAGAGAAAAAAGGTCATCCTTAAAACTAAATAGTAAATTGATTTTAAATTATATATATATATATATATATATATATATATATATATATATATATATATATATATATATGCGTAAATGACGAATTAAGGTAAGCTTGTTAGTAAATATATATAAAAGTGTGATGGTAAATATAATTAATGTATGTAAAATAAATAAAAAAATGATATAGAAAATTATCATTAAAAACACAGCAATGGCTATTAATTAAAAATGTAAAAATAACATGTTTGTGAAGGCTGCTAATTAACATCTCCAGCAACAGGATTAAAAGCTTATCTTGAGGAATGCAATTAAAAACAAGGAAGACATTTTGACAACAGATAATGCTGGCAGACATCAAAACAACAACAGGCTTTAAGTATAAATAGTCCAGTTTTTTATCAGGCCAGCAGTTGAGATTGAGAGGTGAAATTGAAAGTTGAGATTGAGAGGTGAAATTGAAAGTTAAGATTACAATTTAGATTGTGCAGTTGAGATTAAATCAGTCAATCAATCATTTGTATCCAGAATCAAGAATGCAATGTTAAAAAACATTGGAAACATATGACAGTCTCTAGCCCGAGTCCCATTAAACAGCAAAAGCTGCCAATGAAAATAATGTTTGCATAACAACAGGAAATCCTCTGTCAAATTTAACTGCCTCCAAGAATAATACCAATGAATAAGCATTAAATCTCCTCAAAAAACTTCAAATCTAACCGGTTAGAAATGTTTCATTAGAAGCAGTAAACAGCAAGAAGTATCCATGTTCTAAAATCCAAGGTAATAACATTTTCTTTTTTTTATTTCTAAATTATCCATCACATTAATTGAAAGCCTCCAGAGTCAAAGAAATAATGAACTCTATAAGCATGCATAAACAAACTATTGATGTGCATGTTTTAAAATGGTGTGGGTATTAATGCATTAGTATATATTGATTTCATTCTATTTTAATGTCAATTATTATTTAATTCTTTGTTATATTACATTGCCATTATATATGTGTAAGCCTGAAGTTATGATAAGCCCTTGTTCATTTAAATGAAATTTATAAAATATTTAAATCAGTATAATAAGTGTTAATTAAAATAAAATTGTCTTTTAAACTTGATGCTCAATTTTGTCGGTCAATTCTTTTGCCACTAGTTAAGGAATAACTTGTTATTGAATTAAAAAATAGACCCAGCTAGTTAAGGTATTTTTTGAGTGCTGGATTATGAGCCTACTATCCAAACTTGTTAGTTCTGACACTAACCGGCACCCGGTGTTTACTCCCAAACAAATAAAGGGTTTGAATCTACCAGCCGAAGTAGGCCACAATCTGGAAATGTGATCATGTTATACGTTGCATAGTTCAGTCTGATTGTGGGTATTGTTGACACCTCTGCTATCAATAATATTCTCCACTCTGCTCAAATGCACCTATTCGTTTATGTGATATTTATAATATAAGATTATAAATTTATTAGAAATAAAGTTTAAACCCAGTGAGTGGGATAAGTGATATCGGATACAGATCGAACCCAGTACAATATATATATATATATATATATATATATATATATTGTACTGGGTCATGATATATATATATATATATATATATATATAATCATGAAATTAGTGTCTCTTAAAATATATGTAATTAATATTTATATACTTATACATACTCTTAGAGAGACCATTTTTCTTCTTTTATTATATATAAAAGATTTGAGTTTAAGACTCAGACCACAGTACAAAACATATTTATAAAATACTCTCTATCTTAGCATAAGACAATATTTAACAAGAATAGACATGGAGTCTATTATTGTGTCTGTTTAATAATAAAAGTTTGCCTAAAACACTTTGTTTAGAAATAAATAGATATTTAAATCAATAATACAATATATTTAAATAGGTTTCAAATTGATTTTGTTCAGTAGTTGACAGACCTGAGAATAACGATTCAAACATTAAGGCATGTCATCTATAGAAAGAAATCAATTTGAAATATATTTTGAAACATTACATGAAAGATTTAAGCAATTCTTTCTAAACTAAGTATTTGAGAAACACATCTATATTACTAAATAAAGCACTAAAAGAAATCGACTGTTGTTTTTTTTGTTAATTAATTTTTTATGTTAGGTTAGAAAGTACTTAAAAAATATTAATTGCACAGCTATATGAATATTACTTTTGAATATTATAATGTAATATACTTTAGGTTTTTATAAAATGATTCAGAATTACTGGTGAAAAACTTAACTAAACTTTGGAAAATATAATCAGATTCAGATGAGTCAAAATACACACACACACACAAACATATATATATATGTATGTGTTTATGTCTATGGTTTATATATATATTTTGTAAATTTTTAAAAAAGTTTTTTTTTATTCTAAATTAAATAAATAAAGTTCATTGTTATTAATATATATAAAATCTTAGCTAGATGTTTTAATTTACTGAATAAAACAATTCATCCAACATGTTTGAATATTAATTACTTAAGAAATATTAAATAGCTTATTTAATATTTGTATAAAATCCAAAGTTAATAATTTAAGTCTGGAGAAAAGTTACTTTAAAACATGCTGTGTTTTAATATGTGCACAAAATAAAGTTATTCTTATAAAATATAGTTATTTTATTCATATTAAAGTTTTTATTTGTTAGTTTTTAAAATAAACACATAAAATTGTAATTCTTGAAATATTAGTTAGTATAAAATTTGTTGGAGATTAAAATTTCAGACATTAAGCTTAAAGATAGCTTGTTGGAATAAGTTTAATTTAATAAATTTTTGTGATTAATTTAGCTTCATTGTTAAAATATTGGCTATAGGTAATATACATATCAGTGTAGATATTTGTTCAAACATGTGAAAAATAAAAAGTATTAAAACAAATTATTAAAAATAATATTTTATAAAATGAGTAATTTAAATAATGACAATTTTAAACAGCTTTTAAATAAAGTTAAAAAAAACAATGCAATTTTGAGTAAAAATGTTTAGATTAAAATAAGCAAATATTTTTATTCCACTTAAATAAATGGCATATTTAATAACATAATGATCATATTAAGGTTCCTTAGATGATAATTGTCAGTTTAGACATAATGTGTTTAGATAGACTTGATTAGAAAAAAAATTGAGTGTTTAAGTCATTTAAAAAGGTTAAATGTACACTAGTATTTAGAATATTCTACTCTATAATATATATATATATATATATATATATTGTTAAACTGTGTCATATGATGGAACTGCAGTAAAATGCACATGCAAAGATGGTTTATTAAAAAGAAAAAGTAGAAAATAAAAACCACTAATTGATCTGCTAATTTACTACTTTATTATTCTCAGATTATTTTTATTATTTAATTAGTTTAAAGTTTTTAGCTAATTTTACTTATAGTTTATTTTTATCAGTTTTAAATGTCCAGATAAGAAACTGAAGTTACTTTTGAAGTGCTATGTTAAAACATGTTTGCAGCTATTTATTAAAAAATAATAATCACTGGAAGATGAAAAAAAAGTATTTTTTTTCTAAAAAAAATTACAAAGTGTTTTGTATAGAAAAGTTAATGGTAACTGAGTAAACATTGATATATGTGTATACTTATACTTTATTGTATAAATTTCAAATTTGTTATTTCCCTTATTTCTAATTATGATCAATATTATTTATTATATTTTGATAAAGATCTGACTTTAAAACAAATAACTTCTGGAGTCAATTTAATTAATAAAAGAAGTTGTAATTTGAAATAAGTTTTAAAAACATATTCTTTTTTCATTAAACCAAAAGAGATTGCAGTAATTAATTGTTTCAAAATTATGACAAGCTTAAAAATAAGAGAAAACATGATAATTAAAGACTGCTTTATATAATTTTAATGGAAGAAAATGTTCTTCAAATCAAATTTATTAATAGCTTGGCAAAGTGGTATACAATTGGTTTATTGCCAGTCAAATTAAAATAATATTTTATTGTCATCATAATTTATCCAGAAATCATGTATTTGTTTGGAGTATATTTTATTGCCTTGCCAAAGAAGAGATAATTTAAATTTACTTCATGCTGTAATACTAATAAGAAATGTGTGAACTTTATAAAGGAAGTATTTATTACTTAATATATGTGCTCTCAGCTCATTTCTTATCAAGTTTATATTTTCATAGTAAACATTGCTATAACAAACTCCTGCTTTGAACTGTTGGGTGTGTATTTATTTTATTTAGCATGATGAAAGACTATGTCATGGTATTTTCTTAAAAAAAAATAGAAAAGAACTTCAACTAAAGAGGTTTAATTTCATTTTAAAATAAAAGCATATTAATTTTTAATTTTTAAAATGGATAAAAAAAAATATAGTGTATATATTTTATATATTTAAAATTGCTGTTGTTATTAAGTAATTATAATTTATGATGCATTTCTAATTATTATTATTATTATTATTATTATTATTATTATTATTATTATTATTATTATTATTATTATTATTATTATTATTATTATTATTATTATTATTATTATTATTATTATTATTATTATTATTATTATTATTATTATTATTATTATTATTATTATTATTATTATTATTATTATTATTATTATTATTATTATTATTATTATTATTATTATTATTATTATTATTATTATTATTATTATTATTATTATTTATGTTATAGAATTTATCTATGATGGTACACATACATGAAATGAATTTGGTAAGAAATATCTTGGTAAAATGTTTATTTTAGAAGTTACTCTTATTGGGAGTTCTCATCATTATTACTTCAGCCTAATAAAAAATAATTATTCTACACAGGGTAGAACAACTTCTTATAGTTGACATAAATGTTTATAAATGAAAGTATTTTGAGTATTGGTATGTGTAAATTTAGGTAGGTCTTAAAATTTAATGTTTAATATCATTATGCAACTATGGTGTGTCAATGTACACATAGTAATAGGCTTAATGAATGTTTCAGATGTGTATAAATGTGTGTGAGGTGATTATCTATATATTATTGTTGTTATTAAACTCATGTCTCATGTTTATTGATCACTATGTTGCTTGATGACAGGCATCAATTTAGACATTTTATATAAATATTTTATTGCTTTTTATATGTGTTAAGGCTCTTCATGAGCAAAAGCATTTCTTTTTTCTTGGCTCTACCTGCACATACTTACCGAGTCCCTATTCATATTTTCCATCATCAGTTAGTATTAATGCTCTTCTTGGCAATTATATTATTTTCTCCCTTTCAATTTAAATTAAAAATGTATTGATAGTACTGAGAATACTTATTTCCTTACCTCTCATAAATATTAGTAGTATTGTGCTAGTGCAATTATTTTCCATATTTGCTATTTTTATAAAGTTCATAATATATGTATTTCCACACAGATTTTACAATATCATTTTTGTCATGGTAAAGTATTTAATGTCATACTAGGGTATCTTGTATGGGCATATATGTGTTTTATGTTGTTCTGTGCACATAATATTAAAAGAGACAGTATTAGACAAAATGTGAGCTTGGAAAAAATATTTATTTTAAAGTACATCAATATTTCTATTAGTACATTTTTAAAATTAAAAAGTAATATTTATTGTAAATAAAATATTGTGTTACATCTTTTATTATCATGTAAATAAATATTTTTGTTATTTATTAAATAGGTTTCTCCTTTGAAGCTATTATTACATTCACATGATCACTATTTTTTATGCTAGCACATTACTGTTATTAAAACAGGCAAAACCCTCTATATAGTCATGCCACTCAGTGCCAACCCGAGTAATCAATGGATGCTAGAAGGCTTGTGCATAAAATCACTATCTAATGCCTACTCATTCAATATCCCCTGGCTAGTTTCTGGCTTGTGGCCTTTGTCAGTAAAAAAATTTGTATCTGAGAGCACTGCACCTAGATTTAGGTACAGTGCTTTAAGATCCATCTAGGTGCAGTGCTCTCACATTCAAATCTTTTCACTGATGAGGGCACAAGCCAGAAACTAGTCTGAAAATATTGGATGAGTAGGCATTAAATAGGGATTTTATACACAAGCCTTCTGACATTCATTGATTATTCTGGTTGGCACTGTGTCCACTACTATATGGAGAAATTTGCCTATTATTACATTAATTATTCAGAAAATCTAGTTCAATAAAAGCTTTATTATTTATTATTTCAAAAAAGACTATACTTCAATAATCTTTTAAAATTTCATTTATCTATTTTGCTTATTATTTATTTCACTGCATTACAATAAGATAAATACTATGTTTATTGTTCTTATTTTCAAATACATTTTTGTAATGTTGTTGGTAATATAAATTATACCTTTTTACCTACTGCATCATTTCATTTAATACTTTTGCAGGTTTATGTTAGAAGGTATCAAAATTAGGTATATTTATAGGTGGTAGAAATAAAATGTTTATATTTGAAGAAGTTTAATATATTGTGTTAATGTTTTATTTGCCATGTATTATTTAAAAATTTTAAATATTTTATTATTGAATATTTGTATATCCAATTGCCTAAGACATAATATGACTAGTGATAAAGTTATAAAATGATGATCAAATATTTAATGTGTAAGTGAAATAGTTATTACATTTTTAAAAAAAATATTTATTATTATTAGTATTTTCTTATGACAAGTAGATTTTTTGAATCCTGAGATAGATATTTACAAACCTAAGATAAGATTTCCAAATTTAAAAATAAGCTAAGATAAACTTTAAGTTGGAAAACCTTGACAGTTTGATAAAGATATTTAGATTATATTGTCAAAAAATGACTCACACTATGTAGAAAATCTATAGCTCTTATGGTGCATGCCTGCTTGATCTGTAAGGTCACATTTGAGGTATGCTTTTGGTGATCAACATGATGGTTTTGATTGGAAGATCACAGACAGTTTCAATCTTCTCAACCTCCTCCAGGCTATGGAATGAAAAGCTCTCTAAATGTTGAACATAGAATCAAAAATGAAACAGATCCCCCTATTGTAGTAGCCCTGAAGTATAAACATATCTTTGTCAACACTGTTGAAAATTCAGAGTGAAACTATTATAACAGCCAGATGCAATATAGAATTTAATAATTATCAAATTAATAAACAATTATATATGGCTTGAGACAAAATCCCATTGAGCTATGTTTAATTTAATGTTTGCTCATTAAATGTTATTTAATTATTAAAACATTAAATGTTATTTAATTATTAAAACAATATGTTTAAAAATTACAGATGCTCATAAATATCAGATCTCCAACAGTAGATGGATTTATTCTATTCTTGATCCAACATTCAACATTTAGTGTGTTTTTAATTACATATCCTGAAAAAGGGTGATTTATATATGTAGGGCACTTCTATGCCAAATTCATGGTATATTTTTAATAAATGAAAAATAGAGAATATACCCAAAAGTTAGGTAAGGATCAAAGCATGTATAAATGTTAAAGCTATTGTCCATTAAAAACTAACTAATACTTACTTATCCAAAAATCAATTATTTCATTAAATTTTTAACAATAAAATCTTTATTTATAAACAAAATTATTTACTGTTAAGAATGGATATTTTTAAAGTGAGCTTGTGAATTATGACTAGCAACCAATATTAAAAAGTTGATATATCCAGGTAACCTGATCGTGGATAAAATCACCCTGTATTGAAATAATAGTAGATGAGACAGGATCTCATCAAATTAATAAATTAATCTACACTCTAAGAGAAATGATGTCATTCATATTGTTAAAAAATGTTTATAGCTTATAAAAAATCATGCCTCAGTCAAATTTTATAATTACATTGGATCCAATAATAATAACAATATAATCATTAATCGTTAACACAAATAATATTAAGAACAGAGCATAAGAAATAATGGTATCTTGAATGGCTAATCATGAGGTCATAATGTACATACTTCCAAGATCTCATCAAAAACATGATTCCTGAATGAGATTTGCCATTCCACAATTGACTATTAACTACAAAGTCATTTATTTCTAAATGCTTTTCCATTATATAGTAATCAATAGATGTCAGATTGTAGTGGTTATCAAATTTTTATTCAGTGTCATGCTGTTTAAATATCCCAAGACTGTTTTCTTGGTTATGGCTTTGGATAAACAAGGAGCTATTTGAAATATTTTGAGCAAATTATTTGAACCTTTAGTTTAATGATAGCATAATAATAATAATAATAATAATAATAATAATAATAATAATAATAATAATAATAATAATAATAATAATAATAATAATAATAATAATAATAATAATAATAATAATAATAATAATAATAATAATAATAATAATAATAATAATAATAATAATAATAATAATAATAATAATAATAATAATAATAATAATAATAATAATAATAATAATAATAATAATAATAATAATAATAATAATAATAATAATAATAATAATAATAATAATAATAATAATAATAATAATAATAATAATAATAATAATAATTCACAGTATTTATCTTCACTAATACAAAGTGTCACAACAATATCTACTCAAATTAACATAGAAGCAACATATAAATATTCATACTGGCAAATTTACAAACTATTATACCCAGAAAATCCTGGAGACACACAAACAACAATGCTTGGAATTAGCAATTATCAATTATTGAAAAAATTCAAAAAATGGTCATTAGAACCAAAATATTTTGATTTTATATTAAAAATAAACCTTTATGTACTACCAACATCATATTTCCTTCGATACAGACGTCTATATAAAAACATTGATCCTTTTTGCAATCTTTGACACACAGCAGAAGAGACACAATAGCATATATTCTATTCATGCACAAGTTTATCCAATATACGCAAATTGTTAATAGAAACTTAGCAAAGGATAAATACATCATTAATAAACATATTACAATCTTTAAAAAAAAACTCTACCCCAACAATACGAGCAATAACTTTTTTACTATATGCATACTGGTGCACAAGATGCTCATTTACATTTGGTAACAATACAAGAAGACATCCAGCAACATTTACAAAAAAACTTCAACAAAGAAAAGATCGGGATTACAAAATTAGTGCTCCAGACATTGCAGCAGCAACATGGTCACTCATAAGACAGCCATCAAACCTATAACAGAATAACCATCAAACAGATTATTTAAAATGTAAAGTACAATTGATTTTAAAATTTAGAACTTGTTCCAAAGTCCTATGATTGCCTATGTAACAGATTACAATCGTTTGTTGTAAAGAATCTATGTAACATTTGTTTAATAAAATTCTTTGAAACATCATCATCATCATCATCATCATCATCATCATCATCATCATAATAATAATAATAATAATAATAATAATAATAATAATAATAATAATAATAATAATAATAATAATAATAATAATAATAATAATAATAATAATAATAATAATAATAATAATAATAATAATAATAATAATAATAATAATAATAATAATAATAATAATAATAATAATAATAATAATAATAATAATAAAAAGAATGTGCTAATAAATAACAATTTGTAAATTAATAATGTATAAAGTCTTTTTAATTATTTAGGATATTATTGAATTTGTAGCAATTCTGTTCATGTAATAAAGGACATAATGTACATACTCCAAGATCTCATCAAAAACATGATTCCTGAATGAGATTTGCCATTCCACAATTGACTATTAACTACAAAGTCATTTATTTCTAAATGCTTTTACATTATATAGTAATCAATAGATGTCAGATAGTAGTGGTTAACACATTTTTATTCAGTGCCATGCTAATAAATATCTCAAGACTGTTTTCTTGGCTATGGCTTTGGATAAGCAAGGAGCTATTTGAAATATTTTGAGCAAATTTCTTGAACCTTTAGTTTAATGATAGCATAAATATAATAATAATAATAAAAGAATATGCTAATAAATAACAATTTGTAAATTATTAATATATGACGTCTTTTTAATCATTTAGGGTATTATTAAATTTGTAGCAATTCTGGCCATATAATAAGTGTGACTAAGGTTATAATACAATTAAGACCATCATAACATATAGAAAGTAATCTAGCTTTAAATGTATAAATAACTATGCAATAAAATGAGTTTGGTTGAAAAAATAAACAAGTTTTTTAAATTTGGCTGGCTGTTTTATAATATAAAAAGTAAAATATATAGCTACTAGAGAAAAGTTGCACTAGATCAAAAAGTCCAATTACGCTGCTCACAAAAATGCACAAACCTTCTCACTACTAAAAGATATAAGTTAACACCAGATCTGGGGATATTAGATTAAGACTGCAAGGATAAAGATTATTTAATAAATACTGATTACTAAATCTTACAATAGATAATATAAATGTAGTGATAAATAGAAAAATATGGTGATAAATAAATTGTATTATTTCCTAGACAATGATAGGTTTATAGATGTATAGAATAAAGGGTTTCTATTAATTGTAACTGGTTATTAGATCACCCTCTTTACAAAGACAACATTATTTAGCACAATGTTTAAAAATTATAGTATTTAAAGTTAAAACTTCAATATTAATAATAATTTTATCTTTTGCATCAGAGTGATATAAGAAATATTAGTTCTTATTAGAAGTACTTATGATGAATGACTTAGTTTAAAAATGGTGGATAGTAAATGTTTATTAATAATGAAAGCTGTAACATATTATAATAATGCTTTCTTATTTTCAGCAGTAATGAATCCTTATTTGACCATCCATTGTAATATTAGAAACTTTACTATTCATTTAACAATATTTAGATATTGATTGATACGTACTATTGAATGAAAGTTTTAAAATATGTTGGATAGTATATGCACTTATCTTTCTCTAGATATGGGGATCAGATTTAGATAACTTTTAAAACTGTTTCAGATAGCTTACATTTTTAAACAAGACAAATGTAATAATTCTATAGCGATTCAATCAGAGACTGGACAAAGAGTACAAGAAAAGAAACTGCTATAAGCTTTACCATAAATGGTTTATTTAACTACTAAATATTTATTAATAATATTAAATAATCTAAGTGCTACCACATATTCTTTAAAATTTATATAATTAACGATACAATAAAATGTATATACATAAAGATAAAAAAAAAAGACAAATGACCCCTAAAATACATTTCGTACTGAACCATAATCTCTAGTTTAGTAAATGATTAGTAATAATCCTTACTGTATTTATGTAAAGTGGATAGTGTCAAAGATGTAGGTGGAGTTAGTTTGACACTTGTAATTCAAAATGTAACTACTAAATATTATCTATTTACTTATTACTTTTCTTGGAATAAGATGAATTTACTTTGAACTTTATTTATTAATTAGTATTTTAATTAACTTTTTAAAAAATGCAGAAACAGTTTTAATATCTTTTATTTACTTACAGAATTTCTTCCACTTTTATTGATACTTTAATTAACCATAGATCCTACAATTATTGATATACTAAGATGACTAAATATTTTTAATTGCTATATTACAATAATTTTATTCCAAAACATTTTGGAATTATAATTTTTATTTTTAGGATGTTAATTTTGGCATACACATCACATACATATATAGTACTTTATTTAAAGTCGAGAATTTTACGTTATATAATCTTTTAAAGCACATCGCTTGATAATTTTATATCAAGTATTTCTATAAAGTTGATGATAAGTAGATGATAGAATTCATCTGAGATTAAAATTAGAAGAAAAAATGTGAAAGAAAATAATAGATTTAGACTCATAGGATTATACTAAGATACTTCACAGATAAAAAAAATGCGAACAAATAGAAATAAGATCCTTTGGAAATTTGGGAATATAATTTTAGATACAAATTGAAAGAATAAATTCCTGTAGAAAAGATCAGAGACACTTGAGTATTTTAAAAGTGTTTAACAGAAAAAAGAGCATCCTAAAATAAGTTATTTTTTATAACAATTGTTTGTTTTTTAAAGTTGGAAAAATTATTCTTTAATATATATATAATCACTCTATAACAACGACAAACATATCTAAATGACTAATTTTCAATCTGTAATGCAGGCAAACTTTATAAATAAAAGATGAACCTCCTACATTTCACTCCCGACTATGATTTTAGGCAAAAAAAGTTGACACTTGGGACAGGTTAAGCTATTTATATCCCTAGAAGTTGAAATAAATTCTATTAAACATAAAAATATAAGGTGTTTTATTTTTTACTTTTAAATCCTACTATTATCGTCAAGCATTGGTGGTCGAGAGGGCAGCGACAGCTGCTTTACAAGTAATTGTCCCGGGTTAGCGAGTCCGCTTCCCGGCTGATGCTATGACACATGAGAAAAAAGTCTTAATATTGTCAGTATTTATTTAGATAATAAATCTGGTTTTTCTTAGAATTAGATTGTTTAATAAATGTAATTCGATGAAAGTAACCATAAGGATATCTAAACCGTGATACTTCAGTCTATTGTTAAGATAATCTCCATAAGTAAAAGATAGAATTGCTGTAAATATGATTCCTTTTAAAAACAGTTAGTTTTGAGCAAAATCAACTTTAATACATAAATAAGCATCTAATTAAATTTCTATTTTACAACATAATCGACCGGAGATGTAAACATAATTGGTTGCAAAACAGCATCTAGTATAAAAATTCAGACTGTCTTCTCTCATTTTATATAAACGTTTCTTTAAACACCTAATTGTTTATATTACAATAATAATATAACTTTAATATTTAAAGTTACATGTGCTGACACGGATTCATAAAAAACTATAAGTTGACTGAAATTTTATATAAATATAATATGGAAGCTAAGTTCTTTCGAGGGCATTAAATGATTTATAGTCATAGCATTAGAATGTTTGTGATTGTATAGGTGTGAATGAATATATATATATATATATATATATATATATATATATTCATTCACATTTAAATATATATATATTTACATATATATATATATATATATATATATATATAATGTAAATTGTATATTTTTAAATGCATTTGTTTTTAATTAAAGTGTAAAGAAATGTATGTGATGTGTTGTTTTATGCTATTAATAATTAACATTAAACATATGTCAGATTCACTGGACATTTTTTACACTTCATATCTAGCAATCTCATTGATGTAAAAATATGAAGATTGTACTATCTTTGGTAAAAGTCAAATTTTCAAAACCCTATATTCTCTACTGAAGATAGATATTTATCCAAATTATGCGTATATTGAATGAGAGTTACCAAAATCTTTATACTGGATGATGTTTATGTTCTAATAAGTTAAAATTTAATGAGAAATGTAGTTGTAAATTTAATTGATCATTATACTTTGTATATCTACATATACATATTTTGCAGATTCATCCAAGATATATTTTAATTAGATATTGACTAGATCACACAAGCCTGTAACTGGAGGGCTTTTGTGATCAAGTTGAAATGTTGGCATATCTAATTAAATTCTTGCATGCATGAACCTGCAAAATATGTCATTTGTATATGTTTTAAATCATATTTGTTTTGCAAATTATACTTTCTCAACAACAACATCATGTGTTCCAAGGAAGATCAAGACCAGTATTCTTGTTTTTTTTAAACAATACTTCATTTCCAAAATAAAAACCTAGCTTGCTAATCTTAAATTTAATATAATAATTTCCTATAATATAAAATGCAAAAAGACAAATTTGTATCTACAATACTACACAAATACTGCAACAGGGTTTTTTCAAAACAGGAGTACTAGAATATATATCTTATCTGTCCTGCCTTAGACTATTTGATAATATTAAGCTACACTTGGATGCACACACTTTGCACCTGATAACTGATTTCAGTGGTGCTTATTATTACAAAGCTGCTATGCTAATAAACCAATAGCCACTAAACTCACTCAGCTTTGGAAAATAAACCATGAAATTCTCCTTCAAATGTGTGGATCTAATTAAGCATGCCATCTAAACCAATATAACCACCCCACTTTACTCGACATAACTAAATTCTATAAATTGATCTTTTACATAGCTTCAGATGTTAAAAAATTGCAAAGAATAAAATACAACCCTTATAAAATAGAGTTCATCATTCAATGTTTGACTTGTATTTATAATAATATCACAGGCTCTTTCAACAACATTCACTATAAAATCGATGGCAGCTGTCTGATAAGATTCCAAACTAACAGCATTATCTAACATCTTTTTTGAATTACACTAAAGAAAAGATTATACTTACATACTGTGTTTCAAACTCTTCTTTGCAATATCTTCAGATCCAAAGTTTCTCACTAATAAAAGCCATTAGCTCAAAACTAGTCTGGAAATTTTGGATAAGAAGATACTGCATAGGGATTTTATGCACAAACATCTCTGCATCCATTTATTTCTAAGGCTTGCACTGAGTGAGACTATTGTATGGAGAGCTTTGTTGGTTTTATATCATTCCTGACTATTTCATGATGACAACTGTGGTTTTTTGATAAATCAAGGTCACTAAAATGTATTGGTGCCAAACTGGATTTATATCTATATGCTTATACAGATGAATGAGTTTGTAATGGAAAACATTAATGGGTTTTTGTCTTGAATTACTAGCTTTATAGTTATCTAAATGGGTAAAAAGTGGCTGCTAGAGGGTTGCATTACATTCTTAGATCTAAGTGCTATGCTCTTAGATCAAAATCTTTTAGCTGAAGAAAGCTACAAGATAGAGACTAGTCTAAGACTATTGGATTAGTAAGTACTAGGTGAGGATTTGATGCAGAAACCTCCCTGTATTCATTGATTACTAAGGCAATACTGAGAGTTTACCAATGCTATGGGAATGTGTTTGTACTCAATTAATTTTCTTGCCCCTTCAATCTATGATTTGATATTTCCTGGATTTATTTTATCAGTAGAAAGACAGATTTACTTATTTAATAATTTATTATAATGATAATTAAACTATTTATAATGCCAAAGAGCCTCAAGCAGAATGTTTTCCATTTTTTATTGAAATATATATATATATATATATATATATTAATTCTAATGTTTTCACGGATAAAAGATGTCATATTATTATTACTATTTGCGGGATATTCCGTGTAGTGAAAAAGCTAAATGCTGACGTTTCAGTACAATATCAAGTACCTTCCCAGAGCGTCCTCTTTCTCAAATCATAAGAATGCATGTGAGATTTAAAATCGTTTTTATCATTTTCTTTCTTCTCATATTTAAATTCTATTGGTTGAAAAGTTTTAAAATTTATTTTCTTTTCCAATAGTTTCTTCCAAATGTTGTTAATCTTCTTTAACTCACATCTTTCATTTATGCTCTTGGGCCTTTTAAAAATCCCTATAGCTTTTCTTAGCAATCTCTGGTCATATTGTTCAATTTTTGCTAAAATATTTGTTTTTTCAAAATTGATATCATGATTTGGTTAATTTAATATGAGAATAAATAGCTGATGAATTGGATTTTTCTCTCACTGCCAGAATGTGTTCTTCCTTTCTAATATTTATTCTACGATTAGTCTGTCCTATATATGTATGTGGACAGACCTAATATGAGAATAAATAGCTGATGAATTGGATTTTTCTCTCACTGCCAGAATGTGTTCTTCCTTTCCAATATTTATTCTATGATTAGTCTGTCCTATATATGTATGTGTACAGACCTGTGGTCTGTCCACATACATATATAGGACAGACTAATCATAGAATAAATATTAGAAAGGAAGAACACATTCTGGCAGTGAGAGAAAAATCCAATTCATCAGCTATTTATTCTCATATTAAATTAACAAATCATGATATCAATTTTGAAAAAACAAATATTTTAGCAAAAATTGAACAATATGACCAGAGATTGCTAAGAGAAGCTATAGAAATTTTTAAAAGGCCCAAGAGCATAAATGAAAGGTGTGAGTTAAAGAAGATTAACAACATTTGGAAGAAACTATTGGAAGAGAAAATAAATTTTAAAACTTTTCAACCAATAGAATTTAAATATGAGGAGAAAGAAAACGATAAAAACGATTTTAAATCTCACATGCATTCTTATGATTTGAGAAAGAGGACACTCTGAGGAAGGTACTTGATATTGTATTGAAACGTCAGCATTTAGCTTTTTCACTACACGGAATATCCCGCAAATAGTAATAATAATATGACATATATATATTTAAAAAATCACAAAGTTCATAAATATTTTATTCAGATATTTCAATTTCAAAAATAATCTAAAGATGTCAGGATAATCAAAAATGAAGTGACCTAAAATATTTTTAAAGTCCAACTTGATAGTCTTTCTTAGTCACATGCTGTTTGAGATTATTTTAAAAAATATATATCCAATAATTAAAAGATTGATTTTTTGTGAAGTTTATTAAAATTCATAATTAGTTTATTGTATAATAATTATTGCAAATTTAAAGTATACATTATTACAAATTTTTAATGTATATGTTTCATTTTTAGATATAAAAAGTAATAATTTCCACCATAATGTAAACAATGCAAGTTATGTGTACAGGAATTCACTAACAATTTTCTAATACATCTTCAGAGATGCTGTTATAATATATTGAAATAAGAAAAAATATTAAAAATATAATATTTTAGAGCATAATTATAGAGTATCAGATATTGTTATATTTTTATTATGATTTAAAAAAAAAACAAATGTCAATAAAAAAAATTTTGTTAGTTTTATAAAATTCATTCTATTTCTCCTAACCATTGAATAAATGAAAACATTCTTTGTTTTTATTAAAAACTTATTTTTTCAATATTTCCAAAATTCAAATATATCTTTTAAAATTTATTATGTTTGAAAGCCTAAATCTCTACCAAATTTATTCCAATTTATTATATTTTTATATAGAATAAAGGACTAATACTAAAATTAAAAGCTTACAGTCAAGAAAAACAATTAAATCTAACACAATGCACAATGATTAATAAACAATTAATTTAAACCATATGTATTTTTATATACATGTGTGTAATATATTCACTGTGTATAGATATTTTTAATGCTTAAATCATTTTAATTCCAATTTTATTCTTTTAAAGCAAGAATATTAAATAAATATTGGACATTTTTACCTTCACTTACTATTTACAAAGCATTTAAAATACAAACATATCTTATTAATAGTATTTAATATTAAATCATGGATGTTATAAAATTCCTTTTGGACACTTAATACAGTTACTAAGTGAGGATATGTTTTATTTAATTATTAATTATAAAATTCACTTACAAATCAAATATAAATATTATTACAAAAGCATAAATATTATAAACGGATTAACTTCTTTTATTAGGTTGACTTCTATTATTATTTCTTTCATAGCAGGTATTGCCAACATTCAAGCATTTATTTCAATATAAAATAAACTTTATTCTATGCTAAAAGTAAATAAATTTGATTTAATTCAAGTTTCCAAACTGTAAACATTCTAAAAAAATCACATTTAAACTTTGCAAATATTAAAAAAAAAAAGATTGTAATGAGAAAAAAATGAAAATATATCATTCAATGGAAAGCAGGAGAACAAGTAAGTATAAAAAATTAAGAAAATCATCTTTGATTAAAATTTATTTTTAAAATGAAAAAGGAATAAATTTTAATCTCCAATATATATCTATAATATTCTGGTTTCAAATACTAA
Source organism: Epiperipatus broadwayi (assembly GCA_028023455.1). NCBI lineage: Eukaryota > Metazoa > Onychophora > Udeonychophora > Euonychophora > Peripatidae > Epiperipatus > Epiperipatus broadwayi. The sequence goes on along the minus strand of JAQFVV010000031.1, from coordinate 7,724,902 downwards.
AATTGCTTTATAATTTTTAGAATATCTCAAAAAATTCTTACACAATGTTATAATGACGAGTAATGTTTTCATCCATACTTTTCTTTGTTAACATTATAGTCAAAATTAACTTAAATTTTTAAAAATTAAACATACATAAATAAAATTGAAGTATAAACATAATAAGAATTATTCCAAAAACATTCTAAAGAAGAACAAAGTCAATTGTTCATTGATAAGATATGGCTGTGAATGAAATATATTGAAAAGCTATATTTAGATATGATGTTAAAGTTTTTCAGAAAGAAAAGATTTTGATGATGAAACTAAAAGACAAACATTGAGTAAACAGAAAATAGACCAGTATTTTCAATATGTGGATGTATTTATGGTGCATATATTGGTCTGTATAGTCATTGCAAAACATTTTAGATTATTTAATCTCTCTCTTTCTCTTCATATATATATATATATATATATATATATATATGATATACACATATAATTTATATATATATATATATATATATATATATATATATTGTAACCATATATTTTAGTATAAAATATAATAATTGATGTAACTGGTATAAAAATTTCTCTGTCTTCTTTTGGTGATTTGATTGGCTTGATTTGCACTTTGAACAGATTACTCTCTTATATTCAAAATAATTTATTAGAGAGAATGGGTAATATTTTGCCTTACTTGTTGTCTATATTATTTTAATAAATTTAAATTGCTTCTTTCCATATACTAATTCATATCAAAATGTTTAACTTTTTAAAAATTTTGACAACACATTAAATTTGGTAAAATATTATTAAAAATAATATTAATTTTTATTTGTTTAAAATGGTCTTAAAAATTATTTCCATTGAATAAAAAAAACCATTTGTTCAACTAAATTTAATTATTAAAAATAAATACAGTAATTACGTATGCGTTTCAATGTAAAAAAAGAAAGGAGCGCGAATTAAAAAAAAAGATCGTCTGATAGTGTTGCTTTTAGGGGAGAAAGAAAAGAAAATGGTAAAAGGCAAATGGTGTAAATATGATAAGCTTATTTTAAAATAGTTAACAAGTAAACGGATTACCACAAAGTTTTCTATAAACGTAAAAATAACATAGTGGTATTTAATAATAAGATGAATTGCTAAATTTAAAAGTCTGTTCAAGTTGGCTAGCCAGGTGGATCAAATCGCTAGTAATAATTTTCCAATATTACATTTGAAATATGTCAGAGCTTTCCAGTTTAAAAGCAGAATTAATTGCAAGATTTTGGTATGTTTTAAAATATTTATTATTCTACAATTTGGAAAAATTAAATAAGTATTTTAATTACAGAAGTTTTATAAATATGAAAATTTGCTTTTAAAAAAAGAAGTTTAAATTAAAGTAAAATGTTAAAGTTATTAACATAGTTTAATATTTCTGTTTATAATTTTAATAAAAAATATAGTATTGATTGATATTTAACTTTGCAATGCCAGTAATATATTTGCTAGTTAATTTGTTTACCATTTGGATAATAAAAACAGTCTTCAAATAATTAATCAAAGCTATTTTCTAATTTTATCGTCAGTTTGGAATGATTAAATTAATTGCTATAATTAGTATTCCTAGATTTAAGCGTGGATAAATAAATATTAGCATGGATGTGATAAACTTGGAACAGTTTTAATAGAGAAATGTAGAAATTAATAACTTATGAAAAAACATTTTCATTTAAACTCTGCGTGTCATGTTTTGGAATTGTTTCATGTTTATGGAGCCACATAAAATCGTTAATCTAATAGTGCTTATAATAACTAATACAAATGGATAAAATTACATGTATGGAATTCAACTATAATTGTAGCTATTACTTCGTATATTTATTGTTTGACACATCGTACATGGATTTCACGGATCATATTTGTAGTTATAAAATGCTATACAATTTAATTTGTGATACACACATCTGCTAGAATTCATGTATTGAACTATAATATGCTATACATTTAATTTATATCACACACACACCCGTTAGATTTTATGTATTTGATGAATAATGCATTACTTTAATTTTATCGTTAGATGAACTTGCATGTGAAGTTCATAAGTTATATTTTATTAAGTTTAAATTAATAGGGGTTGAATAAAATACTTATTCAAGAGAATAGTGCTTGCGAAAAAGCTTGAAAAGTACTAAATGAATTTATGAGATGTATCAATTTTTTATGAGGTATTTTGTGAGTCTTTCCAGATTCCTATTCCTATACTAATATTACTTATATTATATTACATATGTTTTATCTTAAGCAAGATAAGTTAGTACATTAGTTGTCCTGATTAGCATAACATTTTATTATGCAAGAACCCACATTTGCTAAAATGTTAGTGTTTTTTGAATGGTCAGAATAACCGAGGAGGATGATTTTGCACTTTAATGTGAAGTAAATAGTAATGTTGTTTTATAATGTTAAATGGCATTAATCTGTGCCAGTGGTTAATCCACAGTTTACTTAATTGCCATTTTTTGTATTTTACACTCATTCCTGTGCTGGTGGTTAATCCGCGGAATTGTGTAATTATACTTATTACTTTATGATGGTGTATAAATCCACAAAGCGTTTAGTGTTATTTAATTCCTATGTGTAGATGAATGCATCCACAGGAATATGGTTTTACTTCATAGATATAAGTTGGGCAAAGTATTTTAGTTATTCTGCTAAATCATCTTCTTCCATTTGTAAGTATAATTTATAAGTTAGATCATTAAATTGTAGCAGGACATTCTATTCAAGTTACCTCATAATAATTAACTGTTGGTTGATTATTATTTACCTGAATGTAAGTTTAAATTTTCACTTTATTTAATGATTGCATTATAGCTAAATCCTACAGATATAATATTATTTATTATATTATTATAAGTTTACTGTATAGATTTATTGAATCTGGAAATGACATTAGATGTTTCATGAGTTGATGTTGAATTTAGTATAATTTCCTCAATACATTCATTATATCAAATTGAAATATAAGGTATGATTAGGTTTTTAAAAACCGTACCTATGATATGTTATTGAAGAAAGTCGATGGAATTATAATTTATTTATTTTATTTGTTTATTTATGTCTTTAATTATAACATTAGAATTAATTACTTATTATTCATAAATTTGTAAATAAACGTTGATTTATAATTAAACTTACTGTGCCGTTACTATTTGTCATTCGTAAAATCAGAAATCATAAACCTTGGATAGAGCATACATTGAAGTACATACTATCGTCAACATGATATAAGAGTTTAGTGATATTTTGAGAAAACATTTGGATGCTTTTCGTCTTTGGTAGTTTATGATGTGTAAGGTACAATAAAATCCCATTTACCTTTTCCATCATTTTAGCTTTGCGTAGTTGATTCTAGTATACAATATAAATTGATTATTAAACCTGTAAACAGATTTACCAGATAATGACATGATTGAATATATTTACTTAACGTTTTTTAAATTGTCATTTGTCAGTATAATAAGAGTCTCAGTGATATAGTAAACTATAAAAAAAGAACCCAAGTATTTATGTTTATTTATTGCAAAGCTTTACCTGGACTAGCATTTGTATTAAAAATCATATAGATGGTTTAAAATTTCATAATCTTATGTAGTTCCACAAATTATGCCATCTTGTACATGGTCGGCCATCGGGTCTCATACAATGAAAATCGCAAATTAAGGTTTGAAAGATAATAACATTACATACTTATAATTTGTTTAATGTATTTTATCATACTACTATGATAGGTCTTCGCGGTACACCCTGGCTGCAATCAAATTAAATCATAAAAAGTTTATGTTATATCATTGGTTTGGTCTGTGGTAAGTTGCTCCAGATGTTGGTTGTGGTCTCTGGTGCATAATATAGATAGCATGATATGCTTTTGGTTACAGCTCTTAATAGCTGACAATGTGCAGCGGGAATTGATCGGTGATCGAGGTTACAATTCTTAGCGCACTTATGTTTTGGTGATATTATGTAGTTGGGACAACAATCAAACGGTTACAATATATATATATATATCCATTCTTGTTGTTTTGAAGTTAGAACGGCCATTATCATTTTTGAGTGGCTGTTTATTAATGTGTTACATGTATATCATTGCTTTTAAATAATTATTTGCAATTGTTGTGTAAAAGTGACCATTAATATTTCATAAACTCAAGAAAGTTTATATATTTTTTTTTTATTTCCATAAATGCTTTTAAAGTAATATTGTAAATGATAAAACAATCAGATTACGAACAATGAAGATTATCAAACAATTGAAAGCAGACCTAAACATATTGAGTTGGTCTTAAGTCTTTACTGAACTGCCTGAAAAATACTGAACTATTTATATTTTTTAATAAAAAATTAATATTTTCTAGTTCATGATTTAAACATTTTTGAACCCACATTAATATTACTAAATTTAAAGATATAAGAACAATTTAAAAATTTTCTCCTTCACTTTTTTTGCATATCTTCATATAATCATATATATTATTTATAATACTTCACTCATATATACTTTAATGAGCTCTGAAGAAGACTGCTGGACAGTCAAAACTGTAAGAAAATAAAGAAGTTTTTAAGAAAATTAATTGCATTAAAGTGTATATGAGTGAAGTATTATAAATAATATAAACAATTTAAAATGGAAGAACAACCATGTCAATTTTGAAGTGAACAACCATGTTAATTAACAGATCTGTTTTTAAATAATTCAACAATTTATGAGTTTATCTTAAAATGTAACAAAATTTTTATTTCTTTTAGATAATATATAAATATTGAATTAAGTATTTTCCATGGATTGTTATTCAGTTAAAGAACATAATTAAGGAGATTTTATTATTGTAAACAAAAATATTTTTGCTGTTGTTAGGAAACTACTGATTGCTACTAATTAGCATTCTAAATACGTTTTTGTCATAATAGGTTTAATGGAGCAAACTTATTAAGCCTCAGAAAGATTGTCAGTTAGTAATAATTGATAGTCTTCTGACGATAGCAATTGATAAAATGTCCTTATTTCTGTAAATATGTTTATTATCTATATTAAACTTAATGTAATTAGAAAGGTCATGAACTCAGACTTTCAATCTCCTTACAGCTATGCACTCCATTGTATGTAACTGATACACATAACCACATACATAGGATAAAAATAAACATCTCCAGTATAGATATTTTATTATTTTTATATTTATAAGTAAATTTTTAATAGTATAATAAACAGAATCATAATTATTTATACTATTAAAAATTTTACTTATAAATATAAAAATAATAAAAGTGTTTATTTTTCTGATAAAAAATTGTGGATATCAATACCATATATTTCAAATCAACAGTCAAGTTTCATTAAGAAAATTTATAAAGGAATATGTGATATTGCATTTTATGCACCACCTACATTAAATAAATTAATAAACAATTCAACGGATAAAACTTTATTTACAAATAAAAATTGTATCATTTACAAATGGACATGTGGGTGTGGCCGCGGATATAAAGGTGAATCGAGGTGCACATTGGAAAAAAGAACAAAGAAACATTTATTGTTATTTAAAAGGGTTCAAAATACAAAACAAAATTTTAAAAATAATGATAATTTATCAGCTTCTGTCTTTTATGACCATAATAAATCATGTATATATGGTTTCGATTTTAATTATAACAATGTAAAAATATTGGAAATTTTAGTTCTTTTTTTTTACAATACTGCTTTAAACAAAGCATATTTATATTTAAAAATATACAAGAAAAATATTATTTTTACATAAAATAAAAATAATTACAAAATGACGTCTGGAATTAAAATATTTATTCCCTACACTCTCTATTCCCTTTTTAACAAAATATTTATTTTCCAAATTTAATTTTTTTATTAAATAATATATAGTTTCTACTTTAAGAAAATTTTATATGCATATTTAAATATAAATTTATTAGGTAACTATGGCGATGCCATGTGAATATGGAAATGCATGCACTCACATAGCATCTAAAAAACAATTCCTGGTTCTTTAATCAATTTGTGATGTATACATCTCCAACATGTATTTAAAATAAATTTCATAATCCAACTAACCTGTATTTTTATATAAGATATGTTCAAATCCTACTTTGAAATGACTGTTTTTATATGCTAGCTGAATTATGAAATATAATGATAGTGAGTAGTAGATTAAAATGAATAAATTATCTTTTTGCATGGTATTAGACATATGGATGGCATGACTTCAATCTAACGTGATTAGTAGAAATATCACAATTTTACACACGCACACACAAATATATATATTGTTAAACTATATAAAATTTATAATAGACAACTTAAGATTAAATAAACATTTATTCTAATCAGTAAATTTAGTTACCAGTGGAAATTTTGTTCTTGATAAATGTAGCTAGAGAGAAGCAAGGTGAAAATTGAAATACAAAAAAAGACATCCTTCATCATTTTTCTAAAAGGGCAATTCTTTTCACTTAATAAAATAAATTTAGGACTATTGATTTGCACACACCATATGGAGAATTAAATACTACATGATAAATGGTGGTTATTTTTTTATAAATTATCCATTGGAGAATTAGTAAGATTTTATAAAATCTAAAGTAAGCAAAGCAGATTTATCTTTGTCACTCCATATTCATAATGAACCTAAGTAACAATAATTATCTAAGTAAAAATAATTGCTGTAAGTACCAGATTAATGGAATAAATTGATTTAAAATTATTGATATGTATTTTCCTTATGTAGATATGAAAATATTTTATTTTGCATTATTATAAGTTTATCATAGAAATAATTATCTTTATACTTAATTCATCTTTTATGTTGAGGGATCTAGCTACAAGACTTTTTGAGGCCAGTGATTATTGTGTGCCAAGTTTAATCACAAGTCCATTTTTAACTTATTTGTAATACAAACTAATAAAAATTAGATTAATAATAAAAACAAATAATTTTATTAATAATAATTTTAAAATTATATGATAAATATGACACAATATTTATAATTATATCTTTTTCTCCTTTCTTCTTTTTTTCTCTGATTCTTTTTCCTATATTTTAAAAAATATTGATGTTTTTTAATTACTTTAAAAGTTACATGATTATTGTCTAATCGATTTTCTTATATTTTAAAATTGACATGTTGTTTTTGATTTTTATTTAAATCCCAATTTTGATTTCTAATTATTTAATCTTAATAATTATAAAAAGGGCAACAGGTAATTAATTTGAAAATTGGAGACATAATTGATACAAAGATATAATTATTAGAATCACAAGTGAATAAAATATATTATAATTTAGATAGAATGACCAAATGAAGTATTCAATTTAATAAAAAATATTAATTACAAACACTTTATGTTTATTCACCAAGTAGATTCACACACACGCACGCACACGCGCATATATATATATATATATATATATATATATATATAATATACAAACCATTATACAATTACAAATATCCAGTAACACCCTCTGTTTAAAGATTTATATCTCAATAATAGCAAACCTTAAAATGATTTTAAGGTTTGCTATTATTGAGATATAAATCTTTAAACAGAGGGCGTTACTGGATATTTGTAATTGTATAATGGTTTGTATATTTTCTATAATTATTTCAGTTAGTGTTAACAGTAACTTTCTTTATATATATATATATATATAGAGAGAGAGAGAGAAAGAGAGAGAGAGAGAGAAAGGTAGATAGATAGATAGATAGATAGATAGATAGATAGATAGATAGATAGATAGATAGATAGATAGATAGATAGATAGATAGATAGATAGATAGATAGATAAAAACTTTTGATTAGATCAAAGCACAACACTACTATTTACTTTTTGGAATGATATATATATATATATATATATATATATACTTTTGTTTTTATCAACACAGTATTTAAACATAGTGCCAATGTAAAATAAAATTCAAAAATTCAATTATTTAACATGTACATGTGCACTCATACAAAAGCTTAATTTTACTTAATTAAATTTTAGGTTTTTTCCTATTAATTTGGTATGCCCTTATACATTCTCAATACAAGTAATAAAATACAATGAATTTATTTATTTTTAATTAGGATTGAACCTTTATATAAAAAATTTAGCTGAAATCAGCATATTAGGAGAAAAAAACTATTTACTTGCATACACAAGAAACAGATCATAGGTTTGAGAACAATAATATAAAAATGATTAACTATACCAATAATAGTAGGAATAGAAAAAGTAAAGAGGAAATATTAATACAAAGTATAAAACCAAATCTTAATGAGGATTGTGGGATAAAGACAACAATTTTATAAATAATTATTATTAATAATAGTTTGTATAAAAAAGGTTAAAGGGAATAGAAAAGTTAAAGTTGATAAAAATGATAATAGAGGGAGTTGCTAAGCAAGTATAAAATATTTAAAAGTATTTTTGTCAGTTGGGTTTAGAAATAAGTTGTGTAAAGTGTAGATTTTAAAGATGTGAGTAATTAGTATTGTAAAAGTTATTGATTAATTAAAATGTAAAAATAATATATATAAAGATTAGAGTAATTTAAAATGTTTTTATTTATTTTAAAAAAGAGTGTAAGTAAAATAGATAATGAAAATAATATGTATTACATAGTAGAATTTTAAAAGTTAAAGTTTTTAAAAAGTTATAAAAATTATAGTAAATCAATTTAAAGTATTTTAAAAGTAAAATAAAATATAAATGTGTAAATTAAAATTAATTAAAAGTAAAATAAATAAAATAGAATAAAATGATATAATTATTATATAATGGTCAAGTTAAGATGTATGTTGATTATATATATATATATATATGTTTGTGTGTAATATATATATATATATATATGTTTGTGTGTGTGTGTAAAAATGAATTAATTGTACGATTATATATTTGGATATTATAACCCTGATGATGACTTCAGGACATTCAAAATTGTAAGAATAAATTTTGATAAAAAATACTATTGCTGAATTGTATAAGAAAGTTAAAAATAATAAATAAGAAATATAATAATTATTCCCAATAATATCAAATATAACATTTTCGCTAGCTTATAATTGTCTTATATATATATATACTTCAATTATTAGCTTATAATTGTCTTATATATATATATACTTCAATTATTATTTCTTCAAAAAATTATCTTTCATGTCATGTTATATTTACTTTAATATATTTTGATTTAAATTCTCTTTCTTGAAGCTATGGAATAACATTTGTTTTCTTGCTTTGCTTTTACTTGATGGCAGAGACTGAAGTTGGAACTAAAATATTTACATATTAATTTATTAGTTTAAAATATGTAAAGATGTCAATATTATATACAGATATTAATTCATTATCAGATGCTTTTGTTTGAATTTAAAAAAAAATGTTTTCCATAATTTATTATTAGGTGAAATATGAAAAGGGACTCAAAAAATTCCAGATTTTTTAATAAAAAAATGTGTATTTATTTTCAGGTACTACTAATCAAATCTCCTTCAATGTACAGCCAATTTAACACAATGTTCTAGTGTAAATATGTTTTTCATTTTTGAAGTAATTCAGAAATCTTGCAAATGATGACAATTAATTCTTATGTTTTTATTTTTTACCATTTCTATGTTCTCAAAAAAAAAACACATTTTTGAAACACTTTTTCATTGAAGGAAATATAAAAAAGTTGCAAAGGGAGATCAAATACATTTTAGGCTGATTCACAAACTGAGTCATGCTGTTTTTATTTAGAAATTGTTTCAGACTCAATGCTTTGTGCATTGGAATATTGTTGTGGTGAAGCTCACATTCTCCACTTTACCACAAATCAGGATGAATTCAATGTACCATACCATGCAAATATTTCACACTTGTATAAGTTTTAAATGCTTGATCATTACAAATGAATACTGCATAAAAATGCAATCTACATAAAAACAGCATTGTCTTAACATTGGACATTATTTGCCATGATGTTTTAGAATGTGGTAAATTTGATTCTTCCATTAAACTATTCATAATTTTTGTTTTTATTTAGAATATCTTAAGCTATTTTAAGCATTACAGGTGCATTTTTGCTATTGTCTCTATCAGAAAACAGAGTTTTACATTGTTCCAACTTTTCACCTATTACAAAAATTGACAAATAAATGTGATGCACTTAACAAAAACAATTACTATGCAGAACCATGACTTCACTTCATAATCATTATCAGCAGAGTGCTGCAGGGGCTCCACCTAAAAGATATCTTGTGGTAGAAACATGTATTACAAAATACTGACCCTTGAAAGAATGATTCATGTTATTTTTGGATACCCCCTTTAAAAATATCTTTATAATCCATGTAGAAGTTACTTTTGTCATGTTTTAAAAGTGTTATGACTAAGTTCTACATTTTAAAATGGAATTTAGATTTTGTTTGGGCTTATAAAATAGAGTTAAACCAAATTTAATTTTAGTCCTAGTAGTTTTTTTTTTATTTGCAATTGCAAACAATTAATAGCCATTGCTCCAATTATGTATTTAATGTTATTATTTTTTGGTACTTTGGTATTATTCCTGCTATGACATATTACTCTGGTGACATATTATTTCAAGTTTGCATTACATTTAAAATAATATTTCCAAAGGATGTGTGGATAAAGTTAATCAATATTTTTTTTCCTGTGGATGCATTATTTTAAACATATCACTAATATGACACTGGAATAATACAGCAAATCAGGTGTAATATCAAATTTCAAATCTAAAAAAATGCAGACATATTTCATTATGGGAAAAGGAGTAAACACATTGCAATACTAAATAAATACAGATAGTTATAATTTGTGAGTATTTTATGGCACTTCATGCCATCAAAGCAATCTCTTCCTGCCCTGGCATAATAAAGCACTTTATGCCATCAAAGCAATCCCTTCCTCTCCTGGCATAATAAAGCATTTTATGCCATCAAAGCAATCTCTTCCTGTCCTGGCATAATAAAGCATTTATGCCATCAAAGCAATCCCATCCTGCCCTGGCATAATAAAGCACTTTATGCCATAAAAGCAAACCCTTTCTGACCTGGTATAATAAAGCACTTTATGCCATCACAAATGCCCAGCATTTATAATACTAAACATCAAATGTAAAACAAAAACACATCTTATTTCTAATGATGGAGAGATATATTCATTATGGAAAAAGGAAAAGTATGAAAAAGAATTCTGAAACGTTTTTTAAATGGTGAACTGTAAAATTAAGATTAAGTTTTAAATTTTTTAATTTTTAAAAAATGACAAACTGTAAGATAAAGTTTTGGATTTGTCTAAAAATGGGAAACTTTATATTTTAAGTATTTTAATATATATTGAACCCTTCCTTAGAGATAATACTATTCAACAAAAGAGAATTTGGCTAACTAGATTATAACTATAATGTATTGCAGTTAAGTTTCATAAACAAAGACTATTAAAATAATACTGTTCTGATTAACTCAAACTATATTGTTAACATACAGTATGTAATAAAACATTATTTTCAGTGATTAAAGTTAAAAAAACTTATTGAATTAAAATATCATAGTACTTAGGTTCATAATAAATAATTAGGGTTCGAATTATGATAGTCAATCTATCCATTTCAATAATAAATTCAATTTATAACTAGCTCAAGATTATAAACAAATAATGTTATATCAAAATAACAAATATAATTACGGAACTTTTTACATGAGACGTTCAGTAATGTACACTGGCGTAAACATTGAGAATACATCCCAAAATATAAACTCCCAATGGCATAGGAATATTACTCCATCAAAATCACATAATAAACTACTATGTAATACTTTCATGTCTTAAAACACACATTTAATAATCCTAAAATATAATTTATAAATTTATTAAAGAAATAACTATAAATTACTTAATATTCCTTTAATAAAAATACTAATTATACTTTCAACATAAACTAATAACTTTACTCATCATCTTTCAAAAAAAAAGTTATATTTTTTTAAAATAATAATAATAATAATAATAATAATAATAATAATAATAATAATAATAATAATAATAATAATAATAATAATAATAATAATAATAATAATAATAATAATAATAATAATAATAATAATAATAATAATAATAATAATAATAATAATAATAATAATAATAATAATAATAATAATAATAATAATAATAATAATAATAATAATAATAATAATAATAATATGATGTTGATAGTGCATAAAGGTTTATTTTTAATATAAAATCGTTATATTTTGGTTCTAATGACCATTTTTTTAATAAATTTTCTTTAATAAATTTATAAATTATATTTCTTTCGATAAAGACGTCTATATAAAAACATTGATCCTTTTTGCAATCTTTGCCACATAGCAGAAGAGACACAACAGCATATATTCTATTCATGCACAAGTTTATCCAATATACGCAAATTGTTAATAGAAACTTAGCAAAGGATAAATACATCATTAATAAACATATTACAATCTTTTAAAAAAACTCTACCCCAACAATACGAGCAATAACTTTTTTACTATATGCATACTGGTGCACAAGATGCTCATTTACATTTGGTAACAATATAAGAAGACATCCAGCAACATTTACAAAAAAACTTCAACAAATAAAAGAGCGGGATTACAAAATTAGCGCTCCAGACATTGCAGCAGCAACATGGTCACTCATAAGACAGCCATCAAACCTATGACCGAATAACCATCAAACTGTTTATTTAAAATGTAAAATACAATTGATTTTAAAATTTAGAACTTGTTCCAAAGTCCTATGCTTGCCTATGTAACAGAATACAATGGTTTGTTGTAAAGAATCTATGTAACATTTGTTTAATAAAATTCTTTGAAACATAATAATAATAATAATAATAATAATAATAATAATAATAATAATAATAATAATAATAATAATAATAATAATAATAATAATAATAATAATAATAATAATAATAATAATAATAATAATAATAATAATAATAATAATAATAATAATAATAATAATAATAATAATAATAATAATAATAATAATAATAATAATAAAATAATAATAATAATAATAATAATAATAATAATAATAATCATCATCATTATCATCTCGGGTTTATTGCTAACAAACTAATAAAATAAATAAATTAATTAACACCCTGTAGCAAAATATGATGAGGAATTTTACATGATATCTAACTACTCTTACACAATAAATACAGCAATAAGCAACTAAAATAACTCAATGACTCTCAACATTAAATTTACTTAATAATTAAAATTTAATAATAAAAATATATAATATAATACGATTTTAAGTAAGCATTGTACAATCCCTCTTTGTTTAATGTGGCATTCTTAAAAAATATAATGTATTCTAATATTGTGGCAATATCAAGTATCTCTCTCATTGGTGTTATATCAATTTAATAATAATTACTAACATCATATATTCTATGGTAATAATAATATACTTTATTACTGACTCAACTATAATAAAAATAATATCTAAGTAGTCTTTAACGATCATGTGCCAAATAAGTAATATTCGAATTATTAATTTTGTATGGATTGTGCATGTAGAATGAAAAAAATCAAATAAGCAGCACGCTGATAAATCACAACTTGACTAAGGTAAGATTCAAAACAATTCCACCATTTGTATTGGGGACAGTTACAATAAATTTCCCAATTTCTAAAAAAAAAACAATATTATACTTATTCTATTATAAAATATATTTATTATAAAATATATTTATTACTGCATGGTACAGTCGAAACTGTAATCAATATTAAAAGTTTTTTTTGCTGAAAAGTGAAATGTGGAAGTTTTTTGAAATTCAATATAATTTTATATTATAAAATAAAGTATAACAAATAAAATAAAATAAAAATTAAGGACTTTCTTAGTAGTTCAGCAAAGTATCATTCTGATATTTGAATATCAAAAATTTTTAATAAAAATATGAATATTTCTCTCTATAATAAAAATAATAATCACTGTTATGCAAAAATATTTAACAAATAATTTTATAAATGTTTATAACTGAAATGAGTTCAAATTATTTATAATAATTTAAAGTAACTATCAATAAATTATATTGCATGACATTGTATTACTTTCTGTTTTATACTTTTACATTCATTATATCATTCAAAAATCATTTTCACTATTCTCACTTTCATTCCAATTTGAATATGCATATATTTGATTTAAGTGATCTCTACTATTTGTATGAGTATCAATTATTCCTCTCTTATGTTATATACTATGACAATCATCAAAATATCTCAAAATCATCTGTGAAAAATTTTTTTATATACTACATCTGGCCCTCTTATGAAATTATCAACTTCAAACGGTTTAGTCATTACTTTACCAACTTATAAAACTATATTCTCTATGATGATTTCTATGATGATAGATAGGGATTAAAGTATAGGGTATAGAATAAATGACAAGAATGTTTCAAACGAGTAAGATAATATCATCATGGATGCAGTGCATATCGTAAGAGTAGGTCTGTATTCATTGGGCATCTAAGATTTATGTCATGGTTGCTATTATAGCACTTATTGATGATAAGGAAATGCAACTGTCCATACAAAGAGATATTCAGCTCTATGTTATCTGTATATTTTAATAACTATAAAATATAAAAATATAATTCACATGCAACAATTTTCAACATATCTCTAACACCTAGCAATTACTATAAATATTAATCTTCCAATCACCAGTATACATCCCCACACTGAATAATTCACTCAACATCATAAAATATACAAACAGCATTCTAAAACAACTTGCAAAACACAATATTAAAAAAACAACAACAAAGATCTAAATTCATGTCAAGATGATTTTTAAAAGTTTTTAACAACAAATGATCTTAATAAAACATACATCAGTACTATAACTTTATTTATTATACAATTTAGAGATCAGTATTAGGTCTTTATCTATATTTCAACAGATAATATTCATAAAAAATAATATATTAATAGTAAAATGGTGTTATATGATATAAGCATATTCAAGCACTCAATAAATAAATATTTTAAAATATCTTTTGATGTTTACAAATATCCATCCCCATCTATCAATTCTTTTATAAAAATAGACACATGATGATAATTTTATGATCAGTTCATTCCATTGTTTAATATTAAATTCATGCAATGTATAATATTAATCTTAAAATGCTAATTATGATATATCTTTTTTTTTGAAAACAAAATACAAAAAATTATCAAGGAAAATATAATCTAAAAATAATAAAAAATTACCAATGATTATTAAGATCATTCACGGAGATTAGCTCATTGGATCATACATTTAAAAAAACAAATTATAATTGTGATTTTAAATGTCCTTGTTCAGAAAATTACTTTCTGAGTACCCATTTGTTTGTTTTTTAAAAATATAATAATAAAATTAATCTATCTTAAGATAAAATTTAAAATATAATAATAACAAGTTAGTTTTAAAATAAATAAATTTTAATATTTTAAATACTAACATTTGGCTTAACACTAAAAAAAATAATCATAATAATAAAGTTATGACAAAAAATTTTCCCTCCTTCTCGTAAGCAAAATGCTTGTCAGAAGATTACTTGTCAGGGATCTCATACTATTGCCTTGTTATAGTTGAACAGCAATGTGCACAATTATATTTGTATCTTGGTTTCATATGAAGAAATGTACCAATAATAATATTAATATCAAGTAAAAGTGAACAAAATTCATGGAAAATATTAATATCCCATGAGATTACATGTTTATTTCAGTCGTTTCTGAAAATTCTATCCAGGGATTTAATATCTTCATAATATAATAATTCAAAATTAATTTTATATGAAAATATTTTCTTACATTGTGCAGAAAAAAAATAGATTGCATTAAATATAAGTAATATTTGCATTTTACATCAATCAAAAATATTAATACCAAACATTATATAATATAAATTATTTATTTAATACGTTTATAAGCAGACATATAGTTCATGAATAAATATAAATATTTATTTCTTTAAAAAATTATGGTTATTTTATCTTTTAAAACATATATTTTTTCACTACATATTTTTCTTTTCCAGGTAAAAACAGCTATATCATTCCAACATTTATTAACTTATAATATTTTATTCTTTGTAAAAAAAAAATTTGAGTTCATTATTTCCAGATAAATTATGTTAAAATATAAATCTTTTTAAAGTTTAAAAGACATTCAAAATTCATCTTCTTCAATTTGTCTTTAAATACATCATTCTTAAAACTAAGTCCATTTTGATTTCTTAAAAAACAAATCAAATATGAGTTATTACTATCAATTATGATAAAATAGATATTAATCGTACCATAAAACATTCTAAGTTCAGTTATAAAATATAGATGCAATCTTAATTTTCTTTTCTTTCTTTCAGATTTGATATGACAATAAATATTTTAATGAATACCTGACCCCCCCCCCCCCAATTTAACTTTAAAAAATTAGCCGCATTGCAATATGATAAAGCCATTTCATATAAATGGTCACTCATTCCAAATATACAATTTATGCAAAATACAATGTTTTTACATAAATTTTCTCCAGTTTTGTAGCAGTATTTTTTTTGACATTTGATATTCATTCCCCCAATATTTAAGTAGCCACTATTGCATTCCATAGAATTATTGAGATCCTAAATTATGTTTCAAGTACACAAGTTGACATGGAACTTTGGTTTTTAGTGATTCATTATTTAAGTAGTGATCCCAATTATATTTTCAAATTTAAATAAAAGAATAATTTAAAAGAAATTACTATTGTCAAAATAAAAAAAAATAGTTATAAATGTCAAACTAAATCTGTTTTAATCCGAATCTGTAAATCACTAAGCATCTATGAAAATCTATGAAAAATCTGTTTAGAATGGTTTCAACATTTCTTTTTATCCTGGACTTAATCCAATGATTCCATTAGCAAATATTACATGTAATAATCTGCTAATTTACATACCTACATCAAATATCATTTTTAAAATTAAGTTTTAAAACTATGACAATACTTTAAATAACAAATAGTTTTTATCTAAAAAAATTAAATATCCTTGTTAAATTTTTTTTTAAGATTTTAATAACCTAAAACTGACTTAAAATAAAATATTACATTTAAATAAAAATAATAAATTTATTCATTACTTTTCTAATATTATCTTTAGATTTAATATTTGCTACACTTTATTATGTATCAATTTTTTGTCAACAAGCTAAAATTGAAATTTTCTTTCCCTAAATTTTTGAAAGCACACATATTCACACAATCACCCAACCATGTGAGACTTTCTGCAGACTTTAAACTAATATTAAATTAACTTATCTTTTAAATAATATTTTTAAAAAAATAATCACCTTAAACATATAATATAAAATATTTATTGCTATAATTAAGCTATTCAATCTCTGTAGTATTTTTACTATAATAAATAAAAATTAAAATCATTTGCAAACAATTTATTGCATCATTTTACATTTAATTCATTAAATTATCTAATATATTTTTATAAGCTCTTATCTACTGAGTTTGAACCCCTACTATCTATAACTTCTAAATTATATAAAACAAAATCACCTAAATTTAAAATATTTTAAATATAATTACTTTTCCAACTCTATCTAATTTTCTGTACCTATTGTAAAGAATATATATATATATATTCACTAGATAGAGCTTACTATTAGCTCCAAACAAGCTTTAATTATAAGTTCCAACAAAGAAAGTTGGTTACATCTATCTATCTATCTATCTATCTATCGATCTATCTATCTATCTACCTATCTATCTATCCATCCATTTATCCATCTATCTATCTATCTATCTATCTATCTATCTATCTATCTATCTATCTATCTATCTATCTATCTATCTATCTATCTACCTACCTACCTACCTACCTACCTACCTACCTATCTATCTATCTATCTATCTATCTATCTATCTATCTATCTATCTATCTATCTATCTATCTATCTATCTATCTATCTACCTATCTATCTACCTACCTACCTACCTACCTACCTACCTACCTACCTACCTACCTACCTACCTACCTACCTACCTACCTACCTACCTACCTACCTACCTACCTATCTATCTATCTATCTATCTATCTATCTATCTATCTATCTATCTATCTATCTATCTATCTATCTATCTATCTATATGAATTAGTCATAACAGGATTCTTGGATGTCATGGCATCATAAATGAAAACTTTGAATAATTATTACTGGATGCAAACATCACAGGAGCAATACATCATAGCAGGAATAAAACCTAAGTACCCTATTTCTTCTATATTTACTAAATTTAAATATTATTTTTAAGAAAGTTTGTTACTTGTAAATTTATATTTCTGACAAATAAAGTAAAACCTATGAAACTATAATACAGAAAGAAACCTTAATCTTGAAAACAAAAATATTGGAAATATAAGTGAAATAGAGATTAATAAAATGTCCAAAGTTAAAGGATTAATGTTGGATAAGTTTTCAAGAAGCACTATGCAGTTGAATCAAATTATTAAAATTATTTAGTAATAATTAAAAAGTTATCTATTATAATTAATTTATTAAACTTGAAAAGAACATATTATTTATATTATTTTATAATAGATAATAATTATATTTAGAAAAAAAATTGTACAAAATTCAAAATAATTCATGAATTTATAAAATTTCACTTATGGTATGATTTAGTTTTAATTTTCCCTTTTTTGTGTTCTTATGGAAAAAAGCTTCATCATACAAAATGGTAAAATATATATTATATTTTAGTTGTAGTATGGATGTAATACATTTCAAAATAAAAGGAGAATTGATCCTTTACATTATTTACAAAGATGAACACCACAACAAAAATATAAAAATAATAATTAAAAAGCATTTTTTAAACATAACATGACAGAAATAAATACTGAAAGATTTCCAATTACAGAATAAATTTAAAATTTTACATTTATGGAGTCACAATTTTATCACTGTCCAAATTATAGAAAATACAATAATTATATTTTGGAAAAAAATCTTGTAATATTGAGAAAATAAGAATCCTAACAACTATGTTTATATATTTTGTGGAATTAAAAGCAAGTTGAAACAATGCATTTATTCTCTTCCTCTATCACTTTTAACTTAAGTGTCAAGAAAATTTTATTTTTGTTTTAGAAACATAACTTTGTTTAGTGAAAAAATGACAACTTTACATCAAAGGTATTTAATAATTTCTTTTTGATTTGTAATAATTAAATTCATAAAATGGTGACATGACTCAAAGTGCCGTTTGAGACAAGTAAATTCAAATGTTCTTTTCAAAATAACATTTTAAAATTAATTCTTATAAATAAATATATTTATTTAAAATATATACAAAATGAAAAATGAATGGAAATTTAATATGTTTGTCAATAATAAATATTGGTGTATTTTCTATCAATTTTTTTAGCCATTCCATTTTTATTTTTGTGTGAAATATCTTGAGATGTTCAAAGTCTTATTTATTAAATGTACTATTGGAAAAATTATATATATATGTTTCAAGAAAAAGCATTTAAAATATCCATCTAGAATTATCTCTATCGCCAAACTGGTTTTGAGCTGATGGCTATTGTCAGTGAGGCATTAGCACATTCAACACTAGATCTAAAATACAAACTCATGTCCAGCAATTATCAAATACTTAACTATTAAATGAAAAATGTGAAATACATTTACATGTCTTCAAATCCAGCTATCTATTTTAAATAGGTTTATGAACTGAACAAAATTCAAATACACCATAAATTATTCACCATAGCCTAAAAAAAAAAACTATAATAGTAAGAAAACAAGTCATACATCACATGACTTAATTTAGTAAGCTTGCATTTATAGATGTAATTATAATGCGCATGATAATAGCTCTAAATAAGCTTTTTTCGTTTTTTTTTTGATAAATACTACAGGAGAAAGACATTTAAAATCTCTATCTAGAATTATCCCTATCCCCAAATCAGTTTTAAGCTGATGGCTCTCATCATATATATATATATATATATATATATATATATATATATATATATATATATATATATATATTTAATATATATATATATATATATATATATATATATATATTATATTCCAACCAGTAACCACCTAAACCTTCACAGTAAAATATAGTAATCAATATTTCTCACTGCTGTCAAAGCAACCTTCACACATTTTAATAGCAAGAATGGAAATCCATTATTACTAATGGTCCATTGAATATATATGAACACTTAAAGCTTGCAACTTGACTACAGTGTATGAAATATTGGTACAATGAAGTTTAAATAAACCTCTTTAAACATGAAATAAACATGTCACTGTAATGCAGACTAATAAATAGTCAATCAACATTACAAACTGCAATACTTTTAAATTGCCCATGTATTATTTAGAAATAATAAATGAAATAGTGTCTAAAGCTAAACTGGGATAATGACAGCAGTGAGAAATATTGATTACTATATTTTACTGTGAATATTTAGGTGGTTATTGGTTGGAATTTAATTACATCATTATCCCAGATTAGCTTTAAGCACTATTTCACTTATTATTTCTAAATTATAATATATATATATATATAATAAACATTTAAGTTATAAATTTCATAACTTGCTATAGCTTGCATTTTATGAGCACTAAATGGAACTTTGTCAATGGCTCAATTTCAAGCTTTGTTTACATAAATGCGGAGAGAGATACAATTCAATATCTCTTTCAAGTTGTCTTCAACCTTTAAACCATGGTCTTGAGCTAGTTGGCTCATGTCAGTAAAGGGTAGGAAAAGTAGAAACTAGACCTAAACAACAACTCTACTAATCAGCATTTATGAAACACTTTTATATCAGCTTAAAAGCATGAATTTTTCATAATACGTAAATATCTTGAAATCCAGTCAAACAAACTAGATAACTATATGGGTCTGAATTCAGTTCCGTTTCACCATATAGTAAAAGCCTCTGCAATCTATATCATTGCAAAAACCTTCAATAGTACATTTATGATAAACAAAACGAGTTATATATTTTGTAACTTTCTAAAGCTTGGATTTTATGATCATTAGATGGAGCTTTACCAATAGCTCACTTTCAAGCTTTGTTTACATAAACACTGACAAAGATAGAATTCAATGTCTCTTTCAAATTGTCTCCAAAAACACCAAATTTGTTATGTGAATATAAAGGTAAATGAACTTGGATTGTGTTTCATCTTGGCCTTTTAGATTTATAATTAATGAAAAAGATAAACAATGCCTAAGATCTAGGTTCAATGCTCTTAGATCCAAACCTTCTTACTGATAAAATCTGCAAACTAAAAATTAGCCTGGAGATATTGATGAATATGCACTAGATAAGGATTTTATGCATAAGGCTTCTGGCATCTCTTGATTAATCTGGCTTGCACTGACTGGCACTACTCTATGGAGGGTTTTTCCTGTTTTAATAACATTTATGAGCAAGCATAAGAAAGGGTGACAATGTGATGTTTAGTGGGTTAATACCAATCCTGACTAATAGGATAGTGGTGGCTATGATTATTAAAGAACCAAAAGCACCAAAATGTATGGGTACTGAACTGAGTTTATATATATATTGTATATATACTTCTATATATATAAACTCATATATAAACTCATAGATTATATTGTCATATATATATATATATATATATATATATATATATATATGACAATATAATCTATGAGCTTGGATTGAATATGTTATTGTATTTTCAATTTTAAACTCATAGTATTGTAGCTAAGTAGAGGGTTGAACTAGATCCTAAGATTTAAATGCATTATTGTCATATCCCAAAGCTCCTCACTGACAAAAGCCACAAGCTAGAATCTAATTTGGGGATGTTGGATGAGTAGGCACTAGATAGGGATTTTATGTGCAAATTTACTTGCATTTATTTAATTTACTATGGCTTGCACTGGGTAACAATACTATATGTTTTCTACTATTTAAATAAATACATTGTCATATTAATAATTATTTTGAAACAATTAATGACATTATTGAATGTATTATTTGGTGCAATGATGATTTCTACACTTAATGGATTATGTCTCTGCTACATCATGGGTGGTGCTAAAATTTTTATAAATTTCATAACAATAAAACATTGGTTTTTTTTTTACTATTAATATTTAACTCTGTTACAGAAAGTAATCTTCTATAGACTTTACACTCCTGTAAAACATTTTATTTTATTTTAATATTATCAGTAACTAATATTATGTGAATAAACTTATATTGATTTTATCATAAAAATTTACAGCATCATTGTAGTAAATAATTTGAATAAAAATAGTTATTTCAGTATATATTTAACATAATTTGAAAGTATTGCAAAGAAAGTTATTACTAATGTTTCAAAGTAAATTGCTAAAGACTTTAAGATAATGAGAGGCCAATGGAAAAGAGATGCTCAACTTCATTATTGTTCTTTTTTGTTTTTGAAAAAATTTAAGGCAACGTGAATTTTTAATTTGCAAGAAGAAAATTCATTTAAGAATCCTATGTATAATGAATATACTTTTTTTACTATAACCTAAAATGATTATGATTAAAATTATATGGAATAAATATAGTATTGCTTTGTTGGTCCAAGTGTGTTTCATAATAAGATAGTTTTTATCCAATTGACTGGAAGTGCCTTATACTTTCTTTCAAATGACCAAAATATATCCATTATCTTAATTTGAAATAGCATGCTTAGTTTCTCAGAACATTATGTGAATGGTCTACCATAACAGTTACATTTAATTGATTTCAAACACTTTGCATTCCATTCTATGACTGGAATTTTTTTACTTTGTCACAGCATTATTTTTAAACTATATATGAAAATAATGAGGAAATTCTGATAAAGGTAAAGTTTACCAATTTACAATTTGAATACAAAATGCTAATTTATGTTTAAGTAAATTAATTCTTATTTATAGAATAAATAAAAAGAAAATTATTATTGAATTGTTTGGATCTTGATATATCTGCATACACTATTCATCATTGTTATGCATATATAATTTAGACAGCCAAATCGAAGTTGACACACTTAGGCCATCACATTAATAGTATTAACCAATTGTCAAAAATTTATTGCTTGGATATTATATACATATATAAAAAATGTTTAAATCACACTTCCAAACGTTATTTTTTCAGCAACGCCCTCTGTGAATTAATATAAAGTCGTATTCACAAAAGGACTTTGCTAAAAAACATAACGTTAGTAGCATGATTTGAACATTTTCTATTTAAATTTTCAGATAATAATGTGTACTAGGATATTTTTTTAAATATATATATATGAGTGTGAGATGTTTTTATGTTTGTAAATAAACTTATTTTAAAAAATAAATATTTTTTCCCCAAGTAACTAAAGTTATCTCGTTCCAAAAATAATCTTAGTCAATAAAAGTGAAAGCTGTTCTGCATATTAAATTGTAGCTATTGTCATAAGAATTTTTGTTACTGAAATTGAAATATATGTATTCATAAAAATGCACATATTTAATTCTTTTAGATTAATACCATTTTACAAATCCATAGGAGGTCAGATAGGCTTTATAAATTTTACTGTTGTAATTTGCTATCGAATACTTAAGAAGAAATGTTAGATATACATGCGAATTTCGAACAGTTGTTCAACATTTTTAATATTAGATATTTAAAATGTATATAAACAAATGTTTAAATTAGATTAAAGGTCAATATGTATACAAATGGAGATTAAATATATACGGCAATATATGATTTGTCAAATATCAGTTTAATAACTTAATAATTGATCATTCTTATTAATCAAAATTGTTATATATATATATATGTTACTTTAATAAGTACCAAGATGTATTTACATCATTTATTTAAACTGTTTGGAGAAATGTAATGGAAAAGTAAAAATACTCAGATTTTGTTTCAAGTGTTATCGATTTTCTACTTACATTTAAGATACTACTAGTAGAATTATTTATTAGAAACAATGTACAAATAAAGATACTGCGTCCTTTAAAAAAGGTTATATTTACTATAAAGTAATTTAACGCTCCAAGTTAGATACGTTGAAACTTCTTAAGATAGTAATTTTATAAATGATCATAATTGCTTTATGAACAACAATGCTGAATCTAAGAGAGTAATGAAAGAATAAAATAGATGTATATAAGGTAGAAGAAAATGCTTTAAGTTTAGGCAATTCTAAATATAAATAGTTTTAAAAACATATTACTGAAACAAAACACAGGAAAAAAAAAACTTACAGAAGATAAAGTCATAAAACGCATTAAACTAGTATAGAACAATTAAAAAGAAAAAAATGTACCAATAAAGAAAAACACTGACTGCAATTAGACAGAGTCAGCAAAATAAATAGTTGGAATATCATTGGGAAGAATTAAAAAATAGCACAACCCACAGAAATATAGAAAAAAAATATTAGGACTAGTCACTGTAAATACTAAAAAATTTTAATACAAAATAATATTCAAAACAAGAAGAAATAAAACATGAACTTAATGGTAAATAGGATATTTGAATGCTACTTAGATATTATTACAATTTTCAGTTGTTTTCTCACCTACTGGATCAGCTGCCAGGGACACTGCAGAACGACCAAAAAGCTTGTAAGTGATAAATTTAAAAAAAAAAAATTACTCAAAATCGCTGAAATTGAAAATTGGAAACCCCCCTTCCCAATGTATTACTGAAAGACTTTTAAAGAGCATGGAATAAAGTGAAGAAAAATGAGAATTCTGAAAACGTGGTCAAATATGTTGCAAATAATATTTGACTTTAAGTTAAAAAACTTCAAGTTTTTGAAAAATAATTTTAGGAACAGGAATCTTAGAACCATCATGGTCATCATTGCTTCAAAAACCTAATGCACTATTCAAACCATATAGGATATATTTTTCTTTACAGTTTTGAAAAAGAATGACATAAAGAAGATAAATACCATATACTAATGTTATCTATCTACAATCTGTGAGGATTTCTTTTCATGATTTTCATTTTATATTGCCAAAAATTATAATTTTTATTTTTTGATCTTCTGTCACTCTACATAAATAACAAAGAGTTGTATCTTTTGTTCTAGTTTTCTACCTGAAGTTTTTCAATTTATTAATGTTTTACTGTAATTAATTATTAGAAAATAGTTCCATCCATTTGTCTTTAAAAAATATTTAATTGGTACTTGTAATTCCAACTTTTTTATAGCAATAGTTTGCATCATGAGAACTTGACATGTCATTCTTAAATTTTGATTTGTTACTTGATATATTATAAAATATAAAACGTATTTAAAACTTCCACTTCATCACACATTCTAGAAACATAAAGATTAATAATTTACAATCATCAAAATGTAATGTATATGATGTATGTACTTCTAGAAATCCTAAGCATCATTAATTCAAAATCAGTCTGTACCCTAGCAGAAAATAGGCATTTTTCCCCTTAAAATATTATTATCTCATAATGCAGATATGTAGTAGTAAATAACTTTATATTTAAATATTTCATAGGTTATATATTCAGTCCTGATAATATTTATTTTTATTATTGATTTGTTTTCCTTTTTTTATGTATATTCAAGAGAACAAGTTTTTATTCTATCAAAATAATTTACGTATTTTGACAATAACTTCTCAAAGTAATTGTATCCATAATAACATTAGTCTTTTCATTTTCACCATCTTTTCCAAAAGATTTAAATAACTTTTAAATAAATATTTTTTAAAAAAAAATTGGTGTACTTTTAAAATATATAGTCAATAATATAATGAAGAAAGATATATTTTCTTATACTATAATTACATCTTGGATATTTTTATAACTTTATAGAAACATTTAGTTTCAGTCTTTTCCAGGTTTTATTATCCAAATAATATATTTAAAAGTTTTTAAAATATTATACACAAATATATTAATTCTCTGAGTGATATTTCCAAATAATATCCTCTTTAAAGTCCAAAGTATTTTATAAAAATAATTATAACAATATTTAATTAACATGAGAAAAATTATACTTTCCTCTATCATTGTTTTTTCCGTTACTGACTTCCCTGTGCACATTAATTAAGGTATATGCTCCATAGTTACTATGAATTTGACTTAAGTTTTAAATAGAAATAACTAGTAGAAAACTAATTCATTTTAGGGAAACATTGTTATTTTAACTTAATAAATTTTATAATTCTTTACAATTTTTTAAAATAACAAAAATTTAAAAATTTAGACTAATTGACTATTTTAATAATATGCTGGATACTACTGAAAATAATAAAATATAAAAGAAGTAATAATAGTAAGTAATAATAGTAATAGTAAGAAAAAATGAGAGCATTCATTTATATAGCAGGTCTAACTTACAATCTGATTGGTTACTTGACCCTCAGCTTACAAAACTAATTTATATAGATGTCAATTTTACATTTTTAGATCTGAAATAATATTATAAGTCATCATCCATAACATTAAAATTATATTAATATTTAATTCTAAATTAATTTTATAACTATATCTAAAAAAATTAAACACTTTAAAATAACATATTTTAAATAATACTTTATCATTTTATCTAACACTTAGCTTTAATATATCTATTTTTCTAGTTTATCTTTATTAAGTACAACTATTTTAAAGACAAGTAATTAAATAATTTCCTATATTTATTTTTATGATATGCAAATGTTTTCAATTTTTTTAAAACAGTTGAAAGTAATTTGAAACTTTGTTTAAAAATCTTGCAAGCACACAAAAAATACATGCAATGTTAGTCACATGACATTAATTCCATACAAAATGTTGCAGTCTTTTATATTTACTGGCAAAAAATAGGATTAATTAAATATTTAACTACAAAATATAACATTATAAAAAATAAAATAATGATAGAATTTGGAATAATAAATTTTGACATTATTTAAACAACAAATAAAATTGAATACATTTGTATATCCCACAAAATACTAAAACTTTTAATAAATAATTATAATATAAATTTAAATCTACTTTTATTAAAATATATTTGGTAACTTAATTAATTTTAAATCATTATTTAAAAATTAGTTTTCAACAACATATTTAACAAGACTTTTAATACATTATTTTCATTATTATCATGATGGCAAGTTCTCCCAACCATACAAAATTATAATATTTAATTTTTTCATTGCAATTTTAACATTTCACATAGCTTTTAAGTATTTATAACTTTTAATTTTATCTTAACAAAGTTTTAAACATGCTATTAACATTACTATATCACTTACAAAACCTAAGTTTTTTTAATTTTTTTTTTTTTTAAGAAATTGATTTACACAGCCATTTTCGACTTAATAAAAAGGGTACAAAATATATATTATGTGCTGAACCAGCATTCAGTTGTTAGTCAGATTATCATTTCTCACACACACGCACACACACACATATATATATATATATATAATCAGTGCTCAGCTTATATTAAGATAGCAAATTTTCAAACTTTAATGAACATGTTTCAATATATTTTATCCTCCAAACTTCAGCAATCCAAATCATTGAAAATCTGATAATAGAAAGCCCAAATCAAAATAAAATGTCAATTTTGTGAAATATTATAAACAACAAAATTTTATTAGTATCAATAAAGTAACATGAATAACATTTTATATAAGAGTCACACATCCTCACTAATACTAAAAATGCCCTGTATTGTTTAGGGAAACTGTAAAGTGGTTTAATTTGCACATCAAAGTCCATGAATCATAGCAGCAGTTCTATTCACTTTCATGCTCAAACTTCTTCGTAAATGTAAATCAATGATCTTTTTTAATATTTCAATGATAAAAATGATAACCAATTATTATGATGGTTCCATGTTAATTTTGGAAAACTAAGCAGTATTGATGAACCATCTTTAAAAAAATTGCAATCAGGATCTAAATCCTTTTCTGGTGCTAAAATCATAGTTGATTATACAATGGACATACTGTTTTTAATGACTAATAAAAAAAATTAAGTACATCACTCATGACCATTTCAAAATTTTAATATCCAAGACTTTCATTAGTTAAAATATCTATGCCAAACTTTATGTGATGAAAGAATAGGATTTAAAACTATATTTATATAGTTGAAAAAATGATTTTAAAATTAATATTTTGTAGACAGTTATTATGAAAAAATAAATACTGCCAAATAGTAATAAAATAAGTTAAACAAATGAAAAAAATGTAATCGAAAGTCATAAGATATATTAGAAATATGTCCACAATGAAAACTACAGAAAAAAAATTATAACTATGTGTGCATCACATAAAGATTTTGATAACAGTAATACAATTTATTAGTAATTTTTTTAAAAAAGATAACACCATCTTTACTACAAACATGTTTTTGAGCTATGCTCTTTATAACATTTGTTTTGCTTGTTATTCTCTTATATATATATATATATATATATATATATATATATATATATATATATATATATATATATATATATATATATATATATATATATATATATATATATATATATATAGACCCCAAATCCAAAATTCAACTAGACCAGCAAAAATAATATTAAAACACAACCAAAGGTTTCACTGCTACAAGAAGACTTTTCAAGTGTAAAGAACTACAAAAACTACACAATATATAAAATATTAAACATTACCAACAAATACATTTACTTCCCATTCATTCTTAATATTAAAAGAACTCTTAAATAAATTAATTGCTTCAGAATAATAAATGTTCAATAATAAAGATTTTTTAATTTTTCTTTTGATTTCAAAAGAAGACAACATTAGCTCCAATCAAAATGAATAGTGTAGCCTGTATCTTTTTCATGGACATACAAAGCAGAACTAAGGTATTTATTTTTAACTCTACTTTAATGAACCTTTATTTTTTCATTTAAACTCAAAATACTCTGACCTATGTAGACTTTCTTACAAAAAAAAAACACATGGTAAAATATATTACACCAGGTATAGTCTTTATATGAAAAATTTCCTTTGTATTATTTAATAAATTATTCAATGTAACACCCTTTTTCCAAGCAATTTTTTTTATTTCCAAACAATTTACTATTCCTACATACAATTTTATAAGAAGACAATTTAAATGACACAGAAATAAAATCATATTTTTCTCTATTATTTACATCCTTACAAATATTACTATTAATAAAATACTTTTAACACATTTATAAGAGTAACCAACCCTCAAATAATCTTTATAAAATTGACATTTCTGAAACAAAGCTACATAGGTCAGAGTAGTTTGAGTTTAAATGAAAGAATAAAGGTTCATACAAGTAGAGTTTAAATAGATATCTTAGTTCTGCCTTGTATGTTCACGAAAAAGATACAGGCCTCACTATTAATTTTGATGGAGCTAAGGTTGTCTTTTTTGAGAGAAATGAAATCAAAAGAAGAATAAAAAAAATATTATTGAAATTTTTTTATTCTGAAGCAATTAATATATTTAAAAGTTATTTTAATATTAAGGGTGGATGGGAAGTAAATGGATTTGTGGGTAATATTATATATATGTATATATATATATATGGCATTTTACCAAAACCACCGAAACAAGTGTAAAATTTGTTTACATAAATGACAAAAGAGTCAGAATTAACTATCTCTTTCATTTGCACACCCTCAGATCAGCTGATTTCAAGCTATTTGCTATCATCAGTGAAGGATAGACTTAGAAACTAGATTTAAGCACTGACTTCAAGTGTTTATGCAAAACATTTCTATGAGTTTGCAAGTGTGAATTTTTCAGACCAGTAAAGTCTTCAAACTCAGCCTAACAAGCCAGATATCTATATGGGTCTGATATCAGTTCAGTTTCACCACATAGTCAAAGTCTCTGCAATATATATCATTGCAAGAAACCTTTAAAGGTACATTTATGAAAAACAAAAACAAGTTATTCACGTAACTTCCTATCACTTGTTATTTATGATCAATAGATGGCATTTTACCAAAACCACTGAAACAAGTGTAAATTTTTTTTACATAAATAACAATGATAGCAAGTTACGTGAATAACTTGTTTTTGCTTTTCATAAATGTACCTTTAAAGGTTTCTTGCAATGATATATATAGCAGAGACTTTGACTATGTGATGAAACTGAACTAAGATCAGACCCATATAGATATCTGGCTTGTTAGGCTGAGTTTGAAGACTTTAACAGTCTGAAAAATTCATGCTTGCAAACTGATAAAAACATTTTGCATAAACACTTGGAGTCAGTGTTTAGATCTAGTTTCTAACTCTATCCTTCATTGATGGTATCAAATAGCTTGAAATCAGCTGATCTGAGGGTGAGCAAATGAAAAAGATAGTTAATTCTGATTCTTTTGTCATTTATGTAAACAAATTTTACACTTGTTTCGCTGGATTTGGTAAAACGCCATCTATTGATCATAAATAACAAGTGATAGCATGTCACGTGAATAACTTGTTTTTGTTTTTCATATATATATATATATATTGTGTATTTTTTGTAGTTCTTTACACTTGAGAAGTCTGCTTGTATCAGTGAAACCTTTAGTTGTATTTTAATATTATTTTTGCTGGTCTGTTTGAATTTTGGATTTGGGGTAATTTTAATTATATATTGACTAGTTTAGTTTTATGCATGTAATGTTTATATATATATATATATATATATATATATATATATACTACACAGAATAATCCCAATATATATATATATATATATATATTATTTGGGAGATATTCTGTGTAGTGAAAAAGCTAAATGCTGACATTTCAGTACAATATCAAGTACCTTCCTCTGAGCATGCTCTTTCTCAAATCATAAGAATGCTCAAATAATAAAAATAATATGATACATATATATATATATATGCACCTGAATCTCGTTTTATGCATATTATTTCAATGCGATTTTAAAGTTATGTGATTCATGTTTCTTCTTAATATCTTTCATATTTCACTATATTTATTAGATATCAAAAAAATTAAATTATTAATAACTTATTTTGACTTGAAATACTTTTTTTTTTCAAAAATATAACATTATATTAGCAGCTAACATGAATATGGCCTGAAGTTGTATTTAGAATCTTAGCTTCTATGTAAATAACCTAATTATACTAATGAGTAAATAATAATAATAGATTTATACATATGTATAAAAATATAGCAATAAATATTCAAAATTTTTTAACTTTTAAAATGTATTTTGTTAGATATTAACAAAAATAAATATTTTTTTAGATTTTTAAAATAAATAATAACAAAGATTTTATTGATTTTATAAACTGAAAATAATCTTTTTAATGATAATGTATAATTTTTTTTTTGTTTTTATTGCAATCTTATTTTTTAAATATAGAAACAGAAAACCATTAACTCAGCTCAAGACTGAAAGTGGCGTTAGTTCTACATCACGTCATGAATCTGATTTTTTACTAGTTTACAAATGAATGCATATTGTCACACATGAAAAAATACAAAATTAAATACTGTAGTTAATAAAAGAAGTAAAAAAGTTTGTGTTGTTTTAATTTTTTTCAAATATTTGAAATTTTTTATTATTCATACTTTATTTCCTTATTTTTTTTAATGCAAATATTAAAGTAATTTTTCTTGTTGCTTTGCTTTTATGCAATTTCTGAAAATTACTGGAACTAATCCCCATTTTTCAAGGTATATTACGTTTATTTTTGTGCGCGTTTTCTGAGGAGCCTATCTATTGCATAAAATGAGACCCAGGGGTATATATATATATATGTCCACAGATGGCGTCCTACCAAGACTGCCAATCAAGCGTATGTTTTGTTTACATAAACGTCAGAGTAGTTAGTATTCACTATCTCTAACTATAATTCCACTTTCAGATCATGATTTCAAGCTATTTGCTATCGTCAGTGAAAGACAGGAATAAAGAAACTAGATCTGAATACAAACTCTGAGCGTTTATGAAACAATTTCTATTCAGCTTGCAAGTGTGAATTTTTTAGACACGTAATGTCTTCAAACTCAGCATAGCAAACCAGATAGCTACATGGGTCTGATCTCAGTTCAGCATCACCACATAGTAGAAGCCTCTGCAATCTATATCATTGCAAGAAAGACCTCAAAGGTACATTTATGATAAACAAAAATGCAAGTTAAAAAACTTGCTAACGCTTGTATTTATGTCCACAGATGGCGTCCTACCAAGACTGCCAATCAAGCGTATGTTTTGTTTACATAAACGTCAGAGTAGTTAGTATTCACTATCTCTAACTATAATTCCACTTTCAGATCATGATTTCAAGCTATTTGCTATCGTCAGTGAAAGACAGGAATAAAGAAACTAGATCTGAATACAAACTCTGAGCGTTTATGAAACAATTTCTATTCAGCTTGCAAGCGTGAATTTTTTAGACACGTAATGTCTTCAAACTCAGCATAGCAAACCAGATAGCTACATGGGTCTGATCTCAGTTCAGCATCACCACATAGTAGAAGCCTCTGCAATCTATATCATTGCAAGAAAGACCTCAAAGGTACATTTATGATAAACAAAAATGCAAGTTAAAAAACTTGCTAACGCTTGTATTTATGTCCACAGATGGCGTCCTACCAAGACTGCCAATCAAGCGTATGTTTTGTTTACATAAACGTCAGAGTAGTTAGTATTCACTATCTCTAACTATAATTCCACTTTCAGATCATGATTTCAAGCTATTTGCTATCGTCAGTGAAAGACAGGAATAAAGAAACTAGATCTGAATACAAACTCTGAGCGTTTATGAAACAATTTCTATTCAGCTTGCAAGCGTGAATTTTTTAGACACGTAATGTCTTCAAACTCAGCATAGCAAACCAGATAGCTACATGGGTCTGATCTCAGTTCAGCATCACCACATAGTAGAAGCCTCTGCAATCTATATCATTGCAAGAAAGACCTCAAAGGTACATTTATGATAAACAAAAATGCAAGTTAAAAAACTTGCTAACGCTTGTATTTATGTCCACAGATGGCGTCCTACCAAGACTGCCAATCAAGCGTATGTTTTGTTTACATAAACGTCAGAGTAGTTAGTATTCACTATCTCTAACTATAATTCCACTTTCAGATCATGATTTCAAGCTATTTGCTATCGTCAGTGAAAGACAGGAATAAAGAAACTAGATCTGAATACAAACTCTGAGCGTTTATGAAACAATTTCTATTCAGCTTGCAAGCGTGAATTTTTTAGACACGTAATGTCTTCAAACTCAGCATAGCAAACCAGATAGCTACATGGGTCTGATCTCAGTTCAGCATCACCACATAGTAGAAGCCTCTGCAATCTATATCATTGCAAGAAAGACCTCAAAGGTACATTTATGATAAACAAAAATGCAAGTTAAAAAACTTGCTAACGCTTGTATTTATGTCCACAGATGGCGTCCTACCAAGACTGCCAATCAAGCGTATGTTTTGTTTACATAAACGTCAGAGTAGTTAGTATTCACTATCTCTAACTATAATTCCACTTTCAGATCATGATTTCAAGCTATTTGCTATCGTCAGTGAAAGACAGGAATAAAGAAACTAGATCTGAATACAAACTCTGAGCGTTTATGAAACAATTTCTATTCAGCTTGCAAGCGTGAATAGGGAAGACACGTAATGTCTTCAAACTCAGCATAGCAAACCAGATAGCTACATGGGTCTGATCTCAGTTCAGCATCACCACATAGTAGAAGCCTCTGCAATCTATATCATTGCAAGAAAGACCTCAAAGGTACATTTATGATAAACAAAAATGCAAGTTAAAAAACTTGCTAACGCTTGTATTTATGTCCACAGATGGCGTCCTACCAAGACTGCCAATCAAGCGTATGTTTTGTTTACATAAACGTCAGAGTAGTTAGTATTCACTATCTCTAACTATAATTCCACTTTCAGATCATGATTTCAAGCTATTTGCTATCGTCAGTGAAAGACAGGAATAAAGAAACTAGATCTGAATACAAACTCTGAGCGTTTATGAAACAATTTCTATTCAGCTTGCAAGCGTGAATTTTTTAGACACGTAATGTCTTCAAACTCAGCATAGCAAACCAGATAGCTACATGGGTCTGATCTCAGTTCAGCATCACCACATAGTAGAAGCCTCTGCAATCTATATCATTGCAAGAAAGACCTCAAAGGTACATTTATGATAAACGCGTTAGCAAGTTTTTTAACTTGCTAACGCTTGTATTTATGTCCACAGATGGCGTCCTACCAAGACTGCCAATCAAGCGTATGTTTTGTTTACATAAACGTCAGAGTAGTTAGTATTCACTATCTCTAACTATAATTCCACTTTCAGATCATGATTTCAAGCTATTTGCTATCGTCAGTGAAAGACAGGAATAAAGAAACTAGATCTGAATACAAACTCTGAGCGTTTATGAAACAATTTCTATTCAGCTTGCAAGCGTGAATTTTTTAGACACGTAATGTCTTCAAACTCAGCATAGCAAACCAGATAGCTACATGGGTCTGATCTCAGTTCAGCATCACCACATAGTAGAAGCCTCTGCAATCTATATCATTGCAAGAAAGACCTCAAAGGTACATTTATGATAAACAAAAATGCAAGTTAAAAAACTTGCTAACGCTTGTATTTATGTCCACAGATGGCGTCCTACCAAGACTGCCAATCAAGCGTATGTTTTGTTTACATAAACGTCAGAGTAGTTAGTATTCACTATCTCTAACTATAATTCCACTTTCAGATCATGATTTCAAGCTATTTGCTATCGTCAGTGAAAGACAGGAATAAAGAAACTAGATCTGAATACAAACTCTGAGCGTTTATGAAACAATTTCTATTCAGCTTGCAAGCGTGAATTTTTTAGACACGTAATGTCTTCAAACTCAGCATAGCAAACCAGATAGCTACATGGGTCTGATCTCAGTTCAGCATCACCACATAGTAGAAGCCTCTGCAATCTATATCATTGCAAGAAAGACCTCAAAGGTACATTTATGATAAACAAAAATGCAAGTTAAAAAACTTGCTAACGCTTGTATTTATGTCCACAGATGGCGTCCTACCAAGACTGCCAATCAAGCGTATGTTTTGTTTACATAAACGTCAGAGTAGTTAGTATTCACTATCTCTAACTATAATTCCACTTTCAGATCATGATTTCAAGCTATTTGCTATCGTCAGTGAAAGACAGGAATAAAGAAACTAGATCTGAATACAAACTCTGAGCGTTTATGAAACAATTTCTATTCAGCTTGCAAGCGTGAGATCGGAAGAGACACGTAATGTCTTCAAACTCAGCATAGCAAACCAGATAGCTACATGGGTCTGATCTCAGTTCAGCATCACCACATAGTAGAAGCCTCTGCAATCTATATCATTGCAAGAAAGACCTCAAAGGTACATTTATGATAAACAAAAATGCAAGTTAAAAAACTTGCTAACGCTTGTATTTATGTCCACAGATGGCGTCCTACCAAGACTGCCAATCAAGCGTATGTTTTGTTTACATAAACGTCAGAGTAGTTAGTATTCACTATCTCTAACTATAATTCCACTTTCAGATCATGATTTCAAGCTATTTGCTATCGTCAGTGAAAGACAGGAATAAAGAAACTAGATCTGAATACAAACTCTGAGCGTTTATGAAACAATTTCTATTCAGCTTGCAAGCGTGAATTTTTTAGACACGTAATGTCTTCAAACTCAGCATAGCAAACCAGATAGCTACATGGGTCTGATCTCAGTTCAGCATCACCACATAGTAGAAGCCTCTGCAATCTATATCATTGCAAGAAAGACCTCAAAGGTACATTTATGATAAACAAAAATGCAAGTTAAAAAACTTGCTAACGCTTGTATTTATGTCCACAGATGGCGTCCTACCAAGACTGCCAATCAAGCGTATGTTTTGTTTACATAAACGTCAGAGTAGTTAGTATTCACTATCTCTAACTATAATTCCACTTTCAGATCATGATTTCAAGCTATTTGCTATCGTCAGTGAAAGACAGGAATAAAGAAACTAGATCTGAATACAAACTCTGAGCGTTTATGAAACAATTTCTATTCAGCTTGCAAGCGTGAATTTTTTAGACACGTAATGTCTTCAAACTCAGCATAGCAAACCAGATAGCTACATGGGTCTGATCTCAGTTCAGCATCACCACATAGTAGAAGCCTCTGCAATCTATATCATTGCAAGAAAGACCTCAAAGGTACATTTATGATAAACAAAAATGCAAGTTAAAAAACTTGCTAACGCTTGTATTTATGTCCACAGATGGCGTCCTACCAAGACTGCCAATCAAGCGTATGTTTTGTTTACATAAACGTCAGAGTAGTTAGTATTCACTATCTCTAACTATAATTCCACTTTCAGATCATGATTTCAAGCTATTTGCTATCGTCAGTGAAAGACAGGAATAAAGAAACTAGATCTGAATACAAACTCTGAGCGTTTATGAAACAATTTCTATTCAGCTTGCAAGCGTGAATTTTTTAGACACGTAATGTCTTCAAACTCAGCATAGCAAACCAGATAGCTACATGGGTCTGATCTCAGTTCAGCATCACCACATAGTAGAAGCCTCTGCAATCTATATCATTGCAAGAAAGACCTCAAAGGTACATTTATGATAAACAAAAATGCAAGTTAAAAAACTTGCTAACGCTTGTATTTATGTCCACAGATGGCGTCCTACCAAGACTGCCAATCAAGCGTATGTTTTGTTTACATAAACGTCAGAGTAGTTAGTATTCACTATCTCTAACTATAATTCCACTTTCAGATCATGATTTCAAGCTATTTGCTATCGTCAGTGAAAGACAGGAATAAAGAAACTAGATCTGAATACAAACTCTGAGCGTTTATGAAACAATTTCTATTCAGCTTGCAAGCGTGAATTTTTTAGACACGTAATGTCTTCAAACTCAGCATAGCAAACCAGATAGCTACATGGGTCTGATCTCAGTTCAGCATCACCACATAGTAGAAGCCTCTGCAATCTATATCATTGCAAGAAAGACCTCAAAGGTACATTTATGATAAACAAAAATGCAAGTTAAAAAACTTGCTAACGCTTGTATTTATGTCCACAGATGGCGTCCTACCAAGACTGCCAATCAAGCGTATGTTTTGTTTACATAAACGTCAGAGTAGTTAGTATTCACTATCTCTAACTATAATTCCACTTTCAGATCATGATTTCAAGCTATTTGCTATCGTCAGTGAAAGACAGGAATAAAGAAACTAGATCTGAATACAAACTCTGAGCGTTTATGAAACAATTTCTATTCAGCTTGCAAGCGTGAATTTTTTAGACACGTAATGTCTTCAAACTCAGCATAGCAAACCAGATAGCTACATGGGTCTGATCTCAGTTCAGCATCACCACATAGTAGAAGCCTCTGCAATCTATATCATTGCAAGAAAGACCTCAAAGGTACATTTATGATAAACAAAAATGCAAGTTAAAAAACTTGCTAACGCTTGTATTTATGTCCACAGATGGCGTCCTACCAAGACTGCCAATCAAGCGTATGTTTTGTTTACATAAACGTCAGAGTAGTTAGTATTCACTATCTCTAACTATAATTCCACTTTCAGATCATGATTTCAAGCTATTTGCTATCGTCAGTGAAAGACAGGAATAAAGAAACTAGATCTGAATACAAACTCTGAGCGTTTATGAAACAATTTCTATTCAGCTTGCAAGCGTGAATTTTTTAGACACGTAATGTCTTCAAACTCAGCATAGCAAACCAGATAGCTACATGGGTCTGATCTCAGTTCAGCATCACCACATAGTAGAAGCCTCTGCAATCTATATCATTGCAAGAAAGACCTCAAAGGTACATTTATGATAAACAAAAATGCAAGTTAAAAAACTTGCTAACGCTTGTATTTATGTCCACAGATGGCGTCCTACCAAGACTGCCAATCAAGCGTATGTTTTGTTTACATAAACGTCAGAGTAGTTAGTATTCACTATCTCTAACTATAATTCCACTTTCAGATCATGATTTCAAGCTATTTGCTATCGTCAGTGAAAGACAGGAATAAAGAAACTAGATCTGAATACAAACTCTGAGCGTTTATGAAACAATTTCTATTCAGCTTGCAAGCGTGAATTTTTTAGACACGTAATGTCTTCAAACTCAGCATAGCAAACCAGATAGCTACATGGGTCTGATCTCAGTTCAGCATCACCACATAGTAGAAGCCTCTGCAATCTATATCATTGCAAGAAAGACCTCAAAGGTACATTTATGATAAACAAAAATGCAAGTTAAAAAACTTGCTAACGCTTGTATTTATGTCCACAGATGGCGTCCTACCAAGACTGCCAATCAAGCGTATGTTTTGTTTACATAAACGTCAGAGTAGTTAGTATTCACTATCTCTAACTATAATTCCACTTTCAGATCATGATTTCAAGCTATTTGCTATCGTCAGTGAAAGACAGGAATAAAGAAACTAGATCTGAATACAAACTCTGAGCGTTTATGAAACAATTTCTATTCAGCTTGCAAGCGTGAATTTTTTAGACACGTAATGTCTTCAAACTCAGCATAGCAAACCAGATAGCTACATGGGTCTGATCTCAGTTCAGCATCACCACATAGTAGAAGCCTCTGCAATCTATATCATTGCAAGAAAGACCTCAAAGGTACATTTATGATAAACAAAAATGCAAGTTTTTTAACTTGCTAACGCTTGTATTTATGTCCACAGATGGCGTCCTACCAAGACTGCCAATCAAGCGTATGTTTTGTTTACATAAACGTCAGAGTAGTTAGTATTCACTATCTCTAACTATAATTCCACTTTCAGATCATGATTTCAAGCTATTTGCTATCGTCAGTGAAAGACAGGAATAAAGAAACTAGATCTGAATACAAACTCTGAGCGTTTATGAAACAATTTCTATTCAGCTTGCAAGCGTGAATTTTTTAGACACGTAATGTCTTCAAACTCAGCATAGCAAACCAGATAGCTACATGGGTCTGATCTCAGTTCAGCATCACCACATAGTAGAAGCCTCTGCAATCTATATCATTGCAAGAAAGACCTCAAAGGTACATTTATGATAAACAAAAATGCAAGTTAAAAAACTTGCTAACGCTTGTATTTATGTCCACAGATGGCGTCCTACCAAGACTGCCAATCAAGCGTATGTTTTGTTTACATAAACGTCAGAGTAGTTAGTATTCACTATCTCTAACTATAATTCCACTTTCAGATCATGATTTCAAGCTATTTGCTTGCAAGCTGAATAGAAATTGTTTCATAAACGCTCAGAGTTTGTATTCAGATCTAGTTTCTTTATTCCTGTCTTTCACTGACGATAGCAAATAGCTTGAAATCATGATCTGAAAGTGGAATTATAGTTAGAGATAGTGAATACTAACTACTCTGACGTTTATGTAAACAAAACATACGCTTGATTGGCAGTCTTGGTAGGACGCCATCTGTGGACATAAATACAAGCGTTAGCAAGTTTTTTAACTTGCATTTTTGTTTATCATAAATGTACCTTTGAGGTCTTTCTTGCAATGATATAGATTGCAGAGGCTTCTACTATGTGGTGATGCTGAACTGAGATCAGACCCATGTAGCTATCTGGTTTGCTATGCTGAGTTTGAAGACATTACGTGTCTAAAAAATTCACGCTTGCAAGCTGAATAGAAATTGTTTCATAAACGCTCAGAGTTTGTATTCAGATCTAGTTTCTTTATTCCTGTCTTTCACTGACGATAGCAAATAGCTTGAAATCATGATCTGAAAGTGGAATTATAGTTAGAGATAGTGAATACTAACTACTCTGACGTTTATGTAAACAAAACATACGCTTGATTGGCAGTCTTGGTAGGACGCCATCTGTGGACATAAATACAAGCGTTAGCAAGTTTTTTAACTTGCATTTTTGTTTATCATAAATGTACCTTTGA
The DNA here is from genome assembly GCA_028023455.1 of Epiperipatus broadwayi. Classification (NCBI taxonomy): domain Eukaryota; kingdom Metazoa; phylum Onychophora; class Udeonychophora; order Euonychophora; family Peripatidae; genus Epiperipatus; species Epiperipatus broadwayi. The sequence goes on along the minus strand of JAQFVV010000031.1, from coordinate 7,684,833 downwards.
GGTCTTTCTTGCAATGATATAGATTGCAGAGGCTTCTACTATGTGGTGATGCTGAACTGAGATCAGACCCATGTAGCTATCTGGTTTGCTATGCTGAGTTTGAAGACATTACGTGTCTAAAAAATTCACGCTTGCAAGCTGAATAGAAATTGTTTCATAAACGCTCAGAGTTTGTATTCAGATCTAGTTTCTTTATTCCTGTCTTTCACTGACGATAGCAAATAGCTTGAAATCATGATCTGAAAGTGGAATTATAGTTAGAGATAGTGAATACTAACTACTCTGACGTTTATGTAAACAAAACATACGCTTGATTGGCAGTCTTGGTAGGACGCCATCTGTGGACATAAATACAAGCGTTAGCAAGTTTTTTAACTTGCATTTTTGTTTATCATAAATGTACCTTTGAGGTCTTTCTTGCAATGATATAGATTGCAGAGGCTTCTACTATGTGGTGATGCTGAACTGAGATCAGACCCATGTAGCTATCTGGTTTGCTATGCTGAGTTTGAAGACATTACGTGTCTAAAAAATTCACGCTTGCAAGCTGAATAGAAATTGTTTCATAAACGCTCAGAGTTTGTATTCAGATCTAGTTTCTTTATTCCTGTCTTTCACTGACGATAGCAAATAGCTTGAAATCATGATCTGAAAGTGGAATTATAGTTAGAGATAGTGAATACTAACTACTCTGACGTTTATGTAAACAAAACATACGCTTGATTGGCAGTCTTGGTAGGACGCCATCTGTGGACATAAATACAAGCGTTAGCAAGTTTTTTAACTTGCATTTTTGTTTATCATAAATGTACCTTTGAGGTCTTTCTTGCAATGATATAGATTGCAGAGGCTTCTACTATGTGGTGATGCTGAACTGAGATCAGACCCATGTAGCTATCTGGTTTGCTATGCTGAGTTTGAAGACATTACGTGTCTAAAAAATTCACGCTTGCAAGCTGAATAGAAATTGTTTCATAAACGCTCAGAGTTTGTATTCAGATCTAGTTTCTTTATTCCTGTCTTTCACTGACGATAGCAAATAGCTTGAAATCATGATCTGAAAGTGGAATTATAGTTAGAGATAGTGAATACTAACTACTCTGACGTTTATGTAACAAAACATACGCTTGATTGGCAGTCTTGGTAGGACGCCATCTGTGGACATAAATACAAGCGTTAGCAAGTTTTTTAACTTGCATTTTTGTTTATCATATATATATATATATATATATATATAATCTTGTAATTGAATATTAATAAATACAGTAACTTTTAAAAAAAACTATTATTTACTTAGCAGTGCTTTTGACTATTCTCATAGCCATCATCCACTAACCCTTTACAGGCTATCCTTCCCATAATTCTGTGATTTTTACATTTTCTGCCTGTCTGTTTATTAAGTCATGCTCACATTTATATATTATAATGTCTTACTTTTATTTTTTTTCTTATTGTTTCTTAAAATTTGTCATATTTTGCATTATTATAATCTAAATTAAAACCATATATGCTTAATCTATTATGGTCATAAAAAACAATACTGAAATATTATTTTCATTAAAATTTTGTTTCATTTTTTGAACCCTTCTTAATAACAGCAAGTGCTCTTTAGTCCTTTTTTCAATGTACACATTGAATCCCTCATATATCTATTGCCACACTTACATCTCCATTTATAAACGATACAATTTTTATTTAAAAGTGAGGTTTTATCTTTTAAATTATTTATTAGTTTGTTTAATCAGTAGGTGCATAAAATGCAATATCACACATATCTATACATTTATTTTATAAAATTTACTTTTTCATTTGAAATTATATGGTATTGATATCCATATTTTTTATTAGTAGTAGAATTAACCTTAGTATTAAAATTTTTATTTTTTTATTTTCTATTAAAATTTTTAATAGTTATTATATATAAAATCTCAATCATATCCAACATTTAATAATTCATTTGAATACATTTCAATAGTTTTGCCTTTATCCAATGAATATTTACAAAGATTGTTATTTCTAAATAAAAATGTCTTCAAACCTGCTGTTTAATGTGCCATTGGAACCCTTTCTTTATATGAAATATAACCTCTTTTTGCTATTGATTTAATTACCATACAGTAATCTAGCTTACATTTATTTCTACTTATCTTAAGATAAAGAAACTGAACACACATTTACTTATCATCTGTTTTGATCCATTTTAAGCCATCTAAATTATTTATATCCATAAATAATTCTTTAATAATATATGATTCCCAAGTACAAATACATTATCCACATATCAATAATATACAGTAATATCCTTCTAATATCACTCTTTTTCAAAATAATTTCTTCATATGTAGAAATTACAAAATTGGGTACTTGGTTATTAGTTTTGCAACATAGGGAAGATAGGAGGCATTTTCACATCAATAAATGTATAATCTTGTGATGGCATCAAATTGAAAGAAAGTAAATCCTGAAATGTATATCAAAAACATCTGAAGACATGTTTATCTTTTTCAAAACATGGTTTTCTTTGTGATATTTTCACTTTTTTTCAGTTATTATTCAGATTTCTTTCTGACAACAGCTATTGCATTATTTCTATTTTGATTTTGTTTTCATAATTTCATAAGTAATCACATTTTATTGATCCAGAAACTGAAGTTCACACAGAAAACATCAAAATAGTATTGGGTTTCATGAAATGGCAAAATAAACAGCAGCAAGAGTTGTGTGGCATAGATTGCACAAAAATGACAACACATTTTTTGTATACGCAACAATATCAATGGCTTTATTTTTCTGCCAGGATAAAAAATATGGTAATAAAAGTCTTAAAATTAATCTATTTTTATTGTTGTAATTTTTTAAAAGATATATGTTTATTAGCATTTTTGTGAAAAATCAAAACACACTTTGAAATCACATGTTCAACAAAATTGCATTTTGGGAAAAAAAATTTAGGTCAAGTCTCCATTTTTGTGTTAAAAGCAAATGTCAAATTGTTTGTTTGAATGTGATCATTTTCTGTTATTTTTTTACAGAATAAAAAGTGTATGTGTATATTTTATGTGTTTTTGTAAATAATATTCAAAATGATTTTAATTTAGAAATTGTTTTGTGCATATGTAAAGTAACATTTGGGAGTTGTGTAATTGGCTGAAAAAAATGTACTTTTTAAGTTAACAAATTTTTGTTTTTAAATATCCATTTCTTTTTCAAAATCATAAATAGCTTTATATTTTTATATAGTTTTCATTGTGTGGGAAAATGTTATTTTTAGTTCTGAAACAAGATATTAGACCTGCTGTGCCCTTTCACATTCATATCAACCAGATGATAACTTTGTAAATCTTGCAAAAATATCATATATAAATCCATATACATGTTACATTTTCACAAATTTTGCAAAAAATACCATGTACAAGATACTTGTACATTTTGTTTTGGTCACATGACAAGATTACAAAGTTATCAGTGGATTTATATGAATGTGAAAAGGTACAGCTGTCTAATATTGTGTTGCAGGACTAATACTCAAGTACACAAAATTGCATATCTGTGCAACTCTAGGTAAACCCATTGAACAAGCATTATCCTTTCTATAAAAATCATTATTAAAAACTACATAAATGTTTTTATCAATAAAACTTAAGGTCTCAACTATAAATTTTATTATTTTCAATTAATATTTTTTAAATTTATCACATTAGAAATAATTGTAATAGATGCTATTCGATCAATTTATCCATACATATCACTGACATCTAAAGTATATATAATGAACTTATTTTCATTAATAACAACACAAATTTTAGCAAAAAAATCAAATGATAAACATATTGTATATTTACCAAACCCAAGGATTTTTTGAAGCAATTACTCCACTAATCAGCATGTTTCATAATAAAATTCCTTTCATAAATCTACCATTAAACATAATGTTTCATTCCATTTATGCAGTTTTACATTAGAAAATATATTGGGACATACTGCAGCAGAAGAATAAGTTTTATTGTATGTACTATTACCAATCACATTACTTTTCACTTTTTTAAAAATGTTTTTAATAAATTGAATATGCACATTTTTTATATTTATGTTCTCAATTTTTTTAACTTAACATTATTATTCATTTGAGATATAATTTCATTATCATAATCAAATTTTTGCATTAAACACATTCATAGTCCTTTATCTTCCTTTATACAAACTAGATTATTATAAGTGGTGATTTTTTTTACTTTAGATATTTTTACATTCCAATCATAATTCATTGTATAATTAAAATTATTTTCCTTTACTTTTCTTACTAAACCTTTATAAACTTTTGAATAACATTTAATTATTCTTAAGGAATTTTCTACTGCCGATATCAAATCTAACTCATTATCTTCCCATTCATTACCAACATATTTTGCACTAAGATTTAATATATATATTTGCTGAAAATCAAGATCCAAATTTGATAAATTAATATAATTGTTATCTTGAGATTAAATTTTGAAGCATTTCTCATACACAAGTTAATTTTTCTATAAAATTTTATACATATTTTTTATAATATCATTTCAATAACACTTGACAGTTACTTTTAAAATTAAACCAGTCATCTTGAAATTCTATTTCATAATGCAATATTTTTCATATAACATGTAGTTTTTACAGATACCTTGCAAGACTTCTTCACTTTTATTTGGCAACAAGTATGATATATTTTTAATATTCTATAGTTATATAAAAAATTAATCTACATTTTAAGTCCATTATTTTAAGAGGTGTCCTTTCTCCATTCTTTTATAATCCATGTTTTATTTCTCGTATTAAATTCCATTGGTATATATGTAATGATATTCTTATTCAATGCATGTATTTTGAAGTTATATACATAATCATATAATTGGATATTACTTAATATAATAACTTTAATAAAACTTTTAGACACATAAGTGCCTTTGACTATCTTTATAGTCTTTGTCAGCTAACATTTTTGAAGACTACTTTTTCCACAATTCTGTGATTTTTTACATTTTCTGCCTATCTGTTTATTAAGTCATGTTTGTATTTATATAGTAACATGACTTCCTTTATTTTCCATTTATTTTTGCTTTTTTCAATTTATAATATTTTTTGCATTTTTGAACCCTTATTAATTTAGTTTTATTTTTCAATGTATATGTTGATTTTCATATATATTCAGTACCACACATACATCTCCATTTATAAATGATGCAATTTTTATTTAAAAAGAAGGTTTTATCTTTTGATTGTTTTATTAATTGTAAATGTGGCAGTGGGCATATAGAGGAATGATGTACATTGGAGAAAAGAAGTAAAAAGCACTTGCTGTTATTAACAAGGGTTCATAAAATGAAACAAAATTGTAATGAAAATTATAATGTTTCAGCAACGTTTTTTTATGACCATAATTTATTAAGTATATGTGGTTTTAATTTAGATTATGATAATGTAAAGATATTACAAATTGAAAGCAACAAAGAAAAATAAAGGAAGACATGCTAATATATAAATATAAGCATGATTTAATAAACAAACAGGTGGCAAGTGTAAAAATCATGGAATTGGGGGAAGGTTACTGTTTGCAAATGTTAGTTGATGAAGACTATGAGGGTACACAAAAGCACTCCTAAGTGGATAAAAGTTTTTTTAAAGTTACTGTATTTATTAACATTGAATTACAAGATTAAATATATAATGTTGAAATACATGCATTGAATACGAATAGCATTATATATATATATATATATATATATATATATATATATATATATATATATATATATATATATATATATATATATATATATATATATAGTCAAGTTGCAATCTTTAGTGTCTACCCTTGATAACATGTTGAGATTGTTAATCGTTATTGATATAGGGATTGTCTAAGTGTTAACAGATTCTAATTATTACTTATAAATCCATTTAACCTTGAGCATTATTATGCATATTATTTAAGAAAAACTATGGGTGCAATTTGAAAATTATAATTGTAGTTTGTAATATTATAAATGACTGTTTATTAGTCTGCATTCTGAACAGGTTATCTTTACTTGCTTAATGAAGTTTATTTAAACTTCTTTGTATCAATAATTTTATTCTACGTAATCAATCTGCAATCTTTAGTGTCTATATAGATACATTAGACCATAAATAACGGTAGGAGTCCAAATTTACTATTAATAGGATGTTGCCTTGGAAACAGGTTGAGTTTGTTGATTGTTATTGATATTGGGATTGTCTATTTGTTGACTGATTTTAATTATATATATATATATATATATATTGCGTACTGATGTAAAGTACTTTACATCAGTACGCAATATATATATATATATATATTGCGTACTGATGTAAAGTTTTTGTTATAATTAACTTTTATTATCTGTAATTAAACACTAATAGAAAAAAATACTTTTGAAAAAATAAAATAATTACAGTAATTGGTCCACCTGAAACTAACAAGCATAGAAAAACAGATTTTTAAGCCAATTAAATGCCTCATCAGTGTTGCAAAAGATATTATAAAAAAATCAAGAAAAAAGATATTTAAAAAGAAATATGAGACAAGAATTTAATTTATTTGTATTCAATGCTATAAAACTTAATACTTAATTAAAAATTAATGCAGGTAAATTAATTATTTTTATGCTATGATTACAATCATTGTTTAATAATGAGTTACTGATAATTTTAATTTACTTTTTATAACTCGAGGTTAAATTTACAAATAAAATATGAATCATAATAAAGTTGTTATTATTAAACAAAAGACGATAGATTTACAAAAGATAATAAAAAAATCAGATATGAAATATAGTTAATTAGATACATTTTATTTTACTTCAAAAACATTAAATAAATTACTCTTTGTTTTTGCTTAATATATAGGAAAGTAGGGAATAAAATATTGTAATGTAGCATGGGAAATATAAAGTATGTGGAGATTATTTAAGTCATCTGGATTTTGCATATGACGTAGTTGCTTTTCAAAATAATACTTTAGGGTTTTAATAATTACCAGAATAGTTATCAATTGAAATTAAAATAGTTATAAAAAATATTAAATCATTGAAGTCAAGTTAACTGGATTTTTTTTCAGTCAGAAAAAAATAAAGATTGATAATCACGAATTAAAAAAAAATAACCTCAGGTATCTTGTTCAGTTTATGAATACAAGGGGAACATATTGGATAATATTAATTATATAATTAAACTTGGATGGAATACTTTTGACTGATATAACTTAAGATAAAAAAAGAAATATGTCTATGTATTTGAAAAAAAAGTGTTTTTACTAGATGTGTTTACCTGTTGTTCCTACATGGATATAAAACTTAAACACCTATTGAGAGAAATATGCAGACATTAAATCACTCACTGAAGTATGGAGAAATGTATGTTGGAATAAGAAAATTATGGTGAAAGCAAGATTTGTGAGTGAGACAACAAAAGATTATATTTGAATAATACAGAACATATTTCTAAAAGAAATGATAAAGTGTATAGATAATGGAAATCATAAATTGGTTTCCAAAAGATTGGAAAGATGTATAAAGAGACCTTATACAAGATGGATATTAAAAAGTTGCTATTCTGAAAAAAAAAAGGAATATGGACTGCAGACACTGAATTAAATTTGGAGAGACAATCAATTATCTTGAAATTGACTGAAAATGGTTGAAAATGTTGGTGATAAGAAATAATACCTGATTTGCAAAGATAATTAGTTATAATTCACTTATTACTTATTGCTTTTACATATATATGCTGCAATTTAAAAGCATTAAGTGTTTAAATATTAAATTAATTGTATAGTTACTCATTAATATCAAACAATTGATTTTTTTTAAAAATTTTTTAGATGTAGATGTTCAACTTATGATACAAACTTTAATGTGGTTTGACCCTTCTGTACACTGACAAATTTAATTGTTCTCACAGGTAAGAGTTTTGTAACCTTTTAATATTTGATATTAGTACACAACAGTTATTCTATATCAAAAAACAACAATTCAGGTTTGATAATGTAGACATTTTCATTTAAATATGATCTAAATTTTAAAAAATCATATTTGTACTTTACAAATATTGAAAAAAAGTATTTTTGAAATAAAACCTTAAAGAGCGATTTGTTATTTATTGCTCAGAATGAGCAGATTTATTTCAGAAATAAAATGTCACTTTTTTATTAGTATTGATATTTGTATTTAAAGTGCGAATAAATAAATATTAATGTCTGGTGAATCTATCAAATTATGGTTTAATATATATATATATATATATATAAATAAAAATTGTAAATAAATAAATATATATATATATATATATATATATATATTTATTTATTTACAATTTTTACAATATTTCAATATATTCCAATTGTCCAGATGGTGATGATATGTTAGTAATTAGTTTGAAGAGACATGTTTACAGGAACTCCATAATTTGTTTGTTAACATTACACTAGTAATTATTATCTTTTATTATTGAAAAGTAAAATATGTAATTATAACATAAATGAGTAATGATGTATAATTTTAATTTTTAATAATTATTTTACAAAAATAATCATGAATAATATTACATAAACAGAGCAAAACTCTCCATACAGTATTGCCACCTGTGCCAAACAGAGTAATCAATGGATGCCAGAAGGCTTGTGCATAAAATCCCTATCTAATGCCTACTCATCCAATATCCCCAGACTAGTTTCTGGCTTGTGGCCTTCATCAGTGAGGAGCTTTGGATCTCAGAGCACTGCATCTAGATTTTAGGATCTAATGCAACCCTCTAGCAACCACCTTTTATCTCTACTTAACTACAAAACTATGAGAATGAAATTGAAAACACAAAAAATATTTTCAATCTAAGCTCATGTGATGCTTAATGGAATAATATTACACTTCACAAAAACATCAAATTTTAATCATTAAAAAACTATTAAAGTAATTTCACAGAGCACATGGAAATATAGTTACAATGAAGTATAAATCAAACATGACTAAATACCTTGAAGACATTGCATTTTCAATTATTCTTACATCTTTAGATTTAGTTTAATTAAAAAAAAATACAATTCATATAAATAAAGGAATTTGAAAATGCAATCTCATGGTGTTTATCAAATCTCATGTGAAAATTGTAAAGCTTTTTACATAGGTAAGAGTAATCATCACATCAGTGTTAGGAGAGATGGACATGATAATGCAGTTAAACAACTGTCAGCAGCAGCATTCTCACTCCATACTATAGATTCAGGTAATAAAATTGATTTTTCTAGTACCAGGATTATATCCAGATGTGATAATCTCTATCAATGCAAAATCAGAGAAACCATTGAGATACATAAAAGGTATGATACATGCAAACTTCCTCCTATTTGGAAAGATTTTTTTTAAAAATATATTCTTAATTTAACATGTTTGCTATTAATGGAACTTTAATGTTTTTTTTCAAATCAGTGATTGTAGCACCTCTACAACCATCTTTCTACCTTTTATCACCGAATACATAAAGTGATATAATGGTAAATGATTATTTATAAAGGTCATATTAAAATGTATAATTTTTTTGTTTATATTGTGTATTTAATTATGAATATGAATATGTGGATGAGTGTATTAATTGTATAATTGAAATAAGCAATCAGTTTATACTTTGTGGCTAATTATGAATCAAAATATATAAATATTGCAGCTCTGATGATGACTGCAGGAGAGTCAAAACTGTTAGTTTGATATAAATGAAAGTATTGATAAAGTGTTTAAGAAAGGTGTAAATGGTACAATATGTTAAAGTAGAAATCAATACATAAGAAAAAATAAGTAGAAAATTATATTAATTCTCTATTAATTAATTGTTTTAGGATATAACTATTAATGTGTAATATTGGAATAAAACTTGAAGGTGATGTAGAAATTAAACCACTTATATGTTTATTTATAAATCACAAAACTCCTTATAAATATTGATCATAAGTCATCATCAGGTAAAGATATATTATGAACCCTAGTAAAAAGATGAAAAGAGTAATTTTAGTCATGATATGTAAAATCTTGGTCATAGTTATACATTTTGGTATATACAACAATTTCCTAGTGACAGAATATGTATTTAGGGTTTACTTCTCTTTTGTGCTTATGAAGTAGGATGGGAGTGATATTGTCACCAAAAATATTTATGTAGAAGGAGTAAATATGGACAGAATAACAGTGCATATGATTTGTTTTTATCTCTGAACTAGCTTATTGGTTCTTCTCCCATCAATAGTTAAAGTGACTCTAACATCCTTAAGCTGATTTTACAAGAGTGAGAACCAGGTGATGTCCTAAGGGGTGGATATTAATCATCCCATCCTGACTAATAAAACACAAACAGTTAATTATAGTTACACAATATTGGACTAGGATTTGTGTATAGACAATAAGGGCCTCTCTATGTTCAAATGAATGAAAGATTGGTGTCTTCAAACTATTGCCATACAAGAATTTGCTACATTAAATCGGGCTTGATATTTATCATATATATATACATATATATATATGTGTGTGTGTGTGTGAGTGTGTACATATATATATATATATATATATATATATATATATATATATATATATATATATATATATATATATTAAAAGCATAATGCTAAATTAGAAATCACACAAACCTTAACACCTAATAACTCTCTAGATTTCATTTTCCCTAATATAAAATCAATCACACAATCTCTCTGAAAAATATATTTTAAGAATTACACTTTTTTGTCTGCTTTATATTGATAAGATCATTAGCTATAACATTTCATTTTATAAGGTATTTATTTTTATAATTATACTGTAACCAAATCCATATGGGATTATGAATATCAGTTAAATTCTACAAATAATCATATGAGAATAATAACATAAAAATTAGAATTTCTTTTTATACAAATTTATGAGCCTTACTTCTCAGCAATCAATGTAGTGAGATTAGGCCAGAATGCAATGCTATTATTAATTGGTAATTTATATTCTATGACAAAATCAGTTGAATGAGAATTTGTCATGTGTAAGATGATGGTCTTAATTGCTTAAAAAGTTTAATATGATTCTTAATAAATTATCATTATTTTCACAGGTTTAGTATTTTAATGTTCCATTTATGCTGTATATACCCAGATATAAAATGTTGAGATTAATGCAAAACTAATTAGCTTTTTCTTTTTTTTAAAAAATAAACTTATTCCAAGCACAACTTTGACACACCATAACAAAGTTAAACCACTAAACATCACATGATCACCATTTCTATACTAGCACATAATTGTTGTAAACAAAGACAAAACTCTCCACACAGTAATGCCACCTTGTGCCAAACAGAGTAATCAATGGATGCCATAAGGCTTGTGCATATTGTCACCAAAAATATTTATATAGAAGAGTAAATATGGACAGAATAACAGTGCATATGATTTGTTTTATTTTTGAACTAGCTTAGTGGTTCTTCTCTCATCAATAGTTAAAGTGACTCTAACATCCTTAAGCTAATCTTATAAGAATGAGAATCAGGTGATGTAGATGAGTAGGCACTAGATAGGGATTTTATGCACAAGCCTTCTGGCATCCATTGATAACTTTGTTTGGCACAGTGTGGCACTACAGTATGGAGAGTTTTGCCTTTGTTCATAACAATGTTGTGGGTGGAAAAAAATTGACACTTGTGAATCAATAGGTACCAATTTACTATTAATAAATGCTGAATATATGAGGGTGATATATGGAAGAGAAGGTAACCTGAGTGTCATCTGATGAATACTTTAAACACAAAATATGTTTTGGAGTTCTTTGTCTTTTAACATATCATCAATCATATGTTTTAAAAAGAAAATTTGTTGGTATAGAGGTTATTAAATATGTCTATAAAAATAATTTAGTAATAGTAATAATATGTACAATAATTTCAAATAATATCAGCATATTTCAGTCTTGATATTAATTTATTAAAAACCTTTTTTTTTATATTAATGAAATTCTTGAATTAATTTTCATAATAAATTCATAATATTGCCATCTGACTTTTTTTGACAAAAAACGTAATAAATTCTAGCGTCCTATTCCCAATGGATATTCTATACTGATACATGCTTCAAAAACATCAATAACAAAACATTGCATTATGGGAAGAGTAATTATGTGTTACAAAATTGAAATTGAACTTTGAGGAAAATTATAGAAAAGATACGTGAAAAAAATATATTTTTTTACGAATTGTGATTTAAATATATATATACTTATTATATGCATATATGTATCATACGATTGAAAATTATTATTATTTGTTAAATTATTTGTTAAATATCTTTCACACCTTTTAAGATATCTTTGGTTTATCTATTCTCAAATCACTCGAATTTTTTTTTGTTTGTATCTAATTCATTGCAATTTAAGCAAATACATTAACCATTTTCTTTTGGGTATGTAGTAAGCTCTTGGAATATTGTCCATATTTGAATTATATCACTAAATGCGCCTTCACTTTTGGTTAGTGTTTCTTACCTCCTTTTAAAGTACTTTATGTTTTCTTCACCCTTGTGTTATTTTTCTTTTTATATTTTTATAATAAATACTATATAAATAAAAACTAAAAATATCACAAGCTTCTAACTATATTTATAGCCAAATAAGCTACTTTTGTTATATTGAATAACTTGAAGATTTTCAAAGATATTTAATAGGATTTTCATGGATTTTCTACAATACTATTATAAGTGATGTAACCAGGCAAAATAATCAATCATTGATAAGCTGTTAACTAAATTACTATGAATTCATTATCTAAAATAATTATATAATCCATGTTTATTGAAGTAACTCCAGTTTATTTAAGCTAACTTTGAACTCAAGATGTAATCATAGCAAGATGAATAACTGTCATTGTACTGCGATGCTTTCATTGAATAATAAAATTATTTTTTACAGTATTTACATAAGTTTTTTAATTATGCTATCTTTTATAATTTTTTGGAAAATTATTTTGGAAATTGTCTCGAAAGGGATTACAAAGAATTAAATCTATTAAAATGGTGGTTGGACTAAAATATTTTTCCACACTAACTATTCAATCAAAGTGTCATAACATCGGCCGGGACGCGGACCCGCAAAATTTATTTTTAAAAAATAGTGAAATATCTCTATAGATGACTGTACAACGGCAATCTAAAGCAACATGACTTTTACTGATGATCTTTTTCTTAAAAAAAAATATTTTTATCAATTAAGAAAAAAAACAAAACCTTTTTTATTATTATAAAGGAATTGTCTTGCAAAGATATTTATAGTTATCGTGCATTTATCTTAATATATTGACTAAAAATGCATTAACTATCAGGTAAATTATATTTGTATGCAAGCCAATAAACATCACACGACCATCACCTCTTATGCTTGTGTATAACTGTTGTTAAAACAGGTAATACTCACTATATATATATATATATATATATAGTGATATATATATGATATATATGTGTATATATATATATATATATATATATATATATATATTGCCATACACAACAAGCTAGAGTAATCAATGGATGCCAGAAGGCTTGTGCATAAAATCCCCATCTAGTGCCTACTCATCCAATATTCTCAGACTAGTTTCTGGCTTATGGCTTTCATCAGTGAGGAGCCTTGGATCTGAGAGCACTGCACCCAGATCTTACGATCTAATGCAACCCTCCAGCAACCACCTTTTATCTCCATTTAACTACAAAACTATGTGTGTGGCAATATATATATATATACTACAAAACTATGTGTGTGGCAATATATATATATATAGTGGGTTTTGCCTGTTTTACTAAGTTATACACAAGAATAAGCGATGATGGTCATGTGATGTTTATTGGCTTAAAACCAATCCTGCTTAATAGGATAGTGGTAGCTATGGTTATTAAAGAACCAATGACACCAAAATGTATGGGTACTGAACTGGATTCATATCCATATGACTATATAAGCTAATGCGCTAGGATTGAAAACATTAAGGTGTTTTCCCTTTAAGACTCATAGTTTTGTAGTTAAATGGAGATAAAAAGTGGTTGCTGGAGGGTTGCCTTAGATCCTATGATCTAGGTGCAATGTTCTCAGATCCAAGGCTCCTCACTGATAATGGCCATAAGCCAGAAACTAGTCTGGGGATATTGGATGAGTAGGCACTAAATGGAGATTTTATGCACAAACCTTCTGGCATCCATTGATTACTCTAGCTTGTTGTGTGTGGCAATATATATATATATAGTGAGTTTTGCCTGTTTTTTTTCTATATTTGTATGTGTTTGATTAACACAATTTATTCGACTATTTAAAATTAATTCTTAAAAATAATGAAAGAAATGATGTAGTATTATTAGAAGAAACACAATTTTATTCCGTAAGAAATAAACTTTTGAATTGTTAGGTTAGTAATATTTATTATGATTTTAAATGAAAATATAAAATAAAAATATGATACAGGGATTAACGAATTATTAAATACGTCTAATGACTTTTAATGATTTCAGCATTTACATAAAAGAGTTACAAGAATTATACTAATTTTTAAACAATTACAGATTATTGGAAGCAAAAATAAATAAATATAATTACTCTTTAAAGCTGACTGATCTCTAGACTCTCTTCTCCCCATCACCCTTACATATTTATATTTCATTCATCTTACATGTGGTCTTTTTCTGGATCTTTTACAATTTCTTGGAATTCAGTTTAATATTTCAATTTTCCATCTATTTTCATCTTTTTTAGCAATAGACCCAGCCCAATTCCACTTCAATTTTTTAATCCATACAACAATATCAGTAACACTTGTTAGTTCTTTTACCCATGTACTAGATTTTGATATTTTCTTGTTGCTTCTAAAACACATCTCTCCATATATCACTGAGTGGTCTGAAGTCTGATGCATTGTTCTTCTACTAAGTGTTCAAGTCACAGATGTATAAGTAAAAACTGGTAAAACACATTTATTAAAAACTTTTCTTTTCAAATATGTAGGCACTTTTTTTCTTTTTATATTAAATTATTTTTAGCAAAAGCACTCCATCTATGTTTAATTCTACGATTAATTCCATCCATTATGTTTCCACCTGTAGTAATAATCTGTCCAACATATTTATAATTGTTAACTTTTTCTAACTCATCATTATCAATCTTTATTTTCATCTTTTGAGAAAGTTCATTAAACATTACTTTAGTCTTTTTAACTTTTATCTTTAGTCTTCCTTCCTTACTTTCATTTGATAATTCTTGCAAGATTATATGAAGTTCTGAAGCATTATTTGCAAAAACAACTACATCATTTGCTAACTCCAAATAACTCAAATAATCTCCATTTTTTTTTATTTCTTTAGATTCTCATTTTAATCTACAAAAGACTTAACTGCTGTAAAACATTTTGAAGATATGGAGCCAACTTATCTTACACTCTTCCAAATATTAAACTTCCTAGTATCATTTATTGTAGCTGTTGGATTTTTAAAAATATTCTTTAGAATCTAACAATATCCTTGGTCTATACCTTGATGATTCAAAGCTTTAATCATGGAAAAAATGCTTATACAATGAAATGCTGTTTCATAATCTACAAATCCAAGGCATAATGATAACTCATATTCATTGATTCTTTCTATAACTTCTTTCTATACTTGGATATGATCCATTATACTAAAATCACTTTTAAATTCAGCTTGTTCTCTTAGTTGCTTGAAATACAATGTTCTCTGGAGACAAGTTGTAATTATCAAGGTAAAAAAATGTACAAAACTGATGAAAGACTATTAGGGTTGTAATCTCTAGTATCTTCTTTATTAACATTTTAAATATTAATATTAATACTGCATTTTTCCAATCATCTGGCACATCTTTATCATTTAGACATATGGTATATAACTTTGCCAGAAAATTTCTATTTTTTTACCTTCTTCATTTTATATCAACTATAATTTCATCATTACTTGGAGATTTTTCCTTCTTCATTTAAAATATTGGGAAATTTAGATTTATTAGTTGTACAAAATAGTTATTCTTTATAACTATATAATTCTTGTTAGAACTCTTCTACTCATTTCATGATATTATCTTTCTTTTTAGTAAAAGTACCATCTTTTTTTTCTTAATGCAAATGCATTTTGCCTACCAATACCAAAATGTTGCTTTATACTCTTGTGACTTTTAATCTCTTCTAAAGATTTGCTTGCTAGTTCATAAATATACTTTCTTATATCATTATCAACATTTTGCACCATTTTACAAATTTGTAATATTCAATTCTTTTAAATGCACTATTTATGTATATTTTCATATTCCTTCTTTTCTTCATAAATTCTTTAGTCTTAATACAATTTTTATTATCAATGTCTCCTTTTTTATACCAGTTATCTTTGCTACAGTTATTAAAAGGTATATCAGTTATTTTCCTATTGATTTCATTTAAATACGAATCATTTTCAAAATCTGCTAATATTTGAAAACGATTTGCAAGTTATAATTTAAATTAATTAGAATCTTTTTCATGATTAGAAATATCAACTGAGAATATTGTTTTTGTTAATAATTTTTGTCTCTCTAGTTTTTCATTAGTATAGATCTTATATCTCACTAGTCGATGATTACTTCCTGTCTTAAAATTATTAAGAACATTACAAACTTGAAATATGGATTTCCTGTTAGTTAAAATATAATCCAATTCTGCTGTTCTTAAATTTGGAAGCTTCCATGTCCATTTTATTTATATTTTTTCTCAAAAAATAGAATCCATAATATATTTTTTTTGTGCAAACTTTACATGTTTATGTCCTCTCTCATTTCTACTATCATAACAAATTTACCTACATCACATTCATCTTTCAATTGTTTATCAATTCTAGCATTAATGTTTACATAACAATTTTAAGACATCATTTGGTTTGATCAAAAGCCTTTTGTACAGCCACATAAAAATTCTCTACTACTTCATCACTATGAGAACTTATTGAATCACAGACCTGAATTATAAGTATTTGATATCTGCTATTAAGTTGAATAAGTAATGTTTCCACTCTGTTCACTACACCAATCAATCTCCACAATTTTGTTTTTCCACTTTTTATTTATACTAAATCCTACTCTACTTGTACAAGTCCACTTTTTAACTGAAGTGTCTCTTCACTGTTTTTTCTAACTTCACATATTCCTGTAATGTCTCATTTATTCTTCCAGTTCTTGCAATATTTCTTCATTTGAAAGTGATCAGTAGTTGTAAGTGCCTAAGTATAGTCAGCATTAAATGACAGCTGGGTTTATAATCAGGGGATTCTTAGTACTCTCTGCTTTTAGTCACCAACTGCTACCTTGGCTGGTGCCTTTACAGCCTCATGGCAATAAGGTCCATGATTTATTTTTGTTGACCATGATTGTAAATATCTATCAGAAATTTTCTTTTCATTCACACATACATTCATTCTGAATTATTAGGCAACTGACAAGAAAGAGTGTGGCATTTTTTGATATTAAACTCACAGGCAAAAAGCCAATAATTTTACCATGTTGGTTAACGTATGTTGAAGAGCAGCCCATTTATGTTCATATTCTATATGAATAATCACATGATAATAACAGCTGCAATGATAAGAACATATGGAGAGGACATTAGAAATTTGCCATGCTCAGTTCCTTATAGGCTTCCAAGATGAGCCAAAGGGTCTCCTTTTAATTAAAAGCAAACTCTTTTCTGCAGCTATCATTACAATACAAACCAAAAAAAAACAAAATTTTACTAAAATTCTTTCACAGTCATGGTTTCATCTATCAATAAATAAAATCTTCCATTGGAAATCTACTAGGTTGCATGTTTAATTAAATTTCACTTGAAAATGTCTATTTGTAAATAGAAGAAACCATGGTCATGGAAGAATTTTGATAAAATTTTGTTTTTTGGCTAATATTGTAATGTTATGAATTTCTATTTTATATCTATAGGTGTATAAATATGGTACTAATTACGAGAATAAAATAGTATAATAAAACAATTTAAGCTAGATTAGTATTAGATAATTAATAAATATATGCATATATTGATAAATAAACTTAATGCTATATGATTAAAATTATGAAATTAGTTTTAAAATGTACTCCAAAACACATCTACTTTTAGAGATAGCCAAAACGAGTAAAAACAAACTGTAACAGATTTTGTATATCGAATATATGACTTTATTTTAAAAAAAAATTGTTCATGGTTATTAAATACTACTGTTAATATATATAAATATTCGAAATTCCATCATTAAGTTTCCTTAGAAAAAATGTTAGATATATTTGTAATATCACTTGATGTTTTATAATCTATTTACTATGATGATAAAATTATTTAATAAAGAAGACTCATATGACTATATAAGCTATTGAGCTTAGACTGAAAATATTATTGTGTTTTCAATTTCATTCTCATAGTTTTGTACTTAAGTAGAAACAAAGTGTGGCTGCTGGAGGGTTGCATTAGATACTAAGATCTAGGTGCAGTGCTCTCAGATCCAAGGCTTTTCACTGACAAAGGCCACAAGACAAAACTAGTCTGGGGATATTGGATAAGTATGTACTAGATAGGGATTTTATGCACAAGCTCTCTGGCATCCATTGGTTATTCTGCTTGGCACAGGGTGGCACTACTTTATGGAGAGTTTTGCCTTGTTTATTAAGACTATTTCTTCTGATTATGAAGATAAATATTTTTCAAGAGTTATAAATATGTGTTTTTTGTCTTAATAAATAATTAAAAATTGAAAATATGTCTTTTCAATATCAATAATTATGCAGAGAACAATACGTATGATGCAAAAAAAAATCTAATTATGATAAACAAATGAGAATTATATTTCACACTAATACAATTAGTAAATAGATCAGATATGTAACTAATCTAGTAGTCTAAGAATTATTAAATGCATGCTTCTCTTTGGCTATAGACAATGCCTCTTTCACTGTTCTCTGTATCTTGTGTCATCATCTTTCTCAGTGCATACAATGTCTGCCTTAGAGATATCGAATTGGTGGCCTGACTGAAGATGATGATCCAAAAATATCGATGAGTATTCACTGCTTTTTTTACCATGTTGTATAAGTAATTGACTATGATACTAGTAGTATTGAAAGTGATAAGCTGAATAAGGATATTTACAACAATTAAAATCTCTTTGGCTTTCAAATGGTCAAACATTTATTAATTTATTATAATTAATGCAGAAAAAAAGGTAAAAGTATTTATAAAATATATTTCAATAAGTAAATAAATACAATATAAATTTGTAATGATATTAAATAATAATAATTTAACATGTGCCATTTATAAAAAAAAATAATGATATATTTTTTTTGGCCCATTCGTAATGAATTTTGAGTTCATACTTCAAAATTTTAATTTAAATAGTTAATACTTTTATTTACCACATTTTCCAGCATATAAAATGCACCACTTCTCAAAATATGTCTAAAATATGGAGTGCGGTAGTAATCAAAATTATAAGTTGAAATTTCAATCAGTTTAAAAGTTTTCATTTATCAGTTTGTATCTCCACCACTTGTCAGTCGAGTGTCTTACTAGATTGGTTGAAAAGTTTGTTTTCTTTTTTAAAGTATGTAAAAACTATAAGCATAGCATCAACAAAAATATGGGCATTCGATCCATTTTTAAAATATTTTTTTAATGCCATCTTTTCGATTGAAATTGGAAGAAATTTGAATTTTTTATAATTTTTTTTTTGACAGGCAGTTTTATTTTTTTTATTTTGGACAATTTTTTAGTTTACATGAAGCAATAAACGCAGAAAATTGTAATTGGCCTGATTATATAGTGAAAATGGATTAAAAACATGCTAGTCATTCACATTTAAGACCTATAATGGGATGTGAACGTAATCGCAGAATAGGTATAGTAAGTAGATTTTTAAAATTGTTTTAATAATTTAAATTTGTTAATATAATTTATTTGTATGATTTATTAATTTGTGTTTATGTTGGAGTATTCATAGTATATAAATTACAAATAATATAATATTAAAATTATTTATCCTCTTTATTATATGGTATATAAATTATTATTCATATGTACAGTAATTTTATACCTTTGATATTAATAATTTATTATGTTTATATGGTTGTGTAATGATTTACATATATAGAGCAGTGCAATGTAAGTTTTAAAATCTGATAATCAAATGTACAAAAAGGTTGTACAACAAGTAATGATATAATATTAAAATCATATATGCTCTTTATTATTCACTATATAAATTATTATTCATATGTACAGTGATTTTATGTATTTGATATTAATAATTTATTATGTTTATATGTTGTATAATGATTTACATATATAAAGAAATGAAATGTAAATTTTAAAATCTAATAATCAAATGTACAGAAAGGTTGCAGTTGATAAAGCATTCACAAAATTTACTGGGCATAGTACCATGTGAATATATAAATATGTAAAACCAATAAAAGAGACATTTCAAATGATGTTTGTGTTGTAGTAGTATCCACAATGGTTATGCATATACCACATGAAATTGTATGCAGACAAATAATCATTTTGAATCTTGCCTATGCCTTGATACTCATGCTGTAGAGCCAGTAGTTTTTGCCACATTTTGCATCACATTATTTTCAAGTATATAGCTAGCAAATGAGCTATACACAAATAAATTATATCTTTGTGAGACAATAAATATAACAAGATAGCATCACTGGTGTGCATAAAGAATATAAACATCACTGATGTATACAAAAAATTAGAAAATGAAGAGATGCAACTCATTTTATCAGTGATACAGACAATAGCATACAATTTTTAGTTTTAGATAAACAAGAAGCCAATAGCTATGATGACAAATGCATTCTATCTTCTGGAAATGATTTGTTTTCTATCTTTTATGAGGATGAATCTTTTTCTTATAGACGCCTTTGAGATTTGGTAACTTTTGGGATACAAGATAAAAATTGAGAATTCTCATGTGAATACTTTTGGAGATTCTTAAGCTATGGATTATCTCAGGTAAGACATATTAAATATGGTTTGAAAGATAATTTTGTAAGAAATACAAAAAAAAATATCACTGATGATGTAATTTAAACTTAGTTAATGATAAATTAGAAATTATGAATAATCAATAAAGTAAAAATAATGTTGGATGTTGAAACTTCTTTTTTTTTCTTATTTTTTAAATGATTATCACTATTTGTCTCAGACTTATTGTTTTCCTTTGTTTTTCTAGTTTTTATTAATGTAATTTTTTCTCTAACATTATTAAAACTGAAGTAATTGTGAAAATTGTGTCTCAGATCAGTTTTTTAAAATATTCAGTATGACACCTGGAGAATCAACCAGTTTTATTAACATCTACTGCACTTTGTTTTTTTGAAAAACAAAAAAAAATATGTACGAAATATTTACAAATACACACACCCACACACACACATATATATAAGCATTTATTTTTATAGCATCTGAATACAATTTGTAATTACATTCATATCGGCCTTCCAAGCCAATTGTGCAAACGCTTTGTGAGTGGGCACATACGACGTTACATTATTTTTTTTATTAGTAAACATAAAAAAAATAAAAGTTCGCAAATAAAACTTCTTTTTTAAGAATTAAAAATTGAAAATTAAAATTCTATACTAAACTCATATATATATATATATATAATCTCACAGATGAAAAAAAATATTAAAAAAAAAACTTTATTAAAAATAGAAAAAGTATTTTAAAAGCAAAAACTTAAAAAGATTTAAAGATAAAAATATATCTAAGTTTGTACAAAACAAATTAATTAATGTTATTGAAAAAATGGAAATGATTATTTTAATTAGTCCAAGTGAACTAGCCCTTGGGCATTTAAATGTATAAGCAATGGTCAGATAGGAAAACAATAGAAACTAATGTCCAATGAAAGAGATCCATTAGGGAATCGGACCTCAATGGAAAGATCATCATCATCAATGATGTAATGTCCATTGGATCCTAAAGTTACATATAAAAGAAAAAGTTTGATAATAAAATTTTTAGTGAGTGAAGAAAATTTAAGAGAAGACTGAGATGTGTTAAGTTGAAGAGTCAAAGGTGAAGGGATTGAAAGACACACCACAGGATCATCGAGGGATTTTAATGCTAGATTCCAAACGGCAAGCAACGGATCACTAATGAACATTTCTGAAACTGTAAGGACATTATGAACTTAAATGAATATTAATTTGAAAACATTAAGAACTTTAAAATATAAACTTTCCCAGTATTTAAAAAAATAGAAATAGAATCCTATCTGACCAAACTAAATTCTTTATTAATTCCTTTTATTGATGTATTTCTTTTTTTAATCATTTCCATTTTTTTTTTGTTTATTTTAAGTTTTATTTATCATTTTTGTTTTTTGCTAATTTAATATTATATAAAAGTTAAACTTAAGTCGGGTGTGAATGGCTATATAGATTTGTAAAGTTATATTAGGGGAGGATAATCTTAGGTTATTTGTTTCATAGTTAAATTAGGTCAGTGTATTGGATATATTGGTGTAATTAGTAGATGTAGTACGAGATTCGCTATGGGCAGAATCACTTTATATGCCACACACTTCCTTTTTGCCTATGGAATGCAATCGTGAGTCGGCAAAATGACCGCAGTCCTTTCCTATGGTGTTTTTTTATTGCTCTTCTCATTAGATAGATGTAGTATTCCTATCTGATGAGAGGCAATTTCTTCTCTTAACCTTTTGTGCTGCCATATTTGTGTTACATTGAATGCATCAATATATCAGATGGATTGACGTTGGTTTAACTGTGAACTTTTGGCCTAAGGTTAAATAAGGATAGAATATCTTCTTTTCAAATGCAAATCTATGTAGTCTATTCATACTCAACACTCTAAATAAAAATGCATTAAATTTAAGTTGGGTATGGACATTGCATGGATTTGTTATCAGTTACTTATGTTTGTGGTTTTCATATTTGATTGGAATATATGTCATCGATGTTAATGTGGCACCTTATGATGAATGCCACTGGGTTTCTTGTATTCCCTCTGCAATTGACATTATCAATGACTTTGTATTTTGATCAGTTATGTTTATTTTGAAATGTTTTTAACCGTGGAATCTATGCAGCCGATCTATACTCAACATTATAAAACAAACTTTTATAAATACATCTGTGTGAACTTATAAAAATTAAAATATAAAATAAATTTAAAAATGTAGTTAAATGCTAAAGTAAACATATTAAAATAATAATGCTAAATTATATATATATATATATATATATATATATATATATATATATATATATATATATATATATATATATATATATATATATATATATATGCGTAAATAAATGTTTGTGTGTATAATTACTGACAGTGGCTTATTTTATTTTTTTTTATATATTCTTAGATAAGAATTATTTATAAATTTAAATCTCTGATATTCCACTGAGCTAGTGACAATGGGCTAATGACCGGAATCAAAATATATAAAATATTTTTTTTTGACTTACGTATCTGCCTACTATATAAATTTTCTAGA
Organism: Epiperipatus broadwayi; assembly: GCA_028023455.1. Taxonomy (NCBI): domain Eukaryota; kingdom Metazoa; phylum Onychophora; class Udeonychophora; order Euonychophora; family Peripatidae; genus Epiperipatus; species Epiperipatus broadwayi. The sequence goes on along the minus strand of JAQFVV010000031.1, from coordinate 7,661,222 downwards.
TTCAAATGCCTAGTGGCACCCTGTAGTGCAGATTACATTAAGTCTCATATTCTCTGAATCGCTATAATATATATATATATATATATATATATATGCATCGATGTAAGTTATATATAGCTACACAGCATAGTTATACTATTAAATGAGGGAGGCACCCAAAAATAACTGGAATTGCATACTGGTAAATCCCTTGTTGCCATACATGCTTCTGCAATTACATACTTTTTGTGGTAACCTTTATATTTGAATCTGCCAATTTACATTACCAGGTAAAATCATGGTTCCACTAACACTCTTTTTTTGTAAAGTGCATTTTGCATATTTATTGATATTTTGTAATGGCTGAAACAAAATTGTTAGGAAAAAAACTGTAATGCTTGAAACAGATTACAAGAAAACTGTTCTGGGGAAAACACAAGTTTACAAATGATTTAATAAAATAGTCAAATTCACCATGTCTCAAAAAAGCATAGTGAGTGAAGTCAATGTCAAGATAACGTTTCAATATGAACTTCATTAATACTCCTTGCAGTATACTTCAAATCTCACTTTCACAAAAAAAGGCAAAATATTGTCAAGATAATGCTGATACTTTTTTTAGTGACACAAACAACGTTTTTCTCAAAGTTATTTCTTAATGGTTAAATATTTTATCTATAAGTTCTGAAGCAGTAGCGTAATGTGGCATAACATGTTTATTTAGTGGCAAAATGAGGAATATTACCTTCATCACAGCAGATTTTCTGGGAGCAATCTTGATTGTGAAACAATTTATAAATAAATTCAGCATGACCTAGCTTATCTATCAGTCATATTCACTCAATTTTAAACCATGTGACATTTAAAAAATTTTCTCTAATAAAAAATGGCCTCATTTTTTGATGATTTACAAGTGGTTAAAAAAACAAACAAAGACATCAATTCAAGCATTAAAAGGTTTTACAAATGTTTGAAGATAAATTTGAAAAGAAAAAAACACTTTTAGACTACTGTATTGTATTAAATGGGCAGTATTTTGAAGGAAATTAAATTTATAAAATTTGAAGATAAATAAACATTTTTTTATCCTATAATATATATTTTTGGGTTCCCCCTTATATATATACACTTTTATAACCATATCAATATCAGAGAAAAACATTCAAAATAACCTATATTCTCATAATTTTTTTAAAAAAAAATTTAAAATGAAATGGTTTAAATATAATAAAAATGTTCTCTCAAAAATATAAATCTATTCACAAGGTAAATATCATACTGTTTAAAAAAAGAGGCAATCTCCAAAATGTTTAGCTCTGAAGATGACTTTCTGAGCTTTGATGAAGGAAATTAAAAAGTATCTACTACAGTGTTCTCAAGTTACATTTGTTGTAAACATAAATAACTATAATGTTAGTACAGTAAATAATTATGAAAATTCATGACAAAATGTAGTTTTTGGATTTAAAATGTGTATAAAAAGGGGGCACATCTTATACACAGCTGTGTTATATTCATCATAATAAATCATAGAACATTACATGATCACAATTCTTTATGTTTACATAAGATGTTTACACATAAAGGATGAAAATCATGTGATGTTTAGTGATTTAATACCAATCCTGCCCAATTGGATTATGGTGACTGTGGGTATTGAAGAACCAAAGACATCAACAAGAATAATTGCTGGATTGAATTTAGATCTACATGAATATACAAGCTAATTAACTTGAAATGAAAACATTATTGTGTTTTATTTTGGATCTCAAAGCTTTATAGTTAGCTAATAAGGTAAAAAGTGTCTGCTAGGTGCAGTGCTCTCAGATACAAGGCTCATCTCTGATGAAAGCTACAAGCTAGAAAATAGTCTGTGAATATTGATTGAGTATGCAATAGATAGGGATTTTATGCATCACCCTTCATGCATTCATTGATTTACTCTCACTTATCATGAGTGGCAATACACTATGGACTGTTTTGTCTCTTTATAAATATGATAATATTAAAAATCAATAAATTGAAACTGATGTGTTAAAAATTTAATCTTATAAAAGAAAAATTTTCTAAAAAAATCATATTTCTTCTTTTCAAATATAATAAAAAATAAAATAAGGTGAAATATTTAATGTGAACAAGGACATAATTTTTACTGGATCCTTATTCCAATGCTATAATAAAAAAGAAATATATATAAAATCATTTCCCTTTTTTACACCAAAATAAATTATTATAAAGTCATTACAAATCTATGAAATATTTGTCTCAAACTAAAAATGCCATTTATATTTAACAAATCTTCACACAAATTCTGAATTACCATTGTTTCACGGTATATCACAATCTTAAATATCACTCATTCTGATATTATTACTTCAAGATTTATAATTTGTAATTTTAAATGTGAAATATATTTCAAAGAATTGTAGGTGGAAACATACATATATTTATTTTTAAAGGTTATCATGAAAATATTATGTAAATATAATTATAAATAATTAAATACACTATAAAATAATGTTTCCCACCATATTGTATAAAAAGTAGATAAAATGGGAGATTCTTAATATTTATATTTCAAAATTAACCAATAAGAAGCCTCTATTTTTATCAGAATTTGTTCATCTTACATTTGATAGATCTGTTATTTATTATTAATTACTCTGAAAATGCTAGGATTCCACAGAGCAGTTTAATATGTGTTTAACACAAAAAGGCCCTAAAAGATATTCAAAGATGCAGCACAGCAGCATCATCACAATAATCCATGAGGAATGAAACTATAAATAAAAAGAATTAATAAAAGTAATTTTTAAATAACTTTATTTTCAAATATATGATTAACTTGACTTGATATTCATGGCAACATCATTCCATTTTTAAGCATGTGGGTATTATGTTGGTGCTGTGATCACTAGATCTTTTCTATGTTGATTTAGGCCTATCTACAGTTTTACATTATCATGCAGAAATTTATTTTATCATAGTTACAATTTTAAAATTATTAGTTAGAAAAAAATCTGCAGATGTCAGCATTCTAGCAAGCTTTTGGGCCATGACAGTAGCAATTTATTTGATAAGGTACAATTAACAAAATGGATCTAGTTGCAATGTAAATAATAATTTCTGATTAGCAGAGTGATATAGCATGAAGACAAATAAAAGAAAAATAATCTATCATGAAAAATTGTACTTTTCAGGAATTTGTTTACAAATTACAGTATATTTATGCAATATTTTTATAAAAGTTTTATTTTAAATTAAAAAATTATGTAACTGAAAAAAAATTCATCTCAAACATCTATTTTTAAAAAGACAGCTCCTGAAAAGTTAATTATGGCAAGGCCAAAATTTGTACTGCATAAACTACAATGACCTTTTCTCGAAACAGTAACAAAATTATATTTAATTTTAAGATTTTTTTCACTAAAAAGTAACCCTAATTTAACATTATTTTAATAATATAGAATTCAAATATATAACATTTTGTTCTACTAACATTTTGAATAAACAAATTATGTCCAATGACACCAAGCACCACAATTATTGATAGGAACTCATTTTAGTAATTTATTTTCTTATTTAAAAAAAAACAATACATTAAAAATTAATTTGTAGATTGTCTATCATTTGAAAACTTGTATTTGTAATGGACAATGTTTAGATTTTCAATATATGATATAGAAAAAAAGTTTAGTAATAAAACTAAAATGTGCAAATATTAACTATTTATTACCCCCATTTTCCAAGGAAATTGTAGATGACATAAATTAAATTTATGTTATTCAATGTACTACACATTTATATGAAGTGTCAGTAATCATTTTTTATTTATATATAAGCAATATATATATATAATTGAAATAATATTTTTAACGGTTTATAAACAATTACAAACAATCTTAAAATCCACAGAAGTACTTTCGGTTACTTTCTAACCTGCCTCAACTGCCATTAAATTCAAAAACCAAAAGCGGAAGCAAACGTCATCAATTCAAATTCCACGAATCTCGTATTTTAATGTTAGAAGCTTGTCGATTTATTAAATGCGTTTTATTCCTGTTTATAAAAATTGCCTCTTTAATTTTTCTTTTACTATGGTTTCTCTTAAAATTGTTTGTAATTGTTTATAAACCGTTAAAAATATTATTTCAATTATAATTACAATATTGTTTTTAATTAACGGATATTTTATTTATTTTTATATATATACATACATACATACATGTTTGGGTGGAATTTTTATATAAAAAAAATAAGAATGAAATGTTTACAGTCATGAAAAAAGTGTTAGAAAGAAGGTGAATAATAAACGGTAATTTTAAAATGTTTTAAAGTTAATCTAATTTATTATTTTATAAGTATTATTGTGCAGTATAAATTTATGGGTAAGTTTGAGGTAGATATTTATGTCAACAGCTAATTATAACTGATATACATATAAAAAATAATACTAGTACAAAGGTAGTGATAGTATCTTTTGTAAACATATTTTGTAAATAGATTTTAACAATCTGTAAATAAACTAGTACTGAATTTAAAAAAAAGTTGAGAAAAAAACAAAAAAAAAACAATATTCAAGTTTTAAAAATAGACAAAGTAAGAAATGTAAAAGTAGATAATGAAAGTAAAAGCAAATAAAAGAATGTAGAAATGACAAAGGAAGAAGAGATAAAAAATGCAGAAAAACAAAAAAGAGACAAATGGAGCTAAGATGATAATAAAAATAAAAATGATGTGAAAAAACAGAGAGAAAAAAATTGAGAAAATCAAGTCTCAGAGGAAGGAAGGACATGAGAATGTTAAAACAAAAAAGAGCATCTCTAAAACATATATATATATTCAACAGAAAAGGGAGAGGGATCAATTTAAATTTTACATACAGAGATAAAAATCATAAAAAAGCAAGTAAACAAACAAAAGTAACATTAATATAAGATAAAAAAATACTTATTCCAAAAACAAAAAACAAATATAAGATTTTTTTTTTTTTAAAAAAAAATTAAAACAATTATTTACAACAATTTTTTTCTAATATTAAGTATAATATTAACTATTATTATTACGTTTTATCCCTTTAATTATAATTCATAAATTTTAATATCATTTCGATAAAGATTGAATATATTAAAATTTAAATACTTATTAATTTAAAATTTACATAATATCGTTTTAGATCCTACCCCTCCTTATTTATGACTTTTGTTTTTAAAATATTTTGCATATTCTATTTTATTTTTTGTAATCTTTTTAGTTTTAAAATTTTATTAAAATATTACCATGGTTACAGATGATACTATAGTCTAAACAAAAGTGGTTATATATATATATATATATAACATAAAACAATTTATTTGATTTTTTTTTTAAAGTAATAATATTGTTTTTAAATTTTCTATAAAATTATAAAAATGTAATTGCTACAATAATATTGATTATTATTATTATTAATATTAAATGTTATTTACTTTTACCCTCTCACTCTCTCTATATACATATACAAATGCAAGATAGTTTCAAATTATGGATAGATAACCAAGGAGATTATATATAACATTAATTTAATAGTTATGATTTTTTTTTAGAAATATATGTAGACCAATAAAGTTTACATATCTCAAAATATATATTTCTTTACATTTTACAAAAATAAAAAAGAATAAGAAAACTACTCTAAATAATATATGAAATATTACATATTTTAGGCAAAATAAATGAAATGTTACAGTGTTTCAACTGTAGGCAATATTTTTTTATATATTATCAAATTGTTCTTTGGCTGAGGAATAGAGTGGTCATTATGTTAAAATAAATAAATTTAATGTTAGTTCTTACATTGCAAAATGTAATACTCTACTGCTTTAAATAAGTCTATAGGATGTGATTTGTCACAGTAATAACTATCATATGTGTATATTTTATTGGTATACTAATATTATAAAAGTAATAAATATAGATAGATGCTACTTTTGCACTTGATTTTATAAATCTGCTCAATCAATTAATTAATTTAATTTCAAAATTTTGTGGGAGTGTTGCAAATAATAGATATTCACTGAAATTTATTCATATCCTACAGATTAAAAGCTTTACAGAAGAACTAAAAATAGTTATTTTTGATAATAAAAAATATGTATATAAAATAAAAACAGTGACAAATATGATTTGTAGCAGCTCCAATATTTACTTCTTCTACTACTATTACTACTAATACTAATACTACTGCTACTACTACTACTACTACTACTACTACTATTACTACTACTACTGCCACTGGTACTGCCACTGCTATTATTACTGCTACTGCTATCACCACTATGACTACTACCATTACTACTACCACTACTAGGACTACTACTACTACTACTACTACTACTACTACTACTCCTACTACTACTAATAATAATAATAATAATAATAATAATAATAATAATAATAATAATAATAATAATAGTAATGATGACGATAATAATAATAATAATAATAATAATAATAATAATAATAATAATAATAATAATTGTAATAGAAATAATAATAATAATAATAATAATAATAATAATAATAATAATAATAATAATAATAATAATAATAATAATAATAATAATAATAATAATAATAATAATAATAATAATAATAATAATAATAATAATAATAATATATTTTGATAATTGTTCTTTTTAAATATATATAATGTACGATCCTGGTTAAATGCATTTAATAAATTTATATGAAAAAAATTTTAACCCTTAATTTATTGTTTATAAGCTTATTAATCTGGAAAACACATGCACTACTGACTCCAGAACCAATAACAAGCCAAATACATTTGGGACAGATTAATCACAAAATAATGAAAACCTTTAAATACCTTGCAATGGAACCAAAACTTTTGGATCACATTATAAAAATAAATCTTGGTGCAATTCCAACAAGCTGGTTTTTACATTTCAGAAGATACATGACAAAGATAGACCCAACATGCCATCTCTGTGAAAGAAGTGAAGAAACATTTCAACACATCATTTCCCTCTGCCCAGGATATCAGGACATCAGGAGATCCATCAGTAAGGAATGCAACATTCCTCTCCTAATGATCCTAGATCTTAAAAGCTGCTTGTACTTTGGTGACTTCCCGGTCATCCACATGGCTATATTTATCTCATATGCACTATGGATGGCCAGGTGTGATTCCAAATTCACAATTCCCAGACCAGATCCATTTGAAGTATTCAACATCCAGCTGAAAACCTTGCAGACAAAGGACTTAATACTGGCCTTCAAATTCTTATTCAGCATCACATGGGTCCTATATAAAAGGGTAGCCCCATAGAAATGTGACACCTACTAACTGAGATGACAAGCCTTCGAATAGTATGCAAAAGAATTCCAATTGAAACAGCAGACTTTTTCTTTTGGCCTTGCATGGCTTAAACCAAATGTATAACTTACAATAAAATTTATCTTAAAACTAAACACAATGGTATACAAAGTAATATTGTTGGTTTAATCTTCTTTTTACATTTTGAAACCCATATGCATTGCTTGAAACAAAAGAAACATTTTTTTTTTAAAAATAAGATTCAGAATGATATTTTTTCTGACTTTGTTTTTTCATATTATACCTAAATTTGAGTGATTATAAAATACATGATTTGACTAAATAACAATTCTGACTTATTTTGTTTTATTTTATGTTTAGGAGTAAATTGCCCTTCATTTTTATTTTTGTTTAAGACAAAATAGTACATAATAAATCTTGGTATTTTGTTTTAAAAGTCACTGATAAAAATTTAAATATTTCAATTTATAAACATATTTTTAGTCAAAATAACATTCCTTGCCTATACATTAATAAAAAACTTATCAATGATTATATTTACACTGTATTTATGTGTGAATATATATATATATATATAATTATTCAAAACAATACAATAATTAATACAGTAAAACAATATTTAAAAAAAAGAAATATAATAGAAGTACTTTCAACTATCTATGTAGTCGTTATCAACTAGATTCAAATTGTATTAGAAAAAACCGTTACAAATGTAAACAAAAAGTAATACGTCATACATCAATTTTCCCACAATTCATTAATTTTTATATTGGCGGCCTGTCTGTTTATCAAATGTTGCTTTTCACTTTTTATTAACATAGCTTCTTTGATTTTGCGTTTATTATTATTTCTTTCAATACACAAAATCTTAACTTTACCAAAATCAAAATCAAAACCATAATTACATGTTACATTATGATCAAAAAATCCTGATGGTGATACATCATCATTTCTAACATTCTCTTGTCTTGATTTTTGTACTCGTTTATATAACAACAAATGCTCATTTGATTTTTTCTCCAATGTACATTAAGATTCCCCAATATGTGCCTTTCCACAAACACACAGCCATTTATATATTGCACAACTTTGATTTAAAATATCACATCTATTTTTTGAATTATTTATTAATCTATTTAAATTAGGAGTAGTGTAAAATGTAACTCGACATATATTTTTATATATCTGTTTTATAAATTTCACTTGTTCATTACAAATAAATGGTATTGATATCCAAGTATATTTTATTCGAATGGTTTAATTATAAAGTCGATGTCAATATTATTTTAATAACTACTACATAAAAAATTATAAAAAATTTGATCGTAAAATTATGTTTCTATATAATAAAAATGTAAATAGGAGAAAAAATAGTAACTATGTAAATTTATCTAACATGAATATTGATTTTCAACAAGAATATATTTTGAATTATGGTTCTAAATACGTTGGTGGTATGTGGGTGGATAGTAATTTAGAGTTAAAAAACATTCTTTTAGTGTAATTAAATGTTCTTCTGAAGTATCAAATGAATTAATACAAAAAGTTAACGTTAAGAAATTTAAAAACAGAGCTAATTGCATTTGGAATTCGCATATATTTAGTTTTAAAAAGTTTATTCATAATAATGATCTTGTTTGTTTAAAAGAAGATAAGGGGTTGAGGTTATGTCTTATGTCAAAACTTGATTACTACGATAAAGTTTTAATTCAAATGGAAAAGCTTAAATTTATAAATGTTGGAAAAATAAACATTGAAAATTTATGTGTAAAGTTTATTGATGATCTAGTCAAAAACTTTACATAAATATATCGGAGAGACTTTCTTTTCAAAATTTTGTATTGATATACATTATATAAACTACATAAATAAAATATAAATATCCAACATTTCGTCCATTTTTCAATAATAATATGGACTTTATCAAGGTTCTATAAAACAGAGAAAAAACAACATTAAAGATAATAAAAATAAAAATAAAAAATAAAAAATAAGAAAATAAAAATAAAATAAAAAATAAAATAATAAAATAAAATAAAAATAAAAATAAAATACCTATAAACCAAAAAAATGGAAAAATTGTATAACATAACATCTCCTTACAAAGTGAGAAAAATTTTTTAACACCAAAAAGAAAAAAATATTCACATAAAAACAGTCAATTCCCTTGTATAAATATATAAACTACTTTAACATTTTATTTAAACTAGGATTTAAATGTTCTATATAAATACTCTCTTTGTTAAATCTTTCAAAGTAATTACCAATACATTCCAAAGGTCGAATTTCATAGTCTTTATGTCCTGTTTCCAACTTATGACAAAAGATAGCAGATTTCTTATCAATCATATGCTGATATAGTCTGGTCTTTAATTTATTCTTGCTTGTTCCAATATAGAATACATTGTTTTTACAATTCAAACATTTAATTAAATACACTGAATTCATAGCTTCAAGCATATTAAATTCTTTATGATTAACCAAAGATCTTAAAGTTCTCTTCTTTTTGTATACAGGTTTCATATTTATACAGTATTTTTTATTAATTTTATTTAATAATTCATTTAATTTTAAAAATACAAATTTAGATAACTTAAAACCAATATAAATATTATTATCTATAAAAAAATTTTTATTTTCGTCTTTATTACCATCATGTTCTTTAATTGTTTCATTATTTACATTTTTATTTTTATAAACATTCATACAAATACTATTTCTAATTTTATTCAAATAAATATTATTTGTATGAATGTTTATAAAAATAAAAATGTAAATAATGAAACAATTAAAGAACATGATGGTAATAAAGACGAAAATAATTTTTTTTTATAGATAATAATATTTATATTGGTTTTAAGTTATCTAAATTTGTATTTTTAAAATTAAATAAATTATTAAATAAAATTAATAAAAAAAATACTGTATAAATATGAAACCTGTATACAAAAAGAAGAGAACTTTAAGATCTTTGGTTAACCATAAAGAATTTAATATGCTTGAAGCTATGAATTCAGTGTATTTAATTAAATGTTTGAATTGTAAAAACAATGTATTCTATATTGGAACAAGCAAGAATAAATTAAAGACCAGACTATATCAGCATATGATTGATAAGAAATCTGCTATCTTTTGTCATAAGTTGGAAACAGGACATAAAGACTATGAAATTCGACCTTTGGAATGTATTGGTATTTACTTTGAAAGATTTAACAAAGAGAGTATTTATATAGAACATGTAAATCCTAGTTTAAATAAAATGTTAAAGTAGTTTATATATTTATACAAGGGAATTGACTGTTTTTATGTGAATATTTTTTCTTTTTGGTGTTAAAAAATTTTTCTCACTTTGTAAGGAGATGTTATGTTATACAATTTTTCCATTTTTTTGGATTAGAGGTATTTTATTTTTATTTTTATTTTATTTTATTATTTTATTTTTTATTTTATTTTTATTTTTATTTTCTTATTTTTTATTTTTTTATTATTTTTATTATCTTTAATGTCGTTTTTTCTCTGTTTTATAGAACCTTGATAAAGTCCATATTATTATTGAAAAATGGACGAAACGTTGGATATTTATATTTTATTTATGTAGTTTATATAATGTATATCAATAAAAAGTTTTTGAAAAGAAAGTCTCTCTGATATATTTATGTGAAGTTTTTGACTTTATAAGTTTGATAATACATTTGAAAAGATAGAAAAAGAAGAAGAAGTTTATATTGTTTATTGATGATATTTTAAAAAAAGCTAAAAAAAAATAAATATATAGATGCTCATACATATTATCATCTTTATCCATCTGCTGCAATTTGTCCTAGGATTTTTTCGAATATTAAACTACATAAACAAGATAAACCTTTAAGATTAATGATTGACTTTGGTGGATTATTTTACTATGAAACTTGCAGATTTATAGAAACATTATTAAAAGATGTTCTTGGATTTGGAAAATATACTATTAGTTCATCGTTTGATTTTGTAAAGAAAATTCATAATATTAATATTAATAATAATGATAGTATTTGTACATTTGATATATGTGAGATGTACAGATCAATAAATAGATTAAAATCTATAAAAATTATATTAGATGCTTTGATGTTAAAAAAAGTTGATGCTAAGAAAGTAAAATTTGTAAATGATGTATTATATTTTATTGATAAAAATATATATGCTATGTTTAAGGAAAATTATTATAAAATGGATAACAGATGGCCTATGGGGTTTCCTGTAGTTTCACAAATATGTAGTTTAGTAGTATCAAGATATGAAGATATAATTCTTAATAATAATATATATATTACCAAGTTATTAAAATTTATTACAGGTACGTTGATGATGTTTTTGTTTGTGGAAGTTTAGATATCATAAATATGTTATTCAATGAATTAAATAGTTTAGAAGGTTTAAAATGGAGTAAATCTTTTGAAGAAAAAAATGTCAATTCAGTATTTAGATATTAAAGTTACTCGTAATAAAAATAAATTAGATTATTGCATGGTAATAAAAGATATTGAAAAAAGAGGATATATTTCTTGGTATTCAAATGTGCCAATAGCACATAAATTATCCGGTTTAAAATCATTTTTATTTAGGAATAATAAATTATGTAAATATAGTTCTGATAAAATAAGTAGCATAAATGTATTTACTATGGATTTGTTAAATGTTGGATATGATCATAAATTAATTTATAATATTGTTACTAAGTTTAATAATAATAGAAATATTTTAAGTGCTATAGATATTGATAAAATAAAATATACTTGGATATCAATACCATTTATTTGTAATGAACAAGTGAAATTTATAAAACAGATATATAAAAATATATGTCGAGTTGCATTTTATACTACTCCTAATTTAAATAGATTAATAAATAATTCAAAAAATAGATGTGATATTTTAAATCAAAGTTGTGCAATATATAAATGGCTGTGTGTTTGTGGAAAGGCATATATTGGGGAATCTCGATGTACATTGGAGAAAAGATCAAAGGAGCATTTGTTGTTATATAAACGAGTACAAAAATCAAGACAAGAGAATGTTAGAAATGATGATGTATCACCATCAGTATTTTTTGATCATAATGTAACATGTAATTATGGTTTTGATTTTGATTTTGATAAAGTTAAGATTTTGTGTATTGAAAGAAATAATAATAAACGCAAAATTAAAGAAGCTATGTTAATAAAAAGTGAAAAGCAACATTTGATAAACAGACAGGCCGCCAATATAAAAATTAATGAATTGTGGGAAAATTGATGTATGATGTATTACTTTTTGTTTACATTTGTAACGTTTTTTTCTAATACAATTTGAATCTAGTTGATAACGACTACATAGATAGTTGAAAGTACTTCTATTATATTTGTTTTTTTAAAATATTGTTTTACTGTATTAATTATTGTATTGTTTTGAATAATTATATATATTTTATTATATTATATATATATATATATATATATATATAATCTATATATATGGTATAGCGCCATCTTTTGGACATATATATATATATTTCCATTATGAATATAAGATTATTATATAAAATTTTAAAATTGAAGAAAAAATGTATTACTATTTTTGTTTTTTTCATTCCAATATCAGCCTTTCAAGCTAATTGAGCACGCGCCTTTTAAGAGTGTTAAATAAATGAATACTCTCCACTTCAATCCAAGATATAGTATTTATGCAGAAATAAAAAAAATCCCTTAAATTTATAAAATAATATGCCAAAAATATTGGTCTGTGTTCAGTGATATTAGTCATCATCCAATGAATTTGAAAAAAAAAAGCAAACTTGATTAAATTTTTAGTGCAGTAACTAATTGAGACCTAGATATTGCATCATCAACCAGGTAATATAAATATCCCATGCATTCACTTTTGAATTTTTTACTATTTTTGCATGGCTTATATATATTTTGCTTACTTCAATGTAAGTTATGTTTTGTTGCTAATTTTTTCCTACAAAATCACAATGTATATATTTTTAAAGATGTCTGGAGTAAGACAGCTTATTATGAATTACTAAACAAGGAAAGTTTGATGTTTATTCAAGGACAAAAATATAAACAACAAGAAGAAAATTTATAATAGCATTCTAAAAGTTTTATGACAAATATTTACATTTTCTTAATTCAATCTGTATATATGTATGCATATGTGCCTCATAAAATCTATATAATAGATAAAAAAATTAAATTAATGTTTCACAAAAGGTTTTAATAATAATAACAACTTGCTAAAATGGAATGATTATTTTGTTGAAAGGATATTGAAAGTTTTAATCTAATATATCATGATATATTTTGTTTAATACCATCTAGTGGAGTGATTTAAATCATTAACGTTAATGTGTTTATTACAAAACCTTATCTTGTTCATACCATACAGTGCCTATGTGATATTGAAACCCCAGTGGATAAAGTTAAAATTATTTCACCCTAAAAATTATAATAGCTGAAATATTAGATATGTCAACGATGCAACTTAATATCTATTAAGAGATGTACTCTCTCTCTCTCTCTATATATATATATATATGTGTGTGTGTGTGTGTGTAATAAATAAAGTTTGATATCTGTATTCGTTTCATATATATATATATATATATATATTGTGGGTTCATCCATGTTAAAAAATGTAAATATTGATATGCCATCGTTTCGATTTGATCACACAAGACATTCCATCCAGTGATAAAAAAAATTAAATATTGATATACCAACGTTTCGAATTGATCACCCAAGTCATACAGTGGATGACTTGTGTAATCAAGTCAAACTGGATGACTTGTGTGATCAAGTCGAAATGTTGGTATATCAATATTTAAATTTTTTAACAAAAACCTCGAATTATGTGAGAGTACTTCAAGGAAATATTATGACGGTCGAGAAAATATTATAATGATCTAAAAACTTGATTTTTTGGAAAGTTTATGATTTTATTTGTATCATAATTGTGTAATAATTATTAAAAATCAAAATAAATACTATTACATATTTATTTTTAACAGAAATGTTATTTTTAAATATACAATAATATATTTTGAATATTATTATATAGTACAGTCATTTTAGTCTTTAGTATATGCAAGATCCGAATTCTTAGATCTTCTTTGCTCATCTGATTACCAATATTTTATATCTAACAAAATATTATTTTTCAGACAGATATCTTAAAATATACTATACTGAATTTTTTTAAAAAAAACAGCTACTCTTGAAACCTAAATAATAAAAATATCAGCCAGATGCCACACACTTATTAAATAATTCAAATACATTTTAGGTATAATGGGAATGTATTTCTATTAACAGCAATAGCCTTATATATTCATTCTAATAATGAATCACTCAATATTATAATTCACACGATAAAACAAAATTAGGTCTGTATATTAGTGTCATCTATCATAATGAATTTTAAAATGGTTATTAGATACATAGTTGTGTTTTATTTTTTCTTCTTTTGAAACCTGAGCCGCATTTCTGAAAACAAAAGCTAGAAAACATTATGAAGATATAAGGTTTTAATTCTGTCTGGTAATTATTGATTGCTCAAGCGTCAGATGGCAGTAGAGTGTAGATTCACTTATTTTATCTTCAGTACTTTTACTTTAATAAAACCTGGTTTCACTCTACTTTCTGATTTTTTTTTTTTGCATTTTTTTTTACAAACATTACCTGTTAATTGCTTATGAAAATCTGTTCTGTTTTTTTTTTTTGCATTTTGTACGTTTTCCGAGATCTTAATTTCTAATCAATTTTAATAAGATATATATTTTTTTCTAAATTCACTTTTTGTTTTTATCTCTAGTGAGATTTGAATTTTCATTATAGAAAAAAAAAGTTTTAATAGGAAAAAGTTTTAATGCTTAATTGAATCTTCAATTTGAAGTCGTTTTAAATTCCAACTCCATAAGTAGATCTATTAGGTAAATCTTAATAATATAAGGTCTTATTAAAGTTTAGCTTGCAGCTCCAATAAAACTAAAAAGGCAGAATGAATTGTATTTAATGGAAATCAAGCACAGACGAATTATTATAGATAATAATAATGATTAACCTTTATAATTATTTGTTTGGAATAGCTATTGTGTTTTTATTTAAATATATTTTCAGCAAAGAATTTAACATGCTTGTTAATTTTATATATGTTCTTGTAAGATATTTTTATATACATTATTTTAATGTTTTTATATGTTTAAATCTAAAAACCAAAAGATAGCATTTTTAATAATATTATTAGAATGCTTTATTTCTAGATAGTTTATAAGAAGATCTGATATAGGAAAGAATAGGGATGGACTTCTATTTTTGATCTTCAGTTCTGGGCCGCCTCTTTACCATAAATTGAGATTGATAACGCATGTTCTTAATTCAGAATTCAATTTCAACATTAAATACATATCACCAATAATGATTCCGTTCTTTTATATTTTTTTAAAAATGCATCGTCGCGTTTATTATTGATATCATTTTTAACTTTTTATTTACAATTTTTTTTTTTTATCATTTGTTTTCCAACAATGTTATTTAAATCTTTTTTTTTTTTTGTACTTGTTTTTTTTTTTTTTTCGTATGCAAAATTCATTTACTTTTCTATTTTTATTATAGTGTCATCCCTGATGCTATTATTTTCAATTGTTTTTTTTTTTTCATGTGTCATAGCATCGACCAGGAAGCGAACCCGCTAACCCGGGACAACTGCTTGTAAGGCGGCTTAGCTGACCTCTCGACCACCAACATTTACATTTTTTTTTTTATTCTATCAAATTTTATATTTTACAAGTCCATGGTTCTCAATTTTATGAGATTCTTGCAGGTTTCCGAGTCTAGCAAATACCTTTTGCTATTTGTTATTTTTTATGTATTTTTTTTACTAATGTTTGTTAGTAGTTTTTAACTTTTTTTTTTGTTCACTTTTTTTTGCTCTTTGTTTTTAAAAGAATTATAATTCCCATAGCTAACTTTGTGGCAAAAAGTAAGAAAATAATAGTTTTAATTATAGAAAACACTAATAAAAATATTATTTTATTTTTTATAGTTTTTTCAGCTTACATTTGTTTTAAATTTATTTTGAAAGTGGACTATAATGTTTATTATGTTTTTAATATTTATCTTCAATATTATTTTTGTATGTGTTATTTTTAAAAAAAAAACTGGTTCTTTTAGTCTCACTATTGCTTATTACATTTTTTAAATGATTAGGATATTCCCAAAATTGCAGTACATTAATTTAAGATACATATGAAGTCTGTTATATCTAACGATGTACAAATTTAAAATTGGCACTTTTTATTGAGCTCATTTTTTAATTATTTTAAGCATATTCTTGTACCAAATATATTCAGTTCACTTTTGTTTAATTTATTTATTTTAAAATTATTTATTATTATGAAACATGTTCTATTCTGGATTTATGTTTTAATAAAGTTCGTTTGCATTCTTTATGTTTTCAATAAATTTTGAAAGTTATGACCTTGTTGTACTCTTTTTTTTCCATATATCATAGCATCGGCCAGGACGCGAACCCACATCCGCCTGCAACCAACTACTTGCTTGCAAGGCTGCTGCGATGACCTCCTGGCTAACAACGCTTGACAGCTCTTTATTGAATGAATGAAAGTTTTTGGGTCATTACAGTGTAAAGCCAGGATGATTAATTTTTTCAACATTATTTTTGACAGATTTAAAGTTGGATTTAAAGTGTGTGTGGATAAATTGAAAAAAAATATTAACAGGCCATAGGGATAGTTTTTTTAGCAGAGAAGATCAATTTTATGAGTACTACTTCTACTATTATTACTACTGCTACTACAAATGCTACCACTATTGCCACTGTTACTGACTTTTCTATTCATTCCACTAATGCTGCCTCTCCTCTTGCCACTATTGCTGCCACAACTGCCACCACTGCTGCTGCTAATAATAATAATAATAATAATAATAATAATAATAATAATAATAATAATAATAATAATAATAATAATAATAATAATAATAATAATAATAATAATAATAATAATAATAATAATAGTAATGTATAGTAGGTGGATAGGTGTCATGTGATATTTTTCTTTAGGAGAAAAATGCATCCAGTGCACCAGACTGCATAGAGGACAAATAATATTGCACAGATTGTGGGAGTGAAACTTTGCAAAATGTGATTTAAAGTTTAATAAATCTGTTGTGACCTAGTGTTTGGAATAGTTCATAGTATTTACTGTGGGTTGTTTTGAGTGTATATGTGGTATGATCAGAAGTAAAGTCCATCTGATTGAGATTTTCTGGACTATAGGACCATTTGGTTTTAGCTCTCTTTGGAAGGTGTTTTATGGAGAGGGACAGTCTGTTTGCCTTTTTATTTCTGGAATTCTTGTCTGTATGGCATGAGGCAGGTGATGAGTGCATCACTCATATGTGTTGCTGTTTTATTCATCATTATTTTTAGCTTGCTTGGTTTTTTATGCTGCCTTGTTTCATTGAGTTTATTTTAATTTAACTTTGATATATTGTTACTAGTTGTGAGGTGAAGTCTAATAGTAGAGCCATTTGGGCAGAGCTTCTAATATTGAGAGTTTATTTGTTTATTTTATTGAATAAAATACCAAGTATCTGCATGTATTCATCTGTGATAATATTACTGGGATCTTCAGACTGAGGGTGTCTGGTAGTTTTTGCTAGTTATCTGGGGCGGGGTTGGTGGCATAAAAATTCATGGTGTATTCTGCTGCTGTTAATGAAATATGTTAAACTTGGGTTTGATGCAATGTAAGCAAGATAGCCATTCTGGCCACAAAAATAGCTTATGATTTTTAACACCTATATATATATATATATATATATATATATATATATATATATATATATATATATATATATATATATATATATATATATATATATATATATATATATATATATATATATATATATATATATATATATATATATTGTGCCCTTTTCTATAGGTCAGTAATAGTTCATAACAGTCAATTACTAAAAATTTTAAATTTTAGAATATGTTCTTTTAATACATTAATTATATTAAATCAATTATATCTTTAAAGCACAATTTGAAGCTAAAGAGAATACAGTAGTATAAAATCATTTAAAAGGTAGTTATATAAAGCTTAAAATATTGTTTCATATGGTTGTAAAAGCTGGCCATATTAAATAACACAGCTATAAATATTAAAAGTATATTTAAAAATTCGATTTTAATAGTTTAAAACTGATAAGTTAATAAATGCAGTATTTAAATTTGTAATCATATTTAAATAGTCAAAATTAATATAGTATATTTTAAAAATAAACTTTATGATGGTGAAAATTATATCTAATTCTATATTTTTAAAATTATTCTTCCAAATTTTTTATAATTATATTATATAATATAATAAGTGTATCAATTTTATTAGTCTAGGCAGAGAAATAGATTGAAAATCGTCTGTCAAAGTTATTAATCATGTGATTTTTAATGTATACTCTCACACACATGCTTGTTTGAAATAATAACAAAGTTTAAAATATTTTAAAAGTTATATTATAGAATTGGATAGAATTATTGCCTATCATAAAAGTAAATAGTATTAAACATTAAGTTAACTGTCGTTATTGCATATTTAAATGATGTAATGTTTTAAATAGTATCATAAAGACGAATACAGTTATAATATAAAAATTAAATATTTTATTTAAATAAAAACAAGATAAATTGAATATTAAAAAAAATGGAATAGGTTATTAAGGTTATTTTAAAAGTTATTTTAAATGTTTAAATAGTTTTAATAAAATAATAATTTATTTAAAAGTAATATTTTAAATAATATTTTAGGTTCATTACATCATAATTTTTTTATTTTCAAATATAATTCTGCTATAAATTGAAAATATGTAAATTTGTTCTCAAGCTAAAGTAAGAATTAACCAATAGAAATAGGTATTCTTACAGACTATAAATATGATTGGAACTAGGGTATAGGGGGAGATTAATAATGTATTGAAACCAAAGAAAGGTATATTAGCAGCTCTCAAAGAGATAGTATTTATTTTTAAATTTTTTTATTTTAGTCAATTTTTTTTAGTACTTTCTTATAACTTTATTTTGCAAAAAATAATTGATAATTTTAAAGAAATATTTTTTGCAAAAGGAAAGTTTAGAAAAAAATTATATATTTAGAAACTTCGTGTAGATGATTTTCTAATTTTTTAAAAGTTACTTACCAGTCGTATTTTATCTAAAAGTTTAACCTAAACTTCGCAATAAAAAATGGATATTGTAATACAGAAAAAATATTTGAAATATTTATTGATACAGCTTTATTTATGCATAACCGGAGAACTTTTTTGGGACATAAAAAACCAGAGCTCGGACATCATACGGAGTCTAATGAAAAAATTGGAGACACATTATTATTTATAAGCCTATCCAAGATTTATTTTTTAAATAGTAATAAGACAATTGTATATTGCATGAATTATTTTATATAATATTATATCAAAAGAAGTAAAATGTTATATCCTTTCTGAAGGTAACATTTTTTAAAAATATTTTTCAAGGATTAAATAAAGAACCCAGGAAAATATGTTACAGAAGCGTTTTGATATTAAAATATCCGTTCTTAGAATTATTTAAAATGTATTTGGAAAAGATTTGTTCAAAAGTACTTGAAATTTTTATTTTAAAAGAGATTTATAAAAAAATACCAAACGAAAGTTTAAATGTATCAAGAAGGAAACATAGAAAAAAAAAGTGAACACATAGATGAATAAAAGATGGATCCATGGAAATACAAATAGTACTTAAAAGTTTATCGAATATTTTTAAAGTTAAATTAGATGGATTGATGCATCGGATACGCAGAGAATATTGGTAGAGAAGATTAAGAAGCTTCACAGGATTAATTAATATTATCATTAATAATTATTGTCCTAAATACTAAAACCAAGGATTATTTTCTATAAATTTTACTAAATGGATTAATAATTATTTTTTATTTTAAACTTTAACGCGCTTGGAGAAGAACATTTTTAAAAACTCTAGAGAAAATGATAAACATTTTGGACTTATCAGGAACTATCATCAAGAAAATATGTAACTATAGTTTTGATTCTTTTTATTTTGTTAACCTAGTTTAAATCTAAATTTTTATATAAGATTAGGAAAAACATAAAAACATTAATTTATTAATATTAAAATTTTATAATATAACAATCTAATAATTTAGCTAAAAATATTTTAATATAAAGTGTATGGGTGTGAATTTTTTATATCTGCAATGCTCAGGTGGATAAAGAAAAGCCTACTGAACACGATGACTAGATAAAGGTTATTGGTAATAATAATAACTATTGATAATTTATAATGTATATTTTTTTGTTTTCTTTAGATCATCCATAAATTGGAAGAATGAAGTGTAAAAGTTTTTTTTTTATTATAAATGTAAACGCATTTTTATACAACATTTTAAAAAACATTATGAGATAGGATTGATTTGAAAATATGCATACGACAATTTTTTTTTTTATTAGTGATATAATCCAACATAACAAATAATTATGTGATTCTTTTAAAATTTTCATGTTATGGGATATTCAAATATTGTCTAAGTAGATTGTATATGATTAAACATACAGAACAATGAAGTAAGCAACTTTTCTTATGGGATTGTAAGATTGTTTAACTATTAATGAATTTTATTTATTGTTTTTGTAAATGCAGATAGTTATTTTATCGATGTAAGATGTGGAAAAATCTTGAGAAATAATGTTGAGATAGTGGCTTGGAAGTACTTAGTGAACAGGAAACCAAGATGATGTTTTTAAGAAATAGGATGTTATAAGGAATGGAAATAATATTTAGTTTTTATGTGGTTATCAGCATAGTTAACATAGCCCTATGACTGATACACATTTTATTTGGACAGTGTTTATATTTCTTTAAATATTTGATGTTCTAATAAAGCTGAAGAAATAGCTTTAACATCGTCCCTGTACTAGAGGTTATTAGGCAGGTAAATGTCATACCTCTTCGCACTGTGCCATGATTTTGAGATATGTTAAGAGTAATACTCTAGCTTTCTTCCTTAATCCTATGCATCTGTTTTCGCTATCTTTATTTCATATAACTGCATCGTTCAGTAAGATATGTTTAAGAGAAATGATAAATAATTTAGAACTTATGTTATGCTATCGTTTTGTATAAGATTGGTTTATTTGCTTAGAAGGAATAGGACGTTATAACTTAAAATTGAAGATCCAAAGTATCCTAAGGAAAGAAAACAATCATAAGAATATATTTTGAATTTTATTTCGGAAATGAAATATAAACTTTTTAAAAATAAAGTATCTAAACAAAGATATTTTCATTAAAGTGATAATAATTTTAAATGCTTTAGTATTATTTTTTTAAGAGAAAAATAAGTATTGCATATTTTAAAATACAATAGTACAAAGTAAATTATGTAAACAATATTCATAGTATATTTTTTGTTTATTGATTAACAGAAATATATTGATGATTATGCTTATATTATTCTAAAGTAAGGCTTAAAGAAGAATATATTATGATTAGTAAACATTGTGTGATAAATACTAAAATCTAGTACTGAATTTTGGATAATATTTTGTGTAACATCTTTGACTTTGCAAGATGAAATTTTTTTAATATTTTGAGAAGTCCATACTCATTATAAAATTTTGTTTTCTATGGAATGTTTTCTAAGTATGAATTTTTTAAAATAAGATAGTTTAATAATATTAAGGATAAAATGCTGTTGCTAATAAAGTAGATAAATATATTTGTAATAAGTTAACCATAATGAGAAACCAAATAGTAACATTTTTTTTAAATTTTGTCCTAAATCTAAATAAAGACATGATTGAAATATAAATTATTTTTTTTATAACCCGGTAGATCAAACTGTAAAGTAAAAAAAGGTTAAGGATATCCACTGTAAATAGTGTAAATAAATTGTTTATTTATTTGTTGTTAGTAATAAACTTTGTTAAATTTTTGTTATTTCAAAAAAATTTTGTGTCCGAGTTATTTATTTCTCCACATCGCTGCATGAAATCATGATATATGCATAATAATCAAAACAAATATATAATTTTGCACAAAAAGATAAATAGAGAATTATTTAAGAATTTAAATATTTTATTGGTATTCATTATAATTAAATAATCATAATCTTACATTATTTTATTGGTCATAAATCAGTTATCACAATATTATATTAAATTATATGCTATCAGTTGCCACACATATTTTGTTTGTCAGATTATTAAAATGCTACCACGTATTTATTATATCATTACATGAAGAATATTATTACTGTTATTTATTATTATTAGTTTAAGTGTAGTAGATTATGTCATAAAATCCTTTCTCATATTATACTACCGTATTTTAAAATTAACTTAGAATAAACTTTATGAACCTGAGATTATTTTATCAAGCTATATTATTATTAAATAGAAGATTAAGATTTAATTATTAGTTTAATCTTAGTGAGTAGAAGTTATTAAAGTCGTAAGAATACTATGAGTTTGTTATTTGAAATAGTAATAAGGGGGGATAGTGTTCTTATGCCATTGAGGTAGTATCCTGTAGGATATTGGCTCAATGTAATCTATCTTGTCACCTGTATTTTTACTTCAAGTCTCATGAAAATATTAAATATTTATTTAATTTATTTTTATAAACTGAACCTTATTCATATTTAAAATTTGAGCTAGTAAAATATTTTAATTTTAATACTGAATATTTTAGTTAATTATTATTAACTGAGATAGAACCCATATTAATTTATACCATATATTATCTGGAAGTGGAGCTGCATGAGGGCAAGGTTAGAATATATATATATATATATATATATATATATATTTATAGAGTTATATATATATATATATATATATTGTACCCTTTTGTTTAGGTTAGAATGGATTATTTCTAATAATTTACTGAAAAATTTTAAATTTTGAAGTTGGGTAAGGGATGATGTATGTTGTGTGTTAATAATCTTTGAATAATTCAGTTAAGGCAAGTAAAATAATTGATGTATAATATTGGGTTGGTACTTGTAAGAAAACTGTTAACTAAAAATCATTATAAGATTATATGGTTGGGAGAACTGTCCATAATAAATACTGATTTAATAAGTCTTTTAAATAATAATTAGGGTAAATTTTAAAAGTAATGCTTTAAAGTTAAACGAATAGGTTTAGTAATAATAATTGTATTTAATGACTATATTTTAGAAATCATTTGATTAAAAAATAATAATGTGGGAGAAACGTGTATTTTTTTTTTTGGTTTTATAACATTAAAATAATTATTTTAAAATTGTGATATAATAGTGATTAGGTAATATTTTATAAATTAAATTATTATTTTTAGTTTTATTTTAATTATTAGTGTCTTATTTAGTTTTGTAAATCACATGATAAATTATCACCTGTGTTTGAAAATAAAATAATATTATGTTATAAATGTTAAATTGGATTTTTTAAAGTGAATTGAATAAATAAAATCATATTTATGTTTTTTGTTGAAAATAAATACGTTAAATTTAAAATAAAGGTAGAAATGGTAATAAATATTGAAATGTGACTTTTAAAAGTTATTTTAGAGTCTTTAGTAAGTGTAAATAGAATGTGAAAATTAATTAAGAATTGAATAATATAATAAAAATAAATATTTAATAAATTATTATTAACTTTAACTTTAAACCAGCGTTCATGGTGCCGGATAATTTGAGGTAAGGATTGTTTAATGAACCAATCAGATTTGGAATCAGCTTGAGTATATAAGAGCTGTTCAGATATTAGCAGAGGATTATTAAACTATTTTTTTCATGCTACTGGTATACTATTATAACATCATTAGTATTTCTATAATTTCGGTAAAATAGTTAGTAGTGTAATAATCAATTTTATTTAACTTCAATTTTATAAAAGTACAGTAGTCTATTATTACAAGATCATGGGATATAGAAATGTTTTGCTAAAAAATTAAATTATTCCTTGCTTTGCCAATCTACTTTATTCAATTTGTCATTAACTTAAACATGAAGAAGTCATCACTAAGTATAAAAGGATTGATGGAAATATTCAAGTGTTATTATCTTATAAAGTATATAATTTTGCCTGAGTTAATAGGTCATATTAATTTATGACTAAATTTCATAAAAAGAATGTCACGGAGAAAATATAAAAAAATTTCATTAAAAGATATAAAGTAAATGATATAATATATTTTTATGAAGAAAATTTATTTAAAATACAAACGAAAAATACTTTAAAGGAAAAAACTTTTAAATTTGACCAAGCAATTATGTTAGAATGTTGAGATATTTCTTTCTGAAGAAATATTGGAAAAATTTTAAAACTGGAATTTTTCCTAGAAAATATAAAAATTAAGATCATTTGCAAATTTGACTTATATCATATTTAAAAAAATATTCCAAGTTAGTAATTAAAGTATGCTGGATGTACAGAAAGTGTCTGAATTTTTTTGGCAAAATAATTTAAGTTAGTAGCGGACATTGGAGGACATTTATTATTTGTATCAGAAGATATTGAACCTCAGTAAATATGGAAAAGTTACAAGAATTTGGAAAATTATCTTGACGAAGAGTATTAATTTACCTAAAAATAAATGCTTAAGTATCTTAAAGTTTTTGAAGATAAGAAAAGTATTAATTATATTAGTTTAAATCTTATAAAATAAAAGTAAGTATACCGTATTTAACTTGAACCATAATTTTGGGTTATATGTTGCAACGTTAAGAACTGGAGCATGCATGATTATTGATGTCAAAAGTGTGTTATTAATGTTTTTTACCAAGAGAAAAGATACTTCTTGTAATGAACTTATTATCAAGAAAAGAACATTTCATTGCAGGAAATTTTAATAAAGTTATTGTAAATATGGTTTTAAAATTATTTTTTACTAACAGAATTATAGTAATATTTATTCATAGTAAAGACATAATGTAGAAACATAAAACATTAAATTATTTACTAACTTAGTAATTACGTTTTTATTGTAAAGAAAAAAAAATCTTTAATAATATTTTTTTTAAAAAACTTAATATATTTTAAAGTGTGATAATGTGGAATAAACGATAATAAAATGTTTATTTAGATCTTAAGCCAGAAGACATCACTAAGTAATTGCCAATAAAAATTACTTATGGTAATAATGAAAATATTTATTATTTCATAATTTATTTTGTGATTATGTGTGGATGTATGGATGCATATATAAAACATGATACCTACACATAATTTATCATTTGTTTAGTTATTTTAAGAATATGCATAATTTTATTGATGTTGTAAAGATATTTAAATATAAAGGAAATATAAGTATATGATTATATTATAACTGAATTAGATGTTTTAGTTGAGTAATTTAAAGAATTACAAATATAACATTGATTCTGATTGTTTATGCTTAAGTTTGAGAACTATTAAAAAATGAAAATAATGTCTTATTAGTTAGTTAGACTATGATTCTAAAAATGAATTTATTTGTTATTATAGAAATGAGAAGATGAATTTAGCAATGTAAAGTGAGGAATTTTAAATGCTAATATCTTAGTATTATGTTATATAAGACCAGGTTAATATTGTATGTAGGGTTTATTTATATGGGAAGAAGAATATAGTATATTGATGTTTATACAAATATAGCTAACATAGCCCTACATCTTGTATATATTCATGGCAGTGTTTATTTTTCTGTGTGTTAAAGTTTAATGTGCCATAGTGCTGAATAAATAGCCTGGATATTATATTTGGTAGTAGAGGTTATTAAACAAATAAGTTATACCTCAGTTCATGTACACTGTGCCCAGTGGGTGTAAGGGTGTGGTTTGTTTCCCCCCTGTTGGGGTTTTTTGGGGGGGGGTGAAAGATAGAGAATTTTTATTAAAGTGGATAAGATAAGTTATATTGCTTAGAGTATAATAAGTGTTAAAAATTATAAGAACATAATTTCATCAGTGAAAGAATCATAAAAATTTTATATTTAAAAATGATATTTTTTTTTTATAAAATAAATAGTTGATAATTTAAAAGGATTTATAATGATATTACTTAATTATTAAGAATTTTTTTTAAAAGACATACTTATAATGCATATTTTTATTTATGATTAAATGTAATAAACTGAATTGTGTTTAATGAATGAAAGTAGTCATAAGTTTTACAAAAAATAATTTCATAACAACACATTAATACATACATTATATTTAAAGTTTAAAGTAATAATTAGTAAATAGCTTAGTTTGATGGTATCCTATGAATTAAGGTTGTTCACATAAATATTATTGAAGAATGACTATACAGAATAATAAATTATTTTTTAATAAAAAAAACTAAATAACAAGGATAAGTTCATAGTAAAAGTATTACCTATATGTTTTAAAACCTATAAATTAATAAAATCTAATAACTGTAATAAAAAAAATTATATAATGATATTTTAAAAATAAGAAATATTTTTTTTAGGAAAATGTTCTGTATCTTATATTTTAAGTCATTTGATTTGTCTTGAAAAAGTACCTGAATAAGAATAAATAGAATTCTATCAGAATGTAAATAATGTAAATAATTTTATTGTTAAGTTTGGTAATAAAATTGTTAAAATTGTTTTATAAGTCTTGGTGTTGACTCAATTTCTTCACATCACAATTATATAATCACAGATAATTATAATTAAGACATAATATTTGCACATCATAAATAAAATTTTTATTTAAGAGTTATACTATTTTATTGATATATTTTATTTAAGAACTTTTACTTATTGTATTATTATGATGGTCATGGAATAATTACCAAAGATTTACATTAAATTATCTTAGTAATGATTGCCACATATTCTCAGATTGTAATATCATACTAAATATATTATTTAAGATGCCATATGGATAATAGAAAATTACATTACATTTGATTATGTGATATCCAAGAACAACATTATAAGTAAAAAAGATAGGAGAGTGAATTAGAGATTATAGATTAGTATTACTATTTTGTTATTATTAGTATTATTAAATTGTAGTTAGGAATGATATTAAATCCCTTATCATACTTGGTTACAAAAATTATAATTAATTTATCATTATTTTAAGAGAACCTGAGATAATTTGAGTTAAATTAGTTTTAAGAAAGATATTTAGATTAATTTGTTAAAATTAATTTACTTAATTAATTTTGATTAAAGACGTAAGAGTACTATAAATGTAATATTTAAGTAATAGGAGTAGGAATAGTATTCTTATGCCATTAAGGTGATATCCAGTGGGAGATTAGCTTAATGTATTCGCTCTGCCACTTGTAAACTCACTTCATAGTCTCATGATTTGATTAGATATTCATTTGTTTCATTTTATAAAACAGAACTATATTATTATTTATTAATTAAACTAATTTAATCAGTGATATTATTAAAGAATATAGTTATTGTTGATTTAGATATATTTTTAGATGAACATAGTTATTTATCTGAGCTAGATCAAGTAATTCTAATTATATATTTCCTGGAAGTGAGGGTACAATATATATATATATATATATATATATATATATATATATATATATATATATATGTGTGTGTGTGTGTGTGTGTATGTTAAAATGAAGATTTGCACGGGTTAAATATATAAAATACATATTTTGCGTGTTCATCCATGTTAAAAACTTTTAATATTAATATACTGACGTTTCGACTTGGTCACACAAGCCATCCACAGAGTTATTTTGCGGGTTCATTTTGACTTGATCACACAAGCCATCCACAGAGTTATAGTTATAACTCTGTGGATGGCTTGTGTGACCAAGTCGAAACGTCAGTATATTAATATTAAAAGTTTTTAACACAGATGAACCCGCAAAATATGTATATATATATATATATATATTAGCAAATCAGAGATAGCAAAATAGTTTATCCAGATACATTCGATGCTACATGATCACAGCTAAGGCAGCAACAAATTATATGATTATTCACATCATTGTCTATTAGCACCATACCTAGTGCACCTATACAAACAGAAATCAACACACTACAGAATATCTGGAACTTATGATTACCTTGAAGACACAAATCAGCACAACAAAACACCAACATAGGAAAATGCCTCATAGACATGTACAACATAATAAGCCCATAAATTACAGACAATGGCACAACATGGACTTGAATCAGAACACCTGTAAAAATTAAAGTTATATGTATCACACAATCATAATGTAATAATTTAAAAAATTTCCTGATATTTTTCATCTAAATTCATATTGACATTGCATGCATTTATATAAGTGTGGTATTATACTATGGGCTTAATGTCACAATACTTTGACTCATTGAAAGTTGCAACTTTCCATTTCCTCTTTGACTTATGTATTTGCATATGCATTAAACTGTTAATGCAAATTTTACAGCTACAAATGTAAACACATGTAAATATTTTGTTCATCTAATAATGTTCCTTTTTGAAACATCATTATAATAATAATAATAATAATAATAATAATAATAATAATAATAATAATAATAATAATAATAATAATAATAATAATAATAATAATAATAATAATAATAATAATAATAATAATAATAATAATAATAATAATAATAATAATAATAATAATAATAATAATAATAATAATAATAATAATAATAATAATAATAATAATAATAATAATAATAATAATAATAATAATAATAATAATAATAATAATAATAATAATAATAATAATAATAATAATAATAATAATAATAATAATAATAATAATAATAATAATAATAATAATAATAATAATAATAATAATAATAATAATAATAATAATAATAATAATAATAATAATAATAATAATAATAATAATAATAATAATAATAATAATAATAATAATAATAATAATAATAATAATAATAATAATAATAATAATAATAATAATAATAATAATAATAATAATAATAATAATAATAATAATAATAATAATAATAATAATAATAATAATAATAATAATAATAATAATAATAATAATAATAATAATAATAATAATAATAATAATAATAATAATAATAATAATAATAATAATAATAATAATAATAATAATAATAATAATAATAATAATAATAATAATAATAATAATAATAATAATAATAATAATAATAATAATAATAATAATAATAATAATAATAATAATAATAATAATAATAATAATAATAATAATAATAATAATAATAATAATAATAATAATAATAATAATAATAATAATAATAATAATAATAATAATAATAATAATAATAATAATAATAATAATAATAATAATAATAATAATAATAATAATAATAATAATAATAATAATAATAATAATAATAATAATAATAATAATAATAATAATAATAATAATAATAATAATAATAATAATAATAATAATAATAATAATAATAATAATAATAATAATAATAATAATAATAATAATAATAATAATAATAATAATAATAATAATAATAATAATAATAATAATAATAATAATAATAATAATAATAATAATAATAATAATAATAATAATAATAATAATAATAATAATAATAATAATAATAATAATAATAATAATAATAATAATAATAATAATAATAATAATAATAATAATAATAATAATAATAATAATAATAATAATAATAATAATAATAATAATAATAATAATAATAATAATAATAATAATAATAATAATAATAATAATAATAATAATAATAATAATAATAATAATAATAATAATAATAATAATAATAATAATAATAATAATAATAATAATGGTTTAGCACACAAAAATTTACCCAGTCAGCACCTTAGAGTAATTATAAGTATAACTAAATATAATCACTCACATTACAAATAAATATAAGTCATTCTCATTTATGATCATGAATGATTAATAATAAAATAAATCAACAATCATTCTGATGACCAGGTTTAAAATGGGTCTATTGTAAACCAGGCTTACTATTTAGCCTTTTCCAGCTTTGGCAATTATTTAAACATATTTATGATGTGTAAACTAAGTGCTCATTCACAAGAATACATAATAATCCAAAACAATGGTTCTAAGATATTAAATCATGTTGTTCATCATCAATGCTCTGACCACTTAATACCATTAATGTGCTAGCAAACTATTAACCCAATTTGTAATAGAGACTAAAGTAAATTCAAATGTAGTGCATGGTCTTTAAAGAATATATTTTAGTGTCAAATCAGGACTTATATCAACTATATGCCACTGGACTAATATTTTCCCCTTTCATATAATATACAATTATGCCTAAATATAGTTTAGAGAACATAGACTCTATAACACCTATTGTGATCAAGCAGTGAAATATACAATATTATAAACAATTTAGAAATATATTAATGGAATAATTTTAACAATGATATATAACTTTATTAATAACAATAAAAATGAAGTTAAGGTCTATAGAATATGGCTATACACATATAAATCTTTTGATATTAATATAAAAAATTCATATTATTACATTGTGATATATATTCCAATAGGTTTACTTAAAACACAATTAGCACATAGTCATGTGGTGTAAGAATTTCTGAATATATTATAATTTTTATAAAATAACAAAAATGATTAAAATTTACATATATGTGTTGATTAATATTAAAACAAAATTCAATTTATTACATAGTTATTTACATTTTTGTTCCAATAAGATTATATAATATACTTATACATATCATCATGCAGATGTGTGGTATAATTCATTATTTAATATTGTCATAAATCTATAAATGAATTTGAGTTTTTATACATATTTAATAACATATTTAACATTCATGTGTGTGCATAGAAATATATGCACACACTAGAATTCATATCATATATTTTAATTTGTCAATATAGTAATATTATATTTTTTATAATTAATTCAACATTAAAAGTATATTTAAATTATGAATCATGTTATTTCATTTTTTTATAACAGTTTACTTTTTATTCTTAGAATAATATCAATTTCTTGACAGTTTGTAAGTTCTTTTTTTTTTGACTGATCATGTTCAGTTAATTAATTGCATCTTTAAATTAAATGAAAAATGTTTATCTTTTTATTTCTTCTTTTTTTAAAAAAATAGGATTAAAAATGAATTCAATCATTTCATTCAAGCAAAATTTTATGGATTTTCTTTTAAAATATATAGATTTTTAAATATAATTTTTATTAAAAAAATTATTTATAATAAGGTATTTATTTATATAGCATTTTGTTAATAAATTGTAATAGTAAATTAGCAATCAGGCTAATGCACATGTGCTTTACAGATTTTTACACTATACATAAATGAATACTCTCAATCTCAAACACAATATATTATTTAAAATTATTTAAATGTTCACTCTAATTATATTTAATGCAATTCAACATTGTACATATTCTTATTTGAGCTTCTCTGCATATTGCTGAAACAACACACACACACACACACACATACACACACACACATACACAATATATATAATATATATATATATATATATATATATATATATATATATATATATATATATATATATATATATATATATATATATATATATATATATATATAATGTCATTCTTCAGCAAACTTTTTTCATGAGAGATTTATAGTCTAAAATTGTCATCATCAGGAAGTTAAATTTGTTAACTGTTGCCATTCAATTGGTTTTACTGAGACTTAAGGACAACAAGTTGTGTACAATAACACATTTAAAGTTATGAAACATAAAAAATCCAGTACATTGCCTCCATGTGAATTCAAACTCAACTATCATGAACTAGTAGTCACCACTTCAACACTTGCCCTCCTAGCATACTTATATATCCATGGTCATTCTGCATAACTCTGTAAAACCAACTAACTCAGGCCAACTGCTTCTCAAACAAATACTACCCCATTAACACCTTTTCCAACCTTTTTATATAAATCTGGGTTGGGTGGAATGACAAAAATTTATTACAAAAAACTGCTTTTTTATCTCTTTAATCATTTTGTATGCAAATTTGAAAAAAGTTAATGATTTCAATTCACTTTAATCCTTTGGAATTTTCCCAAAGTATGATCTACACAAATTTCTACATAGATAGACAAATGTATACAAACATTAATTAAAAGATTTCAAAGATAGATAATTATTTTTTTTATAATTATCAGTTCTATTTTATCATGAAACATGCTTGTTTTTAATTTCTAAATCAGAATACAATAATAAGTAGACTTTTTTTCTTATTTAATTTATAATAAAGTTTTATTTTAAATCCAAAATTATTTAATCTTTTTTCATTATTTCCAGAGGAATGAAAAATATCTACAAAATTTTTGTGTTTATTGCTACTTTTCCTTTTTTCTTTCAACATTATATATATATATATATATATATATATATATATATATATATATATATATATATATATATATATATATATATATATATATATATATATATATATATATATATATATATATATATATATATATATAAAATGAGAGGTTTCCACATAGCTGGAATACATTGTGCTTTGTCAGCTCTATTTAAACCAGTAGGTCTCTTTAAAATTTTAATTGATTATCTTGTGGTTCTTAAATCATATCATTCCAAATTAGCAAGTATTTTTGTATTGTCAAAATCAGGTTTGTGACCAATTTTTAAAAAATGGAAAGTAAAAACTGAGGTGCTAATTTTTTGATTTAAAGCATTTCTTTGTTTCTTAATTTTGACATTTATTTGCCTATTACACTGATCTACATAGCTTCTTGATTACTGAAAACATGGAATTTCATAAACTCCTTGGTGTTCCAAAAATATTTGGTCTTTAGGTTTATAGAAAAAATCAACAATTATTTTGCTAGTAGAAAAAGTGGTGTCTATATTAAAACAAGCTATTGTCTTCTACTAATTTTATCAGTAACCCCTTTAATGTAGGGTAAAATTACTCTATTAAAAAGGAATTGCCAATTCTATCCTCTTTTTTTCTTTTTAGTATTAATATTATGTAAAGCCTTACATATGATGTTTTTATTATAATTATTAAAAAGTATAATATTTTTTTGTAAGTTCTATTTCTTGAGTAGGATGTTCTTTATTAGATAAACTATAAGTTCTAGTCAAAAGATTTTTTGCTACAAAAAAAATTGTGCAGGATGATGATGAGAATTAAAATCAAAATGTCTGTTTGTATGGGTGAATTTAATGTAAACTGATATTGATAATGTTTCATCACATTTTCTTGCAATTAAAACATCTAGAAAAGAAAGTAATTTGTTATTTTCCACTTCCATAGTAAATTTAATATTTGGATGCCATTTATATATAAAAACAAGAAAATAATTTAAGGCATCAATGTCATGAGGACATATTACAAATGTATCATCTACATATCTAAGCCAAATAGGTTTTTTCGTAGCTGCACATAATACTTGACTTTCAAAATTATCCATGAAAAGATCAGCAATTACAGGTGACAGTGCAGATCCCATAGAAATTTCTTTAATTTGTTTAAACTTTTGAAAAATATAAACAAAAAATGTATTTTCTAGGCAATACTTTGCTAATGGAATAATAAAATCAGGTAAATTATTGTATTGTGCTATTATACTTAATGCTTTATCAACAGGAATATTAGTAAACATAAAAGAAACATCAAAACTAACCAATAAATCAGTTTCAGTTAGTTTTAAGTTTTTAATTATAGAAATAAAATGACTTGAATATGTAATTCTTTATTGAATCCTGTCTGTCGATGGTTGTAAGCATTGGGCTAAATATTGAGTTTAAGCATGTGTGGGAGAACCTATAGCACACACAATAGGTCACAATGGTATCTCAGGTTTATAAATTTTAGGCAAACTATAAAATTTAAAATATAATGAAGAACTTTCTCTTGGAGAAATTTTAATTTTCATATCTTCATCTATAGTAGAACTTTTGATTAGACATTTTGCCTTTTTCTCTAAATATGTGAGAGGATCTCTAATAACCTTTTTATAATCTTCATCATTTAATAAATCTACAATATTATTATTATAATCTAAACAATTAAGTACAACTGTCAAATTCTTTTTATCTGCGGGAATAATAACAATAGAATCATATTTTTTAAAATGTTGAAGTGCAATAAATTCTCCTTTAGATAAATAATTTTTTGATGGTTTCATATTTTTTAAAACATCACAAATTTTAAATCTAATAAGATCAGCTGGGTGTAAGTCTATATTTTCTAAGGAAGATTCTATATTGCATAAAATATTTTCAACTGGAACACATTTAGGAGCCAGTGCATATATATATATATATATATATATATATATATATATATATATATATATATATATATATATATATATATATATATATATATATATATATATATATATATATAGTAGATAAAGTTCATTTCATTGCTTTTAAATAATGATTGTTTTCTTGTATACATGTGTTTGTGCATATATGTTGAACAATTGCAAAGATTAAAAGGGCATTATTAAAAGTAGTGTATTTTATAAAATGTACTTGGAGTAAGAATAATCTCAAGAACTTTTAAATAGAATGAAAAAGTGTTTATTTGAAAAAAAAATTATTTTAATTAAGTAAATAATTTTTTATTAAAATTAAATAAATAGTTTATTTGGTAATTAAATAAAGTTATAAAATTAATTTTGCATTAATTATCAGTCTAGACATTGTTTCAGACTTAATTATTAATTTGAATTTTAATTCTATAAATAAATAATCTTGTAATTAAAAAAGGTTAAAAGAAATACTCATGTTAAAACCATACCCTAGTACTCCAATTAGATTTGTTAAATCACACCACATGATCTGCAGTAAAAATTGAACATGAATACACATTTATAAAAAAAAGAAATACTGGAAAATAAAAGACACATTAATATTAAAACTTATCTTTATTATTTTACTTGACCACTTTTTAAAGGTTTTTTTGTTTATTTTGAGATAATTGTTATTTATTTACTAGTTTAACCATTAACCTGCATTAATTCTGTGTGGCCAAGTGAGTTAAAACTCTAAACTTTTGATTGGTCAATTACAGAATCAGCAGTAAAAATATATTAATCTTTTAATATTATATTCATTTTAGTTTTGTTTATAAAAAGTATATTAATAATTTATCAGATGATGAAAGTGAACAAATGTTTTTTCAAAATTAATTTTTTATTTATAACTATAAAAATATTCAATAGCGGAAAACACAAAAAGTTTGTAACAAATTACAAAGTGTTTAGGCATCATTGATTTCTTTTTCAATTTACATTAGTGTCTAAGTAAAGAATTTTTAGTAAAATCTTATTATTTTTTACTAAAATCTTACTATTTCTGTAAAAATAATTATATTTTTAGCATATTTATACAAGTACATTATAATATGTAAAAAATACTTAAAAACTATCTAAAACATTTATTTCATTTTCAAAATCAATTGACAGTTGCTTATTGATTGTTTGTGATGAGAACCAATCAATCAGCATCAAGGAAGGCCTGCTTTCTCTTTTTGATATATATTTCAATGCCTATATTATTGATTTTTACTTGTAAATTACTTCAAAAAAGGGCAGCAACTTATGGTACTTTTTAAGCCTTAGAATGAGCCTAAATATGCTATGATAACACAAAAACTGTCCAAGTTACAGTAAGTTAAGCTGTGTATATGAGTTAACATGTGACAGTCAGGTTAAGAGTTAAACCACAGGTAAGAAGTTAAAGTTATGCAAGTGAGATAATTTTGCTATATGTGTTCACCTGTTCATGAAATAATAAATCACTAAAAGATGCAAAAATACTATATTATTTCTTAAAGGCAATTATAAAGCATCTTGAATAGAAAAAGTTATTGGAAACCACTAAAACATCAGGATATGTGTATGTTTATTTTTGCTCTATTCCTAAACTTTCAGTTAATTTGAACTTTTGGCTAATAAATCATTTAACATTTTATTATAACTTCTAAATTTATTACTTATGCCAATTCTAATTATTAACAATTTTGCATGCTATATTTTGATACACCTCTGACCTTAGAATAAATAATTCATGGGAACAATTTAATTAATCAGAGATAATCATTCTTAAATTATTAAAAAACAATTTCAAAAACATTATTTCTTTATTATTACAATAATGAAATGTCTTAAAATTATTGATAGTCTTAAAAGCAAGATAAAATAGAGGAATTTCAAAATGTATTATATAATTTTAATGAAGTCAATCCAGATCGACTTTATCAATATTTTAAATAAAGACTTTGTTTATCTGTTCTTCTGCTAATAAAAATAAAAGAATACTTTATTCTTATTATAATTCATCCATCTAGAATTGGTTTATGTATTTATTAAAATTATATTTTTATTGTTTTGCTAGAGAAGTGATTCAGCTTCACTTTTGCTTTAATACTAACAAAATAATGTGTAACCTTATAATGAAAGTGCTTGTTGCTTGTTTATTGTCCGCCTTGTTATACATGCTCTCAGCTCATTTGTCTCTAAATTTGTATTTTAATTACAGACTATGCTGCCCAAAAATTCCTGCTTTGAACTGTTTGTGTGCTTATTTAATTTATCTGCATTAATAAAAGATTGTGTTATAAGTATATTTTATTAAAGAAAACAACAACAAAAAAAAAAAACTCCTAAATTAAAAGAGTTAATTTAATTTTCAAAATGTAAAAACTTTAAATCCTTAATTTAAAAATGGGCAAACACATGTAGCATAATTTGTATTTGTTTTTACAAATTTGATATTTTATTCTTATTAATAGTTTTATAACTTATGCAAATAGTTTATTTACGATTTTATGAGATATATTTATGAAGGTTTACATGCATTAATGGGTTTGGTAAGAAAACATCTAGGTGAAAAGATTTTATTTTAAGAGCATAAATATAGGGGACTTGAACTCAGAGTGCCTGGTATTTCAAATCTTAAGAGCTTAAATTATTAAGAGTTATCTGAATTATTATTATATATTAGTAGAATGTATTATGGTACCCACTGTAAAAACAGCTTTTATATTTGATATATGACTATGAATGGAATGTATAGAAGTCGGTGAGAGAACTTCTTAAATGATGTAAATACTATTATTATAATTTTTTAGAAATGTACCAGAAAGAAATATTTTATTTTAAATTTTATAAAATATTTCTGTTATCACAATTTGGTTGGATTATATTTTTACCGATTATAAATATTTATACTATTAAATATTATTAGAATCTTGTAAATAAATATTTTTGCTATTTCTCGAATACGTTTCTGATTAATTGTCACTATTACATTTATTAGCCAGAAAAATTTAATTTAATAAAGTTATATTATTCATTATTTTGTAAAAAAATACACTTCAATGGTCACAATATTTTTTTTCTATTGTGTTTATTACTTATTTTACATCTCCAACGTAATAAGATACATAGTATGGTAATTTATCTTTGTTTCAAGTGTGCTCTGTAATGTAGTGGGTAGCATAAAAGTTATTTTTTTACCTGCTGCATTATTTTTCTTTTAGTACTTGATACAAATTTATAATTGACGATATTAAAATTAGATATATTTATAGCTGGTATAAATTAAGTATTTGTGTAAGAAGAAATTTTAAAATATTTAAAAAGTGTTTTATATGCTAACCCTATGTTATATGAAGTGTTGAGATAATTAATTTTTGCATATTTGTTTGCTTAAGACACAAGATATCCTATAATAGAGTCATAAGAAGACAATATTTAATGTATAACTTAAATAGTTATTACATTTAAGAATGTTAACATATTTATCACAAAATCATTTTTCTTTTATCAAATAAAGAGTGAACCCTAAAATTATATAGAGTATAGATCCAGTTTATAAGTTTGAATTTTAAGAAAAACCTAAGATTAAAGAAGAACCTGAAATAAGAAGAACTTGAGGTTTTAATATTTCAATTTATATGATATTTTTTGTATATAAGAGTACTCATTGTCAGGCAAAACACTGTATACATATTGCCACTCAATGCAAGCCAGGGTAATCAATGGATGCCAGAAGGCTTGTGTCCTTTGTCAGTGAGGAGACTTGGATCTGAGTGCACTGCACCTAGATCTTAGGACATAATGTGACCCTCTAACCTTCACCTTTTATTTCTACTTAACTATAAAACCATGGATCTCAAATTGAAAACACTGTAATATTTTCAATCCAAGCCTGCTAGCCGATATAGTCATATAGATCTGAACTCAGTCCAGTATTTCATACATTTTGGTGACTCTGGTTTTTTAATAACCATAGTCACCACTATCCCTATTAATCAAGTTTATTTTAAGGCAATAGACATCACATGATCACCATTTCCTATGCTTGCTTATAATTGCTATTAAAACAGTCAAAAACCTATATCTATTGCCACTCAATGCAAGCCAGAGTTATCAAGGGATTCCAGAAGGCTTGTGCATAAAATATCCATCTAGTGCCTGCTCATCCAATATCCTCAGATTAGTTTCTGGCTTGTGGCCTTCATCAGTGAGAAGCCTTGAACCTGAGGGCATTTCACCTGGATCATAGGATCTAATGCAACCATCCAGAAATCACCTTTTATCTTTACTTAACTACAAAACCATGAATCTCAAATTGAAACACCGTAATATTTTCAATCCAAGCCCAATATCTTATATAGTCATACAGGTTCTGCCTATTAGGATAGTGGTGTGTATGTTTATTAAAAAACCAGAGTCATCAAAATGTATGAGTACTAAACTGAGTTCAGACTTATATGACTATATAGGCCAATGAGCTTGGATTGAAAATATTACAGTGTTTTTAATTTGATATTCATGGTTTTGTAGTTACATAGAGATACATGTGGCTGCTGGAGTGTTGCATTAGATCCTAAGATCTAGATGCAGTGCTCTCAGATGCAATGTTCCTCACTGATGAAGACCACAAGCCAGAAACTAATCTGGGGTTTTTGGATGAGTAGGCACTAGATGGGCATTTTATGTGCAAGCCTTCTGACATTCATTGATTACTCTAACTTGCATTGAGCAGCAATATGCATAGAAAGTTTTGCCTGATTTAATAACAGTTATAAACAAGCATAGGAAATGGTGATCATGTGATGTGTCTTGGCCTAAGTACTCATTCAAATATCTTGGTATAGAAATCCATAGATATAGTAACCACTTATGTGATCGGTCATTCCCTACACCACATCTATTGCTAGAGTTATAATCTAAAGAATCCTAAGATCTAGCAGTTTTTATGATTTCTTTAATTTGCTTCACAGTGTCTATGCTGCTGCTCATCGTGTTTTTGGTTAATGGATGTGTTTTTAATCATATGTCTGATTCCATCTAATAATATTTAGATACTAATGTGTCCACCTTTATCAGATAGCTAATAAAACTGAATGTCTAATACAATAGAAAATAATTCGAAACCTTTTTGAAATATAAAAAATCTTTTCAAGTGTCCCTATTTCGAATTTCATCCTAGTTCATCGATATGTTATGAAGTTGTATAGCAATTCATAATTAAATAATCACATATAAAAAATAAAATATATCGCATGAATCTCACTTAGGGAAAGACGGTGACCCTTTACATGCTATGAGCTTTTCTTTTTAGTATTAAAGAATTATATGTCTTAAATATTTCTAAAAGAATAGGAAATAATTTATTGTTTATAAAAAATAAATTGATGTAGATAATCCAAGTAGAGACGTATTTAATACAATAAAAAGGTCATGACCTCGAAACTGACATTCGTAAGATGGCTTTACATTATTTGTATTTTACTGATATTTTTTGTTTGCATTGTTTAATTCCTTTATATAAATCTACTTATCGATTAAATTTCTAATTTAGAATTCTTTATAATGTAGTATTTAATATCACATCTAAAAACTGTCAGAGAGTTTATTTTTAATTATCATTTTAATTATGAATATTGTAATTAGTATTCTGATTATTATATAAAAATAAAGTAGCTTCCAGAAGTAAAAAAAACAGTAGTGAAAATGAGATGAAATTAATTATATAAACAAATCTGTCTGAAAATATTAATAATAATAATGAGTATTATTAAATATTAATTATTCAAATTATCAGTTGAACACATGAGAATTATTGCTAATAAAAACTATGTAAGAAATTTTTCAGAAAAAGAGAAATAGAGTATTAAAAAGATTGTTTAACAACGTAATGCGAATCTGATTGTTTTTTTTCTTTTTTAAAAAAGAAAAAGATGTGCGTTCCAGCTTTTTCCATTATATATATATATATATTGTGCCTTTTCTATAGGTCAGTAATAATTCATAACAGTCAATTACTAAAAATTTTAAATTTAGAATATGTTCTTTTAATATGGTAATTGTATTAAGTCAATTATATCTTTAAAGTACGATTTGAAGCTAAAGAGAATACGTAGTATATAAAATCATTTAAAAGTAGTTAAGTAAAGCTTAAAATATTGTTGCATATGGTTGTAAAAGCTGGCCATATTAAATAACACAGCTATAAATATTAAAAGTATATTTAATAAATTTGATTTTAATAGTTTAAAACTTGTAGTAATAAATGTTATATTTTAAATTTATAAAGTCATATTTAATAAGCAAAAATTAATATTGTACATTTTAAAAATAAACTTTATGATGGTGAGAATTGTATTTAATTCTATATTTTCTAAATTGTTCTTCCAAATTTTATAATTATATTATATAATATATAGCAATTTTATAAAACTAGGCAGATAAATAGATTAAAAATCGTCTGTCAAAGTTATTGATCATGTGACTTGTATATTACATATGTTCACACACATGCTTGTTTGAAATAATAACAAAGTTTTAAATATTTTAAAAGTTATACTATAGAATTGGATGGAATTATTGCCTATCATAAAAGCAAATAATAATAAATATTAAGTTAACTATCGTATGTAATGTTTTAAATAATGTAATAAAGACAAATACAGATATAATAAAAATTAAATATTTTGTTTAAATAAAAATAGATAAATGGAATAGGTTATTAAAGTTATTTTAAAAGTTATTTTAAATGTTTAAATAGTTTTAATAAAATAATAATTTATTTAAAAATAATATTTTAAATAATATTTTAAGTTCATTACGTCATAATTTCTAATTTTAAAATTTAATTCTACTATAAACTAAAAATATGTAAATTTGTTCTCAAGCTAAAGTAAGAATTAACCAATAGGATAAGGTATTCTTACAGACTATAAATATGAATTGCACAGGGGTATAAGGGGAGATTAATAATGTATTGAAACTGGAGAAAGGTAAATTATAACTATCAAAAAGATAGTATTTTAAAATTTTTATTTTAGTCATTT
This sequence comes from Epiperipatus broadwayi, assembly GCA_028023455.1. Lineage (NCBI taxonomy): Eukaryota > Metazoa > Onychophora > Udeonychophora > Euonychophora > Peripatidae > Epiperipatus > Epiperipatus broadwayi. Next base: position 7,619,458 of record JAQFVV010000031.1, on the reverse strand, counting down.
TTTTTAATACTTTCTTATCGTTTTATTTGCAAAAAAAACTAATTGATAATTTTTAAAAGTATTTTTTGCAAAAGAGAGTTTTAAAATATAATAATTTAGAAACTTCATGGAGATGATATTCTAACTTTTTAAAAGTTACTTGCCAGCAGTCGTATTTTATCTAAAAATTTAACCTAAACTTCGCAATAAAGGATGGATATACTACGAAATAAAATGGATATAAGTTGTAATGCTGAAAAAATGTTTGGAATATTTATTGATACAGCTTTATTAATATTTCACTGAAGAACTGTTTTGGTACATAAAAAAAAAAAAAAACCACAGCTTGGATATTATATGGAGTCTAAAAAATATATTGAAAGGTTTTATTTATAAGCCTATCCAAGATTTATTTTTTAAATAGTAGTAAGACAATTATATTTCTTTAATTATTTTATATAATATGATATTCAAAAGAAGTAAAATGTTATATCCTTTCTGAGGGTAACATTTTTAAAAATATTTTCCAGAATTAACGAAAGAACCCAGGAAAATATGGTACAGAAGTGTTTTTGATATTAAAATATCCGGTCTTAGAATTATTTAAAAATGTATTTAGAAAAGATTTGTTTAAAAGTACTTGAAGTTTTTTTTTTTAATAGAGATTTATAAAAAATACCAAACGAAAGTTCAAATGTATCAAGAAGGAAACATATATAAAATGTGAACACATAGTTGAATAAAAGATAGATTCATGGAAATACAAATAGTACTTAAAAGTTTATCAAATATTTTTTCAAAGTTAAATGATATGGATTGATGCATCAGATACACAGAGAATATTGGTAGAGAAGAATAAGAAGCTTCACAGGATTAATTAATATTATGATTTAATAATTATCATCCTAAATACTAAAACCAAGGATTATTTTCTATAAATTTTACTAAATGGATTAATAATTATTTTTATTTTAAACTTTAATGCACTTGGAGGAGAACATTTTTTAAAAACTCTAGAGAAAATAATAAACATTTTGGAGTTATCAGGAACTATCGTCAAGAAAATATGTAACTATAGTTTTGATTCCTTTTATTTTGTTAACCTAGTTTAAATTTAAATTTTTTTATAAGATTAGGAAAACATAAAAACATTAATTTATTAATATTAAAATTTTATAATATAACAATCTAATAATTTAGCTAAAAATATTTTGATATAAAGTGTATGGGTGTGAATTTTTTTTATATCTGCAATGCTCAAGTGGATAAAGGAAGCCTACTGAACACGATGACTAGATAAAGGTTATTGGTAATAATAATACTATTGATAATTTATAATGTATATTTTTTTTGTTTTCTTTATATCATCCATAAATTGGAAGAATGAAGTGTAAAAGTTTTTTTACTTATATGTACCGCATTTCATACAACATTTTTAAAAAAACATTATGAGATAGGATTGATTTGAAAATATGCATATGACAATTTTTTTTTATTAGTGATATAATCCAACATAACAAATAATTATGTGATTCTTTTAAAATTTTCATGTTATTGGATATTCAAATATTGTCTAAGTAGATTGTATATGATTAGACATATAGATTAATGAAGAAAGCAGACTTTTCTTGTGGAACAAATAGATTGTTTAACTATTAATGAATTTTATTTATTGTTTTGTAAATGCAGGTAGTTATTTATTGATGTAAGATGTGGAAAATCTTGAGATATAATGTTGAGATAGTGGCTTGGAAGTACTTAGTGAACAGGAAACCAAGATGATGTTTTAAGAAATAGGATGTTATAAGGAATGGAAATAATATTTAGTCTTTATGTGAATATCAGCATAGTTAACAAAGCCCTATGACTGATACACATTTTATTTGGACAGTGTTTATATTTTTTTAAATATTTGATGTTCTAATAAAGCTGAAGAAATAGCTTTAACATCGTCCCTGTACTAGAGGATATTAAGCAGGTAAATGTCATACATCTTCGCACTGTGCCATGATTTTGAGATATGTTAAGGGTAATACTGTAGCTTTTTTCCTTAATCCTATGCATCTGTTTTCACTATCTTTATTTCATGTAACTGCATCGTTCAGTAAGATATGTTTGAGAGAAATGATAAATAATTTAGAACTTAGGTTATGCTATCATTTTGTATAAGATTGGTTTATTTGCTTAGAAGGAATAGGATGTTATAACTTAAAATTGAAGATCCAAAGTATCCTAAGGAAAAAAAAAAATCATAGAATATATTTTGAACTTTATTTCGGAAGTGAAATATAACATTTTTTAAATAGGGTATCTAAACAAAGATATTTTCTTTAAAGTGATAATAATTTTAAATGCTTTAGTATTATTTTTTTTTAAGAGAAAAATAAGTATTGCATATTTTAAAATACAATAGTACAAAGTAAATTATGGAAACAATATGCATAGTATATTTTTGTTTATTGATTAACAGAAATATATTGATGATTACACTTATGTCATACTAAAGTAAGGCTTAAAGAAGAATATATTATAATTAGTAAACATTGTGTGATAAATACTAAAATCTAGTACTGAATTTTGGTTAATATTTTGTGTAACATCTTTGACTTTGCAAGATGAAATTTTTTTAAATATTTTGAGAAGTCCATACTCATTATAAAATTTTGTTTTCGATAGAATGTTTTTCTAAGTATGAATTTTTTAAAATAAGATAGTTTAATAATATTAAGGATAAAATGCTGTTGCTAATAAAGTAGATAAATATATTTGTAATAAGTTAACCATAATGAGAAACCAAATGCTAACATTTTTTTTTAAATTTTGTCCTAAATCTAAATGAAGATATAATTGAAATATAAATTATTTTTTTATAACCCGGTAGATCAAACTGTAAAGTAAAAAAGTTAAGGATAGCCACTGTAAATAGTGTAAGTAAATTGTTTATTTATTTGTTGTTAGTAATAAACTTTGTTAAATTTTGTTATTTCAAAAATTTTGTGTCCGAGTTATTTATTTCTCCACATTGCTGCATGAAATCATGATATATGCATAATAATTGAAACAAATATATAATTTTGCACAAAAAGATAAATAGAGAATTATTTAAGAATTTTAAATATTTTATTGGTATTCATTATAATTAAATAATCATAATCTTACATTATTGTATAGGTCATAAATCAGTTATAACAATATTATATTAAATTATATGCTATCAGTTGCCACATGTAGTTTGTGTCAGATTATTAAAATGCTACCACGTATTTATTATATCATTACATGAAGATATAAGATCATATTATATTATTTTATTATTTTATTATGGTAATAAAAATATAACAAAAAGAAAAGATATCCAGTAGTAGTTAAACAATGAAGAATATTATTACTGTTATTTATTATTATTAGTTTCAGTGTAGTAGATTATGACATAAAATCCCTTCTCATATTTTACTACCGTATTTTTAAATTAACTTAAAATAAACTTTATGAACCTGAGATTATTTTATTGAGCTAGATTATTACAAATAGAAGATTAAGACTTAATTATTAGTTTATTCTTAGTGAGTAGAAGTTATTAAAGTCGTAAGAATACTATGAGTTTGTTATTTGAAATAGCAATAAAAGGGGGGATAGTGTTCTTATGCCATTGAGGTAGTATTCTGTGGGATATTGGTTCAATGTAATCTATCTTGTCACCTGTATTTTCACTTCAAGTCTCATGAAAATATTAAATATTTATTTAATTTATTTTTATAAACTGAACCTTATTCGTATTTTAAATTTGATCTAGTGAAATATTTTAATTTTAATGCTGAATATTTTAGTTATTAATTATTAACTGAGATAGAAACCGTTTTATTTTATACCATATACTATTCTGAAGTGAGGATGCACGAGATTACAGGTTAGAATATATATATATATATATATATATATATATATATATATATATATATATATATATATATATATATATATATATATATATATATATATATATATATATATATATATATATATATATATATACATAAAATCTTGTTTAATACATATTATAAAAAGATTTATATATTAAATTTATTAAGTGGGAATAGATGATAGTAATAACATGAAAGGCTAAAAACCTTCGACAGATAAGCTTTAAAAATGCTTATGTGACAGCCAATCAGATGGAATACTGACTGTATATGGAACTCTTAATTATAAAAAAAACAAGTTAGAACTATGAGAAAGAGATGGGAAACCACCTTCTTCTCTACTTAAATTTATTTATAAATAAGCCAGTCTCAAGCATTTAGACTTAAGAGTGTGAAGCTGTAAACACCTTCACATTTAATTCACTAAATATTATATATAAATAAACAATGTGAAATCTTTTGGTTTACTATGAAGCAATTTTTAAATCTAATGAAATGATAGTAACAAATCTAAATATATTAAATTTATTAAGTACATACAGATGATATTCTTGAGTCTCACTTATTTATATATAAATTTAAGTAGAGAAGAAGGTGGGTTCCCATCTTTTTCTCATAGTTCCGACTTGTGTTTTAGAATTAAGAGTTCTATGTGCAGTCAGTATTACATCTCATTGGCTGTCATATAAGCAATTTTTAAAGTGTATCTGTTGAAGGTTTTTTAAAAATATTTATAATGAAAATACTTTATGTGGAAGATCTGTACATTACAAATCAATTAATAAGGTTTCAAGACAGAAAAGAAGTGTTTTGGGATTAACAAAATACCTTTGAATGCACAAGTGGTTTTCAAAGTTGTATAGACACTGGAAATAGTTATATAACAAAAATGTAAATCAATTCAATATTTAAACAGACTTTTTCAGTATAATGGTATCTCCAAGTAATCTCTTGCAGACATACCAAAAAGAAGATATCTTTCACCAGGATTTACTAATTCAGTAAGATGGGAATTTGAAAGTTTTCTAATCCTGTTTTTTAGTATTTAAGAATCAGTAGACATTATTACCAACATTTTTTAATTATTCAGCACAATTGGCTATGAGAGAAGTACTTAGAATTTTAAGTCTGATGAGTACCTAAAAACTTTCTAGTTTATGTGATTTGGATGCACTTCTAAATTATAGATGTGTTCTGAAAATGTGTTGTAGTTCCATAAATCATTAAATTTTATATTTTGGTGGCCAACAAATGGGTATTTAGTAGTTTTAATTGGATCTAGCATTAACCTAGAAATGTTGTCAGTCAATATAATGATAAAAATTTTATTTTTAAGATAGACACAACTTTCAAGACAGTAAATAAAATATTGTAAGCTGACAAGCACAGAATATATAGCATACTCCATCTTCCTAAGTCATGTGTTCATTTTGAAACATTAGTGATTATTAAAAGAACACTGTATTTAAGTGTAAATATAAAAAAGTAAAATTTTACTAATAAAGATCATGTTGAAGTTGGTGAACAATTTAGTTTTTATTACATATAATAATAAAGTGATCGGAATATATATATATATATATATATATCACTTTATTATTATATATAATATGCATATATATATATATATATATATATATATACTATGCATTTTAATCTTGATAGTTTATAATTAAGGTGCATTTTCTCTGTGCAATAGAACAAGGGTGACCAACTTTTGTGTTCATAAGATCTATTTTTTATTTTAAAAAATTGTTGTGACTGGCTTTTCTGTCATAGGCAATCGACTTGTTGTCATAGGCATTGTCTAAGTGGAGGGAGGTGTAAAATACATACTATTTTTGCATATCTATCTAGTAAAAAATAACAATTATTTAACAGCCAAAAACTCACGTCAGGGGGGAATTAAAGCAACATGAGTATTATTAACAATATATATTAATTCAAATTAGCTACATTAAGTCAAGATTAAAAATATTATTTTCAAGAATGATACTGCTTAGTGGACTTCACCTATCTACAATTAAAAAAAAAAAAGAACAAAAGCAAAAACAAAAAAAAAAACTTGAAAATCTTGACTTAATTTGTTTCACTCAGTTACCGGATAGCGTCTTGCCATATTGTCTTCATGATCAATAAAAAATGGCTTTGTGATTGACCAGTGCATCACGATCGATTTGTTGGCCATCACTACAATAGAATGACAGATTATGGCACTCAAGATCCCTAACCATGGTCAATCTGCACTTTTTTCACTGATTGAATTTCTTATGTCCTTCCAAGCAATAAAATAATTTGATTATTTTTACTAAAAGTTATTGTTCTGGTATTATGAAACTGATGTTTGAAACTTTAACATATGCTCTATCATGTGATTTTACATTATGTTGTTCAAATAATGATATACCAACGTTTTGACTGGATCACACATCATCTACTGTGTGATAAAAGGTAGAAAGGTGGTTGTAGAGGCACTACAATCACTGATGTCAAATAAATCCTTAAAGTTCCACCAATAGCAAAAATGTTAAATTAGTAATATTTAAAAAAAAAAAATTTCCAAATAGAAGGAAGTTCATATCACTTATTGATACAATCTAGCATTTTAAGTACCTCAATGGCTTCTCTAATTTTGCACTGGTAAAGATTATCACATCTAGATGTGATCCTGGTATGAAAAAAATCATTTTTATGACCAGAATCTATAGTATGGCGTGAGAGTGTTGATGATGATGAGTGTTGTTTAACTGCATTAGTATACCCATTTCTCCTAACACTGATGTGACAATTACTTATACCTATGTAAGAAGCTTTGCATTTTTCACATAAGACTTGATAAACACCATGAGATTTGATAAATTCCATGATATTCAAGGGGGATTGAATCCTTAGGCTTGGTTAATATATTGCTGATCTTTTTATGAGTAGAAAATGATGTATGGATATTATAGCATTTTAATATACATCCAATAGTGTCTGTAATTTCTTTTACATATGGAACACAAATCCTAATAGCTGACTTATCATCTTTTTGTTTTGTATTTTGTCCATTTGGGGCTTGAAAAAAGGCTTTTTACATAAATTTATAATTATAACTATTTTCTAATAAAACACTATTAATATGATTTATTCTTTCTTTTAGATGTGACTTATCTGAAAGGTTAATTGTTCTATTTAAAAGAGCTTTGGCTATGGATACTATCTCAGTTGAGTGATGATGAGAATGTAAATGTAAATATCTATCCGTGTGTGTATTCTTTCTGTAAATCAAAAAAGATAAACAATTTGGTGTTTTGGTGACTACAACATCAAGAAATGGGAGTTTTTCATCAGCATCTGTTTCCACTGTAAATTTAATATGAGGATGGATATTATTTAAATGTAAGAAAAAATCATCTAATTTATTTTTTCCATTTTTGCCATATGACAAAAGTTTCATCTATGTATCTGAGCCAATTGAGGGTTTTAATTATAAAGCACAGATTTCTATATTTCCATGAATAAATCAGCTATTAGTCCTGAGATAAGTGAGCCTACGAGTAACAAAAACTTGTCTGTAATGCTGTCCATTGTATATAAAATATGTGATCAAGAGACAATGTTTAATCAAAGCCATAATATGGTCTGGTAAATTGCAGCATTGTGAAATTACATTTAAAGCTTCATCAATTGTAATGTTTGTTAATAAAGACACAACATCAAAACTGACCAAAATGTCAATAGCATTAATTTTTTTTAAAACAGAGATAAAATGAAAAGAGTTTTTAATATATGATTTAATAGATGGGATTTTATGTTTAATGAAATCCGATAAATAGCTAAATAAAATATGAGTTGGAGATTCTATTGCACTTACTATTGGAAAAAGGGGGGTATCTGGTTTGTGAATTTTTGGAAGTCCATAAAATTTTGGACAGGCACATGATTTTTCATGAGGGATTATTTATTTTTATCTCTGTTTTTTTAGTACCAGGCTCATATCCAAATGTGATAATATCTACCAGTGTAAAATTAGAGAAGCCATTGAGATATTTAAAAGTCCAAATTGTATCAATAAATGAGATGATACATGCACATTTTTTCCTATTTGAAAAAAAAAAATTAAAAAAAAATTATTAATTTAACATTTTTGCTATTGATGGAACATTAACTTTTTTTTTTTTTTTCAAATCAGTGATTATAGCACCTCTACAACCATCTTTCTACTTTTTATCAACCAGTAGATGACTTGTGTGATCAAATCAAAACGTTGGTATATCAATATTTAAATTATTTAACATGAATGAACCTGCAATATATATATATATATATATGTGTGTGTGTGTGTGTTGAATTAAACATTTTCATGAATTTGTTATTATAATAAAGAATTATAATTAATGATTTGTAAAGTGCATACTCATTACATAATATATTAAGGCCATAACCTTAAAAGTGTGGACCTAAAAGGCAACAGTAAGGACCTCTACACATTTAAACACAATATTAATGACTTTAAAATACAAGATCAGCCACTCTTATCTTTGACCTAATTTCTAAATATATAGGTGAAACTAAAGAATTTTAATTTGAGAGCATATTACAGACTGTATAGAAATTGTGGACTTAATCAGTGAATTAGTTAATAGCTTCATGCTGTCAAATCAAAATGCATTAAATTCATCTATATATCTAAAAATTAGTTCAAAGATGAGAGTGACTGATCTTGTCTTTTAAAGTCATTAATCTTGTGTTTACATTTGTAGAGGTCCCTACTGTCACACTTTAGGTCCATAGTCTAAGATTATAGCCTTAATATTTATTATTTATAACAAATAATATAAATATGAGAATAATATCCATGTAGACAAATATAACCTATCACCATTTGATGATACCAGGACACTGGCAATTACTACTAACTGGCAATTTTCCTGATGCTATAAAGATTCTCCATTAAGGTATAATAGCTTTTTTTGTGTGTAGTTAGATTTGTTTTTTAAGATTTAATATCCAAGCATCTCTAATTGTCATTATCAGAAACAAAAATAACTTATTTGTGATTCACAGTACCCTAAACATAGCTAATAATAATTATTATTCTCAGATTCCAATTCGTTTTGATATGGTCTAAGTTTTTGAGAGAGAACCACAATGTTGTAGTAATTATAAAAAAAATATATCTGCAATTATCTTCCTCCTAACTAAGTCATGCATAATAACAAATAGTATACTGATTATTAAAATAAATATTTCCTTGAATTTACACAGTCTATTTTGGCATAAAATTTGGATTTATTAATTGAATTGTTAATTTTTGTATTTTTAATAAAGAATTAAATTACTGCTTCTAGTATATATAACATATTCAATTAAAAATATGAAATATATTTTTAATATATTTTTCATGGATAGTAAGTGGATGATTCAGTGATGAATATATATGTGATTTAGGTCCAATTTGATATAAAATCAAGAGTATGGAGATCTGAAATGAAACATCAGCTTCATAAAATTTTTTCATAGTTAGTTGCTCAAAAATTCACTCAGGTATATCAGGCAACATCTATCAAGATTGAAAATATCCTAAATTAATAAACCAGGTCTATTTATTCACTGCAGAAAATAAAAACTAAAGAAAACATATTGTGGATAATTATTAGGTTTGTCTGATGATGAACAAATCAAAATGCTTAAACTTCTCAGAATTCCCAAATCTGAAAGTTTTGAGTTCAATTCCAATATTTGCACTTTTAGTGCTCAAAGTTTCCAGAATGCGAGAGTTGGAGTGTAAGATCCTTAGTATGATTTTGATTTTGATGCTTTTGGTGATCAAACTTTTAAAGAATTCCTAAGCAATGAAGCCATTCTATTACTTGATTTGCTCTTTGCGGCTAAATAAAATGGTAATATGTCAGACTGTAGAATGTGAGGTGCTCAGACTGTTTCCATTGTTAGCACATCTGACATTATGAACTCTTAAACAATAAATCCATTTGATCATTTTAGTTTATATATAGGTAAATTTATTTCTGATATATATATATATATATATATATATATATATATATATATATATATATATATATATATATGATCACTAGATGGAGCTTTACCAATAGCCCACTATCAATCGTTGTTTACATAAAACGCTGAGAGAGATAGAATTCAATATCTCTTTCTGAAAGAGATATTGAATTCTATCTCTTTTAGCGTTTTATGTAAACAACGATTGATAGTGGGCTATTGGTAAAACTCCATCTAGTGATCATTAAATGCAAGCTATAAGCAAATTAAAAAAAATATAACTTGTTTTGTTTATCATATATATATATATTGATTGTTTTAAAATATTAAAGATGGCTCAGACTTTAGTCAAAATAATAAAAATATAACTGCTACTCTACTATGAACTGCAGACAAAATTAACTAGTTACAAAATTTACCACTGAATGTTTAACTGATACAAGACAATGAGTCAAAAAAGAAACTATAAAAAATTTTAAAATTATCCATTAAGAAGAAATTGATATTATGAGATTTGTAATTTAACAGGAAAAACTATTTATAATGATATAAAAAAAAAAAACATAATAGCTAATTAGCAAAGAAAGCTATAATGGAGAATAACAACTTGAAAATGTTAAACAGTATCTTATTATAGGGTAAAAAATTGTTTAATCAATAAGAAGAAAAGATAGAAACATTATTAAAAGAAGAGATTCCTTTATGAAATGTATAGACAAGTTCTACAAAGAATTACATTATAGAATAAAAAATTAAAATATTCTTTATATTTATTACATTTCTTTACTTGTCAAGTATATTAAATAAAAATAGGAGATATTCCATTAGTACTTTAAAAAAAAAAATCACCAGAAAATGATGAAATTATTGAGGAGACTTTAAAAAAAACTGTTGAAGAATTGAAAACATTGGTGGTAAAGCTATATACCTAATGTCTCAACAATAAAAGTGTTACAGATCATTAGAAAAATGCATTTGTGGTATTGATATTTCAAAAAATAGACAAATAAGATATTAGAAGTTACAAATATATTACTTTTTATCAGTTGTATACAAAATCATTACCATAATAATTACAACGTATCTACACTGGAATTTGGACACATACCAACAAAAACACAACCTGGATTTTACAATTCCTTTTTAACACAAATCCACAGTATTTAGAAAAGTTATTGAAACTACCGATGAATATGAATTATCATTATGCTTTGGGTTAATAATTCTGAAAAATAATTTATTTTAAAAGCACTTTCAAAATGATTACAGGTTTAGACATTGACATATTTAAAAAAATACTTAACAAAATGCAAAATTGGATTATTAAAATGACAGCAAGAAAATCACAATTTTTAAAGGTATACAACAGCATGATTCATAGGTATATAAAACTTTCTTCAGCAGTTTTACAAAAAGTATTTGGTGAATTATAATGGAAAACTAAAATAATAAAAACCTGATGGAGTTTATTAAAATCATTTAGATTTTGTGAATGGCATGATTACATTGGTAAATAATGCTTCTGTGATTCAGAAAATGTTGAAAGAGATATTAGATGAAAGTAGAAAAGTAGTATGAAAAATAATACAAGTAAAATAATATTTAATAAATTTACTGAAAAGGAAAAATAAAGATTGACAAACTGAAATTACAACTTTAAATCTACAAATATCTTTATCATATTATTATTACAAATATAAATATGATGAATACTATTAATTATAGAATTAAACTTAGAGTGTTTTGGGAGAAATAACAGGATTTATATATGGATATAAAAGTAAAAACGAAAAATTGTTAATAGATGTATTACCAGTTCTTATGTATGAATTATTTCTAGTAACAAAGCAATACAGAAATAACAGTCCTCTCAATAAAGTGTGAAAAAGTATATGTAAAGAGCAAAAGAAAGTGATCAAAAAATACATCAATAAGAGTACAACAGTTAATCTTATCTTCATTGAAATAGACATGAAATTTAAATGAATCTTGGCTAAATATATTTCTAGATAAAATAATAGTGAGTAGTTGAAATTTTAAATTGATTGTAAAAATACTACCTATAAAAATGATACTCTAAAATAAGATAGGTATGATGTAGATTATTTAATTTTTGTTAGAATGAAAAATAATGTTGGTGTTGTGAATCTTACATTTTTGTTGTATATAAAAATATTTATAATTTAATTCTAGTTTGATTTTATCAACTATTATAGTTTTGGAGTAATATTTATATGCATCTAGTAATTAAATAACACATTACATATTGACATTACTATTTAATAATCTAATTATGTTTAGAAATAGTAAAGAACTAATATATTAACTTTACAAGTGGTTGACTCAAATTATTGTGTCTTTTGGCCAATTTGATTCCTAGTGAATTTTTCATAAGTATTATATGTTAAAACGCATGTAAAATAGTGTATTTTAGTATAATATTTTTTTCCCCGAAAATTGAATGCAAAAAAGCAGAAAATTCAAAATTCCCATTCTTACAATAGACATACCCTCCACTCTGACATGTTCAGCCATTGTCTGTTGCCAAAGCTGTAAAATGTTTGGCATTTTACAACATTGTAATTTCCAATGACACAAAAACATGTTTATTTGCAAAATTATTATGCTTTTAGATAATTTTTTTTAAAAAAATAATTTGCACTATATTTATTAGATATCAATAAATAAAAATTATTAATAAATTATTTTGACTTGAAATACTTTATTTTCAAAAATATAACATTATATTAACAGATAATGAAAATATGGCCTGAAGGAAATTAGAATACAAGCTATGACATAAAGAATCTGCTTTATCTTTATGACAAAAATATAATTTTGCAATAAATATTCAAAAATTTTAAACTTTTAAAGCATAATTCATTAGATATAAGAGAAATAAATAAGTATTCATTTCATTGTTAAAAAATAATCAGAAATAAAAAAAATATTTTGTTGTTTTGAAAATAATCTTTCTAAAAACAATGATATGTAACATCATTGTTTCGATTACAATCACATTTTTTTTTAATATTTACAGAAATAAAATGTGAACATTTAAAATTTATTTCAGTAGTAAACAACAATATTTATCAAAAGAATTCAAATTTGTTATTTTTTGGTAAGTAATAATCATTTTATCATATATTTTATGCTGATGTGTGAGACAAAGAAAAACATCAGAAAATGCTGAAATGTGAGAGGCGTTATGCTGCATTTTGGAATGATTAATATATGTAATTATATATATATATTGTGTGTGTTCAAATGACGATTGATATGAACTACAGATATTAATGATATATCTGAGTTCATCTTTTTATTACTTATAATATACTCTGTTCAACTGAAGAGTTTAATCCCATTTGGAGTTTATAAAATTTCACATGAAGTTTGTGGAACCTCTTAGGTGGATTAGAGAAAATGTCACATCAGTGCTAGGAAAGATGGTCATGTTATTGCAATTAAGCAGAATTATTCATCAACATTTTTACTTTGTGGTTTGGATAATAATATAGATTTCTTAAATACTACAATTCAATAAAGATGTGATACAGTTCGCCAGTTTTAAATTATAAAAGCCATTGAGAAAATTAAAAGACCATATTTTATCAACAAATATGATGCAGCATATAAACTAGATTTAAAAAGCATTTAAAAACCTATCTGCTTGAAAAGTTTTGGATTTTAATATTAAATTCCATCAATTGTGTTATATTTAAAAAAAAAAAAACTGATTCTAGTTTCTATTAGTTCAATTATTATTCTTGTTATACATTAATTATTATAGTGGCTTTACAATATTTTGTAACATTCATTACCTAATTAATGGTTAATGAAATTTAGTTGAAAGATCAGTATGTTAATTTAATGAATATTTTGTGGATGTATCCTAATATATATATATATATATATATATATAGGATATATAAACATAAATATATATTATATATATATATATATATATATATATATATATATGTCCAAAAGATGGCGCTATACCAAAACTGCCGAACAAGTGTAAGATTTGTTTTACATAAACGAAAAAAGAGTCAGAAATTAACTACCTCTATCATTTGCTCACTCCCAGATCAGCTGATTTCAAGCTGGTTTGCTATCCTCAGTAGGAGATAGAGTATAGAAACTAGATCTAAAACACTGACTCTCAAGTGTTTATGCAAAACGTTTCTATCAGATTGCAAGCGTGAATTTTTCAGACCGGAAAAGTCTTCAAACCCAGCCTAGCAAGCTAGATATTTATATGGGTCTGATCTCAGTTCAGAATCACCATATAATAAAAGTCTCTGCAATATATATCATTGCAAGAAAACTCTAAAGGTACATTTATGAAAAAACAAATACAAGTTAATCACGTAACCTGCTATCACTTGTTATTTATGTCCAAAAGATGGCGCTATACCAAAACCGCCGAACAAGTGTAAGATTTGTTTTACATAAACGAAAAAAGAGTCAGAAATTAACTACCTCTTTCATTTGCTCACTCCCAGATCAGCTGATTTCAAGCTGGTTTGCTATCCTCAGTGGGAGATAGAGTATAGAAACTAGATCTAAAACACTGACTCTCAAGTGTTTATGCAAAACGTTTCTATCAGATTGCAAGCGTGAATTTTTCAGACCGGAAAAGTCTTCAAACCCAGCCTAGCAAGCTAGATATTTATATGGGTCTGATCTCAGTTCAGAATCACCATATAATAAAAGTCTCTGCAATATATATCATTGCAAGAAAACTCTAAAGGTACATTTATGAAAAAACAAATACAAGTTAATCACGTAACCTGCTATCACTTGTTATTTATGTCCAAAAGATGGCGCTATACCAAAACCGCCGAACAAGTGTAAGATTTGTTTTACATAAACGAAAAAAGAGTCAGAAATTAACTACCTCTTTCATTTGCTCACTCCCAGATCAGCTGATTTCAAGCTGGTTTGCTATCCTCAGTGGGAGATAGAGTATAGAAACTAGATCTAAAACACTGACTCTCAAGTGTTTATGCAAAACGTTTCTATCAGATTGCAAGCGTGAATTTTTCAGACCGGAAAAGTCTTCAAACCCAGCCTAGCAAGCTAGATATTTATATGGGTCTGATCTCAGTTCAGAATCACCATATAATAAAAGTCTCTGCAATATATATCATTGCAAGAAAACTCTAAAGGTACATTTATGAAAAAACAAATACAAGTTAATCACGTAACCTGCTATCACTTGTTATTTATGTCCAAAAGATGGCGCTATACCAAAACCGTCGAACAAGTGTAAGATTTGTTTTACATAAATAACAAGTGATAGCAGGTTACGTGATTAACTTGTATTTGTTTTTTCATAAATGTACCTTTAGAGTTTTCTTGCAATGATATATATTGCAGAGACTTTTATTATATGGTGATTCTGAACTGAGATCAGACCCATATAAATATCTAGCTTGCTAGGCTGGGTTTGAAGACTTTTCCGGTCTGAAAAATTCACGCTTGCAATCTGATAGAAACGTTTTGCATAAACACTTGAGAGTCAGTGTTTTAGATCTAGTTTCTATACTCTATCTCCCACTGAGGATAGCAAACCAGCTTGAAATCAGCTGATCTGGGAGTGAGCAAATGAAAGAGGTAGTTAATTTCTGACTCTTTTTTCGTTTATGTAAAACAAATCTTACACTTGTTCGGCGGTTTTGGTATAGCGCCATCTTTTGGACATAAATAACAAGTGATAGCAGGTTACGTGATTAACTTGTATTTGTTTTTTCATAAATGTACCTTTAGAGTTTTCTTGCAATGATATATATTGCAGAGACTTTGATTATATGGTGATTCTGAACTGAGATCAGACCCATATAAATATCTAGCTTGCTAGGCTGGGTTTGAAGACTTTTCCGGTCTGAAAAATTCACGCTTGCAATCTGATAGAAACGTTTTGCATAAACACTTGAGAGTCAGTGTTTTAGATCTAGTTTCTATACTCTATCTCCCACTGAGGATAGCAAACCAGCTTGAAATCAGCTGATCTGGGAGTGAGCAAATGAAAGAGGTAGTTAATTTCTGACTCTTTTTTCGTTTATGTAAAACAAATCTTACACTTGTTCGGCGGTTTTGGTATAGCGCCATCTTTTGGACATAAATAACAAGTGATAGCAGGTTACGTGATTAACTTGTATTTGTTTTTTCATAAATGTACCTTTAGAGTTTTCTTGCAATGATATATATTGCAGAGACTTTGATTATATGGTGATTCTGAACTGAGATCAGACCCATATAAATATCTAGCTTGCTAGGCTGGGTTTGAAGACTTTTCCGGTCTGAAAAATTCACGCTTGCAATCTGATAGAAACGTTTTGCATAAACACTTGAGAGTCAGTGTTTTAGATCTAGTTTCTATACTCTATCTCCCACTGAGGATAGCAAACCAGCTTGAAATCAGCTGATCTGGGAGTGAGCAAATGAAAGAGGTAGTTAATTTCTGACTCTTTTTTCGTTTATGTAAAACAAATCTTACACTTGTTCGGCGGTTTTGGTATAGCGCCATCTTTTGGACATAAATAACAAGTGATAGCAGGTTACGTGATTAACTTGTATTTGTTTTTTCATAAATGTACCTTTAGAGTTTTCTTGCAATGATATATATTGCAGAGACTTTTATTATATGGTGATTCTGAACTGAGATCAGACCCATATAAATATCTAGCTTGCTAGGCTGGGTTTGAAGACTTTTCCGGTCTGAAAAATTCACGCTTGCAATCTGATAGAAACGTTTTGCATAAACACTTGAGAGTCAGTGTTTTAGATCTAGTTTCTATACTCTATCTCCCACTGAGGATAGCAAACCAGCTTGAAATCAGCTGATCTGGGAGTGAGCAAATGAAAGAGGTAGTTAATTTCTGACTCTTTTTTCGTTTATGTAAAACAAATCTTACACTTGTTCGGCGGTTTTGGTATAGCGCCATCTTTTGGACATAAATAACAAGTGATAGCAGGTTACGTGATTAACTTGTATTTGTTTTTTCATAAATGTACCTTTAGAGTTTTCTTGCAATGATATATATTGCAGAGACTTTGATTATATGGTGATTCTGAACTGAGATCAGACCCATATAAATATCTAGCTTGCTAGGCTGGGTTTGAAGACTTTTCCGGTCTGAAAAATTCACGCTTGCAATCTGATAGAAACGTTTTGCATAAACACTTGAGAGTCAGTGTTTTAGATCTAGTTTCTATACTCTATCTCCCACTGAGGATAGCAAACCAGCTTGAAATCAGCTGATCTGGGAGTGAGCAAATGAAAGAGGTAGTTAATTTCTGACTCTTTTTTCGTTTATGTAAAACAAATCTTACACTTGTTCGGCGGTTTTGGTATAGCGCCATCTTTTGGACATAAATAACAAGTGATAGCAGGTTACGTGATTAACTTGTATTTGTTTTTTCATAAATGTACCTTTAGAGTTTTCTTGCAATGATATATATTGCAGAGACTTTTATTATATGGTGATTCTGAACTGAGATCAGACCCATATAAATATCTAGCTTGCTAGGCTGGGTTTGAAGACTTTTCCGGTCTGAAAAATTCACGCTTGCAATCTGATAGAAACGTTTTGCATAAACACTTGAGAGTCAGTGTTTTAGATCTAGTTTCTATACTCTATCTCCCACTGAGGATAGCAAACCAGCTTGAAATCAGCTGATCTGGGAGTGAGCAAATGAAAGAGGTAGTTAATTTCTGACTCTTTTTTCGTTTATGTAAAACAAATCTTACACTTGTTCGGCGGTTTTGGTATAGCGCCATCTTTTGGACATAAATAACAAGTGATAGCAGGTTATGTGATTAACTTGTATTTGTTTTTTCATAAATGTACCTTTAGAGTTTTCTTGCAATGATATATATTGCAGAGACTTTTATTATATGGTGATTCTGAACTGAGATCAGACCCATATAAATATCTAGCTTGCTAGGCTGGGTTTGAAGACTTTTCCGGTCTGAAAAATTCACGCTTGCAATCTGATAGAAACGTTTTGCATAAACACTTGAGAGTCAGTGTTTTAGATCTAGTTTCTATACTCTATCTCCCACTGAGGATAGCAAACCAACTTGAAATCAGCTGATCTGGGAGTGAGCAAATGAAAGAGGTAGTTAATTTCTGACTCTTTTTTCGTTTATGTAAAACAAATCTTACACTTGTTCGGCGGTTTTGGTATAGCGCCATCTTTTGGACATAAATAACAAGTGATAGCAGGTTACGTGATTAACTTGTATTTGTTTTTTCATATATATATATAAATATATATATATATTGTACCGGACCGAACCACAGAAAGCTTACTTACATGTATATATGTTTTGGCTGGTTTCAAACTTCTCCATAATACATTTACAATCTTGTTTACTTATAAATATTACACGAACGAACCCGCACGTTCGAGCAAAATGGGAGATATTATTGATAGCTTTTGCCAAGGCCAAATTGGCACATGTATATAAAATAATTTTGTCTAAAAAAAATTATTAAAATAAAAATCTTTCGTAAAAGAGTTTGAAATAAAAGTTGGAAAATAATTGATTAAAAGTGGGAAGGGGGTTTTCTTTAGAAAGTTAAACTAAAAGTTTTATAAAAGGAAGTAAAGTTTTCCTTAATTAGTATTCGTAAAAATAAATAATTTAAAGTTTAAAAAATATAAATCTCTTTTCATTCAAGCTTATTATAATAAATTATATATGTGTGTGTGAGTGTAAATAAATGTATGCATGTTAGAATAATATTAAAAAAAATATAAATGAAAGTTAGAAAGAAATTATATTTGGAAAACACAGCGATGGCTATTAAGTTAAATAATGATTTAAAAAAACCACACCAGTGGTGGGCTACTAATTAAAGATATAAAAACAACATGTTTATGAAAGCTACTACTAATTAAACAATCTTCAAAAACACATTGTCAAAGGATTAGGAATTTCGACAACACATATTGCTGGAGGATATTAAAGCAAAAACACTTCACATATATAAATAGCCAGATTTTTATTGGACATCAGTGTCAGCCTAGTTTTCAGAGTTAGTCTTGTTTCAGTTCAGATAACAGTGCAGTTTATATTATGTATCCAGAAACAGAAATGCGGTGTTGAGCAGCTTTTGGGAATATACACTCTTACTTCAGCCCTTTAGTCCAACAAGATCATCAAAACCTGCCCATGAAATAATGTCTGCATAACAGCTCAGAAATCCTCCATCAATGTTCAACTGTCTCCAGGAATAAAACCAATGGATTAGCATCAAATCTCTTCAAGAAATGTCAAATCTAACTGGTTAGATATACTCCGTCAGAAGCAGCCAACAACAAGCAATATCCACATTCCAAAAATCCTAGGTAAAACATTTTATTATTCTCATTTATATATAGTAGCCACCGCTGTAATTCGTAAATCCTACAGAGACAAGTAATTTGAACTCTATAAGCATGCATAAAATGAACTATTGATGTGCGTGTTTGTGAATGTGAGATAATTTATCGATGTCAAATATTATTTATGCTTTTCATAAGATATATATTATAATGTGTTAATTTAAAATGTGCGTGTGTTATATTAGTTAAAAATTATAAAGATGTTTAAATTTAGTAAATTAATGTTAGTTAATAAATTGTCTTTAAAATTAAACTTTATTTGTCAGTCAATTCTTTTTATCAATCTCTTTTTATCAATCTCTTTTACCTATTCTTTACCAATCTTTTATCAATTCAATCACCACTAATTAAACTATATTTATTATTGATTAAAATTAGACTGGGCTAGTTTTGGGATCGTTTTGAGTGCTGGATTATGAGCCTACTGACCAAATATGTTAGTCTGAGACTAGCTGGCACCCAGGGTTTACTCTGAAACAAATAAAGTGTTTGGATAGTAGGGGTTTGAATCTAGCAGCCGAGGTGGGCCATTGTTGATAGTTAAAGCTATCAATAATATCTCCCATTTTGCTCGAATGTGCCGGTTCGTTCACGTAACATTTATAAGTAAACAAAATTGTAAATGTATTATGGAGAAGTTTGAAACCAGCCAAAACTTATATACGTGTAAGTAAGTGGTTTCAGCGGAGCGATCTGGTACAATATATATATATATTTATAATTGATATTTATAAATATATATATATATATATATATATATATATATATATATATATATATATATATATATATATATTGTGCCCTTTTGTATGGGTCACCATCTGATTTTTGTGCTAATCTATTAAAAATTTTAAATTTAAGATATATTTGAATATGTGATGTTAATTTTGCTTATGGTAATATTTCAAAAGGTTTAATTAAAGCAATCTATGAGTATTTGATATGTGAAATTGTGCTGAAATTGAGAGAGACATTTTAAATAAAGATGATAGTAGTATATGGTTGGGAAAACTGGCCATAGTTAATACTGCATTAATATATTTAATAAGTAGGTATTTAAAACTAAAAGTGTTTAAAAGACAAGTTAAAATTAAATGCATATATTTATTGTTGATAAAATAATGTTATAAAAGAATATAAATGTTTTTAATTATTATAAATACTTAAATAGAAGATTAATATTTGATTTTAATAATATCGAATAATTATTTTAAAATCTGTTATAATATCTTATTTATTTTAAAAAATAAATATTTGTTTTAAAAATGCAATTGTTAGTTATTTTTAGATTATGAGAAGCGTTTCTTTTGTTGTAAAAAACAGATGTTAGTTAGATACGCACACACATGCTTGGAAGTTATCTAGTAAAATTGCAAAACTATTTTAAAAATCATGTTATAAAATTTATAAATAATACGTGAGCTATCACGAGATAAAATAAAGATAAATCAATGTAGAATATTAAATCTGATTTTTAAAAGTATTGCTTTAAAAATATAACGTATAAAAAAGACTTAGTGTATTTTAAATAATCTTATAAAAGTATAAAGTAAAAATCAAGTAAATAAGAATATTTTTAAAAATGTTTAGTGGATTTAAATAAACGATAAGGATTATTTTAAAATTTGATAATGTAATAAATATTAAATATTAAATAAGTCATTATTTATTTTTAATTTTGTGTTGTTGGTAAATATGTAAATAAGCCAGCAAGTTGATTGTTTAAATGTACCAATCAAATGAGAAGTTTCTTCTGGTATAAAAGCTTAGTTCAATTGTTAGGAGGGGACTCTGTGATTGAATTTTTCAAGTTAATTGTGTTATTAAAAATAGCAAAGTAAATTTGATAGACGCTCTCAAAATCAATTTTAAAATTACAAGAGTGTCGTTATAAATAATTTATAAAATTGTTAAATGATAGACATGCAGTGTTAATTTAATTTTTCCTTATCAATCGTCTCTATATTGAAGCTCAATTTACAAGCAAATGGTCATGGGAACATCATATATAGTGAAAATATATCGGAAACTTTATACTAGAAATATGACAAACGCTGGATTAGTTCGGAAAATTACGAGATGGAGAAAAGTAGTATTTTGGACAGTATATAATTTTAAAAGCTAATTGCTATTGATTATTTAAAAATAGATATTTTAAAGAATAAAATACTTCTTTATGAAGAAAGTATTTTTTGCAAGCTATAAATTTAAATATATATCTTAAGTAAAGATATTAGAAATAAAAGTAGTTTTATAAATACTTGCCTTATTAAGTCTTTATGTTTTAAAAGACTGAATGTTGACAATTTTAAAAGGCAAATAAATTGAGAGTATAATTAGCTAAAAGTCTTAATATAATAAAATTATTATATTAAAATAGTCTAAACGCTGGTTGTTTTAGATGAAGAAGCTTATTCTTACCTGGATATTTTGTTAAGAAATGCGCAAGTAATATGTGGACGTCCAAGTCAATTAAAATAATTAAATGATAATTTTTCATAAACTATAGACTAGTTTAGAAATAATAACTTTAAATAATTTTCGTTAAGGAACTGGATCCGGAGCCTATAAACTATTTTAATTTTATTTTATTTTTCTTGTGGGGAACTTTTATTTTATTTTAAAAGAACGTTATCATTTTATAAACTTTTAAAAAACCACGTGATGGACCGGAAAACGGAAATGGTGTTTTAGTGAATGTGTACCTAGGATTAAAGAACTATTATGGTGAAAAGAAGACATCACTGGAGTTACGTAATATGAATTCTGTTTTATTTATCTAACATAAAAATTAAATATTATTAATTTATTAAAAATAAGATAGGTACATTTCTTAAAATAGTAACTAAAAGTAATATAATAATTAATTGCATAAGTTTATCTTATAATTAATATAACACGTAATATGTTAAAGAATGATTGTGAGTGTAAATGTGATTTATTTTATGAAGCTGTAGTTCCGAAGAATATTGGAAGATGGACTGTACATTAGATCATTATTTATGGTAAAAATTGTATAATTATAATAATTTTGATGTATTTGATATGTTTTCTTTAGATCATCCAAATGTTATGTTATTTGAATGAATGTATAAATATTTTTAAAAATACACACACATTATATTGGCAGTGACAGTTTTATTTAGATATGCATAATTTGAATTTATAATATAAATATGATACAACATTACATAAGAAGTTTTAGAAATAATTATATGATTCTTTCGTAAATAAATTTTGATTTTTATTCTTTTATTATTATTATTATGTTGGAGTATTAGAATTATATTTATTATTCATAAGTAATTATTTTTATTGTAAGTTAGGAAGAGATTTAAAAGTCTATATTTTTATTTTTGTTTTATTGGATAAATTAAATTAAGTTTTATGTAGAAGTTTATATTTGAATTGAAGATTTACTGAATATAGATGATGAAGTATAAATAGTTTGGATAATTAGTATTTATTTAAAGTTGAAGGTTGTTTTCCCGGAATTTTAAATAAGTTTTTAGAGGATATTTTGTAGGTAGAAGTTTATTAAGAAGGAGTAGAATAACACATGAAGTAAAGTAATAATTTTACATAGAAAAGAATCATAGAATTTATCTAATATAATACTTTATGAATTTGAAATTGATGAATAATTTAAATATTATTATTTAACAGTACATATATGTAATGCATATTTGATAAAACATGTAGCATAAATTGCATTAAGTGAAATATAGAAATCATAATCAATTATTTGTTATTACATTATAAAGATACATTAGTTTTTGTATTATGTTATTAAAGTAATGCTGATAATAAAGTAAACACATATTAGTACATGATGAAATGAATAACATTAATATTTAAGTGATGTAGCAATTTAATTATTAAAGTTTAGTTGTTTACATATGCTACATAAATATTGTTTACATAGATTTTTCTGTGTAATAATTGAAGTTCACTGACATTTATTTAAAGTCTAAGTTTGAAAACATACTTCAATGTTATTAGTACAGCATTTTAAAGAATGTATAATTACTTATTAAGAGTATGAGTTAATAACAGTGTAAACAGAGTGTATTATTATTTTCTTGTTTTATTTTCTTTGTTTTCATAATTTTGAACTGTAAATATTGTAAATAAATTCATGGTTAAAGTTAATGTAAATAAATTTGTTTAATTTGTTTTAAAAGTGTGTCGAGTTCATTATTTTGCACCACAGCATTTGACAACAGATAATTTGAATAAACATAATATTTGCACAATATGAATTATTATTATTATTTAGAAATAAACACAATATTTTCTTGATATCATCTTATAAGAATTGATTGATATTAACATATAATATTATTATGGTCATAGGGTAATTATAATGCACATTATAAGAGTACAATATTATTTATTGCCACAGTTTATTGAATTATAAAATTTTGATCTATTCCAAAATTAAGATGCTATACGAAAATAAAAGATATACATATGATTATTTATTTAATGATTGATGATATAACAGAAATAGATAAGATTAAGTTATACCATAAGATTAGTATTATATATTATTATTAGAATAAGTTAGGTGTATTTAGGTTTGATATAAAATCCCTTATCATACTTACTTACATGAATTATTATTACTTTAAAATTATTAGAAGATCCTGAGATTATTTAATTATATTTTAATTAAAGGTTGAGATTTATTTTTATTATTATTAAAGATAATTTATTTTATTTAAAAGCCATAAGAATGCTGTAGATGTAGTAGTAAGTTAATAAGGAGGTAATAGTATTCTTATGCCATTGAAACAATGTCTTGGGAGATATTGATTCAATGTAAATCTACTTATTGCTTTGTAACTTTACTTCACAGTCTCATGATTTTAATAAATACTTATTTAATTAGTACATACTATAGAAATATATTGATTTTGATAATTGGTAATAAATTTAATTAGAATATGATAGTATAAAAGTAAATTAAAGATAGATATGCAAATTTTAATTAGGCATTATAATTTAATTGAGCTAGTTGTATTTCAAACTATATTATACATCGAGAAGTAAGGGTACAATATATATATATATATATATATATATATATATATATATATATATATACCCTATATATATATATATATATATATATATATATATATATATATATATATATAAGTATAACTTTAAAAATGTTATCCACTTGGAGCGCCTCGACTATTCTTGTAGTCTTTGTCAACTAACACTTTCAAAGGCTAATCTTCCCACATTCTATGATCTTAAAATTTGCTACCTGTATGTTAATTAAGTCTAACAGACAGGCAGCAAATGTTAAGTTCATGGAATTGTGGAAGGTTAGCCTTTCAAAGTGTTAGTTTACAAAGACTACGAGGATAGTCAAAAGTGCTCCTAAGTGCACAAACATTTTAAAGTTATACTTTATATATATCTAATTACTGAATTTACAAATATTCAATTATAATATTACATATACTGATTTGAAGAAATACAGACAATAAATTATAATATTATATATACATGTGATAAAATGTAAGATAATTTTTTTTTGTTTATTTTGGTGGTGGATATGTTAACTTATACAGCACTGAAGTGTATTGCTATGATGACAATAACATTGATATAAAATTATTTATTATTAATTTTATCTTAATAATGTAAATTGATTTTATTTATTTTAGAAATTTAAATAAATATGTGAATAATAAATCATATACTTTAGATAAACTTTTTATTCTTTCATTGTTTTATGTTATTTTGTTTTGCTGCTACATTCACAATGCTAAGTTATAAACAATACAATTAAATGTGTAGTATTTTAAATATATTTGTTCTTTTTATTTGTGTGATATTACATTAAGGAGATATGTATAAAAACAAATTATCAGTGTAATGAATTGAAATTGTGATATAGATTATTTAATTTTTGTTAGAATTAAAAAATAATATTGGTATTGTGAACCTTAAATTTTTGTTGTATATAAGAATATTTATTTTTATTCGTTGTGTAATCCAATTTTTATTAGAGAGATGCTGCACAAGCTTGGCTGAGTTAGTATCATTTATTATTTTATTAAATTCAGATTTAAAATTAATTATTGGGTATATATTTATTTAGATATTAGAAATATTGTAAACTTATAGAACATAAAAAGCTGTTATTTCAATCATTCATAAATTATTTTATTTATATATAAACATTGTTAAATTTAAGCATAAGGATGATGTTTGATTCATTAGATATATTAGAATTTGTTTGCTGAATGATTTATCATTATTTTCATTTGATTATAACTGAAATATATCTTAAGCATACATCATTGTTTCGAGACAATGATATTTCATTTATTTGCTTTATTTTAATTTATTTTAAGTAATGTTTATATTTAGGATATTTGAAATGATAATTTTGTTTGTTTTCTATTTTATTATAAGTGCTATTTGAACTCATGATGCTAAAATTATAATTATCATCAGTATTTTGCTTAGTAGCGTTAACAGTCAGATATGTGACTAGATAAAGAATTATTTAAATACTTAATGATTATTAATTAATTAGTATTTTTTATTTTTTTTAAGTGTCATAGCATCGGCCGGGACACGAACCTGCAACCCGGGTAACTGCCTGCTAGTGCAAGGCAGTCACACTGATCTCTTGACCACCAATGCGAGACAATTAATTAGTATTTGTACTTTAGTATATAATATTTATTCTGTTATGAATCACTACTTAATAGGCATTATAAAATTAGGATCATTTTTCTTCAATATACATTTTATTCAGTTACAAATGAGGTCCAACTTCAGGACTCATTTTCATTCTGTTATATAGGGCAACAAATGACTAGATTATATTTTATTCAGGCTATATTTATTATTTTCTATTGTTTCTTTTTGATTTGCTAAAAATACCATCCATATCAGTGAGACTGTACCGGAAGTAAGCATATACTCATATTTATTTTGTTGCAAATGGTACTGCAATGTTCAGGGCATTATTAAACGGGATTATTCTATCATGACATTGTCATATCCAATTGAGTACAAATGGCACCCTAACTTTAAGGGTGATAATAGTGATTATTTCATGATCATCTATTTATTTCAGTTATAAAATGCTGCCCTAACATGTAGGGCAACTTTTTATTATGTTACAATATATATTTCATTCAGAATTTTCAACAATATTGTCAAAGGAATACCTATAAATATCAGATTTCTCCAAATAAATGAATTCATTATATTCTTATTGCTTTGTTCAATATTTATAGTGCTTTTAATTCAAAACCGGATGGAGAATTATTTAATACCTATGTTTACATAAATATTGAAGTGTATGCAGCTTTAATTGGAAACAACATCATTTTACTCTCAGCATTTACAAATATGAAGATCCCAAACTCAATTTACATATGAGTGCTGTCACTAGCTTGCCAAAAATATCTCAAGAAAAAGAATACATTGTATTAAATAGTCACATGTGAGCTATTGCTAATAGTTACACATATTTTAATAGTTTAAATAAAGTGTGTATTTTTTTTATAAAAATTAAGAATTACTTTTTGTAAATTGGAAATAGTCTAATACATATTTCCAAACATAATTATACTTTTAACTTTTGATTTATTGGGTGTAAAAAGTTTTATAATCTTTCAAATTCTGCAAAAATTATAGTGATGTGTTTGTAATTCCTCCTTTAATTAGAAAGTTAAAGTCCAGATTATATGCCAATTTTCAAACTACTGTAGGTTCATGATCTGAAGACATGGGGTTATAAATCACTAGGTATGTTGGGGGGGGGAGCTATTATTGACAATTACTTCTTTACTAGTTTTTATTTAGTAATCAGAAAATTGTTTTTTTTTAATATTGTCTATAAAGATATTTATTATATTAGTTATAATTAATATTTAAACTATCTTTTCTTAAATTTCTAAAGGAAGTAGAAATTTATAAGTATTTTCCCATAATCATTTTTATTTATGAAACTTGTTTTAATTCTAAACAGATGATAATCAAACACTGCACATATGCTATATTATCTTATTAAAGTAATGTTGTTTTCTTTACTATGAAAAAATTTTGACTCCAAGCCTGATGTGAAGACTTTGAAAAGATAAGACCTGTCATCTCATCTTTGTACATAAATGCAAATATATAAGTCAGTCCTAGATATCTGTATTGAAAGTGTCAATTTTTATATTAATCACTTTATTCCCATTTTCTTTATTATGATATGAAATTTCAACATTTACTGTGTGTTAATATTAACAGATGTTAAACATAATATAATTGACTAAGATATTTACTAGTGCAGTTTTAAATTGTAATTTTAAAAAGATGATAATAAACTGTTACACATGCATTGTAAACTTATTAAAGAGAATGAAAGTAAAGTGAATAATATAAAATATTTACACTCTCAATCCAAGATACTTATGATTGACCTATTTAATTGCATTTAGGCACAAAGATAAGATAGCCACTCTTACCTTCTTAAATTATCTGTTATGTGGCTTGGGTCATAGTCAATTAAATCAACATGGTTAAATAAGAAAATATAGCGCATGTGTAGTGGTTGATTACATTCTGTTTGGAATTAGTTTGAAACTGGCTAGTAAAGCTAGTAAAATCTTAGTCAATTGTAATGAATCTTGTTTTATTATATTAAACATATTTTTTCCACATTCACATTAGTATAAATCTCCACCTATATTTCAGAAATGCTCCTTTCCCCCAAGTTATGTAGCTGAAGAGTGAAATAAATCTTGGAAATACAAGTAGAATATAGTAAAGAATGTAGAAGAACTGTAGATATATATGTTTGTATATACATAAATATGGATAAAAATGGTTCATATCGATAAAACAACATTCATAAAGAACATCTATGGAAATTGTTTTGTGTATTATAATTATGAAACCACCTTTGAAAGAATATACGGAGATGTGTACTTATTGACATTATAAAATAAACTCAATGACATATATTTCTTTAAAAAAAAAAAACATATTTTAAATTAAAAATAATTAAATTTATAGTTCTACTTAAAATTCATTACATGATTCAGCATGTTAATTTTAATACCAGTTTTAAAAACAGGAATTTTTATACTATTCTCGGTAGTAAAGTACATATACATTCTTAAGTATATGCATTTAATGAGAGAAAAAATATAGTAATCTTTAAAAAGCGTGGTTCATTACTAGAATAAACTTGTCTTTAGAATGAGTTGTAAAAAATTCTGTAAAAATTCAATGCTATAATTTTAAATTTGTATTTTGAGTCGTGTTTTTTTCCCCTCTCTCTCGTCATTTAGAAAGATTTATTTCCGTAGTTAATGATTACAGTTAGAACATTTTTGTAATCAAACTTGCTTATAATGAACAAGCTGATAAAAATGCATTTCTTGATGCGAAATTATTCATGGATTTAAAGAATTTATCAGTTTAAGAATTTTTTTCCCCCTTAAGTTTAACAAAATGAAAAATTACTTATCAGAAAACTGTTGGGGCAAAAAATATATATAAAAAAAGGAAACTTTACGTCGTTCAGAATATAAATCTATCTTTAGAACATTTTATATTAGAAAAATTCTAATGTGATACTTTTATTTAGAAAGATAGAACAAATATTCATAATAGATGTATGTTTTACTAATCAACTATCTTCTTTTGAAATGATAGATGATTTGTGGACTATACTATATTTTAAATGAATTTCAGGACTAGTTTAGTTAAACTTTTTAGATAATATTAAAAGTTTAAAGCGCTAAATATTTTGTAATATATTTTGTAGACCTAAATAATATATTGTTTCTGAAGTCTATTGCGCTAATTGTATTTTAAAAATTTAATTAAACTACGGGGAATGTTATATATATATGAGTGTGTATGTAAATAATAATAAAACACTGTTCAAAATTTTAATTGGAGATCTTTCCGTCCCCTCTTTTCTTACATAGCGTAAGCTTGTGGTTAAACAACTGTAGAGGTCCCTACTATCGCATTTTACACGCATATTCTCGAGGTTACAGCCTAGGTAAATATTAATTAATCAAATGGGCAATTACTCTGAGGTCATGTGATCTTCGTTCGCCCTGGAATTTTATTCGAGAACTTTTAGTTTCCAATTCCATTATTATATCACCGCGCAAAACAAACAAACGTCAAAATTATAATCATCAAACAGAAACATGATCTAGTCAATGTTGAAATACTGCCTAAAATTTAATAAGTAGTCATTCTTGGTAGTTTTGCATAGAGAGACAGATTAAGAATCACTATCTCACACTTACTATCATATGACCTCCTAAAAAACAAACCTTTGCATTATTTTCATAATAGTCGTTCTATATATAAGTATTGTATAATTAATAGAACAATTTCTAGCTCTAGTAAAATCATTGCTTTTTTTTACTAGATTTATGAATTCTGATATTATCATTCACAAATTTAACTTTGTAATAAAAACTGTAAAACGTGCTGAGAAATTATTCAATATATTAAAATTAAAAAAAATTTGTTTATGGAACTGTCTACTTCCAAATAAATTCAATATTTTACTTTTATGTAATATGCCCATAAAAATTCTAGGGAAATTTGAATTTTTGATCATTAAATGTGCATCTTTTATTGTTAGATACAAGATAAAAAAAGTAGCAATACAAATTAGTGTCAGTTTCCAGGTAAACGACCATTCTAATAAGCAATTTTCTTTTTCTTTAGTACTTTTAATTCAAGGATTAGAGAAAAAAATGTTTGCATTGAAGTTAGAATTTGTTATCTTATATATATATATATATAAAAAAAAATAAATAATAAATAATATTATATTTACAGAGGCTGGTTTTCAGAAAGAAAAAAATACACAGTAAAATGGGATAATAAAAATTAAGATTTGGTAAAGATAAAATTTTTAACAAAACCCCCTGATTGGTAAAATACACAGAATATCTTCAATCATGACAAAATTGAAACAAAAAAAATTGAAAAAAAAAAAAAGAAAAAAAAAACACATTCCCTCCTAATCAACTTAAATTCTATTAAATTAAAATAAATATAAAAATAAAAATTAAAAATAAAATTAAAATATACATATGTGTACATACAAAAATTAGACTATGTCACATACAAAAATAGCTGTACTCACTTAATATTCATTAAAAACTAAAATACTTTACATTTAATCAAAAATTATAGTGAAAGTACAATAATTTATAATAACTAATTATTTATCTATATACTAATTAAACACAGATATTAAACATCCATATAACCAATCTTTACATAAAAAAACCTCATATAAGAAAATTTTCCATAAAAACTCCATATAGAAACATTTGGAGAAGGTAACCCTGAGATGTAATAGTTCCAGTGTTTAAATTCAATCCATGTGTTTCTAAGATCTTGAATTTAAAAATAAAAAAACTCTCCTTTTGTTTCCTCTCCCTTGTAGAAGAAAAACTTTCCTGAAGAATCACTACTTTTAAATCATCAATTGAATGATTCGGTAAGTTAAAATGTTTTGAAACCGGTCTATCTTTATTCTTATGCAAAATGTCAAATCTATGATTAGTCATTCTGACATGTAAACTATTTGCTGACTCACCTATATACTGGTTTAAACATCTACTACACTCTATCAAATATATCAAATTAACACTTTTACATGTAACATAATTAGGAATATACCATTTAAAATTATGATTCTTAGTACTAAAGATCACTTTTGTCACAACAATATGTTTACATGTAAAACATATTTTATCCTCACATGGAGAACATCCTTTTTCCTGTACAGAACTACTAATAAAATTTGTTTTGACAAGTATATCTCTAAGTGATCTATGTTTTTGACATACAACCTTAAGTGGATCAGAAAATATAGATTTTAAATAATCTGTGGACTGTAATATGTTAAAATGTTTCGCCAATATCCGGTTAATATTAGGTAAATCTCTATTAAAAGTAAGAACCAATGGTGGAACATCTAATTGTTTTTTACTCTTTTCAGATAAAAGAAGTTTCTTTCTATCAATTAAAGAAGATATCCTTACTGCATTATCCAACAATGTCTTAGTATACCTCATATTGAGCAATCTATTATATAAAATACTATTATTTTGTTGAAGAAATTTCTCATCATTACAAATCCTCTTCATCCTTAAAAATTGACTATAAGGAATATTAGCCTTTAAATGTTTAGGATGGTTACTATAAAAATGTAGATAGTGGTTATTATCAGTTGGTTTCCTATATACAGTAGTAGTAAGAACTCTATTAGTGTAAATAACTTCAATATCAAGAAAATGAGCAATTGATTTTGAAAAATTCATTGTGAAATTAATATTTTTATTAAAATTATTTAAATACTTAAAAATTATGAACTCAACTTCACTATGTGGCATATCATGAAAATGTCGTTATATATCTAAGCCAAGTGTGAGGTTTCAGCTTAGCATTATCAAGTATAGAAGATTCTAGTTTTGACATAAAAATATTCGCATAACTTGGTGCCATCTTTGTACCCATAGCAGTACCTTGTTTCTGTAAATAGTATCTAGAATCAAAAATAAAAAAATATTTCTTAAAACCAAATATATTAATTCAACCATAGTAGTAATAAGACCAGATCATACTCTCTATCTTGTAAAGCACATTTAATAGCCTCAACTCCATCATCATGAGGTATATTTGTGTATAATGATACAATATCCAAAGTAACCAAAAAACAATCAACTGGTAATTCAGATTTAATATTTTCTAACATGCAAAGAAAATGAGTAGTATCTTTAACATAAGAATTAAATAGTGGTGGAATAAATTTAATAATATTATCAACATATGCTGAAATATTTTCTGTAGGACTACCAATACTAGCTACAATAGGTCTGCCTGGATAACCAGGTTTATGAATCTTTGGCAAAATATAAAAACTACTAGGATGAATTTTGGTTGGTACTAAAAGTTATATACATTATTATTTATAAGACCCCTAGCTCTCATATCTTTTAAACTAAAAAGTATACCCTTGAATAATGAATTAATAGTGGTTAGTGAAATAGGCTCATAAAAAATTTTATCATCTAAAAGCTCCAGAGCGTTTTTAACATAATCATCTTTACTCATAATTACTACTGATCCACCTTTGTCAGCTGGTTTTATAATAATATCCTGTCTTCACTAAACTGCGTAATGCATTCATCTCTCTCAATGTTAAATTACTCTTATACTTACTATGTTGTTTAAGTCTAATTTCATTAATAATATACTGATATACATTATCAATGTACGTATCTAATAACACATTCCTTTGATGTGGTGGTGTCCAATCAGATCGTCATTTACCAATAGTATCACATTCTTGGTTTCCAAAAAATTCTCTTAATCTAAGTCTTCTTGAAAAATTATCTAAATCTTGATGAATTTTAAATTCATTTTTTTGATAAAATGACTGAACGGTAGGGCAAAAAGATAAACCTTTATTTAACAGTGAACATTCTACCTCACTAAGATTAATGTTAGTTATATTAATCACATTGTATCCCTTATTAGCTAAACATAAAAAGTCATTGCTATAAATATTTGAGTTAGATATTAGTATTTGTATTTCCAGAAACTAAAATAATGTTAGTGCATTCAGAAGAATCTGTAACTCTATGAACCAATGGTAAACCAGCATCACTATTAAGAACAGATGGTAACATTTCAGCACAATCTAATGAATGTGAAGATGATATAAATAATTTATAAGTATCAATTGGAATCATATCTGATGTAGAAATATCTGACACAGTATGATTATCAGAAGTCATACAATTAATTAGTGTTTGTGACTGATTAGTAACTAATTCAAATCTTGGCTCATTACCCATAACTGTGAACCAATGATACATTTTATTATGAAATTTCTTCACCAATAACTTCTCTCTCAAAAAAACCCATTCCTGTAATTCCTTCTGTTCATCTATATTCATTAAATTACAACTACCAAAATGTATAATTTCTTTTTCAATTAATTTAAGTCTTACCAAAAATGCATCTTTCAAAATATGTATTAATGCAACAGATGCTTCTCTTATTGTATTATCCCATTTAATTGCATGTTCCCTAGGAAATTGGTCTATGTTAGCAATAATTTTTATTCTGAGGCCTTTAGGAATTATGTTATTGTTAATAAAATATGCAAAATTACTAATATGTTGTCTAACTAATTTATCATATAATTTCCTAAGTTTAAGAAACGATGTACTATGTAATGTTTGTCAATTACTTATAACCTGCTTATTATTTAGACGTCTAGAAAAACGTTTAGAGATTGCCCCTGTATTAATTAATGTTAGACCCTGTAAATGTTGTTTACTAGAATAATCCCTATTAATATCAAACTCTGTATCTATGCTAGATATTGTATTAAAATCAGTGCCAATTATCAATCCATTATCTATTTGGTTAACTACACCTACCTCTAAATTACCCAGATCTTCTTTACCACTATCTATATGTTGATCTGAAGCAGGAAAACCATCAATTTGTTGAACATCAGAAATAGTCATTCTTAAAAAGTCCTCCTGTTTGGAAATGTTACAAATTATATCATCCAATGAAAGGTCTAAAGAATCAACTTTACGTTGAGTATGATCTTCTTTAAAAACTTTTGGAGATCTATCCCGTAATGTTTCCTCCAAAACATTCCCTGGCAAGCAAGATTGTTCAACCTCTACTAGGATCCCGTTAGTATCATGCGGTATAATAATTTGCAATTCCTGACAATTACATATCTCAGACTGCATCCCCTTTTCACATGTCAACACAGCTTCCATTTGAGTTCCAACATTAGCAAAACTATATTCCCTCACACTCAACATTGAATTTACATTATAAACTCTGTTACATCCCATCAATGACATTATATATTTAAAACTGTCCGCTAAACATCTAGCTCCATACATGTTCAAATGACGGCCATCACGGGTTAAAAATCTAAAGATTCTCTCTTTTTATAAAATCGTATGTGTAGAAAAATACATTATGATCGTATACAAAAAATGAAATGTCATTGAATGAAAAATTTTTATTAATAATTCTCAATTTAATCTGATACATTGGGTAATATTTATTCTGCAATTGTGGTAAAACTTGAGAAATTATAATTGTAATCTTCGGTGAATAAGTATGTATATGTCGAATATTTACAATTTCAATGATTTATATAAGGAAAATGAGAGCATAACATTATTTTTGGATTCATCCATTTATATAGAAAAGTGCTGGCTATTGTTATCACCTTTCAGCATTTAGTAAAATAACTGGCGCCACTATGCAGATAGCAGAGATCATTCAAATACATTGTTGCAAAGATTGGAATCTTTGTAGGAATCTTTATATCATTGGCAAGATTGCCCTTTGATACAAGATGCTGACATATGTGATTTTACCAAACATTAGCACAATTGCTTTGATGAATATTGACAAATGATGCAATTATATATTTCTCTGTGAAAAATCTTTGCTTTAACACATACACACACATACATATAAGCTTTTTAGCAGTATCAATAACAATCAACACTTTTAATCTGTTGTCAAGGCAAACTCTCAGATAAAAAAACAAATCTGTTTTGATTTTGCTAAGATCTTAGTCTAAATATCTAGATTAAATAAGAGAAAATGTTAATCAACTAACATGTTTCTTTAGATAAATGTGATTCATCTTATATTTAAATTTGCATAATAAATTTAATTTCTACTCATTCTAATGCATATTGCAAATAAAAGTAAATAACCAATATAATCATACAATATTCACAAAAATATAATACTTGGAAATATTAATCAAATTAAAAAAAAAGCTCAAAGAATGTATCAATTTGCTTTTTCACACACATTTTCACTCTTTGAGTAGGTATTGACAATGTATTAATTGAATAATTTCACAAATGTCAATTAAAATAGTATAAATCAATTTAAAGTAAGCTTTGTAAGTAATTTAATTGATTTAAAATATTCTTCTTTGTTCCCAAAGTGTTTCCAATAAGTTTCTTTAAAAGAAAATGAAAAAAGAGAAAAGACAGTCTATTCTTTTTTCTAAAAAGTTTTGTCTTGTGTTTTGAATTGAGAGTGTTCCATTTATTTAATAAACTAGTAGTTTGAGTATTAATCTTGATGCATTATATAATATTAATCATTGGAAATGTCTTATATTTATATATTTCACTCTTTGATTAGTATTGAGAACATTAGACTAAAAATTTTCACAAATGTCAAATAAAATAATATGAATCAATTTAAAATATAGCTTTATAAATAACTGTATTGATTTAAAAAATGATCATCTTTTTTTTTTAATCTCTTTAAAAGAAAATGAGTAAAAAGAGAAGACAGTCTATTTTTTTCTTAAAAAAGTACTGTCTTATATTTTGGATTGAGAGTATTTTATTTATTTAATATACCAGTAGTTTGAGTAATAATCTTGATGTAGTACTTAATATTAATTATTGAAGAAGTCATATAGATCGGAATATATATATATATATATATATATATATATATATATATATATATATATATATATATATATCAAACCTGAGGGTGGGCAAACAAAAGAGATAGTGAATTCTGACTCTTTTGCTGTTTATGTAAACAAATTTACACTTGTTCGGTGGTTTTGGTAAAACACCATCTATTGATCATAAATACAAGTGATAGCAGGTTACGTGATTATAACTTGTTTTTGTTTTTCATAAATGTACCTTTAAAGGTTTTTGCAATGATATATATTTCAGAGGCTTTGACTGTGTGGTGAAACTGAACTGAGATCAGACCCATGTAGCTATCTGGCTTGTTAAGCTGAGTTTGAAGACTTTACCGGTCTGAAAAATTCATGCTTGCAAACTGATAGAAACTTTTTGCATAAACGCTTGGAGTCAGTGTTTAGATCTAGTTTCTAGCTCTATCCTTCACTGATGATAGCAAATTAGCTTGAAATCAGCTGATCTGAGAGTAAGAAATGAAAGAGATAGTGAATTCTGACTCTTTTGTCATTTATGTAAAGAAATACACACTTGTTTGGTGGTTTTGATAAAACACCATCTATTGATCATAAATACAAGTGATAGCAGGTTACATGATTATAACTTGTTTTTGTTATATATATATAATTATTAAAATTAGTTAACACTTAGACAATCCCAATATTAATAACAATCAACAATCTCAATCTGTTGTCAAGGCAACTTCCTTTTAATAATAAAGGTGGATTCCCTCCTTTATTTTTAAGCCAATATGTTTATATAGACAGTTCAACTTGATCACACACACACACACACCCACACACACATATATATATATATTTCTTAGTAATTTTAGAAATAAAGTGTAAGGTTGTTATTACATGGACATTGCAAAAATATGACACATTGTAATGAAAAATAATTAAAAATGTATATATTAATATTGTAGACCAGTATATTCCTTAAAATTTTGTCTATCTTGTATGAAACCCTTGCAGTAAATAATTTCACTTCTTTATGTAGAAATTGCCTCGACAGAAAATTGACATTTTTATAGTTTATTTGTCAGCCATATGGTCTTTCCCATGACAATAAGCTGGTATTCTGTTATTGTGATGATAATTAAAAAATATATCATGCAATAACTTAAAAGAAAATTGTATAAAATAGAATAAATAGGTTAAAATATAGTATTTAATGTAATAATAGTAGGTAAATTTAGAATAAATTATCAAATATATTTTAAAATAATAGTGTGCAATGTAATAGGTTTTTTTAGAAGTGTTTACATTTCTGGAAAAAACTAATATATTATATAAATATTGAAATCGTTGCATTAGGTTTGAAATAATTAGATTAAATATAATTTAATATATAGATTAAGCCTGTTTTAAGATATATTATTTGAAAACAAAGAAAAAATTCAATCTCTGTAATAACTAAGGTATACTGAAATTTCGCTCATTAAATAATGATGACGTTTTTAAAATTCGTGTAATTAAAATAAAATGAGGTCATAAAGGTATTGAATGTAAAAGATTATTAAAGGTGTTATAACAAGAAGTCAAATGCATATAGAAATAATAGTTTTTGAAAATTATTCTGTCTGGATTCCTACTTTATTGAAGCTGCATCAAATCATTATTAGGATGGCTGAGTTGAAAATAGGAGAAAATATCCATCGTTTGAATTCTAATATGTATCTTCTTATGAGTCTGACCAAGCTATTTAGAAAGAACCTCTATTCAAAATGGAGGGGGGGGGGGGTATTTAAACCTCAAATTTTATAGACAGGAGATTTATAAAGTGCATTATAACAACTTATAAGGACAGTAACATGATTATAAATAGAATCAATTAATGCATACTATAATGAAAAAAATGTTAGCCTGAAAAACAAAAAGCAAATTCTCAAAATTGTATCCTTTCAAAACATTTGCTGCATATTTTTTTTAAAAAAAAGTTTACCGATTAGATCGTTATGCTAATGTATTAACCATTTTATGTTTCATTTTATGACTTCTTAGTCATATATTTAATTCTATCAAACTATATTTTATTATGTATAGTGAGTTTATATAACATATTTAATTGAATACAGAAGGAAGTGAATGTTAAAAAAAATAGCATTTAGGGCTAAGTATCTATAAATACTGTAGCTGCATTTTAAAACTTTTGGGAAACAAATTTGCTTTTTCTTATATTTATATATATGGGATATGATCTGTTAAAATTTTATCTTTTTTTTTTTTTTTAAAAATTCTTCAATATGAAATTTTCAGCAAATATATACAATTGTATAAAATCAAACCTGTTATGATCATTTTAAATACACAAAAGTGTATGTTTGTAAAATATATAAAGTGATGTGTTCTCCTGTTAAAACAAAGGTTTATTTGAAAATTGACCAAATTCATTTGTATGCAAATTAACTTTCCTTTTGATTACATTAAGTTAAAAGTTTATTTGTATTTTTATATCGGTCTATTTCTTTCATGAAACATGAATATTGAATGTCTTTAGAAAAAATAACTTATTTAAACATACCAGATACATACAACTCTTAGTAAAAGCATATCAAACAAGTTTGTAGATGCACATTGCTTTGAGAGGTATTATTATCCCATCTTCTTCAGGTGTTTCTGGCCTGACTAGTGACAATATTAGCACGGAAATCAAACCTTGGGCATTATATGATTGAGTATTGAATTTTATGGTAACACTCTAATCAATTGAGCCATACTGCCAAAGGCAACAGTCAGTACAAATTTCATATACTTATTTATGAGGTTCCTTCCAGATTTCTCCACTTCTACTGACTGTTGCTTTTGGAAGGATGGCTCAGTTGGTTAGAGAATTACCTTAAAATTCAATAGTCAAGAATTTAAGAGTCTAATAACTACTCTTTCTTATTGCATTGTTGGCATTGTGTAACAGCAGTAAAGTGAATGGGCAATTTAGAATTATATGGAATCTAAGAGTCCAGATTTGATTCCCATGCTAGTATTGTCACTGATGGGGACAAAAACACCTGAAGAAGAAGAGAGAACAATTCCACTCAAAACATTGTGCATATACTAACCTGTTTCATGTGCTATTACTAACAGTTGAATGTATTTGGAATATTTAAATAAAGTTAAATTTTTCTAAAGATATCCTCCAATACTCATATTAGATTATGGGAATTGTCTGCTATAAAAAAAACAACTAAAACACCATCATCACAAACATTCAGGAAATCACAATTAAGGTTTATGTTTGTAGAACTTATAATATAAACATTATTGTTAGACCACTGTTGAATTGTTGAAACATTATTTATGCATACGATGGATTTATTCATGTTTTTTTTTTGTAAATTTTGACTCAAATCAAAAGGGAAACCTCAGTTAATTAACTAATACTATTAATAAATGAGTGATGAAATTCCAAAGATTTATGTCTGTCATTAAAATGTTTTTGTTAAATTGGGATTTGAACCTAATGTGATCACTTTCTAGAATTTTCATTGTAAGAAATATACATTGATTATAATAATCCAATATCTAATGATGTAAATAAAGGTATTGTATTTGTAAGGGCTAGCAATATGAGGTATTACACTCAGGAAGTATTAATGGCATAAATTTACCAAATGGCAAATGTGCTTAATCATGTAACTATGTCAGTAGTATAATATGTAATTGAAAAATTAATGTTAAAATTAATCAAAATAAATCTTCAACACTTTAAAAATAATTACTATTGCTTTCCATTCCATCGAAAAATGGCTTATTAAAACACTTATTACCATTAAAAGATAATAAAATTAAAAAAAAAAACAATTGTTATAAATACTTGTTATATGGTCTGCAGAGTAAGGATATTTATGATTATATCTTGTCTGACAAATATGATACTTTGTAATAAACTATTGTTGTGATTGTTAAATAATGTGTTAACATCTTTACGTGTAATATTGTCTATGCTGCATATTTATTTCATGTCCATATTCTACATGATCTAGCATTTTATTGAGAATGCTGGTTATGAAGTGGTCATTACCATTACATATTAAACAAAATGATTGAATTCTATGAAAACATATAAATAAAGAGTATGTGCCTGTGTAATTTGCTGATGTTTATTATCAATTCGTACTCAAATCAATTAAATTAAACATATCATATGTTAGTTAACCATTGCAATATATATATATTGTAACGATCCGGAGAAAAACGACTTAACGTAAATTGCACTACGGGGCGCCATCTAGGCATTTGAACCTAGAAAAATTTATAAAGTAGGCAGATACGTAAGTCAAAAAAAAAATATATTTTTTTTTTCTTAAATTTTGATTCCGGTCGTTAGCCCATGTCACTAGCTCAGTGGAATAGCAGAGATTTAATAATATCATTTACTAGGATATAAAAGAATAAAGTAAGCCACTGCCAGTAATTCACATACAAACATTTATTTATGCACATATATATAAGGTTTAAAATTACTTTAGTGATTTACATTTAATTTAACATTTAACATTTTTTTTTTTTTACTTTGATTTTACTTTAATTTACATTGCATTTTTTATATTATAAATTTACATTTTTAATCAAGTTCGCACAGATGGGCTTATAAACCTGTTTAATATGTTGTTATAGATCGGTTACATAGACTTCAATGGTCAAAAACATTTCAAAGTAAACATAAACGATCAAAATACAAAATTATTGATTACTGACAATTGCATAGGGAATTATAAGAAACCCTCTAGTATTCATCGTAAGATACTTGCATCGTCACCAATAACTTAAAAGACATCCGAATAAATACATTTTTAGATACTCACCGTAAGGTATCATTATTTATCGAATGTCTATATATTTTGATCAAATATGAAACGCAAAACATAGTTAACCGATAAACAATCCATGCAAGCGTCTATAAACAACTTAAATTTAATAGTTTTATTTAGGATCGAGCCTGAATCGACTACATAGATTTGCATTTAAAAATAAAATATTCTATCCCTACTTAACCTTAGGCAACACATTTCGCAATCAACTGGTGCCAATCCATCTGATACATTCATGTATTCAATGTAGCATGATACGACAACACAACAATATTGTCAGGAATGTACATCTGAACAATATGTAGAAATAGAAACGACATTGACTCTCCACCCACAGGGATGTGACATCTGTGGGCAAGTAGATCAATAAACTAAAAACTCCATAGGAATGGGCTGCAGTATTCTGCCGACTTACAAACCCATCCATAGGCAAACAGAGGGTGTGTGGCGTATATCTATAATCCTGCCCGTGGCGGATCTCATATTACACCTACTAATTACATAAATATATCCAATCCATTGAACCAATTCAACTACGAAATGAACAACCCAAGATTACCCTCCCTTAATATATCTTTACAAATCGATACAGCCATTCACGCCCAACTTAAGTTTAACATTTTTTTTATAATTTATTTAATGGAAAACAGAAATCATAATAAAACTTAAAGAACAAAATTAAATAAATAAATAAATAAATGGAAATGATTTTACAAATTAAATACATTAAATAAAATATATAACTAATTAATAAAATAATGTTGGTCAGATAGGAATAATATTGAAATCATTTAAATCTGGAAAGTTTTTAATTTACTGTTCATAAATTTTAAAGTTCTTACGGTTATTGAAATAGTTCATCTTCGTATATTCCTTGCCGTTTGAACGTGAATTCCCACGTCGTCCGAAAATTGGTATCCTGTTGGCCGATTTATTTATCCATCCGGAGATTTTTTTAGTGTAGTTGGTCCTCAGTTTAGGAAACGATAGTTCATTTCTCCTTTCTTTAACAGCTGAAAGAATTGACCGTGCGTCTGTCAATTCCTCCAACTCCGTACTACTACATATAGTCACATCGTAATAATCAATTTCCAGTCACTAACCTATGCTTTCCAAAACTTGTCCTTTTTATATTTTTGTCAAAGGATTGAATTAACATTGCGTCATGGATGTAATGATCCTTTCGCTGAGGTCCGATTTCCCAAATGGATTTCTTTCATTGGCTAATCCGTTTCTATTGTTTTCTTTCTATCTGACTGAAGTTATTTCATTTAAATGCTCAAGGCTGGTTTACATTTAACTAATTAACAATCATTTCCATTTCTAATTAATTACCCTGTTTTCCAAATCAAAAATATATTTAAAGACAGATTTAGAGATATAATTTTATCTCCAAATCTTTTTAAAATTTAGTTTTAAAAATACCTTTTTCTTTAATAAAAATTTTATTTTAATAATTTTTATTATCTGTGCGACTTAATATATAAGAGTTTAAGACGATATTTTAATTTCAATTTTTAATTTTTAAAGAAAGTTTTTAAATGCGAACTTTTTATTTTAACTTGTTTAATAATATATATAAAAAAAAAAAACAATGTAACGAACGTCTGTGCTCGTTACATATCAGTAAAGTTACTTAAAAAAAAAATGATCAAAAAAAAAAAAATATTTTACTTAGGGTTAGTAATTACGGTATTAACAAAATTTACAAACATTCGGTTAATAATTTTACAAAAAACTCTATACAAAAAGAAAAAGAAAATGTTGACCATCGCCTACCTAAGGACCATTTACGTTTACACCCCTCCCCCCGAGAATTCTATTTTATTTTATCCATTTGATTTTTATTTACGGCATGACAAACAAATTATTTAACTTATTTAGGAAGGTTGCATTGAGATAAATATGTTCTAAGATAAGGGATTTATACGTGTATATTTGCAGCACAATTATAACTACCACCAACTTATTTATGACTGATTGAAATGCATAAATAGGATTACACTGACGTAAATTCCCAACGGTACTCATCGTAAGGTACCACATTTCGATCATAAACTTCCGTGGCTGTGCGCCTATACACGTTAACGCATAAATATATATTAACAAAAAAAAACATATCCAATGCAACCTTTTGATTTTCTTTTTAATTTACAA
The DNA here is from genome assembly GCA_028023455.1 of Epiperipatus broadwayi. NCBI lineage: Eukaryota > Metazoa > Onychophora > Udeonychophora > Euonychophora > Peripatidae > Epiperipatus > Epiperipatus broadwayi. The sequence continues at coordinate 7,576,643 of JAQFVV010000031.1, read as the reverse complement.
AAATTAGTTTTAAAATTATTTTATACTTTCTCGTATTTAATATATATGCACAATTTCTTCCTGGCAGTGCTTTTATAAAATTTAAAAATATCCGACTTATGTAAGCAGATAAAACATTTATTTCATTTTGACAAAATTTGCTCAGGGTATTTGTGGTTTATTAAAGATCGGCCCAGTTGGTTGCGCCATTGTAACGATCCGGAGAAAAACGACTTAACGTAAACTGCACTACGGGGCGCCATCTAGGCATTTGAACCTAGAAAAATTTATAAAGTAGGCAGATACGTGAGTCAAAAAAAAAATATATTTTTTTTTTTCTTAAATTTTGATTCCGGTCGTTAGCCCATGTCACTAGCTCAGTGGAATAGCAGAGATTTAATAATATCATTTACTAGGATATAAAAGAATAAAGTAAGCCACTGCCAGTAATTCACATACAAACATTTATTTATGCACATATATATAAGGTTTAAAATTACTTTAGTGATTTACATTTAATTTAACATTTAACATTATTTTTTTTTACTTTGATTTTACTTTAATTTACATTGCATTTTTTATATTATAAATTTACATTTTTAATCAAGTTCGCACAGATGGACTTATAAACCTGTTTAATATGTTGTTATAGATCGGTTACATAGACTTCAACGGTCAAAAACATTTCAAAGTAAACATAAACGATCAAAATACAAAATTATTGATTACTGACAATTGCATAGGGAATTATAAGAAACCCTCTAGTATTCATCGTAAGATACTTGCATCGTCACCAATAACTTAAAAGACATCCGAATAAATACATTTTTAGATACTCACCGTAAGGTATCATTATTTATCGAATGTCTATATATTTTGATCAAATATGAAATGCAAAACATAGTTAACCGATAAACAATCCATGCAAGCGTCTATAAACAACTTAAATTTAATAGTTTTATTTAGGATCGAGCCTGAATCGACTACATAGATTTGCATTTAAAAATAAAATATTCTATCCCTACTTAACCTTAGGCAACACATTTCGCAATCAACTGGCGCCAATCCATCTGATACATTCATGTATTCAATGTAGCATGATACGACAACACAACAATATTGTCAGGAATGTACATCTGAACAATATGTAGAAATAGAAACGACATTGACTCTCCACCCACAGGGATGTGACATCTGTGGGCAAGTAGATCAATAAACTAAAAACTCCATAGGAATGGGCTGCGGTATTCTGCCGACTTACAAACCCATCCATAGGCAAACAGAGGGTGTGTGGCGTATATCTATAATCCTGCCCGTAGCGGATCTCATATTACACCTACTAATTACATAAATATATCCAATCCATTGAACCAATTCAACTACGAAATGAACAACCCAAGATTACCCTCCCTTAATATATCTTTACAAATCGATACAGCCATTCACGCCCGACTTAAGTTTAACATTTTTTTATAATTTATTTAACGGAAAACAGAAATCATAATAAAACTTAAAGAACAAAATTAAATAAATAAATAAATAAATGGAAATGATTTTACAAATTAAATACATTAAATAAAATTATAACTAATTAATAAAATAATGTTGGTCAGATAGAATAATATTGAAATCATTTAAATCTGGAAAGTTTTTAATTTACTGTTCATAAATTTTAAAGTCTTACGGTTATTGAAATAGTTCATCTTCGTATATTCCTTGCCGTTTGAACGTGAATTCCCACGTCGTCCGAAAATTGGTATCCTGTTGGCCGATTTATTTATCCATCCGGAGATTTTTTTAGTGTAGTTGGTCCTCAGTTTAGGAAACGATAGTTCATTTCTCCTTTCTTTAACAGCTGAAAGAATTGACCGTGCGTCTGTCAATTCCTCCAACTCCGTACTACTACATATAGTCACATCGTAATAATCAATTTCCAGTCACTAACCTATGCTTTCCAAAACTTGTCCTTTTTATATTTTTGTCAAAGGATTGAATTAACATTGCGTCATGGATGTAATGATCCTTTCGCTGAGGTCCGATTTCCCAAATGGATTTCTTTCATTGGCTAATCCGTTTCTATTGTTTTCTTTCTATCTGACTGAAGTTATTTCATTTAAATGCTCAAGGCTGGTTTACATTTAACTAATTAACAATCATTTCCATTTCTAATTAATTACCCTGTTTTCCAAATCAAAAATATATTTAAAGACAGATTTAGAGATATAATTTTATCTCCAAATCTTTTTAAAATTTAGTTTTAAAAATACCTTTTTCTTTAATAAAAATTTTATTTTAATAATTTTTCATTATCTGTGCGACTTAATATATAAGAGTTTAAGACGATATTTTAATTTCAATTTTTAATTTTTAAAGAAAGTTTTTAAATGCGAACTTTTTATTTTAACTTGTTTAATAATTATATATAAAAAACAATGTA